>CAWUFW010002440.1:0-637346 GCA_963921515.1 Calotriton arnoldi | reverse complement strand
TAGTTTGGAGCGTGACAAAAGTGCCCACACAACTGCGCAGCAGAATAACACACCCATGGGTTGTGTCTCGGTTGGGCTGGGCGGTGAGTTGGCAGAGGGAGGCTGTTTTGATGGCTATGCTATAATTATTGTAAAATTAGATTTATTTTTACTGGTTGGTGTCTTCTAGTTATCTTTCGGTAGAGAACTCGTGGCGGCCAATTACTCACCTTACTGCTTGTGCGATGATTAACTGCGAGGCGGCTTATGAGTGAGTGAATGTTTGTCGTCTCGGTTTGGTTTGTCAAGGGAGTAGGAGGAAGAACAGTCTTGTTTATGAATATTTATTAGCTCTCAGCATGCATAAGGCTAAAAAAGAGATGAACTTAGTTCATTCATGGATCAGGACTTCCGGAGCAACTCCATTGTCTTCACTGGACCTCTCAACATTACAGTGTTCTAATTCGGGTGTAGAGCTTCGTAGATAACACATTGGGTTCAAATTTGGCACAGTATGAGCAGCATTAGCAAACTGGGTGATGTGTTATAGGACATGTGCAATTGTTCAGCTAAAGTGGCCTCAAACACACATCTGCATGGAAGACTTCATGTTATCTAGCCTTTAAAACAAGCATTTGCAATGCAATAGGTCTCGCATTTACGCAGTTTGAGCTACTGGCATTGTAAATAACAATGCCTTTTATTTATGTTTTGGTTCTTAAAACATTAAAAAAAGGCATTGTCATTTACAGTGCCAATAGCTTAATCTCGCGTACATGCGAGACCTATTGCATTGCAAATGCTTGTTGTATAATGGAACAACTATACTTCCTTTCCAGGATAGTGGAATGTCCCCATGAGTGTAACAGTGAACAAATAGTGGATGTAAGAATTCTGCCCATGCTTCGCCATCCTGTTTAATTATGGCTATTGGTATATCGTCCGGGCCCATCGCACCAGAGTATCTTGCCCCTTTGATATAACCCTCTATTTCATTGCACGAGGGGGCTCCATAATCACTCCCCATGGAAAAGTCAGAGATAACATCAAGATTCCATCCGACTGAGGAATTTAGAGCACACAGCTGGGAAATATATGTAGACCATTCTTCATCTGATACCAGAATGGGCTTTGCCTTATCTCTCCCATCACAGAATTTGGCTATTACCGCCCAATATTTCCTGGTGTCACCGGACTGAGCGACCTCTCGTATTTTGACCCAGTTTGCGTCTTCCACCCTTCTACGTTCAGATACCACTTTCCTTTTCCGTACCTGTTTTAGTCTATTAATTTCCCTTTGCCTGGGTATTGAGGACTGCCTAAATTGTTCCCTAATCAAGGCGTTAATTTCCCGATTTAGTTTTTTAATCTCCCATGATTTAACCACTGGAGGAGCAGAACTGAAATCTTGCTTTTTACTTCCCCACGTTCTGATTACAGCCAGGATTCTCTCGAACTTGGCAATGGGGGATTCCTGTATGTGATTAGAAGCCACATTTTCGAAAACTCTCTTAAAGCTTGGGAGCTAATTATTTGACCAAATAGTACGCCCATTACTGCAATTATATAAAATATTTTCATCCCTTTGATTCCAAAGTTCGGGCTGCTCAAATTCCATATTAACATCCACAGCCAAAACTCCATGATCACTCATGTTTGTTGGTAGTATCTTGAATTGCGTGCATACACCAAAGAATTGGTAAGATACCACCATATAATCAATTAGTGAATGTCCATATGGGCCCCGGTAAGTATAAGAGGCAGGGGAGTCCTCTGGGAATCTGCCATTCAACATCACAAGGTCAAACATTCTCAAATTATGCAAGAGTGACGAGCCTCGTTTATCCGATCTTAAATGGTCGGGCAGTAAAGATTCTGGAATGGACCATACTTCCTCCAACTCAGGGTTTGAAAAAGACATGACAGAACCATTGGAAATTTTAGCATTGAAATCACCCACCATCATAATCCAGGAGCACAAAGATTACCATACCATACTATACTATCACAGGCCATACGTACCATACTATAAAAGTCCATACCATACTATAAAATGAAAGGCCTTTCCATACTATAAAATGACGAGCCATACCACACTATATTATGCAATGACAGGCCATACCACACTATACAATGACAGACCATACCGCCCCATAACATAACATCCCATACCATTGCATACAATGGCAAGCCACATCATACCATACTATACAATGAAAGGCCATACCATACGATAGGCAATTTCATGCCATATCATACTATACAATGATAGGCCAAACCATACTATACGACAGGCCGCCCATGCTATATACAAAGACGGGCCATATCATACCATACTATATACTGACAGGCCATACCGTACCATGCTTTGAAATTAGTGGCCATACCATCTACAAAGACAGGCCATTCCACACAATACAATGACAAGCCATACCATACAAGACTATACAATGACAGGTCATACCATATACTATACAATGGCAGGTCATACTGATGGAGCAAGGACTCGGACACGAGACTTGCTCGGAAGCAATCCTCTCAATTTAACTTACTAGCGAATTACTAACAACGTGTTTTGTGATTAATAATACGCATTCTCATTACAAGCGGGAAAAGAATTAAGCTTGCCTATGTGTTTACTAACTGCAAATAACACGGACGTAGGACTAGAACGCATTTTAACACAGGATCTTTACTGCGCATGCGTCTACTGCATCTACGTATTATGACGTGCTGACGCTTGGGAGGGAAATTCTGGCGCTTGCGCAAAGAGCTATAAAATGGCCGCTTGAGAGCTCACATGCATGGCACCTGCTTTGCTGAAATTAGAAAATGAGTTTATAACTAACGCAAATGCAGAAAGAGAAATAACAAATGGTATGGGTCAGAGTAGAGGTTGGTGGTATACAGTGAAATCATTTATTTTTGAGAATAACATTTTTCCTTTTGACTTTCTTATTAGTGCGTATTTGGGCCTGTTAAAGTTGTCTGAGTCGAGCAGACTGATGTGGCGCGACGCATGCGCCCTGGTACGGAAGCTTGGAGGATGACTAAGGATTTGTCACGCGTCCAAGGTCGGCGGAGATGTGCCCTGGGAACATGAGGGTGAAGAGTTCATATGAAGGAACTTATTCGAGAAAACAGTTACAATTGTATTAATAAAGTTTAAAGATGTATGGGAAAGGAAGGGCGGAATAAAAGTTTGAGGGGAGGAGTTTGGAAACAATGGTTTATGGGAATAAATGAAGTATAAGCATGGTGTGATGATCATCCCCCTCGCCTATCCAATCAGAAGTTAGTATTCTATAAAAAAATGAAACATTAATGGGTGGTACATGCCTATGGAAAGGTATAATTGAGGTAGTTTAGTTAGAAGGGGAAGTTACGAAGAAGCTTTGGAGCGCGTTGAAGAAGCCTGAGAAAGGGGTGTGCTGGGGTGGTGCTGATGCTCTGAAATGCTGATGAAGAAACTGAATGCAGAACCATCTATTTGAATTGGGTGGGTTAGAAAGAAGATCGCGGAAGAACCATGAGGAGAAAGAGTGTCAGAGAGGGGTGCGACGTAGTTGTCAGTAACTAGAGAGGTGAAGTATCCTGTCCTGATTCCTGTCCTGAAGTCTTTGTCTCCTGATCTGTCCTGGGAGGCCCTAACCAGCCCTTTGGCGAGGGGGTCGGTCTTCACACCATACTTTGGTAATTATGAAATTCATTGTTTGATAAATGCTCTTCTGGCTCCATCCTCTTCTTTCTGAGCATAGTTATTGTGTGGATCTGAATTGATAAATGTTATCTGAAATATTTTTGAATTGGCACTCCCGTGAATGAGGGTGTTTGTACTGAAACGCTTTGAGATGGTTCAAAACCCTAATTTAGATAAAGATTTAAAAACTTACTGAGTCTGTCATTATTTTATACTTATTAAGAAATGTATAATAAGTTATGTCAATTATCGCCATCAACTAGTTCCACCTAACTGGTCCATTGACCAGAGGAAAGAACTGTTTGATCAGCAGAAGGTTTAGTTAAAGAAGCAATAACTAGATCTTGAGGTATGAGAAACATTATAAACTAAAAGTTCCAGTGGTTTACTTAGCGCAGAGCGTAAGCGAGTTGTATGGGCCCAAGTGAGTATATGGTAGTGGAGTATCTGTTGCTAGTAGGCTGCTGGATCAATACCATATAATACTGTACAATGACAAACCACAGCATAACACACCAAACTATACTATACAATACAATACCATACTATACTATACAATGACAGGTCATACCATATCATACCATAGGACGACAGGCCACATCATACCATATGACAGGCCATTCCCAACTATACCATACAATTACAGGCCATACCATACAATGACAGGCCACACCATACCATACTATATTATTCAATGACAGGCCATACCACACTATATAATGACAGACCATACCGCCCCATACCATAACATCCCAAACCATTGTATACAATGACAAGCAATTTCATAATATACAATCACAAGCCAAGCCATACCACACTATACAATGACAGGTTATACCATTGTCACAACGAAGGGTATGCATTTCCTTTTGGTAGAAAGATCAAGAATATGAGGTCAGTTATGAACTGGGGCGTCTGATTCCTCAGGAGCAAGAGCCCGCATGCACCCAGAAGGGTGTCGTGCTTCATCATAGGGCTTGCTCCTTGATGTAACTCCAGGGACGGCGGACAATATCATCTGATGAGACAACAGAGGAGAGAAACGGTGCCCGCCTGCTCACACGGCATACCGACTTTGAATCGGACTGCTGTGTTGGGCAATTACTGTGGGCATGGGATAATGCGGATGGAGTAGGAAACGTTGCCTTTAGACTGTAGCCTACCCCCCATTGGAAGGCTGAATCTGCACCTAGTTTGGGTCTTCTGATTCAACACGATAATTTACTCATCGTTTGGGCGGCTGGCGGTTGCCAGACTGCTCTTGGGAAAAAAAGTTCATGTTAAGGGATGTTTTACATTTTACGTTTGTTTGTTTTCTATGCAGGGGTGGCCTGGCACGGCCTTACTGGAGGGGCAGGGGACGGGGTGAGACGAGGGGTAGTTCAGCAATGAATGCTTTCTTATGGCTGCACCACATTACACATTAAAGTTTCTGACTTGGAACATCAAGGGGATGGGGTCGGCAACCAAGCGGACTATGTCCATAGATATTTACGACGGCGGGGAGTGCAAATAGCTATGTTGCAGGCGACAACTTATTCAAAGCAAAGTGGAGAAACTGCGCAGGAGATGGAGGGGACAAGTATTTGCCACCTCCTTCTCAGCGTACGCCAGGGGGTAGTGATATGGGTGACGGCAGGTGTCCAATTTGAGCCTCAGCGTACATTCATTGATACAGAAAACCGTTATGTTCTGGTTACGGGGCGGCTGTGGGGATGAGAGGTTACCCTTGGTAGCATCTATGCCCCTAATCAGGACCATGTCCTCTTCCTGCATAGACTCTCGGGCCCCCTTGGCTGACTCAGCAACAGTAGATCTACTTCTTGGGGGAGATTTTAAAAGTGTGTGATGTTTTATCGGATCGCTCAACACCCCCATTGCCGGGGGCTCCGGCCCATCGTACTGCAGCTAGGTTGAGGGATTGAATGGAACATTGGGGGCTGGAAGATATATGGAGGACACAACATACCTCCATAAGAAACGATTCTTTTTATTCACCCATATATCAGTTACATACACATCTAGATGCTTTTCTGTGCTCTTACGCCCTTGGTAATGCCATTCCCCACACTGAATACTTAGAACGCACAATATCAGATCACTATCCTTTGTTGCTAGAGTTTAAGACACCGAGGACCCGCCCTATGATTCCCTTATGGCGGCTTAATCCCCGGGCTCTGGGGGATGTCTGCTTCAGGAAACCTTAAAGACTGCCATCGACAATTACTTTTCAGATAACGCGCGGACAGCTACCACTGGACTGGTGGAATGGGAGGCGTTTAAAATAGTGGTACGCGGACACTGCCTAGGACACTCGATAGGTGTCCAGCGGGAACTACACTTAGAACTAAAGACACTAGAAGTCAGATTGCATCAGCTGAGCAATGCGCGGGGAACGGAGGCTGATGACCCGGAGGGCCTGGGAGAGGCACGTATTCTTTATAGAGAGGCCCTAGAGAGGTTGCGGTGCCATGATTTCAGAGGGTACCTCTCGAAAGTACAGGAGGAGGAAGGGAGGCCTGGTCGATTGTTGGCGTGGCTAGTCCAGACTCCGATTACGCAGGTGAGGGGTGGGAGTGTAGACATCGTCTACGATCTTGAAGCAATTAATGCCCTGTTCTGTGATTATTACAGGGGCTTATACTGTGCACTGCCACCGATCCCGCTGTGGGAACAGAGAGACTTTCTGGGAGAGATGTCGCTCCAGACGCTGGACCCCCCAGGGAAGGGAGGCACTGGGTGGACTGCTGACAGAACAAGAAGTCCGAGTTGCCATTAAAAGCATGGCAACTGGGAAGACCCCAGGCCCAGATGGCCTCCCGGCAGAATTCTACACTACTTATGCCCCGGTACTGGGTCCTAGATTAGTGGCTTTATAAGCGGAATCTTTGTGGCTTGTCAGTTCTGGACTCTTTGCGAGACACAGTAGTGATCCCTCTCCCCAAGACTACAACCCTGGGGGCTTCTACGATAGACTTCCGCCTGCTCTCCATGCTCAACATGGATTTTAAACTCCTTAGTAAAATCATGGCGCTTCGATTACTCCTGCATATGTCTACTTTAATCCACCCCAACCAGAACTGGTTTATCCCCTCTCGGAATGCATCCCTTCACTTGAGTAGACTGTACTCAGTACTATTTCACTGGGAGGTCCAGGCCATCCCACGGGCAGCCTTTTTGTCAATTGATCTGGAGAAGGCCTTTGACACAGTACGGTGGGATTATTTGTTTGAGACCATGCGGCAGATGGGACTTGGAAACGATTGGCTGGAGTGGATGAAACTACTGTATGAAGGCCCTACAGCGATGGTTCAAACATGCAGGACCGTATCTCAGCAATACGGAATCTTCCGGCGTACTAGACAGGGATGCCTCCTATGACCGCTATACGCAGATGATCTTCTGATCTATCTGGCAGATGCAGTGGTGGGCACAGTTACAGCCCTTGAACTACTGGGGAAATTTGAACGAGTATCAGGCCTAAACGTCAATAAGAGTAAGACCTATCTATTTCCGGTGGACCCTTCACTCCACCACCCCCGGAACTTGTGGTGGAGCTTAACTGGGCACAGTTCACTTTTAGATACCTAGGGATCCATGATCATCACTCCCTTGATCTCCGAGAGGGTAACCATGGGAGGGCGCTCCGGTCCCTTAGATCTTGTGTTTCCTTCTGGTGCTCCTTGCGTTTACCTATTACGGCTCGGATCTCCCTATCCAAAATGATTATGCTCCCGTGCTTCTTATATTACTTTATTAATCTCCCAATCACAATCCCGTTTGGCTGGTTTCATCAATTAGATTAATTACTGAGGGATCTTATTTGGGACAGTTGGGGGGCATGGACAGTAGGCAGCCCTGGGAGCTTCTCTGCATGTCATAGTACTTGGAGTGAGTGGGGTTGTAATTTGATGATTGGACTGTTCCCCGATTCCCACCTAACTAGTGTTATATACACACAGATAGGTTTTTCTCAGATCCTGAAAGATAACATGCCACCCTGCATATGTTTGTTAATTGTGAAGTTTAAAAAAAAAAAAGGCACCGTAAGGAAGATCTCCCTGTTGGAGCTCCTACTTGAGATCAATCGAACCATCAGACACAAATAGGTAAATGAAGCTTGAAGAAAATATTGTATCAGACTGAATTTTATCAGTCTACAGTAACCAGAAAAGTTTAATATTACTGTTTATGATATGTGAGTTATTCTCCTTAGTGGTTTATGATGGGACAGAACTCGGTGGGGTGGACCTGGTACACAACTTGTGTGATGTTCTATAACAAAATGGATAAAGGAAAGATAGTCATGACTGTATCTGCTCATGTGAGTTTGTGATAAATGCCAATAAAAATATGTTACAAAAAAAAATAGGGCATGCTCCTCGTCGGGCCGGCGCTGCAATGCCTGACTGGCACCAGCAGGGCGCTCTTTACCAGAGATCTTTTCATGTTATGGTGTATGTGAAGTGTGGGTGTGGGGCTGCTGGTGTGGATAATGTGTGTGCGTGAAAAGTGCGTATTAAAAAGACTAAGCAGTCCTCAAAAGAATTTAATGATCAAGCCCACTTGTCTAATTAAAATTGTGGTACCTATCAAAAGAGATAATGATCTGTGATAGCTCAGTGGTCTAAAGTTTACTACTGACCTTGTTTTCTTTATCTTTCTACCAAAAGGAACTGTGTACCCTATGTTGTGACAACTGCCCTAGTAAGAAGCACGTATGCTGGACCTATAAGCGCTCCCGGTCCTCATCTTTGGATATACATACCATATCATACAATGACAAACCATATCATACTATACTATGCTCTACAATGACAGGCCATACCATACTATATACAACGACAGGCCATCCCAGACAATATACAAAGAGGCCATACCATAAGATTAGAAATGGTGTTGGTGGTTGACTGGGGTGTGAACCCTAGGCAAGCAACAACCACAATCCTCAGGTTAAGAGGCAAGGAAACCCGCAATTAATCTGTGCTCACCCTTTGGTAGCTTGGCAAAGAGCAGTCAGGCTTACCTTTTGAGGCAATGTGAAACGTATTTGTGCAACACTTCAAACAGTAAATCAGTGAAAACCCCACACAAAAAGATTCCACACCAGGTTAGAAAAATAGAGCATACTTTAATAGATAAAACAAGACCACAGGGACCAAAGTCCAATAAGTAGTACTTGAGATATTGAATTTTAAAGTTTATAATGAAAAATAGCACCTAGAAGCAAAAAGCGATATTTGGGATATCTGGTCGTGCCGGCATGGAACAAAGTCAAACGTTCAGGCCAACCGGGATGAAGCACGGGTCAGCTACAGGGACCCAGATAGGCCAGCTGAAACAAAGTACCTTAATCCTGGTTGCGGAGCAATGCGTGCATCCGAGTCTACGATGTGTCGTGCAGCAGAGGCAATGAGTTGGTTCTAAGATGCAACGAGGCGCTGATGCCTTGAGAATCCTGTTGACAGGGCTTGCGATGCGAAGGCCGTTGTCGAGGATGCCAGGCACAATGGAGACCATGCGTCTGTTCTGATGAGCAGTTAAGCTGCGATGCAGAGATTCGGCGTAGTCTTCGAGGCTGCCGTCGTTGAGGGATGAGAAGAGCCTGTGCCGGGAAAAGAGTCGCACAGTGGCAGTTCCAAAGGCGATGTGTCGGTCCCACGATGCGGTGGCAATGCGAGTCTTTTGCGATGTGTCCAAAACACGCAACAGCGTCGAGGCGGTGGTTGTGCTCGAAGATACGCTGCTCAGCCAAGGAGATATGCCAGTTCTGCTCGGGGATGCGTTGCTCAGTAGAGGATGCATTGGTTCCATTGGAGAAAGCCCCACTTCCAAGGGTCCAGGACTGAGGTGGCACCACCTGGCAGGGTAGACTCACAGATGGCAGAGTCTAGGTGCAGAAGCAGGTTGGTTGGAAGCCTTTTATGTCCCTGAGACTACACATCAGGAGACAAGCCAGCAAGCCCTTGGAATCATTCTGGGTTCGAGTGATGCAGGTCCAGTACCCTCAACAAGGCAAGAGGGCAGCAGGTCAGCACGGCAAGGCAGGAGTCCAGCATAGTGCAGTCCAGCAGAGTGGCAGTCCTTTAAGCAGTAAAGCAGTCCTCCTTCCTGGCAGTCTTCACAGGTCCAGAAATGTACTGAAGTGGTGGTGTCAGAAGTCCAGTCCTTTAACCAGTTGGGCCTTTGAAGTGGGGGAGGCTTCAAAGAAAGGCCGTTTAAAAGCACAGAGGTTCTGCCCTGACGCCAGTCTCACTACAGAGGGGTATGCAGCCCTTTGTATGGGGACAGGACACAGCTTATTTAGGTGTGAGCTTGGGTCTAGCTCCTCCCTCCCATCATGCCAGGATGGCCCATCAAGTCACACCTAAGCTCCCATTGTGTGTGGGTGTCTAGAAGGAATACACAGTTTTTTAAATTAGGATTCTAGAGACACCAGACTTGGGGGTCTAATCTCTTCTCAATTGGAAACTACACTTCTAAGATGTAATAAGGTAATCCCAATGTTGTCCTATGGGAGAGATAGGTATTGCCATAGTGAAAAGCAACTTTGGGACTTTTTCACTACCAGAACATGTAAAACTTAAAAGTACATGTCCTGCCTTTTCAAATACATTGCACCTTGCCCTCTGGGTTGTCCACGGACTACCTTAGGGGTGACCTATGTATAACAAGCATTTGCAATGCAATAGGTCTCACATTTGCGAGAGTTAGAGCTATTGGTATTGTAAATGACAATGTCTTTTATCTGTGTGTTTTGGTTTAGAGTGGAGTGGATGTACGTTGTGTGGAGTGAAACTATGTAGTCTGAATTGGAATTGTTAGCTGTGGAATTGTGTGGGGTGGATTTGTGTGATGTGTAGTGTATTTGTGTAGAGGAATTATGTGACATGGTGAATAGAAAGGGGTGAGAGCTGCACAGAATAGATAGAAAGAAAGATAGAGAGAGAGAGCTAGGCAGTATGTGCACGAAGTGGTGAATGAACTCTAGATAGAGGAGCAGAAAGAGTGTGTGAGAAAGAGAGAAAGAAGGGGTGAGTTGGCCAAAGATGCATAAAGAGTGTACGCAGAAGAGACCATAAGAAATGTAGGAGAGTGTGGGTTTGAGGGAAGGAAATGTTCAACAGGCAAGAAAAAGAAATTGTGCTTGAAGATCTGAAATGTACTAATATGAGAGTGGTGGGAAGAGTGCATGAGAGAACGAGAGAGGTGTGAGAGAGAGAAAGGGACGAGAAGATGGGGCACCCAGAGGGTGGGGGTGTGAGAGGTGGACTTTTGTACACCCTGAAGTGGTACAGGAAGGTAGCATGTTTGAGCAGGCAGTATGGAGAGGAGATGGGGAGTGTGAGGAAGCGATCAGGAGTTTCAGAGTTATGAGAGGATAAAATCTTCTATTGAAAACAAATTTGGGAGCCCTCCTATAACCTTTAAACAGTTTGGCTGGTTTTGCACCAAATTTGGTAAACTTTAGGATATCTTCCTATACATTGTTCCTGTAAATCTTTGAAAGGATAGAACAGAAGGTTGGACAGGTCTGCTCCCGCCCACCGCTAAATTAGCACCAATTTCCTTGCAACCTTTAGGGTTGAAATGTGAGCTTTATTTTTGATAATGGCCTCAAACGGTTTCCTTATTTTTCCTTTCGGATGCAATATTTTGTTTTTGAGTTACTTTTGAGACGCCACTTCTGCAAATACGCTATGAAACGTCTAAGTGCATTTATTTGCAAACACGAACGAACAAATCAATAGAACATGATTACCTATAGTTCTGGCAGAGTTCTACTTTTAACATTCACTATGGTGAAAGGTTACTCTAGAAAATGTCTTCGTCATTGGGATATGTATATAGATAGCCTTCAGAACTGTTCAATCTGCCCTTGGGTTTTCATTACTTCCAGCAGGTCGGCTGCTAATTGTTTACAGTGACTGTAACAGCACACTTATAATGCTGCTTTAATCACTTAGCCTTCCTTTACAACTCTTGTCCTGTGGATTTTCTAGTAGGAACAGAAATGAAAGAGGTGCAAATACACAAAGACTCTTTACAACTGAGACAATAAATGTTTGTTCTCAGGCTGCTGGCAGTGGCGACGCGTTGATCAGTGAGCCCTCAGTCCTCTGGACTCTGTCTCTGAGCGCGAGTTCGGTGCAGAGGCGGCGGTGAGCCGCACCGGTCGCGGCCGCACAGAAGCACTGCAGCTCTCAGCAGCGCCCGAGGCCTCGACTTATGCGCCGCCATGATGCTAAGAGTGTCGATGCTGCCGTTCGGTCCAACGTCGGTAAATATGCGCAGGCAGCAGCACACTTATTTATGCCGCGTCGCCGAGATGCGCACAGCACTCAGCAGTCGAATCCCCCGCCGCTTCCTGAATCCGACCTCACTTCCTGAAAGCGGAGGCGCGGGCGGGAATTTCAATGCAGCCAGAGGCAGCAGGGCTAAAAGATGCAACATTGTAGCAGGCAACAGTGCACAAGATCTGTTTACTGAGCCTGCTGGCAAGTCTCTGCAGGGAGAAGCAGAGCCCTCAGCCGGCGCACAGGTGTCACAGGGGCCGGTGCGCTGGCGTAGCCAGCTTCAGCGCTGGTATAGCGGAGTGAGAGAGTGGCATTTAAATGCGTGACAATGCATTTCAGTGCGGTGATGCGGAACACCACACTGAAATGCGTTAGAGTCACGCCTGATGCGTGATACTTGGCAGGCCTGCCACCGAGCATGATGGTAATGGAAACCTACAAAATATATCTTGTAGTAGTCAGGGCTGGTCAGGGCTTTTATTGCACTGGGTATTGCTCCACAGCCCTGCTATCTGAGGGGAGGAGCTGGGGCCGGAATAGAACAAGCTGCCTTTGATGCAGTCTGTGGTTACTGCACAGGAGAGACAGCAGGTAATAGTGGGAGGAGTGAGTGTCACAGAGATATTTTATCTAACTTCCTGAGCCAGAAGCCTGCCCTGTAAGTAAAGTTACAGCGTCTGAGCGGAGCTCAGCATTGCAGTCACTGTCTGCAATCTGCACAATGTTAAGTTCATCGTCAGTGAGGCTGGCTCAGGCTCCACGCTGTAGCCTCTCTCACATTCTAGTGCACTTCCATTTCTGGTGCTTTGCAGCAGTTTTAAGATGTTCTTAGAGTTTCTCCTTGCCCAAATGGGTATAATTCCAGATATTTATATGTTTCCCTCATCTTCATTGCTTGATTTTGCTCGCAAGAAAGTGTCACTCATAGCCGTTGAATGTCACTCATAATTACACTGACATTATGAAAATGTCACACATAAGCTATCTGAGACCTTGGCAGCTATGTATTTCGGTTGACGGCCATTGCTCTGTTTGAGAGGAGGCAGCCAATAAAAGTGACTCCCTGTTCTCCGACGGAGCAAAGGTAGGACCGGTATCAAACAAACAAGAGCCGCCTTCCCACTGCGTGGCTGCTCCTCCTTCTGAAGCAGCTATAGGCAGGTCCCACCAGTGCCTTGTTAAAAGCGGGCAACTTGAATCTTCTATTGATTAATCTACCCTGCGGAAAGGCACGAGCATGCACTTTATAGCTATAGTTAACGGTCCAGGGGATGGGTGCGGGGAAGGGAAGGGGGTCGGCGAGGACAACTGTAAATACTTTACCGAACCGAGGTTTTTCGACTGCAGCTAGCAGGGTATTTTGAAATGTTTTACTTGTGCAGGGCATTGTAATGCGTGCGCGCCCGTGTGCGGTGAGTGGCCTGGTATTTTGGGGGCTAGCGTACAGCACTAATGATTCAAGGATAAAAGAAATGCACGGCGCCATTGTTGACCCTACGCATGCCCCACTGTTGAGAAAAAAAAAAACATTTGCAATGCAATAGGTCTCGCATTTACGCGAGTTTAAGCTATTGGCAGTGTAAATGACAATGCGTTTTATTTATGATTCAAAAACCAAAACAAATAAAAGGCATTGTCATTTACAATGCCAATAGCTCAAATTCGCGTAAATGCGAGACCTGTTGCATTGCAAATGCTTGTTTTTTAGGGATGGGGGCATTTAAGAGGGGAGCACTTGAATTCTCCTGGTTTTAAACTGAAACGACGTGGGCCATAGTTTGTAAACGCGCATACGGCATGCTGAATGTGTAAAAATCGTTAAGACAACCACTGAGAAAAGAGAACTGAGGTTGCACAACTTTGTAGCAACTTTGGTGAGGGGACAGAAACGAGTGATAGAGTAGGTGAGGGGCGCAAGGAGGGCTTGATCGAGGCCCAGGGAGAACAAAGGGAGTGTCGACGAAGGCATCGGGTGCCTGGGAGAGCGGAGCAGGGACAGAGAGAGCGTAGGCGAACATGGGTCCGAGAGTGAGAGCCGGGTTCTCGAGGGCAGATGGTATAAACATTTTGAGAGTTAGAAATCTTACCTTGTTTCCAGCTCGGCGCTTTCCTCCTTCCTGTATTTTTCTTTCTACCCCTCTGGTCTCAGAAAAGGAGCAAAGCAACTCGGTTAAGGCAGCTCCTTCATAGCCCACGGCCCCCAAAAATCCAGAGGGGCTTCTCCCAGCCTGCAACGGAACCGTGATCCCGGAGAGGAGCTGGATGCGAGCGTGGGGCTCCAAAAGGGAAGACGGCGGAAAATCCAAGCCTCTCCTGCCTGCTCTCCAACTTCCTTGAGACTGGAGTGGGGAGGATTTGAAAACGCTTTCTTCCTCCTCTTCCTCCCCCTCGTCCCTCTGAACTTTTTTTAATTTTTTTTATCAAAACCAAAAAGCCTTTTTTTGCTCCACTCCCCCGGGGGACAAAGCCAGGAGAACAAAGGGGTGTTATAGCTTTAATGAAACATCACTGGGAAGCCTGCGGGGCTTGGTCCTGGCAAGGGAGAGACAATCAGGGAGACAGAGAGGGGCGGGGAGTAGAAAGAGGGGAGGAGGTAGCCCTCCCGTCGATCCCCTTACCTTGGTCCAGTCCTGAAGCCGAGTGGGCCGGGGGCTCCTCTGCAGGGCGCTGTGGAGACTTTCGGCTCTCTACCTCCCTGCCAGGACCTGAGGTCTGTGAATTCCTTTCTTGGAGCCAGCTGCCCCCACCACCTCTGGTTGAAGAAACAAGCTGTCGCCATTGCGCGAATGCAAAAAAAAGTGCTTACTGACTAAATTGAAGGAGACAGTAAAACGCTGCAAGTAAACGATCCAATCCTGATGGGCGGTCCCAAAAGGAGACAGGGCGTAACAAGGAGGGACTAAGAAGCTTCATTATCTATCCGAAGCCAGCATTTACCATGGACGATGACGCCAGCCAATGAAAAATATGGGCGGGGCTTCCACACCACTTCTAAAAAATACCCTAATACAGCATGCCTCGCAAAGCGCGCAGCGCAAGCGCTGCAACGCTAGGCGAGACCTACAAATGGAAGGTTTGGGCATGGGAAATGGTTTATTTGCCAGGTCGAAATGGCAGTGTAAACTGTACACACCAGCTCTGCAATGGCCGGCCTGAGACATAGTTTGAGGGCTACCTCAGTGGGTGGTACAAGCAGTGCTGCAGGCCCATTAGTAACATTATATTTACAAGCACTGGGCACATATAGTGCACTTTCACTAGGGACTTAGAAGTAAATTAAATATGCCAATTGGGGATGAACCAATATTACCATGTTTAGGGGAAAGAGCACAAGCACTTTAGCACTGGTTAGCAGTAGTAAAGTGCACAGAATCCTAATAACAGCAAAAACGAAGTCAGAAAAGTGGAGGAGGCAGGCAAAACGTTGGGGGGGGGAAGGCCACCCTAAGGCTGTCAGGTCTAACACATACCATACAAGTACAGGCCACACCATACCATACTATACAATAACAAGCCACACCCTACCATATTATACAATGACATACCATACCATACAATGACAAGCCATACCATACTATAGAATGACAAGCCATACCATACCATACCATGCTTGACAATGACCGGGCATACCATAGCATACCACACAAACACAGGTCATACCATACTATACAACAGGCATCATCATACCATACCATACTATAAAATGACAGGGCCATACCATACAATGAAAGACCATAGCATACGGCAGGCCATACCATACTATACAATGACAGACCATACCATATCAAACTATACAATAACAGGCCATACCAATTCCATTATATAATAGCACCAATTATTTGAGGCAGCCTGTTCATCTTGGGAATCAACCTTAGCTTCTGGATTTACACAGTAATATATTAAAAACAAGTGAACTCATATTTGGGAGGCTGCCAAACAGACGTCAAAGTGGTATATTGACTAAGAAAGAAGAATAAACAACTTACCACCCATAATTAAATCTCTCTCTCTCAAAGGAGGATGCTTTACAGTCTGAAAAGCTTTCTTCATATATACTGGTTTGATTAAGCAATAGGATCAAATTATGAAGCAGCTATGACAATTGCATAGCACGAAATGGCAAATTAGGTCACAATTTCTGACATAATGTAACTATCGTGACTTTGTAGCAAAATCATGCATCAATCGAAAAACGATGTCAATGCTTCAGACAAGCACTGGCAGAGTCAACAGTTTGGGCCTTCCAAACCCGCAAAGGTGTTTTCAATGCATTTCTTTTCTTGCAAGTAATTGCAATACAAAATTAAAAAGTGAAAAGTAAAAACTTAAGATGTAACAAACTCTAAGAGAGAAGCAATTGCATCTGAGGAAGAATGTACTTGAGTATTAAAAAGGGAACCAAAGAACGATGGTAGATAGTAAATGATATAATGAGAATATGATGTTTTATTATTAAAAATGTTTTTATAATCATAAGTTAAGGTGTAACATCTAGACATTGAAATGTCCTTCAACATCATTTCCATTGGGTATTCTTGTGAAGAGAATCTATTTAAAGAAAAGAATAGGAGGTTTGGCATCAGATACGAGAGGCAGTCTCTCTTTTCATCCCTATGTTGGAATTGAAATGTGTTACGGTCACATCACTCATGCTTTACATTGTATTATGTTCGCATTTATGTAGCTATTTCATAATAATCTTTCTTGTCAATCCCTGCAAATACTCTGCGAGTTAAAGTTAGCATCTGTGCCATTTTCTCTCATGCAGCCACCATTTTGCTTTATGATTGAAACTAAGCTTTTGTCTCATGTTGCTGGTCTCAGCAGAAAGCTGCTGGGAAGCATTTGCATCTCCAAGGTTAGGCCTCACTGAAGCATGAGAAAGTCGCTTGTTAACGCATACCTTTCCCTGTGATAGAGGTTGCTCCCACTATTCCAGCTGCAAGTATAGACTGTATGACCTTGCCAGAGAGATAGTGTGTGCCCGGTCTCAGATTCTTACTCATCTTTGTGTGCCCCTTTGTTCAAGCTGTCTCCCTGTGGAAAGTTACAGAGGTGGCGTGTCACTGCACAGTTGTAGAAATGTATAACTGTTACCTTTATGCTGGGAAAAGTCAGTCCCCTCGGTAGCATCTAAGGAGGCTAGTCTGACTGGACTCCGCTGCAGCGCATTTACAATAAAATAACTTGGTTTGTATTCTCCACTGCGTCACCGACTCTTCATTTCTTGGAAGGCTAGTGGAGGTCGAGAGTGACCCGGGTGACCCTATTTGGGTCACTTCCTTCACCTATCCCCTTCCCCCCATGCGAGTCGTTGATGTGGAGAAGTTAATCAAGGTACTAACTCTGCACATGTAGAGGTAGGAGAGAAATGGGAGATATCATCTGCTCCTGTGGAATCTGAAGGCACAAGGTTAGTCTTGACATCGCTATTAAGTAACTATTTGTTTAGTTTTGTAACAAAGTGCTTTTTGGTAGTACATCATAATTTAGAGGACGTCTTGGGCATGATTCACATGTTTTCTGCAAAGAAATTGGTGCGTTTTAAATTGGGTTATGTTAGCATGAATATGGACTGGATAGAACATTCTAGTCTGAAAATAACATTGAAAAGGGCTTTTGTGCTTGTTTGGCTACTCCTAATTCGCTTCCTCTCATAGCTTAATGTGTACATGCTAACAAGTTTAGTTTCCGTTTAGTTTATTTTATTATGATTTGGGACTCCGAAGAGTTCCACATAAAATTGCAGATATACATCCAAAGTCAGCACAACCCTCCCATAAAAGAAGAATGTTCTCAATTTTTACGGTATAAAATTCATCATTTCGCATAAAAACAAAGGAAATGCATATGTACAAAAACCGATCCAAGGACCTTTCAAGTGCCAAGTGTACAGAGCCATAACAAATCAGATTACCACCGTGGGATACTTAGAGAACTTTGGTTAAACTTTTACGGTAATTACAGAAATATATATATACACAATACTACAATAAGAGATTTAAGGATTAAAAACGTATAGTAAAAGCGGAGATTTTACGATTCAAGGTACAGTATACAATAGCCAGCAGCATAATGAAAGTGCATGGAAATTAAAAACTTCATAATAAAAAACAGGGTTTTACGATTCAAGGTACAGTACACAGTAGCTTGCAGCATAATAAAAATGCGTGGGAATTAAAACTCTTAATAAAAACCAGATTTACAATTTCAGAATACAGTACTCGATAACTAGCAGCATAGTGAGTAGCAAAAAGTGCAAGTGCTCTGAAACATTCTTAATAAACCAATACTGTTCTAAAATATATTTAAGAATTGTTGAAAAAAGCAAATTTTTTAAAACAAACTAGTTCAGAAGGGGGGCAGCAGACAGTTACGGGCTTCTTCTGCTGTGACAATGTTATACTTTAGGAAACAAATTCTTAGATATCTACGGCGTAAAGATTGTACTGTGGGACAAACGAATAGGACATGATTTAAGTCTTGTACACAGGAATTACATAAGTGGCAGAGTCTTTAATGTCTAGTAAGGCCCTCCCAAGCTCCTGTTACAATTCTTAAAGGGAGTAAATTCAGCCTAAGCAACAAAATACTCTACGTACTCCGTGTTGGAGATTCCATAAAATATATGGTTGAGGTTTTTTGTAGATACTACTCCCTGCTATACATTCATTATTACTATTCTCTGTGCACAATAAAATAACCCTTTTACGAGATACACCGTAGATTGTTATTTTAATTCTGGTTTTCAGAACTTGTTTAGGAAGCACCGCTTCACTGTCCATCTCGAAGCCGAACAGTTTTATGGCTTTTTGATGATTCCTAAAAAGAGCACTTTTTCCCTTCATGATGACAAAGATTTCCTCGCACAATGCTACACGTAAGGCGTTCTCAGAGCTATTCACTAGTGCGTTGCTCCATCTTAAGCACGCAGCCATAGAGAGCACGTAGGTGGAGAGTAAACAGAGTTCTAGCCGAATTGCTGCTATTGGGGCAGCGCGATTCAGATTAGGCGCCAAATCTGTACCTCTACTTTCTCAAATTTATCCCACTCTTGTGCATCTACTGTTTCGCAGGCATAGCTCAGTACTGGCAGTATCTTTATTTTATAAACTGATAAAATATGTGCAAAATGTCTTTTCCCACAGTGTGTATAGAATCGATTTATTGCAGAGGCCCGTGAAATTGCCTTGCCTCTGCATTGATCCATATGATTGCTGCTGGAACACCTGTTTGTAAAGATTTTTCCTAAATATGGGTAAAACTTTACTACGTCCAATTTCTCATTCCCCAAGAACCAATGCATATTCTTTCTGACTCTACATCCCGGATATCTAAAAACCATAACTTTTCTCTTTAAAATATTTATTTTTAAGTATTATTCTTCTGTGTACCTAGTTAACTCAGCAAGTCGTCTTTTGAGTCCAATAGGGGTTAGAGCCATTAATATGGCGTCATCCGCGTATAGCAGGCAGCTCAACTTTAAAATTCCTAATTTTGGGGAATCCCCTTTGCTGAGCCCCACTCTGCTTGGCAAATCATTGACATAAAGAGAAAAAAGAAGAGGGGCCAGAAGGCACCCTTGCTTCAGTCCATTATGGGTCTCTATTTTTCTTCACAGGCCCTGTGTTCCCCCCAATAAAACCTGCGTCCAAGTGGAGCAATGCAGTGCAATAATCAGTCATAGTAAATTCACTGGTATCCCCATGGTGACCAATTTTATCAACAACGTCCGCCGATCTACCCGGTCAAAGGCCGTTGAGAAGTCTATAATAGCTGCAAATAACGGTATTCCCCGGCTCATTGGATATTTTTCAATTAAAGTTTGCAGGGCAGTGATGTTATCAAGGGTACCACTATTTTTGCGGAAGCCTGTTTGCTCTACAGGAATGAAACCATTTCCGAAGGCCCAATCTTGGAGATGGGTAAGAATGCTCTTAGCAAACAATTTACCAGTCGCATCCAGAAGAGAGATCTGTCTAAAACAAGCGGGGGAATTTTTTGAACCCTTTTTAGGTCTCGCCTAGCGACGCAGCGCATGCGCTGTCCGCTTGGGAGATCTATTGTCGTCGGTTTTCTTTTGGAAGTGGGGTGGAAGCTCCGCCTCTGCTTTTCATTCGCGCGCATCACACTTTATGGTAAACGCGCGCTTTTCATTTGCAGTGAGGCTTTTTGGTCCCCTCCCTGTCTCCTTTCTGGCTCGCCCACCCGGACTGGATATTCTGCACGCGCACGGCGTCTCTTTTGCTCGCGCACGGCGTCTCTTCCTCTTCCGCCTTGTTTTATTTTCGATCTGTTTCCCCCCCCCCCCCGAGTTGTATTACTAATCGTTTGAACTGCGCTTAGAGTGTTAAGATTATAAGCGAAGCCCGCAGGTCTGTCTAGCGCACACTTCTCCCAATTCTGGTTTCTTAAGTGGGTGCTTCATTTGAAACCATTTAAAATTGCTGTTACAGTCTCGAAGGCAGAACTACATACAATGATAAGGCTGCTGTTTTTAATCCTGTGTAAAAATAGTTTATCCTTACGTTCACAAGACTGTGTCCTAAACCCTGTCATTCTGTCGGCCTGGGTTTAAATGTGCGTGAATAATAGTTTGATATGCACCGCCCTCGCCGGTCTGCCCTACATATTGGATGAGGTACACAAGTGCAATGGACAGCTTGTGTGCTGCACCAAGCCTGTCACTGGAAGAGGCTGGGATCCGACAGAGAAGTCATGAAAACCCCAGTCCTTCGAACTTGTGTCTCTGATTCTGTCAGGAACCCCCTAATTTGCAGGAAATCTGTTTCTACCCCTGTAAAATTACCTGCTGTTAAGTACCCGCGTTGGAGAAGACCAAGTCCTTGCTGGAGGTTCTTTCTACGCTCTGTTATGCACGAACTGAAACGCTCCGTTACTGGTGAACAAAACTTGACCGCACCCTCTTCCTGTAGAGGTGCGCGGTCTAGTTGCGCTTCCCAGAGACACTTCTGAACTGTTAACGCGCCTGCGCGATTATCGCGCGGCGCACTTCAACTGAAGAGAAATTCCTGACGGGAGCGTCTTTCACTTCGCGCTTCGTGTCAGAACGAAAATTCAAGGAGAACTCTGACTACGCTGCAGTTAGCTTTTCTGAAGGAAAGTAGAAAAGGCTATTTATTGTATTCTTGTGACACACTGTTTCTAACTCAAGTTAATATTCCCTTAGCAGAAAATTACCGCAGTTGAAGTATTGGAAGAGCGCTTTTTTTCTATTTGGTATTCCGGAGAGAGAAAGCGAAGAACCTTTTCAAGGGAGTTGCTTCTGTGAAGAGAAGAACTCCGAATCTCAAGTAAGCGTGTTCTGTAGATCTTCACCGCGCCCCTTAGTCAAGAAGTACTTCAAGTTCAGTGGGTGAAGGTTTTCTTCTTTTGCCTCGCGCTCTTGAGGCTAAAGGTTAATCAATTAAGGCGCAACGAACTTTGAGAAGACTTATCAAAAGCGCTGAGCTTTGGAAAAGACATTCATTGCAAAAGTTTAAAGACGAACTATTACCAGTTTCAAATGGTTTAATGTCTTGAGAAGAGAACCAGAATTGTTGAATGCTTCATTTCTTCAGAAGAACCTTATGCTTGTTTAATTAACAATGTTTTATAAGAACTTATAACAAGCAATATTGGTCAGGGGTTCTTCCAGTAAATCAGATTGCATTTAACCTCAGACAAAACATTTAGGAGAGGAGCAATTCTCTGGAGTGACACAGGTAAAAAGCACACATTAGCGAGAGAGAGTAAGTTCAGTAATTAGAACGTTAGGAGAGGTAATTGTTTGTGCTTCTCTTGCAGGTTTCTTCCCTAAATTTGGAGAGGAGCCAGTGTCCGGAGGCAGTCTCTCTTGTTTTGTCTTCCACTTCCCCTTTCCCCCGGGCTGAAGTTGGTGACAGTTGTAATCACCTGTCGCAGGCTTCGGCAGGAGGGATTTGGGGCAAGGTCATCTGCTCCTGAGGGGAACGCATTCAAGAGTAGAGTAAACCTTGACAGATTCAGAAGTGGCCCTTTCTTGGAAACACGGGTAAGTTCCCAGCACTGCTGTGTAGTTTGCACGGGTTAAGTTCCCAGCACTGCTGTGTAGTTTGGAGCGTGACAAAAGTGCCCACACAACTGCGCAGCAGAATAACACACCCATGGGTTGTGTCTCGGTTGGGCTGGGCGGTGAGTTGGCAGAGGGAGGCTGTTTTGATGGCTATGCTATAATTATTGTAAAATTAGATTTATTTTTACTGGTTGGTGTCTTCTAGTTATCTTTCGGTAGAGAACTCGTGGCGGCCAATTACTCACCTTACTGCTTGTGCGATGATTAACTGCGAGGCGGCTTATGAGTGAGTGAATGTTTGTCGTCTCGGTTTGGTTTGTCAAGGGAGTAGGAGGAAGAACAGTCTTGTTTATGAATATTTATTAGCTCTCAGCATGCATAAGGCTAAAAAAAGAGATGAACTTAGTTCATTCATGGATCAGGACTTCCGGAGCAACTCCATTGTCTTCACTGGACCTCTCAACATTACAGTGTTCTAATTCGGGTGTAGAGCTTCGTAGATAACACATTGGGTTCAAATTTGGCACAGTATGAGCAGCATTAGCAAACTGGGTGATGTGTTATAGGACATGTGCAATTGTTCAGCTAAAGTGGCCTCAAACACACATCTGCATGGAAGACTTCATGTTATCTAGCCTTTAAAACAAGCATTTGCAATGCAATAGGTCTCGCATTTACGCAGTTTGAGCTACTGGCATTGTAAATAACAATGCCTTTTATTTATGTTTTGGTTCTTAAAACATTAAAAAAGGCATTGTCATTACAGTGCCAATAGCTTAATCTCGCGTACATGCGAGACCTATTGCATTGCAAATGCTTGTTGTATAATGGAACAACTATACTTCCTTTCCAGGATAGTGGAATGTCCCCATGAGTGTAACAGTGAACAAATAGTGGATGTAAGAATTCTGCCCATGCTTCGCCATCCTGTTTAATTATGGCTATTGGTATATCGTCCGGGCCCATCGCACCAGAGTATCTTGCCCCTTTGATATAACCCTCTATTTCATTGCACGAGGGGGCTCCATAATCACTCCCCATGGAAAAGTCAGAGATAACATCAAGATTCCATCCGACTGAGGAATTTAGAGCACACAGCTGGGAAATATATGTAGACCATTCTTCATCTGATACCAGAATGGGCTTTGCCTTATCTCTCCCATCACAGAATTTGGCTATTACCGCCCAATATTTCCTGGTGTCACCGGACTGAGCGACCTCTCGTATTTTGACCCAGTTTGCGTCTTCCACCCTTCTACGTTCAGATACCACTTTCCTTTTCCGTACCTGTTTTAGTCTATTAATTTCCCTTTGCCTGGGTATTGAGGACTGCCTAAATTGTTCCCTAATCAAGGCGTTAATTTCCCGATTTAGTTTTTTAATCTCCCATGATTTAACCACTGGAGGAGCAGAACTGAAATCTTGCTTTTTACTTCCCCACGTTCTGATTACAGCCAGGATTCTCTCGAACTTGGCAATGGGGGATTCCTGTATGTGATTAGAAGCCACATTTTCGAAAACTCTCTTAAAGCTTGGGAGCTAATTATTTGACCAAATAGTACGCCCATTACTGCAATTATATAAAATATTTTCATCCCTTTGATTCCAAAGTTCGGGCTGCTCAAATTCCATATTAACATCCACAGCCAAAACTCCATGATCACTCATGTTTGTTGGTAGTATCTTGAATTGCGTGCATACACCAAAGAATTGGTAAGATACCACCATATAATCAATTAGTGAATGTCCATATGGGCCCGGTAAGTATAAGAGGCAGGGAGTCCTCTGGGAATCTGCCATTCAACATCACAAGGTCAAACATTCTCAAATTATGCAAGAGTGACGAGCCTCGTTTATCCGATCTTAAATGGTCGGGCAGTAAAGATTCTGGAATGGACCATACTTCCTCCAACTCAGGGTTTGAAAAAGACATGACAGAACCATTGGAAATTTTAGCATTGAAATCACCCACCATCATAATCCAGGAGCACAAAGATTACCATACCATACTATACTATCACAGGCCATACGTACCATACTATAAAAGTCCATACCATACTATAAAATGAAAGGCCTTTCCATACTATAAAATGACGAGCCATACCACACTATATTATGCAATGACAGGCCATACCACACTATACAATGACAGACCATACCGCCCCATAACATAACATCCCATACCATTGCATACAATGGCAAGCCACATCATACCATACTATACAATGAAAGGCCATACCATACGATAGGCAATTTCATGCCATATCATACTATACAATGATAGGCCAAACCATACTATACGACAGGCCGCCCATGCTATATACAAAGACGGGCCATATCATACCATACTATATACTGACAGGCCATACCGTACCATGCTTTGAAATTAGTGGCCATACCATCTACAAAGACAGGCCATTCCACACAATACAATGACAAGCCATACCATACAAGACTATACAATGACAGGTCATACCATATACTATACAATGGCAGGTCATACTGATGGAGCAAGGACTCGGACACGAGACTTGCTCGGAAGCAATCCTCTCAATTTAACTTACTAGCGAATTACTAACAACGTGTTTTGTGATTAATAATACGCATTCTCATTACAAGCGGGAAAAGAATTAAGCTTGCCTATGTGTTTACTAACTGCAAATAACACGGACGTAGGACTAGAACGCATTTTAACACAGGATCTTTACTGCGCATGCGTCTACTGCATCTACGTATTATGACGTGCTGACGCTTGGGAGGGAAATTCTGGCGCTTGCGCAAAGAGCTATAAAATGGCCGCTTGAGAGCTCACATGCATGGCACCTGCTTTGCTGAAATTAGAAAATGAGTTTATAACTAACGCAAATGCAGAAAGAGAAATAACAAATGGTATGGGTCAGAGTAGAGGTTGGTGGTATACAGTGAAATCATTTATTTTTGAGAATAACATTTTTCCTTTTGACTTTCTTATTAGTGCGTATTTGGGCCTGTTAAAGTTGTCTGAGTCGAGCAGACTGATGTGGCGCGACGCATGCGCCCTGGTACGGAAGCTTGGAGGATGACTAAGGATTTGTCACGCGTCCAAGGTCGGCGGAGATGTGCCCTGGGAACATGAGGGTGAAGAGTTCATATGAAGGAACTTATTCGAGAAAACAGTTACAATTGTATTAATAAAGTTTAAAGATGTATGGGAAAGGAAGGGCGGAATAAAAGTTTGAGGGGAGGAGTTTGGAAACAATGGTTTATGGGAATAAATGAAGTATAAGCATGGTGTGATGATCATCCCCCCCTCGCCTATCCAATCAGAAGTTAGTATTCTATAAAAAAAATGAAACATTAATGGGTGGTACATGCCTATGGAAAGGTATAATTGAGGTAGTTTAGTTAGAAGGGAAGTTACGAAGAAGCTTTGGAGCGCGTTGAAGAAGCCTGAGAAAGGGGTGTGCTGGGGTGGTGCTGATGCTCTGAAATGCTGATGAAGAAACTGAATGCAGAACCATCTATTTGAATTGGGTGGGTTAGAAAGAAGATCGCGGAAGAACCATGAGGAGAAAGAGTGTCAGAGAGGGGTGCGACGTAGTTGTCAGTAACTAGAGAGGTGAAGTATCCTGTCCTGATTCCTGTCCTGAAGTCTTTGTCTCCTGATCTGTCCTGGGAGGCCCTAACCAGCCCTTTGGCGAGGGGGTCGGTCTTCACACCATACTTTGGTAATTATGAAATTCATTGTTTGATAAATGCTCTTCTGGCTCCATCCTCTTCTTTCTGAGCATAGTTATTGTGTGGATCTGAATTGATAAATGTTATCTGAAATATTTTTGAATTGGCACTCCCGTGAATGAGGGTGTTTGTACTGAAACGCTTTGAGATGGTTCAAAACCCTAATTTAGATAAAGATTTAAAAACTTACTGAGTCTGTCATTATTTTATACTTATTAAGAAATGTATAATAAGTTATGTCAATTATCGCCATCAACTAGTTCCACCTAACTGGTCCATTGACCAGAGGAAAGAACTGTTTGATCAGCAGAAGGTTTAGTTAAAGAAGCAATAACTAGATCTTGAGGTATGAGAAACATTATAAACTAAAAGTTCCAGTGGTTTACTTAGCGCAGAGCGTAAGCGAGTTGTATGGGCCCAAGTGAGTATATGGTAGTGGAGTATCTGTTGCTAGTAGGCTGCTGGATCAATACCATATAATACTGTACAATGACAAACCACAGCATAACACACCAAACTATACTATACAATACAATACCATACTATACTATACAATGACAGGTCATACCATATCATACCATAGGACGACAGGCCACATCATACCATATGACAGGCCATTCCCAACTATACCATACAATTACAGGCCATACCATACAATGACAGGCCACACCATACCATACTATATTATTCAATGACAGGCCATACCACACTATATAATGACAGACCATACCGCCCCATACCATAACATCCCAAACCATTGTATACAATGACAAGCAATTTCATAATATACAATCACAAGCCAAGCCATACCACACTATACAATGACAGGTTATACCATTGTCACAACGAAGGGTATGCATTTCCTTTTGGTAGAAAGATCAAGAATATGAGGTCAGTTATGAACTGGGGCGTCTGATTCCTCAGGAGCAAGAGCCCGCATGCACCCAGAAGGGTGTCGTGCTTCATCATAGGGCTTGCTCCTTGATGTAACTCCAGGGACGGCGGACAATATCATCTGATGAGACAACAGAGGAGAGAAACGGTGCCCGCCTGCTCACACGGCATACCGACTTTGAATCGGACTGCTGTGTTGGGCAATTACTGTGGGCATGGGATAATGCGGATGGAGTAGGAAACGTTGCCTTTAGACTGTAGCCTACCCCCCATTGGAAGGCTGAATCTGCACCTAGTTTGGGTCTTCTGATTCAACACGATAATTTACTCATCGTTTGGGCGGCTGGCGGTTGCCAGACTGCTCTTGGGAAAAAAAGTTCATGTTAAGGGATGTTTTACATTTTACGTTTGTTTGTTTTCTATGCAGGGGTGGCCTGGCACGGCCTTACTGGAGGGGCAGGGGACGGGGTGAGACGAGGGGTAGTTCAGCAATGAATGCTTTCTTATGGCTGCACCACATTACACATTAAAGTTTCTGACTTGGAACATCAAGGGGATGGGGTCGGCAACCAAGCGGACTATGTCCATAGATATTTACGACGGCGGGGAGTGCAAATAGCTATGTTGCAGGCGACAACTTATTCAAAGCAAAGTGGAGAAACTGCGCAGGAGATGGAGGGGACAAGTATTTGCCACCTCCTTCTCAGCGTACGCCAGGGGGTAGTGATATGGGTGACGGCAGGTGTCCAATTTGAGCCTCAGCGTACATTCATTGATACAGAAAACCGTTATGTTCTGGTTACGGGGCGGCTGTGGGGATGAGAGGTTACCCTTGGTAGCATCTATGCCCCTAATCAGGACCATGTCCTCTTCCTGCATAGACTCTCGGGCCCCCTTGGCTGACTCAGCAACAGTAGATCTACTTCTTGGGGGAGATTTTAAAAGTGTGTGATGTTTTATCGGATCGCTCAACACCCCCATTGCCGGGGGCTCCGGCCCATCGTACTGCAGCTAGGTTGAGGGATTGAATGGAACATTGGGGGCTGGAAGATATATGGAGGACACAACATACCTCCATAAGAAACGATTCTTTTTATTCACCCATATATCAGTTACATACACATCTAGATGCTTTTCTGTGCTCTTACGCCCTTGGTAATGCCATTCCCCACACTGAATACTTAGAACGCACAATATCAGATCACTATCCTTTGTTGCTAGAGTTTAAGACACCGAGGACCCGCCCTATGATTCCCTTATGGCGGCTTAATCCCCGGGCTCTGGGGGATGTCTGCTTCAGGAAACCTTAAAGACTGCCATCGACAATTACTTTTCAGATAACGCGCGGACAGCTACCACTGGACTGGTGGAATGGGAGGCGTTTAAAATAGTGGTACGCGGACACTGCCTAGGACACTCGATAGGTGTCCAGCGGGAACTACACTTAGAACTAAAGACACTAGAAGTCAGATTGCATCAGCTGAGCAATGCGCGGGGAACGGAGGCTGATGACCCGGAGGGCCTGGGAGAGGCACGTATTCTTTATAGAGAGGCCCTAGAGAGGTTGCGGTGCCATGATTTCAGAGGGTACCTCTCGAAAGTACAGGAGGAGGAAGGGAGGCCTGGTCGATTGTTGGCGTGGCTAGTCCAGACTCCGATTACGCAGGTGAGGGGTGGGAGTGTAGACATCGTCTACGATCTTGAAGCAATTAATGCCCTGTTCTGTGATTATTACAGGGGCTTATACTGTGCACTGCCACCGATCCCGCTGTGGGAACAGAGAGACTTTCTGGGAGAGATGTCGCTCCAGACGCTGGACCCCCCAGGGAAGGGAGGCACTGGGTGGACTGCTGACAGAACAAGAAGTCCGAGTTGCCATTAAAAGCATGGCAACTGGGAAGACCCCAGGCCCAGATGGCCTCCCGGCAGAATTCTACACTACTTATGCCCCGGTACTGGGTCCTAGATTAGTGGCTTTATAAGCGGAATCTTTGTGGCTTGTCAGTTCTGGACTCTTTGCGAGACACAGTAGTGATCCCTCTCCCCAAGACTACAACCCTGGGGGCTTCTACGATAGACTTCCGCCTGCTCTCCATGCTCAACATGGATTTTAAACTCCTTAGTAAAATCATGGCGCTTCGATTACTCCTGCATATGTCTACTTTAATCCACCCCAACCAGAACTGGTTTATCCCCTCTCGGAATGCATCCCTTCACTTGAGTAGACTGTACTCAGTACTATTTCACTGGGAGGTCCAGGCCATCCCACGGGCAGCCTTTTTGTCAATTGATCTGGAGAAGGCCTTTGACACAGTACGGTGGGATTATTTGTTTGAGACCATGCGGCAGATGGGACTTGGAAACGATTGGCTGGAGTGGATGAAACTACTGTATGAAGGCCCTACAGCGATGGTTCAAACATGCAGGACCGTATCTCAGCAATACGGAATCTTCCGGCGTACTAGACAGGGATGCCTCCTATGACCGCTATACGCAGATGATCTTCTGATCTATCTGGCAGATGCAGTGGTGGGCACAGTTACAGCCCTTGAACTACTGGGGAAATTTGAGCGAGTATCAGGCCTAAACGTCAATAAGAGTAAGACCTATCTATTTCCGGTGGACCCTTCACTCCACCACCCCCGGAACTTGTGGTGGAGCTTAACTGGGCACAGTTCACTTTTAGATACCTAGGGATCCATGATCATCACTCCCTTGATCTCCGAGAGGGTAACCATGGGAGGGCGCTCCGGTCCCTTAGATCTTGTGTTTCCTTCTGGTGCTCCTTGCGTTTACCTATTACGGCTCGGATCTCCCTATCCAAAATGATTATGCTCCCGTGCTTCTTATATTACTTTATTAATCTCCCAATCACAATCCCGTTTGGCTGGTTTCATCAATTAGATTAATTACTGAGGGATCTTATTTGGGACAGTTGGGGGGGCATGGACAGTAGGCAGCCCTGGGAGCTTCTCTGCATGTCATAGTACTTGGAGTGAGTGGGGTTGTAATTTGATGATTGGACTGTTCCCCGATTCCCACCTAACTAGTGTTATATACACACAGATAGGTTTTTCTCAGATCCTGAAAGATAACATGCCACCCTGCATATGTTTGTTAATTGTGAAGTTTAAAAAAAAAAAAAGGCACCGTAAGGAAGATCTCCCTGTTGGAGCTCCTACTTGAGATCAATCGAACCATCAGACACAAATAGGTAAATGAAGCTTGAAGAAAATATTGTATCAGACTGAATTTTATCAGTCTACAGTAACCAGAAAAGTTTAATATTACTGTTTATGATATGTGAGTTATTCTCCTTAGTGGTTTATGATGGGACAGAACTCGGTGGGGTGGACCTGGTACACAACTTGTGTGATGTTCTATAACAAAATGGATAAAGGAAAGATAGTCATGACTGTATCTGCTCATGTGAGTTTGTGATAAATGCCAATAAAAATATGTTACAAAAAAAAATAGGGCATGCTCCTCGTCGGGCCGGCGCTGCAATGCCTGACTGGCACCAGCAGGGGCGCTCTTTACCAGAGATCTTTTCATGTTATGGTGTATGTGAAGTGTGGGTGTGGGGCTGCTGGTGTGGATAATGTGTGTGCGTGAAAAGTGCGTATTAAAAAAGACTAAGCAGTCCTCAAAAGAATTTAATGATCAAGCCCACTTGTCTAATTAAAATTGTGGTACCTATCAAAAGAGATAATGATCTGTGATAGCTCAGTGGTCTAAAGTTTACTACTGACCTTGTTTTCTTTATCTTTCTACCAAAAGGAACTGTGTACCCTATGTTGTGACAACTGCCCTAGTAAGAAGCACGTATGCTGGACCTATAAGCGCTCCCGGTCCTCATCTTTGGATATACATACCATATCATACAATGACAAACCATATCATACTATACTATGCTCTACAATGACAGGCCATACCATACTATATACAACGACAGGCCATCCCAGACAATATACAAAGAGGCCATACCATAAGATTAGAAATGGTGTTGGTGGTTGACTGGGGTGTGAACCCTAGGCAAGCAACAACCACAATCCTCAGGTTAAGAGGCAAGGAAACCCGCAATTAATCTGTGCTCACCCTTTGGTAGCTTGGCAAAGAGCAGTCAGGCTTACCTTTTGAGGCAATGTGAAACGTATTTGTGCAACACTTCAAACAGTAAATCAGTGAAAACCCCACACAAAAAGATTCCACACCAGGTTAGAAAAATAGAGCATACTTTAATAGATAAAACAAGACCACAGGGACCAAAGTCCAATAAGTAGTACTTGAGATATTGAATTTTAAAGTTTATAATGAAAAATAGCACCTAGAAGCAAAAAGCGATATTTGGGATATCTGGTCGTGCCGGCATGGAACAAAGTCAAACGTTCAGGCCAACCGGGATGAAGCACGGGTCAGCTACAGGGACCCAGATAGGCCAGCTGAAACAAAGTACCTTAATCCTGGTTGCGGAGCAATGCGTGCATCCGAGTCTACGATGTGTCGTGCAGCAGAGGCAATGAGTTGGTTCTAAGATGCAACGAGGCGCTGATGCCTTGAGAATCCTGTTGACAGGGCTTGCGATGCGAAGGCCGTTGTCGAGGATGCCAGGCACAATGGAGACCATGCGTCTGTTCTGATGAGCAGTTAAGCTGCGATGCAGAGATTCGGCGTAGTCTTCGAGGCTGCCGTCGTTGAGGGATGAGAAGAGCCTGTGCCGGGAAAAGAGTCGCACAGTGGCAGTTCCAAAGGCGATGTGTCGGTCCCACGATGCGGTGGCAATGCGAGTCTTTTGCGATGTGTCCAAAACACGCAACAGCGTCGAGGCGGTGGTTGTGCTCGAAGATACGCTGCTCAGCCAAGGAGATATGCCAGTTCTGCTCGGGGATGCGTTGCTCAGTAGAGGATGCATTGGTTCCATTGGAGAAAGCCCCACTTCCAAGGGTCCAGGACTGAGGTGGCACCACCTGGCAGGGTAGACTCACAGATGGCAGAGTCTAGGTGCAGAAGCAGGTTGGTTGGAAGCCTTTTATGTCCCTGAGACTACACATCAGGAGACAAGCCAGCAAGCCCTTGGAATCATTCTGGGTTCGAGTGATGCAGGTCCAGTACCCTCAACAAGGCAAGAGGGCAGCAGGTCAGCACGGCAAGGCAGGAGTCCAGCATAGTGCAGTCCAGCAGAGTGGCAGTCCTTTAAGCAGTAAAGCAGTCCTCCTTCCTGGCAGTCTTCACAGGTCCAGAAATGTACTGAAGTGGTGGTGTCAGAAGTCCAGTCCTTTAACCAGTTGGGCCTTTGAAGTGGGGGAGGCTTCAAAGAAAGGCCGTTTAAAAGCACAGAGGTTCTGCCCTGACGCCAGTCTCACTACAGAGGGGTATGCAGCCCTTTGTATGGGGACAGGACACAGCTTATTTAGGTGTGAGCTTGGGTCTAGCTCCTCCCTCCCATCATGCCAGGATGGCCCATCAAGTCACACCTAAGCTCCCATTGTGTGTGGGTGTCTAGAAGGAATACACAGTTTTTTAAATTAGGATTCTAGAGACACCAGACTTGGGGGTCTAATCTCTTCTCAATTGGAAACTACACTTCTAAGATGTAATAAGGTAATCCCAATGTTGTCCTATGGGAGAGATAGGTATTGCCATAGTGAAAAGCAACTTTGGGACTTTTTCACTACCAGAACATGTAAAACTTAAAAGTACATGTCCTGCCTTTTCAAATACATTGCACCTTGCCCTCTGGGTTGTCCACGGACTACCTTAGGGGTGACCTATGTATAACAAGCATTTGCAATGCAATAGGTCTCACATTTGCGAGAGTTAGAGCTATTGGTATTGTAAATGACAATGTCTTTTATCTGTGTGTTTTGGTTTAGAGTGGAGTGGATGTACGTTGTGTGGAGTGAAACTATGTAGTCTGAATTGGAATTGTTAGCTGTGGAATTGTGTGGGGTGGATTTGTGTGATGTGTAGTGTATTTGTGTAGAGGAATTATGTGACATGGTGAATAGAAAGGGGTGAGAGCTGCACAGAATAGATAGAAAGAAAGATAGAGAGAGAGAGCTAGGCAGTATGTGCACGAAGTGGTGAATGAACTCTAGATAGAGGAGCAGAAAGAGTGTGTGAGAAAGAGAGAAAGAAGGGGTGAGTTGGCCAAAGATGCATAAAGAGTGTACGCAGAAGAGACCATAAGAAATGTAGGAGAGTGTGGGTTTGAGGGAAGGAAATGTTCAACAGGCAAGAAAAAGAAATTGTGCTTGAAGATCTGAAATGTACTAATATGAGAGTGGTGGGAAGAGTGCATGAGAGAACGAGAGAGGTGTGAGAGAGAGAAAGGGACGAGAAGATGGGGCACCCAGAGGGTGGGGGTGTGAGAGGTGGACTTTTGTACACCCTGAAGTGGTACAGGAAGGTAGCATGTTTGAGCAGGCAGTATGGAGAGGAGATGGGGAGTGTGAGGAAGCGATCAGGAGTTTCAGAGTTATGAGAGGATAAAATCTTCTATTGAAAACAAATTTGGGAGCCCTCCTATAACCTTTAAACAGTTTGGCTGGTTTTGCACCAAATTTGGTAAACTTTAGGATATCTTCCTATACATTGTTCCTGTAAATCTTTGAAAGGATAGAACAGAAGGTTGGACAGGTCTGCTCCCGCCCACCGCTAAATTAGCACCAATTTCCTTGCAACCTTTAGGGTTGAAATGTGAGCTTTATTTTTGATAATGGCCTCAAACGGTTTCCTTATTTTTCCTTTCGGATGCAATATTTTGTTTTTGAGTTACTTTTGAGACGCCACTTCTGCAAATACGCTATGAAACGTCTAAGTGCATTTATTTGCAAACACGAACGAACAAATCAATAGAACATGATTACCTATAGTTCTGGCAGAGTTCTACTTTTAACATTCACTATGGTGAAAGGTTACTCTAGAAAATGTCTTCGTCATTGGGATATGTATATAGATAGCCTTCAGAACTGTTCAATCTGCCCTTGGGTTTTCATTACTTCCAGCAGGTCGGCTGCTAATTGTTTACAGTGACTGTAACAGCACACTTATAATGCTGCTTTAATCACTTAGCCTTCCTTTACAACTCTTGTCCTGTGGATTTTCTAGTAGGAACAGAAATGAAAGAGGTGCAAATACACAAAGACTCTTTACAACTGAGACAATAAATGTTTGTTCTCAGGCTGCTGGCAGTGGCGACGCGTTGATCAGTGAGCCCTCAGTCCTCTGGACTCTGTCTCTGAGCGCGAGTTCGGTGCAGAGGCGGCGGTGAGCCGCACCGGTCGCGGCCGCACAGAAGCACTGCAGCTCTCAGCAGCGCCCGAGGCCTCGACTTATGCGCCGCCATGATGCTAAGAGTGTCGATGCTGCCGTTCGGTCCAACGTCGGTAAATATGCGCAGGCAGCAGCACACTTATTTATGCCGCGTCGCCGAGATGCGCACAGCACTCAGCAGTCGAATCCCCCGCCGCTTCCTGAATCCGACCTCACTTCCTGAAAGCGGAGGCGCGGGCGGGAATTTCAATGCAGCCAGAGGCAGCAGGGCTAAAAGATGCAACATTGTAGCAGGCAACAGTGCACAAGATCTGTTTACTGAGCCTGCTGGCAAGTCTCTGCAGGGAGAAGCAGAGCCCTCAGCCGGCGCACAGGTGTCACAGGGGCCGGTGCGCTGGCGTAGCCAGCTTCAGCGCTGGTATAGCGGAGTGAGAGAGTGGCATTTAAATGCGTGACAATGCATTTCAGTGCGGTGATGCGGAACACCACACTGAAATGCGTTAGAGTCACGCCTGATGCGTGATACTTGGCAGGCCTGCCACCGAGCATGATGGTAATGGAAACATACAAAATATATCTTGTAGTAGTCAGGGCTGGTCAGGGCTTTTATTGCACTGGGTATTGCTCCACAGCCCTGCTATCTGAGGGGAGGAGCTGGGGCCGGAATAGAACAAGCTGCCTTTGATGCAGTCTGTGGTTACTGCACAGGAGAGACAGCAGGTAATAGTGGGAGGAGTGAGTGTCACAGAGATATTTTATCTAACTTCCTGAGCCAGAAGCCTGCCCTGTAAGTAAAGTTACAGCGTCTGAGCGGAGCTCAGCATTGCAGTCACTGTCTGCAATCTGCACAATGTTAAGTTCATCGTCAGTGAGGCTGGCTCAGGCTCCACGCTGTAGCCTCTCTCACATTCTAGTGCACTTCCATTTCTGGTGCTTTGCAGCAGTTTTAAGATGTTCTTAGAGTTTCTCCTTGCCCAAATGGGTATAATTCCAGATATTTATATGTTTCCCTCATCTTCATTGCTTGATTTTGCTCGCAAGAAAGTGTCACTCATAGCCGTTGAATGTCACTCATAATTACACTGACATTATGAAAATGTCACACATAAGCTATCTGAGACCTTGGCAGCTATGTATTTCGGTTGACGGCCATTGCTCTGTTTGAGAGGAGGCAGCCAATAAAAGTGACTCCCTGTTCTCCGACGGAGCAAAGGTAGGACCGGTATCAAACAAACAAGAGCCGCCTTCCCACTGCGTGGCTGCTCCTCCTTCTGAAGCAGCTATAGGCAGGTCCCACCAGTGCCTTGTTAAAAGCGGGCAACTTGAATCTTCTATTGATTAATCTACCCTGCGGAAAGGCACGAGCATGCACTTTATAGCTATAGTTAACGGTCCAGGGGATGGGTGCGGGGAAGGGAAGGGGGTCGGCGAGGACAACTGTAAATACTTTACCGAACCGAGGTTTTTCGACTGCAGCTAGCAGGGTATTTTGAAATGTTTTACTTGTGCAGGGCATTGTAATGCGTGCGCGCCCGTGTGCGGTGAGTGGCCTGGTATTTTGGGGGCTAGCGTACAGCACTAATGATTCAAGGATAAAAGAAATGCACGGCGCCATTGTTGACCCTACGCATGCCCCACTGTTGAGAAAAAAAAAAACATTTGCAATGCAATAGGTCTCGCATTTACGCGAGTTTAAGCTATTGGCAGTGTAAATGACAATGCGTTTTATTTATGATTCAAAAACCAAAACAAATAAAAGGCATTGTCATTTACAATGCCAATAGCTCAAATTCGCGTAAATGCGAGACCTGTTGCATTGCAAATGCTTGTTTTTAGGGATGGGGGCATTTAAGAGGGAGCACTTGAATTCTCCTGGTTTTAAACTGAAACGACGTGGGCCATAGTTTGTAAACGCGCATACGGCATGCTGAATGTGTAAAAATCGTTAAGACAACCACTGAGAAAAGAGAACTGAGGTTGCACAACTTTGTAGCAACTTTGGTGAGGGGACAGAAACGAGTGATAGAGTAGGTGAGGGGGCGCAAGGAGGGCTTGATCGAGGCCCAGGGAGAACAAAGGGAGTGTCGACGAAGGCATCGGGTGCCTGGGAGAGCGGAGCAGGGACAGAGAGAGCGTGGCGAACATGGGTCCGAGAGTGAGAGCCGGGTTCTCGAGGGCAGATGGTATAAACATTTTGAGAGTTAGAAATCTTACCTTGTTTCCAGCTCGGCGCTTTCCTCCTTCCTGTATTTTTCTTTCTACCCCTCTGGTCTCAGAAAAGGAGCAAAGCAACTCGGTTAAGGCAGCTCCTTCATAGCCCACGGCCCCCAAAAATCCAGAGGGGCTTCTCCCAGCCTGCAACGGAACCGTGATCCCGGAGAGGAGCTGGATGCGAGCGTGGGGCTCCAAAAAGGGAAGACGGCGGAAAATCCAAGCCTCTCCTGCCTGCTCTCCAACTTCCTTGAGACTGGAGTGGGGAGGATTTGAAAACGCTTTCTTCCTCCTCTTCCTCCCCCTCGTCCCTCTGAACTTTTTTTAATTTTTTTTATCAAAACCAAAAGCCTTTTTTGCTCCACTCCCCCGGGGGACAAAGCCAGGAGAACAAAGGGGTGTTATAGCTTTAATGAAACATCACTGGGAAGCCTGCGGGGCTTGGTCCTGGCAAGGGAGAGACAATCAGGGAGACAGAGAGGGGCGGGGAGTAGAAAGAGGGGAGGGAGGTAGCCCTCCCGTCGATCCCCTTACCTTGGTCCAGTCCTGAAGCCGAGTGGGCCGGGGGCTCCTCTGCAGGGCGCTGTGGAGACTTTCGGCTCTCTACCTCCCTGCCAGGACCTGAGGTCTGTGAATTCCTTTCTTGGAGCCAGCTGCCCCCACCACCTCTGGTTGAAGAAACAAGCTGTCGCCATTGCGCGAATGCAAAAAAAAGTGCTTACTGACTAAATTGAAGGAGACAGTAAAACGCTGCAAGTAAACGATCCAATCCTGATGGGCGGTCCCAAAAGGAGACAGGGCGTAACAAGGAGGGACTAAGAAGCTTCATTATCTATCCGAAGCCAGCATTTACCATGGACGATGACGCCAGCCAATGAAAAATATGGGCGGGGCTTCCACACCACTTCTAAAAAATACCCTAATACAGCATGCCTCGCAAAGCGCGCAGCGCAAGCGCTGCAACGCTAGGCGAGACCTACAAATGGAAGGTTTGGGCATGGGAAATGGTTTATTTGCCAGGTCGAAATGGCAGTGTAAACTGTACACACCAGCTCTGCAATGGCCGGCCTGAGACATAGTTTGAGGGCTACCTCAGTGGGTGGTACAAGCAGTGCTGCAGGCCCATTAGTAACATTATATTTACAAGCACTGGGCACATATAGTGCACTTTCACTAGGGACTTAGAAGTAAATTAAATATGCCAATTGGGGATGAACCAATATTACCATGTTTAGGGGAAAGAGCACAAGCACTTTAGCACTGGTTAGCAGTAGTAAAGTGCACAGAATCCTAATAACAGCAAAAACGAAGTCAGAAAAGTGGAGGAGGCAGGCAAAACGTTGGGGGGGGGAAGGCCACCCTAAGGCTGTCAGGTCTAACACATACCATACAAGTACAGGCCACACCATACCATACTATACAATAACAAGCCACACCCTACCATATTATACAATGACATACCATACCATACAATGACAAGCCATACCATACTATAGAATGACAAGCCATACCATACCATACCATGCTTGACAATGACCGGGCATACCATAGCATACCACACAAACACAGGTCATACCATACTATACAACAGGCATCATCATACCATACCATACTATAAAATGACAGGGCCATACCATACAATGAAAGACCATAGCATACGGCAGGCCATACCATACTATACAATGACAGACCATACCATATCAAACTATACAATAACAGGCCATACCAATTCCATTATATAATAGCACCAATTATTTGAGGCAGCCTGTTCATCTTGGGAATCAACCTTAGCTTCTGGATTTACACAGTAATATATTAAAAACAAGTGAACTCATATTTGGGAGGCTGCCAAACAGACGTCAAAGTGGTATATTGACTAAGAAAGAAGAATAAACAACTTACCACCCATAATTAAATCTCTCTCTCTCTAAAGGAGGATGCTTTACAGTCTGAAAAGCTTTCTTCATATATACTGGTTTGATTAAGCAATAGGATCAAATTATGAAGCAGCTATGACAATTGCATAGCACGAAATGGCAAATTAGGTCACAATTTCTGACATAATGTAACTATCGTGACTTTGTAGCAAAATCATGCATCAATCGAAAAACGATGTCAATGCTTCAGACAAGCACTGGCAGAGTCAACAGTTTGGGCCTTCCAAACCCGCAAAGGTGTTTTCAATGCATTTCTTTTCTTGCAAGTAATTGCAATACAAAATTAAAAAGTGAAAAGTAAAAACTTAAGATGTAACAAACTCTAAGAGAGAAGCAATTGCATCTGAGGAAGAATGTACTTGAGTATTAAAAGGGAACCAAAGAACGATGGTAGATAGTAAATGATATAATGAGAATATGATGTTTTATTATTAAAAATGTTTTTATAATCATAAGTTAAGGTGTAACATCTAGACATTGAAATGTCCTTCAACATCATTTCCATTGGGTATTCTTGTGAAGAGAATCTATTTAAAGAAAAGAATAGGAGGTTTGGCATCAGATACGAGAGGCAGTCTCTCTTTTCATCCCTATGTTGGAATTGAAATGTGTTACGGTCACATCACTCATGCTTTACATTGTATTATGTTCGCATTTATGTAGCTATTTCATAATAATCTTTCTTGTCAATCCCTGCAAATACTCTGCGAGTTAAAGTTAGCATCTGTGCCATTTTCTCTCATGCAGCCACCATTTTGCTTTATGATTGAAACTAAGCTTTTGTCTCATGTTGCTGGTCTCAGCAGAAAGCTGCTGGGAAGCATTTGCATCTCCAAGGTTAGGCCTCACTGAAGCATGAGAAAGTCGCTTGTTAACGCATACCTTTCCCTGTGATAGAGGTTGCTCCCACTATTCCAGCTGCAAGTATAGACTGTATGACCTTGCCAGAGAGATAGTGTGTGCCCGGTCTCAGATTCTTACTCATCTTTGTGTGCCCCTTTGTTCAAGCTGTCTCCCTGTGGAAAGTTACAGAGGTGGCGTGTCACTGCACAGTTGTAGAAATGTATAACTGTTACCTTTATGCTGGGAAAAGTCAGTCCCCTCGGTAGCATCTAAGGAGGCTAGTCTGACTGGACTCCGCTGCAGCGCATTTACAATAAAATAACTTGGTTTGTATTCTCCACTGCGTCACCGACTCTTCATTTCTTGGAAGGCTAGTGGAGGTCGAGAGTGACCCGGGTGACCCTATTTGGGTCACTTCCTTCACCTATCCCCCTTCCCCCCCATGCGAGTCGTTGATGTGGAGAAGTTAATCAAGGTACTAACTCTGCACATGTAGAGGTAGGAGAGAAATGGGAGATATCATCTGCTCCTGTGGAATCTGAAGGCACAAGGTTAGTCTTGACATCGCTATTAAGTAACTATTTGTTTAGTTTTGTAACAAAGTGCTTTTTGGTAGTACATCATAATTTAGAGGACGTCTTGGGCATGATTCACATGTTTTCTGCAAAGAAATTGGTGCGTTTTAAATTGGGTTATGTTAGCATGAATATGGACTGGATAGAACATTCTAGTCTGAAAATAACATTGAAAAGGGCTTTTGTGCTTGTTTGGCTACTCCTAATTCGCTTCCTCTCATAGCTTAATGTGTACATGCTAACAAGTTTAGTTTCCGTTTAGTTTATTTTATTATGATTTGGGACTCCGAAGAGTTCCACATAAAATTGCAGATATACATCCAAAGTCAGCACAACCCTCCCATAAAAGAAGAATGTTCTCAATTTTTACGGTATAAAATTCATCATTTCGCATAAAAACAAAGGAAATGCATATGTACAAAAACCGATCCAAGGACCTTTCAAGTGCCAAGTGTACAGAGCCATAACAAATCAGATTACCACCGTGGGATACTTAGAGAACTTTGGTTAAACTTTTACGGTAATTACAGAAATATATATATACACAATACTACAATAAGAGATTTAAGGATTAAAAACGTATAGTAAAAGCGGAGATTTTACGATTCAAGGTACAGTATACAATAGCCAGCAGCATAATGAAAGTGCATGGAAATTAAAAACTTCATAATAAAAAACAGGGTTTTACGATTCAAGGTACAGTACACAGTAGCTTGCAGCATAATAAAAATGCGTGGGAATTAAAACTCTTAATAAAAACCAGATTTACAATTTCAGAATACAGTACTCGATAACTAGCAGCATAGTGAGTAGCAAAAAGTGCAAGTGCTCTGAAACATTCTTAATAAACCAATACTGTTCTAAAATATATTTAAGAATTGTTGAAAAAAGCAAATTTTTTAAAACAAACTAGTTCAGAAGGGGGGCAGCAGACAGTTACGGGCTTCTTCTGCTGTGACAATGTTATACTTTAGGAAACAAATTCTTAGATATCTACGGCGTAAAGATTGTACTGTGGGACAAACGAATAGGACATGATTTAAGTCTTGTACACAGGAATTACATAAGTGGCAGAGTCTTTAATGTCTAGTAAGGCCCTCCCAAGCTCCTGTTACAATTCTTAAAGGGAGTAAATTCAGCCTAAGCAACAAAATACTCTACGTACTCCGTGTTGGAGATTCCATAAAATATATGGTTGAGGTTTTTTGTAGATACTACTCCCTGCTATACATTCATTATTACTATTCTCTGTGCACAATAAAATAACCCTTTTACGAGATACACCGTAGATTGTTATTTTAATTCTGGTTTTCAGAACTTGTTTAGGAAGCACCGCTTCACTGTCCATCTCGAAGCCGAACAGTTTTATGGCTTTTTGATGATTCCTAAAAAGAGCACTTTTTCCCTTCATGATGACAAAGATTTCCTCGCACAATGCTACACGTAAGGCGTTCTCAGAGCTATTCACTAGTGCGTTGCTCCATCTTAAGCACGCAGCCATAGAGAGCACGTAGGTGGAGAGTAAACAGAGTTCTAGCCGAATTGCTGCTATTGGGGCAGCGCGATTCAGATTAGGCGCCAAATCTGTACCTCTACTTTCTCAAATTTATCCCACTCTTGTGCATCTACTGTTTCGCAGGCATAGCTCAGTACTGGCAGTATCTTTATTTTATAAACTGATAAAATATGTGCAAAATGTCTTTTCCCACAGTGTGTATAGAATCGATTTATTGCAGAGGCCCGTGAAATTGCCTTGCCTCTGCATTGATCCATATGATTGCTGCTGGAACACCTGTTTGTAAAGATTTTTCCTAAATATGGGTAAAACTTTACTACGTCCAATTTCTCATTCCCCAAGAACCAATGCATATTCTTTCTGACTCTACATCCCGGATATCTAAAAACCATAACTTTTCTCTTTAAAATATTTATTTTTAAGTATTATTCTTCTGTGTACCTAGTTAACTCAGCAAGTCGTCTTTTGAGTCCAATAGGGGTTAGAGCCATTAATATGGCGTCATCCGCGTATAGCAGGCAGCTCAACTTTAAAATTCCTAATTTTGGGGAATCCCCTTTGCTGAGCCCCACTCTGCTTGGCAAATCATTGACATAAAGAGAAAAAGAAGAGGGGCCAGAAGGCACCCTTGCTTCAGTCCATTATGGGTCTCTATTTTTCTTCACAGGCCCTGTGTTCCCCCAATAAAACCTGCGTCCAAGTGGAGCAATGCAGTGCAATAATCAGTCATAGTAAATTCACTGGTATCCCCATGGTGACCAATTTTATCAACAACGTCCGCCGATCTACCCGGTCAAAGGCCGTTGAGAAGTCTATAATAGCTGCAAATAACGGTATTCCCCGGCTCATTGGATATTTTTCAATTAAAGTTTGCAGGGCAGTGATGTTATCAAGGGTACCACTATTTTTGCGGAAGCCTGTTTGCTCTACAGGAATGAAACCATTTCCGAAGGCCCAATCTTGGAGATGGGTAAGAATGCTCTTAGCAAACAATTTACCAGTCGCATCCAGAAGAGAGATCTGTCTAAAACAAGCGGGGGAATTTTTTGAACCCTTTTTAGGTCTCGCCTAGCGACGCAGCGCATGCGCTGTCCGCTTGGGAGATCTATTGTCGTCGGTTTTCTTTTGGAAGTGGGGTGGAAGCTCCGCCTCTGCTTTTCATTCGCGCGCATCACACTTTATGGTAAACGCGCGCTTTTCATTTGCAGTGAGGCTTTTGGTCCCCTCCCTGTCTCCTTTCTGGCTCGCCCACCCGGACTGGATATTCTGCACGCGCACGGCGTCTCTTTTGCTCGCGCACGGCGTCTCTTCCTCTTCCGCCTTGTTTTATTTTCGATCTGTTTCCCCCCCCCCGAGTTGTATTACTAATCGTTTGAACTGCGCTTAGAGTGTTAAGATTATAAGCGAAGCCCGCAGGTCTGTCTAGCGCACACTTCTCCCAATTCTGGTTTCTTAAGTGGGTGCTTCATTTGAAACCATTTAAAATTGCTGTTACAGTCTCGAAGGCAGAACTACATACAATGATAAGGCTGCTGTTTTTAATCCTGTGTAAAAATAGTTTATCCTTACGTTCACAAGACTGTGTCCTAAACCCTGTCATTCTGTCGGCCTGGGTTTAAATGTGCGTGAATAATAGTTTGATATGCACCGCCCTCGCCGGTCTGCCCTACATATTGGATGAGGTACACAAGTGCAATGGACAGCTTGTGTGCTGCACCAAGCCTGTCACTGGAAGAGGCTGGGATCCGACAGAGAAGTCATGAAAACCCCAGTCCTTCGAACTTGTGTCTCTGATTCTGTCAGGAACCCCCTAATTTGCAGGAAATCTGTTTCTACCCCTGTAAAATTACCTGCTGTTAAGTACCCGCGTTGGAGAAGACCAAGTCCTTGCTGGAGGTTCTTTCTACGCTCTGTTATGCACGAACTGAAACGCTCCGTTACTGGTGAACAAAACTTGACCGCACCCTCTTCCTGTAGAGGTGCGCGGTCTAGTTGCGCTTCCCAGAGACACTTCTGAACTGTTAACGCGCCTGCGCGATTATCGCGCGGCGCACTTCAACTGAAGAGAAATTCCTGACGGGAGCGTCTTTCACTTCGCGCTTCGTGTCAGAACGAAAATTCAAGGAGAACTCTGACTACGCTGCAGTTAGCTTTTCTGAAGGAAAGTAGAAAAGGCTATTTATTGTATTCTTGTGACACACTGTTTCTAACTCAAGTTAATATTCCCTTAGCAGAAAATTACCGCAGTTGAAGTATTGGAAGAGCGCTTTTTTTCTATTTGGTATTCCGGAGAGAGAGAAAGCGAAGAACCTTTTCAAGGGAGTTGCTTCTGTGAAGAGAAGAACTCCGAATCTCAAGTAAGCGTGTTCTGTAGATCTTCACCGCGCCCCTTAGTCAAGAAGTACTTCAAGTTCAGTGGGTGAAGGTTTTCTTCTTTTGCCTCGCGCTCTTGAGGCTAAAGGTTAATCAATTAAGGCGCAACGAACTTTGAGAAGACTTATCAAAAGCGCTGAGCTTTGGAAAAGACATTCATTGCAAAAGTTTAAAGACGAACTATTACCAGTTTCAAATGGTTTAATGTCTTGAGAAGAGAACCAGAATTGTTGAATGCTTCATTTCTTCAGAAGAACCTTATGCTTGTTTAATTAACAATGTTTTATAAGAACTTATAACAAGCAATATTGGTCAGGGGTTCTTCCAGTAAATCAGATTGCATTTAACCTCAGACAAAACATTTAGGAGAGGAGCAATTCTCTGGAGTGACACAGGTAAAAAGCACACATTAGCGAGAGAGAGTAAGTTCAGTAATTAGAACGTTAGGAGAGGTAATTGTTTGTGCTTCTCTTGCAGGTTTCTTCCCTAAATTTGGAGAGGAGCCAGTGTCCGGAGGCAGTCTCTCTTGTTTTGTCTTCCACTTCCCCTTTCCCCCGGGCTGAAGTTGGTGACAGTTGTAATCACCTGTCGCAGGCTTCGGCAGGAGGGATTTGGGGCAAGGTCATCTGCTCCTGAGGGGAACGCATTCAAGAGTAGAGTAAACCTTGACAGATTCAGAAGTGGCCCTTTCTTGGAAACACGGGTAAGTTCCCAGCACTGCTGTGTAGTTTGCACGGGTTAAGTTCCCAGCACTGCTGTGTAGTTTGGAGCGTGACAAAAAGTGCCCACACAACTGCGCAGCAGAATAACACACCCATGGGTTGTGTCTCGGTTGGGCTGGGCGGTGAGTTGGCAGAGGGAGGCTGTTTTGATGGCTATGCTATAATTATTGTAAAATTAGATTTATTTTTACTGGTTGGTGTCTTCTAGTTATCTTTCGGTAGAGAACTCGTGGCGGCCAATTACTCACCTTACTGCTTGTGCGATGATTAACTGCGAGGCGGCTTATGAGTGAGTGAATGTTTGTCGTCTCGGTTTGGTTTGTCAAGGGAGTAGGAGGAAGAACAGTCTTGTTTATGAATATTTATTAGCTCTCAGCATGCATAAGGCTAAAAAAGAGATGAACTTAGTTCATTCATGGATCAGGACTTCCGGAGCAACTCCATTGTCTTCACTGGACCTCTCAACATTACAGTGTTCTAATTCGGGTGTAGAGCTTCGTAGATAACACATTGGGTTCAAATTTGGCACAGTATGAGCAGCATTAGCAAACTGGGTGATGTGTTATAGGACATGTGCAATTGTTCAGCTAAAGTGGCCTCAAACACACATCTGCATGGAAGACTTCATGTTATCTAGCCTTTAAAACAAGCATTTGCAATGCAATAGGTCTCGCATTTACGCAGTTTGAGCTACTGGCATTGTAAATAACAATGCCTTTTATTTATGTTTTGGTTCTTAAAACATTAAAAAAGGCATTGTCATTACAGTGCCAATAGCTTAATCTCGCGTACATGCGAGACCTATTGCATTGCAAATGCTTGTTGTATAATGGAACAACTATACTTCCTTTCCAGGATAGTGGAATGTCCCCATGAGTGTAACAGTGAACAAATAGTGGATGTAAGAATTCTGCCCATGCTTCGCCATCCTGTTTAATTATGGCTATTGGTATATCGTCCGGGCCCATCGCACCAGAGTATCTTGCCCCTTTGATATAACCCTCTATTTCATTGCACGAGGGGGCTCCATAATCACTCCCCATGGAAAAGTCAGAGATAACATCAAGATTCCATCCGACTGAGGAATTTAGAGCACACAGCTGGGAAATATATGTAGACCATTCTTCATCTGATACCAGAATGGGCTTTGCCTTATCTCTCCCATCACAGAATTTGGCTATTACCGCCCAATATTTCCTGGTGTCACCGGACTGAGCGACCTCTCGTATTTTGACCCAGTTTGCGTCTTCCACCCTTCTACGTTCAGATACCACTTTCCTTTTCCGTACCTGTTTTAGTCTATTAATTTCCCTTTGCCTGGGTATTGAGGACTGCCTAAATTGTTCCCTAATCAAGGCGTTAATTTCCCGATTTAGTTTTTTAATCTCCCATGATTTAACCACTGGAGGAGCAGAACTGAAATCTTGCTTTTTACTTCCCCACGTTCTGATTACAGCCAGGATTCTCTCGAACTTGGCAATGGGGGATTCCTGTATGTGATTAGAAGCCACATTTTCGAAAACTCTCTTAAAGCTTGGGAGCTAATTATTTGACCAAATAGTACGCCCATTACTGCAATTATATAAAATATTTTCATCCCTTTGATTCCAAAGTTCGGGCTGCTCAAATTCCATATTAACATCCACAGCCAAAACTCCATGATCACTCATGTTTGTTGGTAGTATCTTGAATTGCGTGCATACACCAAAGAATTGGTAAGATACCACCATATAATCAATTAGTGAATGTCCATATGGGCCCCGGTAAGTATAAGAGGCAGGGAGTCCTCTGGGAATCTGCCATTCAACATCACAAGGTCAAACATTCTCAAATTATGCAAGAGTGACGAGCCTCGTTTATCCGATCTTAAATGGTCGGGCAGTAAAGATTCTGGAATGGACCATACTTCCTCCAACTCAGGGTTTGAAAAAGACATGACAGAACCATTGGAAATTTTAGCATTGAAATCACCCACCATCATAATCCAGGAGCACAAAGATTACCATACCATACTATACTATCACAGGCCATACGTACCATACTATAAAAGTCCATACCATACTATAAAATGAAAGGCCTTTCCATACTATAAAATGACGAGCCATACCACACTATATTATGCAATGACAGGCCATACCACACTATACAATGACAGACCATACCGCCCCATAACATAACATCCCATACCATTGCATACAATGGCAAGCCACATCATACCATACTATACAATGAAAGGCCATACCATACGATAGGCAATTTCATGCCATATCATACTATACAATGATAGGCCAAACCATACTATACGACAGGCCGCCCATGCTATATACAAAGACGGGCCATATCATACCATACTATATACTGACAGGCCATACCGTACCATGCTTTGAAATTAGTGGCCATACCATCTACAAAGACAGGCCATTCCACACAATACAATGACAAGCCATACCATACAAGACTATACAATGACAGGTCATACCATATACTATACAATGGCAGGTCATACTGATGGAGCAAGGACTCGGACACGAGACTTGCTCGGAAGCAATCCTCTCAATTTAACTTACTAGCGAATTACTAACAACGTGTTTTGTGATTAATAATACGCATTCTCATTACAAGCGGGAAAAGAATTAAGCTTGCCTATGTGTTTACTAACTGCAAATAACACGGACGTAGGACTAGAACGCATTTTAACACAGGATCTTTACTGCGCATGCGTCTACTGCATCTACGTATTATGACGTGCTGACGCTTGGGAGGGAAATTCTGGCGCTTGCGCAAAGAGCTATAAAATGGCCGCTTGAGAGCTCACATGCATGGCACCTGCTTTGCTGAAATTAGAAAATGAGTTTATAACTAACGCAAATGCAGAAAGAGAAATAACAAATGGTATGGGTCAGAGTAGAGGTTGGTGGTATACAGTGAAATCATTTATTTTTGAGAATAACATTTTTCCTTTTGACTTTCTTATTAGTGCGTATTTGGGCCTGTTAAAGTTGTCTGAGTCGAGCAGACTGATGTGGCGCGACGCATGCGCCCTGGTACGGAAGCTTGGAGGATGACTAAGGATTTGTCACGCGTCCAAGGTCGGCGGAGATGTGCCCTGGGAACATGAGGGTGAAGAGTTCATATGAAGGAACTTATTCGAGAAAACAGTTACAATTGTATTAATAAAGTTTAAAGATGTATGGGAAAGGAAGGGCGGAATAAAAGTTTGAGGGGAGGAGTTTGGAAACAATGGTTTATGGGAATAAATGAAGTATAAGCATGGTGTGATGATCATCCCCCCCTCGCCTATCCAATCAGAAGTTAGTATTCTATAAAAAAAATGAAACATTAATGGGTGGTACATGCCTATGGAAAGGTATAATTGAGGTAGTTTAGTTAGAAGGGGAAGTTACGAAGAAGCTTTGGAGCGCGTTGAAGAAGCCTGAGAAAGGGGTGTGCTGGGGTGGTGCTGATGCTCTGAAATGCTGATGAAGAAACTGAATGCAGAACCATCTATTTGAATTGGGTGGGTTAGAAAGAAGATCGCGGAAGAACCATGAGGAGAAAGAGTGTCAGAGAGGGGTGCGACGTAGTTGTCAGTAACTAGAGAGGTGAAGTATCCTGTCCTGATTCCTGTCCTGAAGTCTTTGTCTCCTGATCTGTCCTGGGAGGCCCTAACCAGCCCTTTGGCGAGGGGGTCGGTCTTCACACCATACTTTGGTAATTATGAAATTCATTGTTTGATAAATGCTCTTCTGGCTCCATCCTCTTCTTTCTGAGCATAGTTATTGTGTGGATCTGAATTGATAAATGTTATCTGAAATATTTTTGAATTGGCACTCCCGTGAATGAGGGTGTTTGTACTGAAACGCTTTGAGATGGTTCAAAACCCCTAATTTAGATAAAGATTTAAAAACTTACTGAGTCTGTCATTATTTTATACTTATTAAGAAATGTATAATAAGTTATGTCAATTATCGCCATCAACTAGTTCCACCTAACTGGTCCATTGACCAGAGGAAAGAACTGTTTGATCAGCAGAAGGTTTAGTTAAAGAAGCAATAACTAGATCTTGAGGTATGAGAAACATTATAAACTAAAAGTTCCAGTGGTTTACTTAGCGCAGAGCGTAAGCGAGTTGTATGGGCCCAAGTGAGTATATGGTAGTGGAGTATCTGTTGCTAGTAGGCTGCTGGATCAATACCATATAATACTGTACAATGACAAACCACAGCATAACACACCAAACTATACTATACAATACAATACCATACTATACTATACAATGACAGGTCATACCATATCATACCATAGGACGACAGGCCACATCATACCATATGACAGGCCATTCCCAACTATACCATACAATTACAGGCCATACCATACAATGACAGGCCACACCATACCATACTATATTATTCAATGACAGGCCATACCACACTATATAATGACAGACCATACCGCCCCATACCATAACATCCCAAACCATTGTATACAATGACAAGCAATTTCATAATATACAATCACAAGCCAAGCCATACCACACTATACAATGACAGGTTATACCATTGTCACAACGAAGGGTATGCATTTCCTTTTGGTAGAAAGATCAAGAATATGAGGTCAGTTATGAACTGGGGCGTCTGATTCCTCAGGAGCAAGAGCCCGCATGCACCCAGAAGGGTGTCGTGCTTCATCATAGGGCTTGCTCCTTGATGTAACTCCAGGGACGGCGGACAATATCATCTGATGAGACAACAGAGGAGAGAAACGGTGCCCGCCTGCTCACACGGCATACCGACTTTGAATCGGACTGCTGTGTTGGGCAATTACTGTGGGCATGGGATAATGCGGATGGAGTAGGAAACGTTGCCTTTAGACTGTAGCCTACCCCCCATTGGAAGGCTGAATCTGCACCTAGTTTGGGTCTTCTGATTCAACACGATAATTTACTCATCGTTTGGGCGGCTGGCGGTTGCCAGACTGCTCTTGGGAAAAAAAGTTCATGTTAAGGGATGTTTTACATTTTACGTTTGTTTGTTTTCTATGCAGGGGTGGCCTGGCACGGCCTTACTGGAGGGGCAGGGGACGGGGTGAGACGAGGGGTAGTTCAGCAATGAATGCTTTCTTATGGCTGCACCACATTACACATTAAAGTTTCTGACTTGGAACATCAAGGGGATGGGGTCGGCAACCAAGCGGACTATGTCCATAGATATTTACGACGGCGGGGAGTGCAAATAGCTATGTTGCAGGCGACAACTTATTCAAAGCAAAGTGGAGAAACTGCGCAGGAGATGGAGGGGACAAGTATTTGCCACCTCCTTCTCAGCGTACGCCAGGGGGTAGTGATATGGGTGACGGCAGGTGTCCAATTTGAGCCTCAGCGTACATTCATTGATACAGAAAACCGTTATGTTCTGGTTACGGGGCGGCTGTGGGGATGAGAGGTTACCCTTGGTAGCATCTATGCCCCTAATCAGGACCATGTCCTCTTCCTGCATAGACTCTCGGGCCCCCTTGGCTGACTCAGCAACAGTAGATCTACTTCTTGGGGGAGATTTTAAAAGTGTGTGATGTTTTATCGGATCGCTCAACACCCCCATTGCCGGGGGCTCCGGCCCATCGTACTGCAGCTAGGTTGAGGGATTGAATGGAACATTGGGGGCTGGAAGATATATGGAGGACACAACATACCTCCATAAGAAACGATTCTTTTTATTCACCCATATATCAGTTACATACACATCTAGATGCTTTTCTGTGCTCTTACGCCCTTGGTAATGCCATTCCCCACACTGAATACTTAGAACGCACAATATCAGATCACTATCCTTTGTTGCTAGAGTTTAAGACACCGAGGACCCGCCCTATGATTCCCTTATGGCGGCTTAATCCCCGGGCTCTGGGGGATGTCTGCTTCAGGGAAACCTTAAAGACTGCCATCGACAATTACTTTTCAGATAACGCGCGGACAGCTACCACTGGACTGGTGGAATGGGAGGCGTTTAAAATAGTGGTACGCGGACACTGCCTAGGACACTCGATAGGTGTCCAGCGGGAACTACACTTAGAACTAAAGACACTAGAAGTCAGATTGCATCAGCTGAGCAATGCGCGGGGAACGGAGGCTGATGACCCGGAGGGCCTGGGAGAGGCACGTATTCTTTATAGAGAGGCCCTAGAGAGGTTGCGGTGCCATGATTTCAGAGGGTACCTCTCGAAAGTACAGGAGGAGGAAGGGAGGCCTGGTCGATTGTTGGCGTGGCTAGTCCAGACTCCGATTACGCAGGTGAGGGGTGGGAGTGTAGACATCGTCTACGATCTTGAAGCAATTAATGCCCTGTTCTGTGATTATTACAGGGGCTTATACTGTGCACTGCCACCGATCCCGCTGTGGGAACAGAGAGACTTTCTGGGAGAGATGTCGCTCCAGACGCTGGACCCCCCAGGGAAGGGAGGCACTGGGTGGACTGCTGACAGAACAAGAAGTCCGAGTTGCCATTAAAAGCATGGCAACTGGGAAGACCCCAGGCCCAGATGGCCTCCCGGCAGAATTCTACACTACTTATGCCCCGGTACTGGGTCCTAGATTAGTGGCTTTATAAGCGGAATCTTTGTGGCTTGTCAGTTCTGGACTCTTTGCGAGACACAGTAGTGATCCCTCTCCCCAAGACTACAACCCTGGGGGCTTCTACGATAGACTTCCGCCTGCTCTCCATGCTCAACATGGATTTTAAACTCCTTAGTAAAATCATGGCGCTTCGATTACTCCTGCATATGTCTACTTTAATCCACCCCAACCAGAACTGGTTTATCCCCTCTCGGAATGCATCCCTTCACTTGAGTAGACTGTACTCAGTACTATTTCACTGGGAGGTCCAGGCCATCCCACGGGCAGCCTTTTTGTCAATTGATCTGGAGAAGGCCTTTGACACAGTACGGTGGGATTATTTGTTTGAGACCATGCGGCAGATGGGACTTGGAAACGATTGGCTGGAGTGGATGAAACTACTGTATGAAGGCCCTACAGCGATGGTTCAAACATGCAGGACCGTATCTCAGCAATACGGAATCTTCCGGCGTACTAGACAGGGATGCCTCCTATGACCGCTATACGCAGATGATCTTCTGATCTATCTGGCAGATGCAGTGGTGGGCACAGTTACAGCCCTTGAACTACTGGGGAAATTTGAACGAGTATCAGGCCTAAACGTCAATAAGAGTAAGACCTATCTATTTCCGGTGGACCCTTCACTCCACCACCCCCGGAACTTGTGGTGGAGCTTAACTGGGCACAGTTCACTTTTAGATACCTAGGGATCCATGATCATCACTCCCTTGATCTCCGAGAGGGTAACCATGGGAGGGCGCTCCGGTCCCTTAGATCTTGTGTTTCCTTCTGGTGCTCCTTGCGTTTACCTATTACGGCTCGGATCTCCCTATCCAAAATGATTATGCTCCCGTGCTTCTTATATTACTTTATTAATCTCCCAATCACAATCCCGTTTGGCTGGTTTCATCAATTAGATTAATTACTGAGGGATCTTATTTGGGACAGTTGGGGGGCATGGACAGTAGGCAGCCCTGGGAGCTTCTCTGCATGTCATAGTACTTGGAGTGAGTGGGGTTGTAATTTGATGATTGGACTGTTCCCCGATTCCCACCTAACTAGTGTTATATACACACAGATAGGTTTTTCTCAGATCCTGAAAGATAACATGCCACCCTGCATATGTTTGTTAATTGTGAAGTTTAAAAAAAAAAAAGGCACCGTAAGGAAGATCTCCCTGTTGGAGCTCCTACTTGAGATCAATCGAACCATCAGACACAAATAGGTAAATGAAGCTTGAAGAAAATATTGTATCAGACTGAATTTTATCAGTCTACAGTAACCAGAAAAGTTTAATATTACTGTTTATGATATGTGAGTTATTCTCCTTAGTGGTTTATGATGGGACAGAACTCGGTGGGGTGGACCTGGTACACAACTTGTGTGATGTTCTATAACAAAATGGATAAAGGAAAGATAGTCATGACTGTATCTGCTCATGTGAGTTTGTGATAAATGCCAATAAAAATATGTTACAAAAAAAAATAGGGCATGCTCCTCGTCGGGCCGGCGCTGCAATGCCTGACTGGCACCAGCAGGGGCGCTCTTTACCAGAGATCTTTTCATGTTATGGTGTATGTGAAGTGTGGGTGTGGGGCTGCTGGTGTGGATAATGTGTGTGCGTGAAAAGTGCGTATTAAAAAAGACTAAGCAGTCCTCAAAAGAATTTAATGATCAAGCCCACTTGTCTAATTAAAATTGTGGTACCTATCAAAAGAGATAATGATCTGTGATAGCTCAGTGGTCTAAAGTTTACTACTGACCTTGTTTTCTTTATCTTTCTACCAAAAGGAACTGTGTACCCTATGTTGTGACAACTGCCCTAGTAAGAAGCACGTATGCTGGACCTATAAGCGCTCCCGGTCCTCATCTTTGGATATACATACCATATCATACAATGACAAACCATATCATACTATACTATGCTCTACAATGACAGGCCATACCATACTATATACAACGACAGGCCATCCCAGACAATATACAAAGAGGCCATACCATAAGATTAGAAATGGTGTTGGTGGTTGACTGGGGTGTGAACCCTAGGCAAGCAACAACCACAATCCTCAGGTTAAGAGGCAAGGAAACCCGCAATTAATCTGTGCTCACCCTTTGGTAGCTTGGCAAAGAGCAGTCAGGCTTACCTTTTGAGGCAATGTGAAACGTATTTGTGCAACACTTCAAACAGTAAATCAGTGAAAACCCCACACAAAAAGATTCCACACCAGGTTAGAAAAATAGAGCATACTTTAATAGATAAAACAAGACCACAGGGACCAAAGTCCAATAAGTAGTACTTGAGATATTGAATTTTAAAGTTTATAATGAAAAATAGCACCTAGAAGCAAAAAGCGATATTTGGGATATCTGGTCGTGCCGGCATGGAACAAAGTCAAACGTTCAGGCCAACCGGGATGAAGCACGGGTCAGCTACAGGGACCCAGATAGGCCAGCTGAAACAAAGTACCTTAATCCTGGTTGCGGAGCAATGCGTGCATCCGAGTCTACGATGTGTCGTGCAGCAGAGGCAATGAGTTGGTTCTAAGATGCAACGAGGCGCTGATGCCTTGAGAATCCTGTTGACAGGGCTTGCGATGCGAAGGCCGTTGTCGAGGATGCCAGGCACAATGGAGACCATGCGTCTGTTCTGATGAGCAGTTAAGCTGCGATGCAGAGATTCGGCGTAGTCTTCGAGGCTGCCGTCGTTGAGGGATGAGAAGAGCCTGTGCCGGGAAAAGAGTCGCACAGTGGCAGTTCCAAAGGCGATGTGTCGGTCCCACGATGCGGTGGCAATGCGAGTCTTTTGCGATGTGTCCAAAACACGCAACAGCGTCGAGGCGGTGGTTGTGCTCGAAGATACGCTGCTCAGCCAAGGAGATATGCCAGTTCTGCTCGGGGATGCGTTGCTCAGTAGAGGATGCATTGGTTCCATTGGAGAAAGCCCCACTTCCAAGGGTCCAGGACTGAGGTGGCACCACCTGGCAGGGTAGACTCACAGATGGCAGAGTCTAGGTGCAGAAGCAGGTTGGTTGGAAGCCTTTTATGTCCCTGAGACTACACATCAGGAGACAAGCCAGCAAGCCCTTGGAATCATTCTGGGTTCGAGTGATGCAGGTCCAGTACCCTCAACAAGGCAAGAGGGCAGCAGGTCAGCACGGCAAGGCAGGAGTCCAGCATAGTGCAGTCCAGCAGAGTGGCAGTCCTTTAAGCAGTAAAGCAGTCCTCCTTCCTGGCAGTCTTCACAGGTCCAGAAATGTACTGAAGTGGTGGTGTCAGAAGTCCAGTCCTTTAACCAGTTGGGCCTTTGAAGTGGGGGAGGCTTCAAAGAAAGGCCGTTTAAAAGCACAGAGGTTCTGCCCTGACGCCAGTCTCACTACAGAGGGGTATGCAGCCCTTTGTATGGGGACAGGACACAGCTTATTTAGGTGTGAGCTTGGGTCTAGCTCCTCCCTCCCATCATGCCAGGATGGCCCATCAAGTCACACCTAAGCTCCCATTGTGTGTGGGTGTCTAGAAGGAATACACAGTTTTTTAAATTAGGATTCTAGAGACACCAGACTTGGGGGTCTAATCTCTTCTCAATTGGAAACTACACTTCTAAGATGTAATAAGGTAATCCCAATGTTGTCCTATGGGAGAGATAGGTATTGCCATAGTGAAAAGCAACTTTGGGACTTTTTCACTACCAGAACATGTAAAACTTAAAAGTACATGTCCTGCCTTTTCAAATACATTGCACCTTGCCCTCTGGGTTGTCCACGGACTACCTTAGGGGTGACCTATGTATAACAAGCATTTGCAATGCAATAGGTCTCACATTTGCGAGAGTTAGAGCTATTGGTATTGTAAATGACAATGTCTTTTATCTGTGTGTTTTGGTTTAGAGTGGAGTGGATGTACGTTGTGTGGAGTGAAACTATGTAGTCTGAATTGGAATTGTTAGCTGTGGAATTGTGTGGGGTGGATTTGTGTGATGTGTAGTGTATTTGTGTAGAGGAATTATGTGACATGGTGAATAGAAAGGGGTGAGAGCTGCACAGAATAGATAGAAAGAAAGATAGAGAGAGAGAGCTAGGCAGTATGTGCACGAAGTGGTGAATGAACTCTAGATAGAGGAGCAGAAAGAGTGTGTGAGAAAGAGAGAAAGAAGGGGTGAGTTGGCCAAAGATGCATAAAGAGTGTACGCAGAAGAGACCATAAGAAATGTAGGAGAGTGTGGGTTTGAGGGAAGGAAATGTTCAACAGGCAAGAAAAAGAAATTGTGCTTGAAGATCTGAAATGTACTAATATGAGAGTGGTGGGAAGAGTGCATGAGAGAACGAGAGAGGTGTGAGAGAGAGAAAGGGACGAGAAGATGGGGCACCCAGAGGGTGGGGGTGTGAGAGGTGGACTTTTGTACACCCTGAAGTGGTACAGGAAGGTAGCATGTTTGAGCAGGCAGTATGGAGAGGAGATGGGGAGTGTGAGGAAGCGATCAGGAGTTTCAGAGTTATGAGAGGATAAAATCTTCTATTGAAAACAAATTTGGGAGCCCTCCTATAACCTTTAAACAGTTTGGCTGGTTTTGCACCAAATTTGGTAAACTTTAGGATATCTTCCTATACATTGTTCCTGTAAATCTTTGAAAGGATAGAACAGAAGGTTGGACAGGTCTGCTCCCGCCCACCGCTAAATTAGCACCAATTTCCTTGCAACCTTTAGGGTTGAAATGTGAGCTTTATTTTTGATAATGGCCTCAAACGGTTTCCTTATTTTTCCTTTCGGATGCAATATTTTGTTTTTGAGTTACTTTTGAGACGCCACTTCTGCAAATACGCTATGAAACGTCTAAGTGCATTTATTTGCAAACACGAACGAACAAATCAATAGAACATGATTACCTATAGTTCTGGCAGAGTTCTACTTTTAACATTCACTATGGTGAAAGGTTACTCTAGAAAATGTCTTCGTCATTGGGATATGTATATAGATAGCCTTCAGAACTGTTCAATCTGCCCTTGGGTTTTCATTACTTCCAGCAGGTCGGCTGCTAATTGTTTACAGTGACTGTAACAGCACACTTATAATGCTGCTTTAATCACTTAGCCTTCCTTTACAACTCTTGTCCTGTGGATTTTCTAGTAGGAACAGAAATGAAAGAGGTGCAAATACACAAAGACTCTTTACAACTGAGACAATAAATGTTTGTTCTCAGGCTGCTGGCAGTGGCGACGCGTTGATCAGTGAGCCCTCAGTCCTCTGGACTCTGTCTCTGAGCGCGAGTTCGGTGCAGAGGCGGCGGTGAGCCGCACCGGTCGCGGCCGCACAGAAGCACTGCAGCTCTCAGCAGCGCCCGAGGCCTCGACTTATGCGCCGCCATGATGCTAAGAGTGTCGATGCTGCCGTTCGGTCCAACGTCGGTAAATATGCGCAGGCAGCAGCACACTTATTTATGCCGCGTCGCCGAGATGCGCACAGCACTCAGCAGTCGAATCCCCCGCCGCTTCCTGAATCCGACCTCACTTCCTGAAAGCGGAGGCGCGGGCGGGAATTTCAATGCAGCCAGAGGCAGCAGGGCTAAAAGATGCAACATTGTAGCAGGCAACAGTGCACAAGATCTGTTTACTGAGCCTGCTGGCAAGTCTCTGCAGGGAGAAGCAGAGCCCTCAGCCGGCGCACAGGTGTCACAGGGGCCGGTGCGCTGGCGTAGCCAGCTTCAGCGCTGGTATAGCGGAGTGAGAGAGTGGCATTTAAATGCGTGACAATGCATTTCAGTGCGGTGATGCGGAACACCACACTGAAATGCGTTAGAGTCACGCCTGATGCGTGATACTTGGCAGGCCTGCCACCGAGCATGATGGTAATGGAAACCTACAAAATATATCTTGTAGTAGTCAGGGCTGGTCAGGGCTTTTATTGCACTGGGTATTGCTCCACAGCCCTGCTATCTGAGGGGAGGAGCTGGGGCCGGAATAGAACAAGCTGCCTTTGATGCAGTCTGTGGTTACTGCACAGGAGAGACAGCAGGTAATAGTGGGAGGAGTGAGTGTCACAGAGATATTTTATCTAACTTCCTGAGCCAGAAGCCTGCCCTGTAAGTAAAGTTACAGCGTCTGAGCGGAGCTCAGCATTGCAGTCACTGTCTGCAATCTGCACAATGTTAAGTTCATCGTCAGTGAGGCTGGCTCAGGCTCCACGCTGTAGCCTCTCTCACATTCTAGTGCACTTCCATTTCTGGTGCTTTGCAGCAGTTTTAAGATGTTCTTAGAGTTTCTCCTTGCCCAAATGGGTATAATTCCAGATATTTATATGTTTCCCTCATCTTCATTGCTTGATTTTGCTCGCAAGAAAGTGTCACTCATAGCCGTTGAATGTCACTCATAATTACACTGACATTATGAAAATGTCACACATAAGCTATCTGAGACCTTGGCAGCTATGTATTTCGGTTGACGGCCATTGCTCTGTTTGAGAGGAGGCAGCCAATAAAAGTGACTCCCTGTTCTCCGACGGAGCAAAGGTAGGACCGGTATCAAACAAACAAGAGCCGCCTTCCCACTGCGTGGCTGCTCCTCCTTCTGAAGCAGCTATAGGCAGGTCCCACCAGTGCCTTGTTAAAAGCGGGCAACTTGAATCTTCTATTGATTAATCTACCCTGCGGAAAGGCACGAGCATGCACTTTATAGCTATAGTTAACGGTCCAGGGGATGGGTGCGGGGAAGGGAAGGGGGTCGGCGAGGACAACTGTAAATACTTTACCGAACCGAGGTTTTTCGACTGCAGCTAGCAGGGTATTTTGAAATGTTTTACTTGTGCAGGGCATTGTAATGCGTGCGCGCCCGTGTGCGGTGAGTGGCCTGGTATTTTGGGGGCTAGCGTACAGCACTAATGATTCAAGGATAAAAGAAATGCACGGCGCCATTGTTGACCCTACGCATGCCCCACTGTTGAGAAAAAAAAAAACATTTGCAATGCAATAGGTCTCGCATTTACGCGAGTTTAAGCTATTGGCAGTGTAAATGACAATGCGTTTATTTATGATTCAAAAACCAAAACAAATAAAAGGCATTGTCATTTACAATGCCAATAGCTCAAATTCGCGTAAATGCGAGACCTGTTGCATTGCAAATGCTTGTTTTTTAGGGATGGGGGCATTTAAGAGGGGAGCACTTGAATTCTCCTGGTTTTAAACTGAAACGACGTGGGCCATAGTTTGTAAACGCGCATACGGCATGCTGAATGTGTAAAAATCGTTAAGACAACCACTGAGAAAAGAGAACTGAGGTTGCACAACTTTGTAGCAACTTTGGTGAGGGGACAGAAACGAGTGATAGAGTAGGTGAGGGGGGGCGCAAGGAGGGCTTGATCGAGGCCCAGGGAGAACAAAGGGAGTGTCGACGAAGGCATCGGGTGCCTGGGAGAGCGGAGCAGGGACAGAGAGAGCGTAGGCGAACATGGGTCCGAGAGTGAGAGCCGGGTTCTCGAGGGCAGATGGTATAAACATTTTGAGAGTTAGAAATCTTACCTTGTTTCCAGCTCGGCGCTTTCCTCCTTCCTGTATTTTTCTTTCTACCCCTCTGGTCTCAGAAAAGGAGCAAAGCAACTCGGTTAAGGCAGCTCCTTCATAGCCCACGGCCCCCAAAAATCCAGAGGGGCTTCTCCCAGCCTGCAACGGAACCGTGATCCCGGAGAGGAGCTGGATGCGAGCGTGGGGCTCCAAAAGGGAAGACGGCGGAAAATCCAAGCCTCTCCTGCCTGCTCTCCAACTTCCTTGAGACTGGAGTGGGGAGGATTTGAAAACGCTTTCTTCCTCCTCTTCCTCCCCCTCGTCCCTCTGAACTTTTTTAATTTTTTTTATCAAAACCAAAAAGCCTTTTTTTGCTCCACTCCCCCGGGGGACAAAGCCAGGAGAACAAAGGGGTGTTATAGCTTTAATGAAACATCACTGGGAAGCCTGCGGGGCTTGGTCCTGGCAAGGGAGAGACAATCAGGGAGACAGAGAGGGGCGGGGAGTAGAAAGAGGGGAGGGAGGTAGCCCTCCCGTCGATCCCCTTACCTTGGTCCAGTCCTGAAGCCGAGTGGGCCGGGGGCTCCTCTGCAGGGCGCTGTGGAGACTTTCGGCTCTCTACCTCCCTGCCAGGACCTGAGGTCTGTGAATTCCTTTCTTGGAGCCAGCTGCCCCCACCACCTCTGGTTGAAGAAACAAGCTGTCGCCATTGCGCGAATGCAAAAAAAAGTGCTTACTGACTAAATTGAAGGAGACAGTAAAACGCTGCAAGTAAACGATCCAATCCTGATGGGCGGTCCCAAAAGGAGACAGGGCGTAACAAGGAGGGACTAAGAAGCTTCATTATCTATCCGAAGCCAGCATTTACCATGGACGATGACGCCAGCCAATGAAAAATATGGGCGGGGCTTCCACACCACTTCTAAAAAATACCCTAATACAGCATGCCTCGCAAAGCGCGCAGCGCAAGCGCTGCAACGCTAGGCGAGACCTACAAATGGAAGGTTTGGGCATGGGAAATGGTTTATTTGCCAGGTCGAAATGGCAGTGTAAACTGTACACACCAGCTCTGCAATGGCCGGCCTGAGACATAGTTTGAGGGCTACCTCAGTGGGTGGTACAAGCAGTGCTGCAGGCCCATTAGTAACATTATATTTACAAGCACTGGGCACATATAGTGCACTTTCACTAGGGACTTAGAAGTAAATTAAATATGCCAATTGGGGATGAACCAATATTACCATGTTTAGGGGAAAGAGCACAAGCACTTTAGCACTGGTTAGCAGTAGTAAAGTGCACAGAATCCTAATAACAGCAAAAACGAAGTCAGAAAAGTGGAGGAGGCAGGCAAAACGTTGGGGGGGGGGGGGAAGGCCACCCTAAGGCTGTCAGGTCTAACACATACCATACAAGTACAGGCCACACCATACCATACTATACAATAACAAGCCACACCCTACCATATTATACAATGACATACCATACCATACAATGACAAGCCATACCATACTATAGAATGACAAGCCATACCATACCATACCATGCTTGACAATGACCGGGCATACCATAGCATACCACACAAACACAGGTCATACCATACTATACAACAGGCATCATCATACCATACCATACTATAAAATGACAGGGCCATACCATACAATGAAAGACCATAGCATACGGCAGGCCATACCATACTATACAATGACAGACCATACCATATCAAACTATACAATAACAGGCCATACCAATTCCATTATATAATAGCACCAATTATTTGAGGCAGCCTGTTCATCTTGGGAATCAACCTTAGCTTCTGGATTTACACAGTAATATATTAAAAACAAGTGAACTCATATTTGGGAGGCTGCCAAACAGACGTCAAAGTGGTATATTGACTAAGAAAGAAGAATAAACAACTTACCACCCATAATTAAATCTCTCTCTCTCTAAAGGAGGATGCTTTACAGTCTGAAAAGCTTTCTTCATATATACTGGTTTGATTAAGCAATAGGATCAAATTATGAAGCAGCTATGACAATTGCATAGCACGAAATGGCAAATTAGGTCACAATTTCTGACATAATGTAACTATCGTGACTTTGTAGCAAAATCATGCATCAATCGAAAAACGATGTCAATGCTTCAGACAAGCACTGGCAGAGTCAACAGTTTGGGCCTTCCAAACCCGCAAAGGTGTTTTCAATGCATTTCTTTTCTTGCAAGTAATTGCAATACAAAATTAAAAAGTGAAAAGTAAAAAAGCAAACGTGCCGTGGTCTAAAGAAAAAAAACCATTACAGTGGGTGGCCACAACATAAGGCACAATGTGCAGTAAAAATATAACAAAAGTGAAGAACTGGACCGTCAGCGAACTCACTGAAATAAACTACTTTTTAAGTAGCTGTGCACATGTGATCAGACAAAATGCTGTAAGCTGCAGTGCATGACACCCAATTGCTTAAGCCGGCAAACCAACTGACCCATGTGAGATGCTGTGGTGGGAAGAAGCAAAACTTGACACATTAATAGAACAGTGGATGAAAAAGGCTGACCCAGCCCATCTATGAAAGTATACATGTATGTGTTATCACTTTTTGATTACATGAGACTAGCAACACAATTAAAGATGTTTGTAGGCCCAAAAAAGGCTACTGAAAAAGACGAAATCTATCGCAAATTAGTAGACAATTTTCAGAAAACTACTCAAATTATTAACGCTTTTGTCATGCCTGAAAGCACAAACCATTTTTTATCAAGACTGTACCTTTCTAACTCCCGTCAGAAAATATTTGTGTGAAACTTTGACAATGCTGCAAACATAAAAAATGTATTTGCTGTTCACGTTGTGTGATTTCTGAAATCAAGAAGCAGCATTTCTAGTCCTGTGCCTTAGTTACAATCAAGGGGAGTAAATCAACTACACAATAAATCAATAGTACTGGATAAAGAAAAAAATAAACAATGTGAAGGATCAGTGGTGTTGTGGAGGACAAACACACATACGCCGCAAAATAAATGGTATTGCTGTTGCACTTACAAATCAAAGATTCAGTACATGTCCGGTAAAAAAATAAATATATATACGTTATTTGTTAAATGAAAAACAGTACACTGACAATATGCGATGCAAACGTTAATGTATTCAGGTTCATTGTTTACCTTCTCAGCATCTTGCTCAAAAAGCCTGAGCTGGAAACATTGGTCTAGTTTCAACTTTCTCATGTGCCACATCTGATGCAGATGCTGTCGAGTGGAGTGCAGCCTGTCCAGCATAGTGGAAACTTTGGGCAAGAGGTTCTGTAAGTCAGCATTTCCAGTTCCAGAATTATTTTTGGGAAAACATTCACTGCTCTGTATTCGCTGCAACAACTTCTGACCGTCTAAGTCAAGATCCTCAATAGGCGCTTTAATCACCTTCTTCTTGAGCTGCGAGTGCTCCTCAATCATATTCCGTGCCCCTTCAAGGTCCTGAGGTAAATCCTTCTTTGCAAGGATCTCTTGCAAGTCCTCCAATCTGGACAACATGTTGGTTGCATTGCTTATGAAGTCCTCAAAGGCTACTCTGATTTCAATCCACTCCTCGTGGTCGTACTCCAAACATCCTTCAAACTCCGGAGTAAGCTGAGATGGGTCAACTACTTTGGCAAGGCCTTCTAAAGACACCATGGTGGTCTGCAAACGAGAATATTAATATTATTTGTCAATGTACTATCTATACATGTTAAGTACAAAATGTCAAGTAAAAAAATACCACTTTTCACCATGAGTGTATGCTGCCTCTAACTTACTTAAAAGAAAAGCAAATTATTTATTTGTTCAAGTACCAAAATGTTCCTGATGAGCCCAACTGCCACAACATTATTTTACGAAGAACAGTGAAAAACTAGTGCTGTGCAGAAAAGTGAAAATGTCCAGTTAAAAAGAACCGTTGAAAATTAATGTGTTAACAGCACCGTACAAAATTTCCATTTACCTGAAAGAAGCAGAATTCACCGGAATCAAAAGCTGCTGAACCAAAACTAGTGGTGATGGTATGCAAACATCTTGAAAATTCAAATTAATAATGTGGCTACATTCAGAAGCATGCACCTTTGGATAATGTGCATTCATATCTTGGGGAAAGGATTCTAAAGTAGAGTTGGAGTCTATCAAGAACTACTTTGTTATGCCCAATCAAGGAGAATGAATTAAAAAACAAGTTTTTTAATTTTATAAGACAGACATGGGGAAGAGGGCGTGGCCACGACGGCAACCAAGAGAGCAGCTCGGCAGTTAAGTTCCGGCTCCATCAGCCCACACGAGGCGTGTTCCAGGTCATAATGATATCTTTAAGCATCCTGCGCACTGGATGATGGTTCTACATCATAAGCGGAGATGAGGAGCGATTATCGATACCGATTGGCCATCGAGAGTGGAGAATTGGGAGCGGGCCGGGAAGACCTAGCGTGACCTCAGAGTCCCTGCGGCGACAGGGGCAGCGGGTGAGCCTGAGGTCCGATGTGCCAGCCCCCCCCCCCTCCCCCAATCAAATAACTGCCCTCTGCGCTGAAATACTACTGGTCGGGCTCCTGACTGTGGGTGCCGACACAGGAAGCCCGGAGTGCGCACTGGCTGCGGAGGGCCTGCAGACTACAGAAGTTGAGGATGGTGGTGGGCGAGGTGAGCGCGGGGATGTCCTAAGGATTTTGGGGGCCCTGGGCTAAACGTATTTCGGGGGCCCCTGTCAGGAACAGATTTTAATTTATGATCCAGTTACACCTCTTTCACACCCTCTTTCGCCAAGTCACTGACAGTGCACAAGCACACTGGCCCAAAATCAAAATGTGTTTACATCTAATATTCAGGGATAGTAATGTGGTTTTCAATATTGTAACAGCGCCAGCTCGCTAATATTACTACAAATAATCTCTGTGACCCACTTCCATGTGAGGACCTGTTTTAATATGGATGTTGCATGAAACAAACACAATTGTCTGAAAAATTTCTGCAATAGACTCTCACACATTCCCCTCATTAAAAATAAATTAAAGGAAAATGCTATTTACAACAGTCTGTTTAAGAATTATTCAAGTACATCAGGGCAAGACTCTCTCAGGGGGACTCCAGGAAGGCTGGGGCCCTGGGCCAGAGCCCACGCCTTAAAACGTGCTTGGGTGAGCGGCCGTCAGGCAGATCAGAGGCGCCGGGGGAGATATTCACCACTCCCATCCCCACCGGCACGCATACATACTTGGTTAAGCAGCAGGCGGTGCCGAGCTAGCGGGTGAGGGGCCCTGCTGTAGGGTGCAAACACAAGGAGATGATGGACGGAGCGCCGAAACTTTTCAGACACTCACCCCCAGTCACAGATCTGGGTTGAATCCATCATCATTCTTTAGCTCACTTTGCCACCCCAGTTCAGACACAGCTATATGCAAATCAGTCTTGACCCTGTGCCTCATGGGAACAGTCCAGACCGAACTGCCAAGCCAGGCTGTAGGGTGACCAAATCTTGAGAACCAAAAACAGGAACATTTTGGAAAAAGAGAAGAAAGACTACAACTTTACAGCCACGGCGGCGCAGAATGACAGCTCTCATCAACATAGGATCACAAAAATGCATTAATAAAATAAAATGTAATTTCTAGAAGCGACATCATACCTATTAATTAAATTGCTTACTTATTACAACAGCTGCTAATTAGCACAGCTTTAGAACAACCAAAAAGTGCTTCTCACTGTTTTCATTCAACCCCTCTAAAAACTGAGACATGAGCCAAAATTGCTGAAATATGCTGGGATAGTTGGTGAAAAACCGTAACTGTCCGGGCAAATACGGGATGTCTGGTCACCCTACCCTGCTGGCCTGCGGGGCCTCTTATGGCCTACTTGATCGGCGACGAGGGATCGAGCTGCGGGGTACCCGTGACAGCGTAGGCTTCAAATATTTGTATCCCCCGGGCTACTTCTGGCGTTAATCCTTGGAGCTTCATCCTGCCTACTGCTCCTTAACCACCATTGCCCTGCATCCGCCGACCAGTGCTGTTGACTGTGGGCTCAAAAGACACACAATTGATGGACGGAATGCAGAACAAATCAAAACATTCACCCCCAGTCAAGAGATCTGGGTTAAATCCATCATTCTTTTGCTCACCTTGCCACCCCAGTTTAGACCTGGCCATATGCAAATCAGTCTTGACCCTGTGCCTCATGGTAACAGTCCAGCCCGAACTGCCAAGCCAGGTCCTCCCTGGACTGGAAACAAGTATCCTAGGACCAGTTTCGGGGTTTCATGACCATCTCAAAACTGGCTGTAACAAATCCCATCATGTTTGATATCAAACATGTTGGAATCATACTCCCTCACAGTAAACGGTGTGATGGTATGATTCCATGCACCGTAAAGCTCCTTTGGGAGGCCCTCGGTGCTCTCGGTACCAGTCTTCCAGACCCGGACAGCAAGCTAGGGCTGCTGCGGGCAAGAGACACGTTTCTGCCCTCCTGCTGCTGAGACAAGCTTGGGCAGGGAAGGGCAGAACAATAGGTATCCTGTCACAGGGAGGTGTGACCACCTCCCAGACAGGGTTTAGTTTATTGGTGCAGGGTGGGGATGCATGCCAGCGCCACATTGTCTGCGTGCAGGGCGCACTTGGTGCCCTCCATGCATAGTGCAGTTCAAACCAGTTCAGGGAGCCATTGGCTTCCGCTCTGGCTCGAAACTGGAGAAAGGACAGGGGAGTATCCTCCCCCTTGTCCAGCCCCTCCTTAGGGAGGGACCCCGGAATTGTCCCGACCCTTTCCTTAGAGTATTTAAGGGCTTACCTGTGGGTGGGTCCCTAGATTCGTCGTGGGACAAGATTCATTTCAGACACCACTTCTTCGACCGTCTGGGCATGCTGGACTTCGCTGTGGGAATCAAGGCTGCAACCGGGAAGACTCCTGCTGCTCCTGATTTCGTCGCCCTGCTCATCTGCTGCAACGTCTGTGCCTGTGCACCAAACAGGAACCTTCCAAGGCCTGTGGGCATCCAAGACACCTAAAGGAATCTCCCTTGAAGGGAAGGAGTCACTTCCCTGCATCTGCAGGCACCGCAACTAAGCTGACCAGTCTGCTGATCCTGGGCTCCCATGGATTCCGAAAGGCTCAGCAACACAGGTGGTGGTTCTTCACATCCCTAGAGGCCTGCCCTGTCCTCTCACCAAGTTTGAGGCCAGTATCCCTCGTCGGAGCCGCAGGAACCGAACCCCTGTGCACCGCGTCAACTTGCAGTTGCAAAGGCTTGTTGGCTTCCTTCCACCAAGACCTTTGGGCTCCAAGTAGCCCCAATCTCCAGCATCTCCTGTGACCAAGATCTTTTCCTAACCGCATCCCTTGCACCATGGGCTTGCATCTCTGGCAAGCTGCTCAAGGTCCTCTTGCGACTCTAGTGCCTCCGGCCTGTGGGTCCTCTTGAGGGTAATCTTTGAATTCTTTGGGCTCCCCTGATTACTCGGGGCCTGCCCTGACTCCCCTGCTTGTGGTGAGTCTCCTGGACCTTGCTGGTCCCGACATTGTACCTTCTTCAACTTCCACGTTGGTTGCAGTTGCCAAGGCTTGTTGGTGCTCTCGCCGGACACCGACCCCTCAACTCTCGACATCCGACGTGGGACAGCTCGTGTACGGCTCCTGGTCTTCCACAGCGTCGCCTGGTCCACACAGCTGCAGTTTCAAGGTCACGTCAGCTCTCTTGCAACACTCTACATCGGTGGACATTCATCTTCCGTGCCTCCTGGTCACTCCCGAGTGGCATAGACTCTGTCCCGTCTGCTTGAAGGTTCTTCACATCTTGAGTCCACCTTTGGGTTCCACCGGACACTTTCACCTTACCCAGCAGCGGCATCTTCCTGAAATCCTCCATTGGATTCGACTGAGGTTTCCGACGCCACTTCACACCTATGTACCCAGCTCACCTGGTGCAGGTATACTGGTTCCTAAGGTATCCACGTGTGGGGTGGCTCTCCAACCTTCTGTCTTCCACGGGGTTTCTTCAGGGTCCACTGGGAAGGGTCCTTCTTCTTTAAAATTGCAACAGCGAATAACCCATTGACTTGCATCGATCCAGCGGTCGTGTTCCCACTCTGCACACGGCCTCCGTGGGGCTCCTGGTTACTTACCTCAGGTGGTTCCTTGGGTCCCCGGCACTTCTTCGTCTTCTGGGTATAGTCTTGACTTGAGTCGTGGTTCACATACCACTGTTTTAGTAGATGGTTTGGTCTCCCCCTGGTGACCACTGTGTATTTCATGCTACTCACCTGTTTCTATTGAAAAGTATTGTGTGCATTGTGTATATCTCCGGCTAGGAGATATCTGTATGTGTTAGTGAGTGTCTTATAATAAATACATATTTTTATAAATACACTGTGGTTCTTTTTCACTTAATCTATACCTATAAGATTATGTTCTGGTAAAACAAGCTGCTTTACACTCCTTCTGGACTAAGCCTGAAGGCTGCTCTCCACAGCTACCACTTAAGAGAGCTTTCTAAGGTTGCCTAAGACCACTAAAATCACCATAATGGTTGTCTGGATTGGTGCAAGGTGCCCACTTACATAAGTGTACACCAGATACCAAGCCAGCTTCTCACAATTTTCAACCATTTCAAGTCTGCAGTGCAAGCCCTAGTGATTACCAGGTTGGACTATGGAAGCGCAACCCTCTGCAGCTTGCAGAGATCCAAATCGGCTCCTCTAAAGGTCTCTCAACTCTGCTGCAAGGCTCATCACTGGATATAAAAGAAACAACCACATCATCCCCGAATTGAAATCCCTCAACTGACTTCCTTACGAAGCAAGAATTAAGTTAAAAATTGCCTGCATGACCAATAAAGCACTACAATACCCTGAGATACCTCGCTCAGAAGCTGAATCTATCTGGCGGCTGCATATCTCCCAGAAGCTCGAGCACCTTACCACTGAAACCACAGAGATTCCCAAAAAAGAAAACCTACAACCGAGCTTTCTCTGGTATCACCCTGAGAATTATGAACGCCTTGGCCACACTGGTGGCGAACCACCTGCCTTGCTGCTCCTCCAAGATATTAGCGACCCTTACGTCCCAAGAGATGCGTCACGTCTCAAACATGTGAATACCCTGGGTACACGTTCTATTCAGCACTACACGCGGTGTGGACACGTATAGACTACTGTTTCATATTAGCGAATGCAGTCACTTGGATAGATGAGATACAGCATCTACCTTGTCTGACCACTCTCCGGTGCGGATGGTATTGAGAGTACCATATGGGGGAGGACTGGAATGTAGATGGTGCTTCCCATGCACAGCCCTTCTGGATGACGTGTTCCATTCAGAATTGTGGGACTCCATACTTGAGAACTTTTCGCACAACTCTGGCTCCATCGCACTTCAGGCCACATAATGGGACACCTTTAAAGCTTACATACTTGGGGGGGGGGGTAGCAGATATACATTTCCAAACATGCAGGGATCCTCAGAGATATTCACAACGAACTAGCCAATATAGAACATGAACTGAGTGAAGTTGATAAGGCATGTTGCAACAACACTGAGCAACCCAGTTGCAACGCCACTCCGTGCTGCTTCCGTTCTCTAGCCGATCAGGAGACCTCATACCTGGGGAAGTACGCCAATGCTCATCGATATGGGGAGGGGGAACGGCCAGGCTGAACACTTGTCTGATACTATAAGCATTTATACTATTCCAGAATTGATGGGGACGCTGATGTTAGGGCGGCATACTTGGCAGAAATCGCCATGGTGTGGATTGCAGATGCGCAACAACAATTCCTAAGTGAACCTATCTCCTATGAGGAGATAATCCAGGCCATCGACTCGCTGGACGGATCTAAGGCGCCGGGCTTGGATGACCTCACTGGGGCCTTCTACAAGGCGTACAAACATCAACTTGCCCCACACCTCTTAGACATGTATGTTGAGGCTCCTGAATCGGGGGCCCTTCTACCATCGTTGAGAGAAGCGTTTATCAAGCTGTTGTTGAAGCCCGTTAAGGACCCACAACTCTGTACATCCTACGGCCCTCTTGCTCCTCTTTTTCGATAACAAAATCTTGGCTACCCGACTATCGCCCTTGATGGACCAGATTATTTCAGCCATGCAACTGGGTTTGTACCTCACAGATCTACTTCCTTTAATCTCCGTACTATGTTTGCAGTGTTGAATAGGGTGTCGCCAGATGAGCCGGCGGCCGTAGCACTGCTCGATGCAGAGAAGGCATTCAACTCCCTGGAGTGGCCCTTCCTGCATGCTACTTTACAAACACTGAATGCCCCGTAGTATCACCACTTTGATCGTGCGTCTTTATTTCAGCCCAGCTCTGGGTGAATGGCTCATTATCTGAGGCCTTTGCTATAGCCCGTGGAACTAGGCAGGGATGCCCCCTGTAGCCTCTTTTTTTTAAATAATCGCTATGGACTCCTTAGTCCACCACCTCCAGTTAAAACATATGCATTGTAGCCTCCATTTTGGTCCGAGCCACCTACCCATGTCTTTATAGGCAGACAATACTTAATTTATTCGCCATCCCTTGGACAATCTGGCCCCTATTGTTCACAAGATAATCCAGTTCAGGGGCTTCTGTGGCTTTAATATAAATTGGGCAAAGTCTGAACTCTTTCCCCATAAGGATATTACCACACCTCTACCTAGTGAGTACCCACTCACCTGGTGTGCAGACTTTCCCAAATATTTGGTATCGGTCTGCACCAGGCCAAGGAGCAGGTAATACACCTGAACTATGGTCCTGATACTGACAGGCTGTCTGTTCAGATTGAGAGATGTCTATGACTTCCTCTATCTATGGCGGGTCCTATTACTATCATTAAATGGTCGTCCTCCCTCGGTTTTTGTATTTATTCCTCAATATACCAATCCCTCTGACCAATGCATTTTTCCTTGGCCTCAGAAGCCTATAACTGTGGCTTATCTGGGCAGGTTGTCGTCCTGTGTAAAGTGGGCTACATTAGCGCTTCCCTATGAGCAGGGCGGGTGTGGGGTCCCGGATTTTCAATTGCATTTCCTGGCCGCCAAATTTCAATTTGCGTCACACCAGTACCATGCAGATGCCCATCGTCCCTATGCTAAACCTGAACGGGAACAGGCGGGAACTGTTCCCCTGGCATCCATATTACCACAGGGCAAACAAATTGACCTTATCTACCACTTGCTGGGTGTGAAGGAAACTGTAGTATTTTGGTTGGCGGCCCATTAATACTCCCCTGCTCTTCCACTGGCTAACAATCCCTCGCTCCCGTTGACACAAGAGACACTGATTCAACGGACCCTGTATCGAGATGACCTTCATACAATTGGAGACCTCTTTCCAGATGGTCACGTCCTTACCCATGCAGACATTTGATTTCCGAATGCTACACACATGGACCATTTTATACTTCGGCACATGCATGACACTATGCTCGCGCATTCCCTCATAACCCCTTAGCACCGGATGATTTCTCTCCCTTGACACTATTGATCACAGACTCTGAGGGAGGCTAGACTCTAGTCTATCATACCGCTGTGGCCATTAAACCAGCACGCAATGGGAAAATAAAAGCAAATAAGGAACGTGATCTGGGACACCCCCTATCTAACAAAAAATAGCACTACTGCTGTGCTCAGACAAAATGAGTGTCCCCCAACCATAGGCATAAACTCCTTCATTTCAAATTTCTACATAGGGCATACATTAGACCATAAGCTTTGGCCAAACTCGATCCTACAAGATCCTCACAATGCCCTAAAGGTCACGCAGAGGCAGATTTTTCTCCCCTAACCTGGACATACCCGCATCTTAGTACATACTGGCATAGTGTGTTTGATCGTAGTTCATTAATGACAGGGCTACCCTTGATCCGGACCCCCTCCTGGCTCTTTTAGGCTATGTAGCTAATGTGCCAAAGAACATCCGTATATTTACCGCTATGGCTCTACTGCTCGCCAGGAGGGAGAAAGCGTTGCATTGGGGCAGTGGTATATGTCCTACAGTGAACGCCTGATTAACCAGCATGATATAATGTGATATGACAAGTGAATTATATGCCACACTGCAGTCACCTACCTCCAGACCCAAGGATATCTGGCAGCCTCTCCAGGACTACCTGCTCATGCTGGACTCAAACTAACATAACTGACTTGCTGATCTCTGCTTTGTTCACCCCTATGCACCGTGGGGACCGACTCTCCTTCGTGGGCTGCGGCCCGCTCTAGTACTCGTATTTACCGGCTTTGAACCTGCCTGGCTGGTTTACATATTTGCGCTATGCTGGTATTTGATGTTCTCATGTACCATCATTGAGACCTCTGACGTAATAACAGTACCAGGTTTTATTTTCCCACTGCTTGGGTAATACTCTATGTATGATGCCGCTTGTTTTTAGGTCTCGCCTAGGCAGCGCTTGCGCTGTCCCTTCGAGACATGCTGTATTCAGGATATGTGTATAAAGCTTCGCCTACTTCCCACCCATCTTTTTAATTGACTCCTGTCCCTGTCCTTTGTAAATGGTGATTTTCATTGGTCATTAGGCTTTGTAGTCCCTCCTTAGTACCGCCTTGTCTCTTCTTGTAACCTCCCATGAGGACACCCCCTGTTACATGTGTTGTTACGCCCTAGGTTTTAATTACAGCCTCAAGGCGCTATTTTCTTAAAGGCCTTCAGAAAGGACACTCACTTGGTCCTAAACTAGGTTGGCAGTGGTTACTTTACTCGCTAGCACATCTCACATTTATATTAGGCCTTCTATAAATTTCCCTTCATCAGCTCCAAATCGGAAATTAATATAATAATTGTTTTTTCACATTTCAAAGCTACTAATTGTATATATGAACATAGCTATTTGTATGTACCCAGGGTACTGTCTTGCATGCAATACATTATGGGTAGGGTGGATTTACCAAATGTTCAACGTTTATGATGCTCATTAGGGACCTCTAGGAGCAGCTTGCGGTACTGCTCCTAGACAAGCAGTGCTGGTGCCTTGCTCACTAGGGACCTCTAGGAGCAGCTTGCAGTACTGCACCTAGACATGCAGTGCTGGTGCCTTGCTCACTAGGGAGCTCTATGAGCAGCTTGCGGTACTGCACCGAGACATACAATGCTGGTTCCTGGCTCACTACGCAACCATTTGCAATGCACTAGGTCTTGCATTACTGAAAGAATGAGCTATTGGTGTTGCATTATTATTTGCAACGCCAATACCTCAAACTATCAGTAATGCGAGACCTATTGTATTGCAAATGCTTGTTCTTTTATGTTTCTGTTTATTGAAAAATAGTAAATCAATTAAAAAAAAAAAAAAAAACGGGAAAACATTTTAAACTGATGGATACAATTCAGGACCCAACCGTTACATGGCCGAATAATGCACAGCATGCAAATCTAGACGCTGCAAAAACAAGGAAATCATGTTCAAACTGTTCGTTAAACATTAATTTTAACAGCTGTACTTTGAAAAAAAGTGCTGTCATCGTTTAGATAATTGAGATACAATCAAACATCTATTGGACAGCAGAATGAAACTGGGTGAAATAATGATCATGGTCTCAGTTTTCTTTTAGACAGATTAGAGCGAAAACCTTAAAATGTAATCTAAAAAAAAGAATCTTACCTTGGCTTACTTGTACAACAGAGGGTGCGTCAGGAAATACATTTTACAGAAAAACAAGGGGAAACCCAAGGATACAGAGCGACCAAGGGTGCATGATATTTTAAAGGAAAAACGGTCCCACAGGAAACAATCAGTATTAGATTAGGTCTAATAAGTTATATCATGACTCAATGTCTCATTTATTAACAATGAGGAGTAGTGGATAAAGTCAAAAGAAAAAAATAAATAATATACACAGGCAATTACAGGTGACATGCGTAAAGATTACTCAATTTACATCACAGTACACATATAGCAACAAAACAGCCCTTTCAAATTATATATACAGTACAGGGTCAGTGTGCAAAGTCAATGATGTTTCGATCCTAATTTGAAAGGGCTGATTTGTGGCTATATGTGTACTGTGACATCAATTGAATAATCTTTATATACGTCACCAGTAATTGCCTGAGTAGATTATGCTTTCTTTCTTTTGACGTTATTCACTACTCCAGATTGTTAATAAATGGGTTTTTAAATTTCATATGAACACACATTCGGAGTCATAATATAAATTCTTGACCTAATCCAATACCGATTGTTTCCTGTAGGGACTGTTACTTTAAAGTAGCAGGAAAATCCCTGGGCCAGAGGAGCTGGGAGTCTGAACTGGCCCGCTCCTTTACACAACGGATGGAAGGATATTTATCACTGCACACATCACACTGCTCGCAATGTGGCTAGCATAGAGACGGCAACTAAAATAGCTACTTATTGTTATCCCCCTCCTGCCTGCACAGGGGGAACCTCACCCGCAGACCCCTGTGCTGGTGCTACTGTGGCTCTCTAGGTACCATGACACATTTGCTGTGGGATTGCCCCAAAATCCCAGCCTACTGGGATGCATGTGCTGGATGACATTGATACCCATCTTAACACACAGCTACCTAGCTTCCCTGCCTACACTATCTTGGGCTTGCCTAACACTCTTACATTTACCCTCAATTCTCATAGGGGGCAACAGATAGGCGTAGCATTGGGAGAAGCCCTTCAGAATGTCCTCTCACACTGGGGCTCGGGACGTGTCCCCACTCATGTGGGTTGGTTACACCTACTCTTGTACATCTTGAGTATGGAACGTCTCTCCCTTTCCTTGTCACACTAAGGGGGCCTCATTCCCAGACCTCTGGTGCCCATTTTCTGTAATTGCTTACCACAGAATTCCGTGAACTTTCATGCCCCAAATATTTACGGCTTCTGCGACTCACTGTACCCCCAGCCGCTGTACCTTAGAGGTGACCTTAGCGCCCACACACACGACCTGAGTTCAGAGGGATAGGCGGATGGGATGGATCCTTGGGGGGAGGGAGACTGGTTCTGGGGGAGTTTATGAGGATTCTGATTTGGAGATATGTGTTCTAGGATTGTCTCCTGCTTTGTCTTGATAGGTCTCCCTTTTGATAAACCAATAAAGAAATGTAAATCTAAAATAGCAGGAAATTAATGCAATTGCACAATAAGATAATCTATAGGTTGAGAGCAATTTTGAAAATGTATATAAAGTAGTAAATAGTAAGCTGGTTTCAATTGTAGTGGGTTTGGGGGCAGGTTAATAATACGTTAATGAACTGAAAACCTAAGCTGGCAAAAGGGGCCTAGGATCTTCCAGAATAAAAACGTTACGCATGCACTTTCTAGAAGAGTCCAGCTGACCAGTTGAAAGTGGATCTGCCTTTGACCTTGCTGGTGGCTTCTGCTGGAGTGAATCCTGACCCCAAAGTGCTGTTCCTGAGGTCCTGGAATCCTTGGTTGATGTCAGACTGCACTCCTCAAGCCTAACCCTAAAACTTGGGAATTAGAAAAGTTTTTCTAGACTTCTTGCCTGAAAAACCGACAGAAGACTGGGACAAACCTGCCAAGTAAATCTGAAGCAGGTGAGTTGCAGCTGAGCCAGAGAATAAGGTTGCTCCCACTCGGAGCTTTTCCACAGCAGCAAATTCTTTCAGCAAGGCGTCGCGGAGAAGGTATTCAGACTTGTGGAGCCCTCTATGGCTACAGTTTTCATCCTTGCCCCACTGGAGGAATCAGAGGTAAAAAAAAATGACTAAGTCCGAAGGTAGAAATCTTCATCAGACGAAGTGGCCAAAATTATCTGGCTGGCAATGGATTTTCCTTGGGTGAAAATTTTCAATTTGTCCCAATCAGAGCTTTACCAGCAAAAGTCAACAGTTTCATTGAAACTTTGACTGATGGCTATCAAGGCTCGTGGAATCATCTCAGGCACAGCCTGCTGCCTTGCCCGCTGATGATTTTTGTCTTTCATTTCAGAGTCAGAAGGTAGAACGTCCGAGCGGGACAAGCTTGGACTCTGTATCTGTCCTGTGCTCCATAACAGTCAGCCTTAACTCGCTCCTAGATACAGGTCAAGCACAACCAGATGACCACAATTGGCCCATAATGCTTTTTGGTGCTATTATTTATTTAAAACTTTAAAAGTTCATATCTCCGGTTTCTATAATTGGATTTTGTGTCATTTTGGTTTAATTTTGTTCATTAAAATATTCTCTATTTTTATAAACTGGATTTTTATTGTGTTGTGGTTTTGACTTTTTAACTCTTTTGGTACTTCTAAATGCCTTACACTTTTCGTAAGTTAAGCCAGTCTGCTCTGTGATAGCTACCAGGGTTTGAGCTCAGGTTTAAATTGCGTAAACCTTTACTGGACCTAACAAGAATAGTGACATTATTACTTCTGGTGGACTACCATCCACCCCCAACTAATAATCCACTTTCCCAGAAAAGGAAGTGTCTTAACTCTAGGTGTTCAGAAGCCATGCCTTCAAGTGAAGATATTTTGGCATGTGATGAAGGACCTGGCTCTTTGTTTTTTGTGTTGGAAGTACTTGTGTCCCTCAAGCTTTCTTAGCACGTTCATTGGTCGTAAAACAGTACTGCCGCTGCGTAATGGAGCTACTGAGACATTCGTTCAAGGTTTATTATTCATTTTGGTAAGCAAACAAGGGCGGCAGTACCATGCCTATTTGAATACGGCCCACAGCTGCTTTCTGGCCATTTCGCAATCGGAACAGGAGTCTCACTTCTGCTGTGCAAATCTACAAAGTTTTGTACTAAACTTTATTTTTGCATTTTCAAAGTAATATAGAACAAGAAATTAAATAAAAGAACCAAGAAAGGAATGCTACTTGCCAGTATGAATGTTTTTGTAGCTTGTAGTGTTAGAATCATGTGCTCTGCATAATGCTGCCATCTAATGTTGGGTTCAGACACTGCAAGTTGTTTTTCTTCAAAAAAGTATCTTTGAGTCACAAGGTCTCTTGTGACTACTCCCATAGTAGGAAATGTTCATAAGCACCAGATCCTTTTTTTTTTTTTTTTTTAGAGTGTGTTCCATACAGCTGGTGAGTTCAAGTATGGGGTGATTTTCAGCAAGAATGCTGTGACCATGCAAATGGTATATAAACGTAACGTAAGCACTTAATGCTACAGAGATGTGCAAACAAGACCATGACTCTGGGAGGACAGCACTACAAGTTATGAACATATGCTTACAGGTTAAGTAACTTATTCCATTTATAGCATGTGTGACTGTAGATAGAAATGCTCTGCATAGAGTGTAAAGCAGAAACCATCCAAAGAAGTGGCTAGTCAGTGGATGATGCACATGTTTGAAACCATGGGCGTACTAGCATTAGTGCAGCCATTCCAATGCACCAGGGGCCAGAGGTGGGACGGGGCCCAGTCTGCCCGGCACCCACTGTTATTCCAATAAGATAAGCAAAATGGGTAAGGGAAAAGGAAGACAAAGGAACCAGAAAAAAAGGAGAGAAGGGAGAAAAGAGATGAGGATGAGTGAGAGACAGAAGAGGCAGATGAGAGACACTAAGGGGATAGAGAGGAGAGCATTAAATGGATGAAGGAGATAAGAGAGTGTGGTGGAGATAGGTAGGCGAGAAGGAAAAACTAGTAGAATGAGTAACTTGGAGACCAGCAAATTACATTAGTGTAGCAGATGCAGTGACATCGGGTCCAGGATGTGATGGGCGCGCTCCACTTAATTTATAACAGTATTTTAATACTGGCTGTGAGGCCTAGTTTCATTGCTTGCATAGGGCCCATCACCCCAGGATAAGCCATTGTCTGCAACAGAGTTCTTAATAGTGTTTGGCCAACTCTTGCCTGTTGACTGGCAAGGATATCCACACAGTAATGTTAAGTAAAAGTGTGTGGAGCTGACCATGTAGCTGCTTTACAAATGTCAGCTATAGGAATATTTCCTAGAAATACCATGGCTGCCCCCTTCTTCCTACGAGAATGTGGCCTAGTGGCAGTGGGGAGAACTCCTTTGGCTTAAATATAACATGGTTGGATATGGTTAACGATCCATCTAGCTATGCCGCCTTTTAATAAAGGGTGGCCTATACAAGGTTTAGCAAAAACAACAAAAATCTGTTGAGTTTTTTAAAAAGGTTTTGTCCTGTCACTGTAGTAGACTAAGGTTCTTTTGGTGGCTAGGGAGTGAAGAGCCCTTTCAGCTACTGAGTCTAGCTGAGAGGAAAAAGACTAGTAGTTCAATTGTTTGATTGAAGTGGAAAGGAGAGCCACTGCTATCTGCCTCAGCTCTTGATAAGCCAATCGGCTAGATAAAGGACGACATGCATGGCTCCTCTCCTGCAGTGGATGCTACAAGTGCTAGGCATTTGTGAACACACACGAAACTGTGGTAACCCCAAAGAGTAGCACCTTGAACTGGTATTGTTGTCCACTTACCATGAAGCGAAGGTAGCACTGATGAGCTGGGTGTATGAGTATATAAAAGTAAGCGTCCTTCAGATCCATAGCAATCAAGAAGTTGCCTTGCTCCAGCAGTGGGATAACATCTTGAGGAGTGGCCATATGAAAATGTTCCAATAAGATACATCTGTTGAGGGCTCTAGGATGGAGGATTGGTCCTAAGAGCCATTCTTTTTGGGGATTAGAAAGTACAGGGAGCAAGCCCCTTTGTCCTGGTGGTGGAATGGCATCAGCTCTATGGCTCCTTTGAGCAGGACGATTATTCCTCCTCTTGGAGAAGCTAAAGGTGCTCTGCGCTTAGGATGTATGCATGGGCATCAGTTCTGTGGCTCCTTTGAGCAGGAGTGCTTGTTCCTCCTCTTGGAGTAGCTGAAAGTGCTCTGCACTTACGATGTGTGCACGGGTGGAATATTTGCTGGGGTTGAAAGAAGTTCTAGGCAATACCCCTGTTCTAGATTGCTTAGAATCCAGCGATCTGAGGTGACCTCTTCCCAATAAGGAAGACACCACTGTAGTCCTCCCCTGACAGGACTCATGTGATCGAGAGGAATGCGTGGTAAGTCAATGCTTTGCAGCAGGAAGCACCTCTACCTTTGCCTTAGTTGGGAGTTGCCCCTGTACGAACCAGATGTGCATCCCCTGCCTGCTTGCTGATGACAGGTTTCCTCTGGCATTGATATGATTGTGCTGTTCTGGGGAATTGGTCTTTGTTACACCCCTGTACTGCTGCCTCCGAAAAAGGTATTCCCGGTCAAAAGGTAGGCCAAAGAGGTACTGTTGCACCTCTGGTATGAAGCCGGAGACATGTAGCCATGAAAGCCTCCGTACGATGACTGAGGCGTTAACCTCTCTGGATGATGTATCAGTGGTATCCAGGGTGCACCGTAAGGTGGTGTTGGAAATTACTTTATCCTGTGATACAATTTCCTCCCATCTCTTCCTAAATTGTTCTGGGAGGTACTGTAGCATACTCTATCTCCTCCCATTGGGCCCTGTCATATCATGAGAGTAGACCCACACATGATGCGCCAGCGCGCTCCAATACCTTTTTGTCAGCAGCATCAATTCTCTTACTCTAATCTGGTGAAGGAGCATCCCCTGTGGCTTCCGCAGAGGCCAGTTTATGGGCAATGTGCACCACCAAGGAGTCTGGCGGGAAGTGACCCCTGATGTATATGGGGTCTGAGGGAGAAGGCTTATATTTGGTCTCTACTCTTGCTCCTTACTCGGGGGGGATTAGAGCATCCCCTTCAACAATTTGACCTGAAAGGTGCTTCCATGAGGACGTTTTAATCCTTGGGAATGGTATGCATGTCCGCGTTATGACAGAGTGCAGCCCTTTGAGTGACCCCGTGGGTCTGTGACAGTACCAACAGGGGTAGATGCCCTAAGTCAAACAGGTTCTACTTTTGCGTCCCCCGGAGGATCTACACCATATTCCTCCTACAGATCTTCTGCTGGGTGAGGATAAAAAGGTGTGTCATAGTCCTTAGGAGGAGTGTAAGGGCTGGGGCTGCCTTGATCTTAGTAAGACTGTGGTGACCCTGGTGGGGAGTGTGAGGGGGTGATAGGTCACTTACCGTGGAGGAGTTGGTGGGGAAGCAGGTGCTTAAGGGCTAGTGGTAGCATCCCTAAACCGCTTAGGCTGTGGTGGAGTATCTGACGGAGTATTTGTGTGGATTCCTTGTTGAAAGTTAACCTTCTCATCTTTGACATGTATTCCAATGCTTTAAGGTCCTTAGAAAAGATTTTTCACATGTGTGGGTGAATGGCAATTCAATGTTTTTTGTTGATCTCCTCCTGCAATCTTTTGCGGATTGGCCTTTGAGAGTCCTTGGCATTAATGGTGGAAGGCGGTTTCGAGGTCGATGACATTTTGGGCGCTGACCGAGCCTTCAAACCTGGCTTCAGAGCCAAGCTGGGGCCAGTGCCTTCTTCAGGTCCGAGTGGGGTGTTGGAGCTTACAGGTGTTATGGCTTTGACTGGTGTTTGTTTGTTGAAGCTGGAGGAACGATGGGGGATCTAGGCCTTTTTTTACAGTCCTTCTTTGGGTCCGGTGTCTTGCCTCTGTGTCGACGGGAGCCCGAAGATTGGGGACACCCTAGAAGCAGCAGAGTCTTTTGTAATGGGCTGGATACCCATACCCTGGAGGAAGAGTGCTCCGCCTTGGTGTGTACCAGTTTGAGCTTTATGGTGTCAAGGTTCGTTCATACTCATGATCCTTGGTGTGGATTTTGTTCTGGGTACCGTGGTTTAGGTGCAGGGAACAGCCTCTTGTTGAAGATCTTCTGGTTCTGAGGCATCAGAATGTATCACCTCTAGGCTGGGCTGGTGTACAGGTAGACCCTGAGACTCGGTCTTCGATATTTTTGGCGATGCAGAGGAAGAGGAATTGTCTGTGGAGTCAATGAACTGGCACGGCATTGTGAAGTGTGCGGTTGTCTATCTCTACGCTGCCTAATCGTCTTTATTCAGTGGAGCGCCAAGCAAAAGGCACACTCTGTGATGCTGTTATCTGGGGAGAGGCACAGATTGTAGACTGCGTAAGTGATGGCCCAGGGATATTTCAAGTCACAAAGGGGGCACTTTTTAAAGGGCATATGTAGGAAGGCAGTATCCTTCTACCATGGGTACCCCCATGTTTTGCCTGGTGTCAGTGTGTTGTTGACCTAGTCTGCTGGGATCCTGCTAATCAGATCCCCAGCAACTGTGCTTTCTCACCTAAATTGACATGGTAAGTACTTTGGTACCGCCACAATTGGCTACTGGTGTACCCTTGAATGTCCCTAGCATATGGTACTAAGGTACCCAGGGCACAGGTACACCAGGGGTCTCCCATGGGCTGCAGCATGTATTATGCCACCCATGGGAGACCACTCAAACTGTGACTACAGGCTAGCCATTGCAGCCTGTGTGAGCTGGTGCTAGCACCATTCACCACAGATATAAGTTTCCTTATATCTGAGGTCACTGCACTCAAAACCTATAAGTCACCACTATGGCAGGCTCTTCAGTCCCGAGGGCAGGGTGCTTAGTTATTAGTGTGAGGGTGCCCCTGCCTGAGCAGGACACCCCTACAAACCCCGGAGTCAATTTTCCAGGCTTTGTAAGTACGGTCAGACATTTTAATACATATAGTGGACATCAGTCATTACTAGATGTCTAACTATATAGGGGCTGCACCGAACCGGGCCATGTTTGGTATCAATCATGTTGGAATCATACCCCAACACCGATTCCAGTGTTGGAAGTATGATCCCATGTACTGGGAGGGCTCCTTGGGGGACCCCCTTAGTACACCTGGTAACAACCTTTCAGGGTCTGCAAGCAAGCTAGTGCTGTTGGCGACCACAAACACGATTCTGCCCTCCTGCTACTGAGCCAAGCTCAAGCAGAGGAAGGTAGAACAATAGGTTTCCTGTCACAGGGAGATGTGACCACCTCCCAGACAAGATTTAGTGTATTGGGCTGGGGTGGGGGCACTTGCTAGCGCCACCAGACTGCTTTGAAGGTCACATATGATGCACCTCTTGCATACTCCAGTTTGAACCAGTTCAGGGAGCCCTTAGCTCCCGCTCTGGGACGAAATCGGACATAGGACATGGGAGTATCCTCCCCTCTGTCCAGCCCCTCCTTCGACCTGAGGGTCCTCCTGAGGGTCTTCTCTTCTTTCAGTGGGCTCCCCTGCTTGCTCGGGGCCTGCTCTGACTCTCCTGCTGTTGGCGAGTCCCTTTGACATTGCTGGCCACAACGTTGCTCCTTTTATCTTCCACACCAGTTGCAGCTACCAAGGCTTGTTGGTGCTTCTGCCGGACACCTAGACACTGACATTCGACATGGGACAGCTCATGCATGGCTCATGGTCTTCCTCAGTGTCGCCTGGTTCTCACAGCTGCAGCGACAACATCACCGTCGACTCTTCAGAACCACCTGACATCGGTGGCATTGTGTCTCTGTGCCTTCTGGTCACCACCGAGGAGCATAGACTTTGCCCCCTCTGCTTGCATGTTCTTCACTTCCAGAATTTACCCTTGGATTCCTCCGGACTCCTTCACATCCTTTTCCCGCTGCTTCTTCTTCGAAGTCATCCATTGTTGTCTACAGCAGGTTCCGATGTCACTTCACCCCTATGCACCCTGCTTCCCTGGTGTAGGTAACCTGGTTTCCGGGGCACCCACGGGTGGGGTGGCTCTCCAACCTTCTGTCTTCCAAAGGGTTTCTTAAGGGTCCCTTTTCTTCAAAACTGCAACGCAACTTCTCCATTGACTTTTATTGGACATGCGGCTGTGTTTCCACTATGCACACAGCCTCCGTGGGGTTCCTGGGTACTTACCTTGGGTGGTTCCTTGTGTCCCTGGCTCCTCTGGGTCTTCTGGTCCAAGTCACGTTCTCCTTTGCAGTTCGCATTCCACTTTTAGTATATGGTTAGGTCTCCCCCCTGGAGACCACTGTATTTTGTGCTACTTACCGGACTGCTTTTGAAGTATTCTTGTGTATTGTGCTGATATCCCTGGGAAGGAGATATACCAATGTGATAGTGATACTGTGTGGTTCCTTTTTATGTAACGTACACTACAGATTAAACTGGTAAAACAACCTGCTTTACACTCCTTCAAGATAAGCCTGCTCTCCACAGCTACCACTTTGAGAGTTTCTATGGTTATCAAAAAACACTAAAATCACCATAAGGTTTGCCTAGATTAGTGCAAGGTGCACCACTTGAATAAGTGTGCACCATATACTAAGCCAGCCTCCTACGGCATACATTCCATCATCTTTTGTAGTTTTCAATCTCCACAGTTGATGGTAAGGGAAGCGACTGAGCCCTATGGGGCATCGGCACCCCAACGATCAGGAAAACTGGTGTTCTATGTCCCGGTGTTTTTTTGGAATTCTCATTATATTTCAGCGATGAAAAGGTTTCTCTCTGCCATGTTGATCGAAGTTCCTACCCCAGGAGCCTGAAGAGTGAATGTCGAGCGTGGGAGAGTCGTCGGTAAGCATCCGAACTTGATGGCAGAGATAAAATAATCTAGCAATGGAGTGGGTGCCCATAGAGACCTTGTGACTCAAAGACACTTCTTTGAACAAAAACAACTTGCAACTTCGAGCTCAACACTAGATGGCAGGAGTATGCAGAGCATGTGTATTTACAGCCACACATGCTCCGAACACATTTTCAAACCGTGCCATCTGAGGATCAGGAGTACTGTCTGGAATGGCATAGAGTGCTATGAAAATTCTATACTAACATATACAATGAATTAAACAAATAGCCAATGTAAGCTACAGTTCAATACCTCAACATCCTCCACTTCCATACATATTTAATTCCAAGAGGCTGCCTCCCCGGAACATCAATTAGTACCAAAGTACACTTTAAAGCCTTTGTCAAAGAGGATCCCATTAATAGGCCACACAATATTAATCTGTTCCAGATTGATTTTGCCCAGCCAAGACCCTGCATAGTGGCTGCCAAAAATCCTGGGTAGCGTGCTGGGGATGTTGATGCTGGAAGTACAGTTCACTACTTTCATTGCAATATATCAGATCCTTATGCCATACCACGGTCCGCAGGTGGGGGTCCTCAACCCCATTCCATAACAACATGTCTCTTAGCCAACGCCAAGGCTGCAAGCCTATAAGCAAGCTTTAGGATATAGGTAACATACCCCAGGAGTGCAATCAATGGGTCCAGTGCTATATTGAGCACAATCATCACTGACAAATCTTTAAATACCTTCTGCCCAGTACTGCATTTCACAGGGGCATCTCCATGTCAGATGAAGACAATCAGCCTAAGGAAGCCCACAGTTCGTCTCTTTCTGGACTAGCAGGTTCCCGAGGTTAGCTGGTGTGTGATAGAAATTAGTAATGACTTGTTCTGTGTCAGCCATTCATAGAAACCTTCTGATATTGCTGACATCTCCACTGTGCTTAGTTATCTGCTTGCCCAGACCCTCCTCCCCCTTCTGACTTTGATAGTGGTCTTGGGTTCACCCTTCACGGACATATGGTAAATTAAGGAAACTAATTGTTTTATCCCAGGTGCAAGAATAAGATGACAACTGTGACAGTTCAAGGGGTTCGCAGGGAAGCTTTCTCTCAGCTGATTCGTCATTTTCAATTTATGGTAAAGGAAAAAATCAAGTGGGGCTCACCCATCGGGCTCCATAAGCTCTTCTAGTTCCATAATTTCCCCAGTGAAGTGAGCCCTTTATTTTTAAGTTGAAGAACATCCTTGGGCTGTGCTGTAAAAGGTATTAAGGGGTTATCAATAAGGGGCAGATGGGGCGTACAGTTGGTGATGCTAAAATATTGCTACTTCACTAATACTTTATTGTCTGTATTTATCAATGACAGGGTCTGTGAGAATCACACTTGGTGGGATTTTTACCTGGCTCCAGCAAACTGATCAGTAGGGCTTTCCACAGGGTGCTAGCTTTGAACGCTTCTTGATATGTTGGGCAATAAGAGTGACACATTCCTTATAAAATGTAGCTGTCAGTCTGTCACTACCAGGGGCATTTATGACTTCCTCCACTGTGATGGGTATTCATGATGGCCATTTGTGAGCTACATTCAAGTCACTTTGCAGACGAAGTCATCAACACTTGTGATAGTGGTCTGTTTTGTCGATATATAATGAGTCCTATTGAACTGTGCAGAAGCTTGCCGTAGAACACATGAACATGAGATAATGTCGGGCCCTGCCGTCTGATGCGGCTCACAGACGGCGGATCAACGCTGCCAATGATCTATCAGGGCATTCAGCCTTCCCGTATCGATGAGCAGTATAATATTTGCCCACTTTAGCATTGTGTTCACGTAAGTGTGCATCAACTCAGTGCACAAAGGAGCAGCACTACCTCTACCCGTTTGTCTGACCCAAGCTCTGGAATTTGCACTCAAGTACAACCAATCTGGCCTGTATTGATTTAAGGATGCACAATGAGCTATAAATCGCCCCTAGTACAAACCTAAAAGACCTCCCGATCTAATCCAGGACTAGGATCTGATGCAGCGTCAATTTTTAAAAAGTGAGCGTTCGAGAGGCCCCTGTGCATGGTTGTGTGTGGTATGTAAATAGAACTCCTTGAAGGGATGGCTTAAAGTCATACCCAGGTTGGTAATTTGGCTAGCGCTACTGGTAACGGTAGCACTGGAATAATTAGTAACCTCTGCCTGGTACAAAGGAGCACAAAGGAGTAAATGCATTTAGTTTCAAGGGACACACAGGACTGGACAATTGTGCCCATCTTGACACCTTGAAGTGCTTAGTCTATGTGATTACTGAACACTGTCTATATTATAGGTTTTTTAAAATCATTTTGTATATACTTTTCTAACACATGAGCCTGCAAACCCTGTAAAAAAAAAAAAAAGCCAGTTGTAATTTCCTTATTGAATAGTGACATCGCGAGTCACCTGTAATAACGAAATGATGTAGCCGCTAAACTGTCATTACAGTTGAGTTGCGATGTCCAAATGCCTGCTGCCTGAGCCAGCAGCCAAGGTTAAAGGCAGATCACAGAGCATTAATTACAGCGCAGTTTAAAAACATAGAACTGTCTTTTCCTTCTTATGATCTGTTTATCTAAAATTCACAACGATCAGCAGAAAGGAGATATTTACGGCAGAATCTCACTGCATGTTTCTGGGCAGTGACATACAGAATTTTTTAATATCACGTTAAACTGATATTAATAACTTTTGTGCAACAAATTATTAACTGCATTTTGGTGTGTTTAATCTTGCACTGTAGATTTTACTATTTATGTCTGCAACCGGATTATCTCTTTTATATGAAAGAGCAAAACACTAAGGACTTAAGCGGCTTGTAGGCACAGTGATGGCGTGACAATATATAAGAAACCAGTTACTTAGCTGCAATTTGTGGGGAGGGGGGGGGGGGGGGACGCACGCGCACACCACTACCGTCCTATCATGGGATGGTCGCATGTGAGTCTAGAAGAGCGTCAAGCTGCGAAACCATTACAGGTAAGTACGTTTTTTCTTTTACAGCAGGAAAACTCTTCTAGATTCACACGCTTTGCCCAGATAATTTAGCGGGAACACCTCCTTTGGGGATTGGGGAGAAGGGTTAGATGCTGGAGTGGGAGTGAATACATTTCTCAGTATGGATTGTCTAACTGCAATCTCTTTGTTTGATTCTATATCAACAATAGTGTTTTGTGGAGGTGTGGTCGGAGGACCAAGTGGCTGCCCCATAGATATACTGCATGCAGATGTGGCCATAAATACTAATGTGGCCCTTTTTCTTGGTTGAATGCGCTCTAGATCTAGCTAAGAGTGTCTTTTTGGCTAATAAATAGCACAGTTCTATGTTCTGTATTATCCACTTGGCAACAGTGATTTTTTTATTTTTAATTTCTTTATTATTTCAAGTTAATAAACAAAGACGTATGCACATCACCAGAAGAGAATACAAAAAATAAAGAACATGACCACATTACCATCATATTAAGTAGATAACATTTCGTGGTTGTTTAACATCCCAGGCTTGAGTATGTTTCAAGAGTAGAGCCCCAGTGATCTGGGAGCCTACGGGTACATTTCACAAAAAACAGTGGATAGGTTAGCATATGTAGGGAGTGGAGTCTTATTCTGTATTGTTCTCCTCTATGGATCGTAGATAGGCATGGAAGGGGATCCAGATATCCCTGGGGAATGCAGTGAGTGGCTGAAGGTGTGCATAATCATCACCCACCTTCTCACAGCGACTCATACGCTCAAGCCAGTCCAAGACAACAGGTGGACGGGCACTCCCCTAGTGTAATGCTATCTCCCTCTTAACCAGCAGCAGTGACACCAACTGGCGAACGGGCAAGTCCAGGTGAAGTGTTGAAAGTCCGCTCCCGCTTCCCAACACTTCGCACAGTTATCAGGTCTAGTGTGGTCAAATGCTGCAATATCCGATGGTGATAAATAGCAGCTTGTAGGCACAGTGATGGTGTGACCATATATAAGAAACAGGTTACTTAGCTGCAATATGGGGGGGGGAACGCGCACACCACTACCGTCCTATCATGGGATGGTGGGACGCTTTGCCCAGATAATTTAGCGGGAACACCTCCTTTGGGGATTGGGGAGAAGGGTTAGATGATGGAGTGGGAGTGAATACATTTCTCAGTACGGATTGTCTCACTGTAATCTCTTTGTTTGATTCTATATCAACAATAGTGTTTTGTGGAGGTGTGGTCGGAGGACCATGTGGTCGCCCCATAGATATACTACATGGAGATGTGGCCATAAATACTAATGTGGCCCTTTTTCTTGGTTGAATGCGCTCTAGATCTAGCTAAGAGTGTCTTTTTGGCTAATAAATAGCACAGTTCTATGTTCTGTATTATCCACTTGGCAACAGTGATTTAAAAAAAAAAAAAAATCTTTATTATTTCAAGTTAATAAACAAGACGTATGCACATCACCAGAAGAGAATAAAATATAAAGAACATGACCACATTACCATCATATTAAGTAGATAACATTTCGTGGCTGTTTAACATCCCAGGCTTGAGTATGTTTCAAGAGTAGAGCCCCAGTGATCTGGGAGCCTACAGGTACATTTCACAAAAAACAGTGGATAGGTTAGCATATGTAGGGAGTGGAGTCTTATTCTGTATTGTCCTCCTCTATGGATCGTAGATAGGCATGGAAGGGGATCCAGATATTCCTGGGGAATGCAGTGAGTGGCTGAAGGTGTGCATAATCATCACCCACCTTCTCACAACGACTCATACTCTCAAGCCAGTCCAAGACAACAGGTGGACGGGCACTCCCCTAGTGTAGCGCCATCTCCCTCTTAACAAGCAGCAGTGACACCAACTGGCGAACGGAGCATGGTGTGTTGAGTGTAGCCTAACAGTGCCATTCGGGGTCAGGTGAAATTTCAATATCTGTCATGGCTGAGATGTGTTTAAACACAGCTACTCAATAGGTGTGTGCAACCGGGCAAGTCCAGGTGAAGTGTTGAAAGTCCGCTCCCGCTTCCCAACACTTCGCACAGTTATCAGGTCTTGTGTGGTTGAATGCTGCAATATCCGATGGTGATAAATAGCAGCGGTGTAAGAATTTGAAATGTAATAATTTATGTCGTTGGCTAATAGAGATTCGCTGCCTTTGTGTGCAACAGTATGTCCACATTTTATCAGTGATGGTCGCCCGAGTTCTGTCGCCCCGATCTCCTGCACTCGTACAGTAGTGTAGGGTTCAGTGCGATACCCGCTCGGTAAATTCTAGAAGTCATGTGGTCTGCTCCCACTGAGTCCGTCACTGTCAGTGTTAATGGTGCAAAGTCTTCAGGAGGAAGTGGGTAGGAGGGGAAAAGCAATCACAGCGTGTTACGAAGTCTCCTGAAGATAAATTGGTCCATGTAGGGCACATCCCCACTCCACGGACCCCCCACCAAAGGTGCAACATGCCCATCCGTGAATAAGTCCCCCATAGTATGTAAATCATTTTTTTTTTAAAACTCTTTTTATTGATTTTATCCCAACATGTGACATAGAAAATCATTGCATCAAACAAAATATACATACAACGCATAATTGAAAAATGTTTCTTTCTATGGCCCCTCCCTCCCTTCCACCCCCCCCCTCGCCACCGGTGTGCCTGCAACCACTTATTACTAGCAATACAGTTCTCTATGGTTTACCATATCAGCAATTATGTACAATCCTTAAAGCATTACAGTGTATACATTGATGTTAGGGGTCACTATACAGTCCACCGGTCTCTTCATGGCCCATGTTTCACATACTTAGGTGGTAATTGGAGTTCCCTGGTCCCCTCCGACCGACCCTTGCTCTGATCCCGTCTCCGGGGTCCGCAGTATTGTAACCAAGGCCTCCCAAGCCCTCGCCGCCTCCAGTGCTGTTTCATTATTACTACGCCAAGCTTGCTGCAGCCTAAGAGTGCCTTCGCTTCGCGCCCATTTCAATAATTCCGCTCTCCATCTCCCCATACTTGGTCCCCCGCCGACTTCCAATGCATCGTTATCTCTCTTTTGGCCAAAATCAAGCCGAGGTCCAGAAATTTACTTGTGATTTTCGTTTTTTAGTGTGCGGGAACCAATGCAGAATACAAACACCCATATCTAGATCAATTACGCGCTCAGTCACACTACTCAACAATTCCAGCACTTCTTCCCAATAAGTCCCCAGATTCACACACCCCCAGAACATATGACGGAAGTCGGCCCCCTCCAAGCCACATCTCGGGCATAGAGTAGTTGCCGTATGGAAGTATTGTTTAAGCTTAGCTGGTGTCAAATACGCTCTATGCAGAACATAGAATTGCACCAATTGGAATCTGGCATTTCTCGTGCTCTTCCAGGCTCGTCTAACCAGTTGGGCCCATGTGTTTTCAGGGATTTCCCTGCCAAGGTCCCCCTCCCCCTTCTCCTGCAGCGTGTTCAACGGGCTTAGACCTTCAGTCAACATGCGCCGATATAGACACGTAACGGCCTTAAAAGTCCCCGATGCCATCACCACGTATTGACACACCATGGAGGTCCGTGGTTCCGACAACCCCAGCCCCCAATGTCGCTGCAGTGCCGAGATGAGTGCCGCATGCAGCAGATAGTCCCCGCGCGGGAGATCATAGTTAGCCTGCAAGGCCTGAAAGGACAACAAGGTTTCATTTTCATATAGGTCTCCTAATACTTGTATCCCTAGGTCTTCCCAGTGGGCCAACGCCGACCAGTCCCCGCCATGCGGGAAGGCAGTACACATGCCCAACGGTATCTCCGGGGCGTAAGGGCGGGCAAAGCCAGCCCGTTTCTGACTCCGGTTCCAACACAATCTTAGCGTCCTCTCTTCCACAGTAAGCGGCTCAAGGCACAACTTCTGGTTCAAAACTATAAAAGACAATATATATCTTGGGACCCATCGTCCTCCTGGACCATCAGGACCTCTAAACTCCCGAGCTATGGCCTGGGTCAGCCACTGCAGTTGTGCCGCCAGATAGTATCCCTCGAAATCCGGCACTGCCATGCCTCCATCAGCCCTAGGCCGTAGCATCGTGGCCATTGCAACTCGTCGCCTGCCTGTCCCCCAAAGAAAACCCCCAGCCATAGATCGGAGCTGTTGAAAGATGGAACCCGCCACCCAAATCGGCAACGTCCGAAAATAATACAATAAACGTGGGAGCACCACCATCTTCAGGAGTGCTACTCGACCGGCAACCGATAACGGTAGTGTACTCCAAAATGCGAAATTGCCTTTAAGCCCACAGAGAGCCCGGCCTAAATTACCCTCCAACAAATCTTCCACAGAATGATAGATGTAAGTGCCTAAGTAAGGCAGACAATATGGTTCCCAGCGTACACCCGCCGCCTGCGGGGGGGCCGCCTCAGTCGGGGTAACCGGAAATAAGCAGGTCTTTGCCCAGTTCACCCGCAGTCCCGAATATTGCCCAAACGCTGAAAGCAAGTTTCGTGCTCCCTCCAATGCTGCATCCGCGTTCGCGAGAAAGAGCAATAAATCATCTGCGTAGAGGGAGACATAGTGCATATCTCCACGATGGAGTAAGCCAGAATAATGCTCCCCTAACCGGGCATGGGCAGCCAAAGGTTCAATGGCCAGGGCAAATAATAGCGGTGAGAGTGGACAACACTGTCTCGTACCGCGGCCCACCCGGCAGGCCGGGGAGACCGACACCCCCGTCCGTACACGCGCCGACGCCGATCTGTAAAGAAGTTCCGTCCACCCCACAAAATCGTCACCTAATCCAAACTCACGAAGGACCCGGTACAAATACGACCACTCCAGGCTATCAAATGCCTTTTCTATATCTACCGATAGAACCATTGCAGTAGGTGTATCGCTATGATCCTCTCCCAAAATCCGCAAAAGGCGTCGCACATTAATTGCGGTGTCACGCTTCGGGATAAAGCCCGCCTGGTCGGAATGGACCAGTTGTGTCATATAGGGGAGGAGCCGGGTCGCCAAAATTCTACTCAATATCTTATAATCGGCAGTTAACATTGATAAAGGACGATAGGCCGTCCTAGCCAGTGAATCCCCGCCCGGTTTCAGCAGGGGAACAATGATAGCCTCGCGAGTGGAGGCTGGCAACCGTCCCGAGTCCCAGGCCTCCCGATAAACCGCCAGCAGTTTAGGGGCCAGGAGATCAATATACGCAGAATAAAATTCGATCGGTAGCCCGTCGGCACCTGGGGACTTCTTGCGCGCCATGTGTTTTACCGCACTGCGTCTCTCTCCTTCAGTAACCATCTGCCCCAACATGGCCCTTTGATCAGCCTCAAGCTGCGGCAGTTGTATTTCAGCTCATAGTATGTAAATCATGTCGGTGTAATATACGTTGTACTAGTTTCTCCCGGGTGAGCGGGAGCCATGGATTATCGTGTACTGGGATGGAGTTAGAGTAAAGGGACCCAGCTCCCAGCATGCGACGCCACGCCCTACGGGTGGTAGACACCGTCTGTATATCTTCAGTGTCAAGAGGAATACCCCTAGGTAATATCTGTGAATGTAGGATTCCGTCCAACAACGCTCGCTCTGGGCGTAAGTAGGGTATCCGGGAATCCGGGTGGAACCAGCGGTATGTGTAGTGGCATTGAGCTGTCAAGTAGTATATGTGTAGATCGGGGACCTCAAGGCCACCGTGCTCGTATGGGAGTGTGAGCGTGTCCCATCGGATGTAGGGGCGCGCCTTAGCCCATATCAGCCTCAGGAAGGTTCCACAAAGTGAGCAAAAAAAAAGCTGTGATAAGGGAACGGGTATGCTGGATAAGAGGTACAGAAAGCGGGGCAGGACAACCATTTTTATTATGGCAACTCGTCCCGCCATAGACCAGGGGAGCCGAACCCAGCGATCCACCTGAGCGTTCAGGTCCGCCATCGCCGGCCCATAATTTCGCTGTAAGACCTGTTCTTTGTTGATGTGGATGCCCAAGTATTTTGTACCATCCATGGCCCACCTGAGGGGGATCTCCGTCGGTAGCGGGTGCATTGCTTCCGTCAGCGGAAACAGTTCCGACTTTGCCCAGTTTATGCGAAGGCCAGAAAGCTTGCCAAATTGAGCCATCTCCTGCATAAGTGGAGGGAGATTGAGGTGGGGGTTTCGGATAAACAGCAGAAGGTCGTCTGCATTTAGCGATAACAGAAGAGGCCAATGGGTGAGCTGCTGCCCCCAATTTAAGTGGCGCTCCTGCATCGCCCGGACCAAAGGGTCCATAGCCATTATAAATAGAAGAGGAGATAATAGGCACCCCTGCTGGGTACCGTGCATAATCGGAAATGCATCGGGAAATACTCGTACACAGGCCATCAGGTTGGTGTATAGAAGCATAATTAATGCAATGAACGGAGGAGGGAAGCCCTGTTTACTCAGAACGGCAGGGCCACTCAAGGGAGTCAAAGGCCTTTTCTTCATCCAACAGGGCTATGGCAGCAGGGACAGAGGAGGATACCCTATTGAGCAGAGGAGCAAAGACAGTTCGGAGGTTCAGGGAGGTGGATCTGTGTGGAACAAAGCCAGATTGTGCCGGGGAAATAAGCTGTTCCATTAGCAGAGCAAGTCTAGTTGCTAGTACTTTAGCTAATATTTTATTATCTAAATTTGACAATGATAAGGGGCGGTATGAAGCACAGTTACTGGGATTTTTACCGGGTTTTAACTACAGAGTAAGGACCACCTTGTGGAGTGTGGGGGGCAGAATGCCAGCTGTTATGACTTCGTTATACAGTGGCAGTTAGTTGCAGGGCGATCTGTTGCTTAAAAGTTTTATAAAAGGCCCCGGTTAGACCGTCGAGGCCGGGCACCTTAGACCCATCCAGGGTATCAATAGCTTGTGTCACTTCTTCCAAAGTCAGTGGTTCGCTCAGGAATGGTCTCGGACCGTCTGTAAGCCATACCATTGCAATGTCTGCCAGGTATGAGGAGAGAGCATCGGGGTCATGAGAGACATGAGAGGTGTACAATTCCTGATAAGTGCGGAATTTAGCCATGATGCGATCTCCTTCCGAAATGGACTCTCCGTCCCCTTCTCGGAGCTCCGCCACGTAATTAAGCGACCTGTTGGGGTATAGTAGACGAGAAAGAGTGCGACCAGGTCGCTCCCCCCTCTCCATAGCGGTGTGGCTGAGCGTATTTACTCATGTTCGCAATTTCCCGTTCCGCCAACTCCCGATACTCGGCTAGGAGCTCCGCACATTGACGCAGCCGGGGATCCCCATCAGCCACCGCCCGAGCTTCATATCTCGCAGTTCTCTCTCAACCAGGCTCAGTTGCGTACGGATATTTCAAAGGATACCCACGTGTTTGGAGATACACACCCCCCGGAAATATGCCTTAAAAGCCTCCCACAGGGTTGCCTGTGTGGATACGGTTCCAGCATAGATCTCAAAGTATTCAAGGATGGAGCTTTGCAGCTTGCTGCAGAACACCTGGTCCGGAAGCAAGTTGCTATGGAACTGCCAGCTGTACTCAAGGCCGCATCCATGCGGAATCCGAAGCCCCAACAGGACGGGGTTGTGGTTTGAAAGCGTTCTTGGGAGTATAGCGATCTTGGACACCCACCAATGGACAGCGGCCAACAGGAACCAGTAGTCAAGATGGGTCCAGACCGAGTGGAGCGCCGAATAAAAGGTGAAGCCGGGAAGTGTTGGGTTATGTGTTCGCCATGTGTCATATAATACATAAGTGTTAGTGATGTGGCGAAACACCTCCATGGCCCTAGGTTTGACAGATGGTTGCATGCTAGTGGAGTCAGCATACCAACAAATTGGCATTTTAAGGTCTCCACCAATTATTAAATGGTCCACCTCAAAACTGTTCAGTAGGGAATCAAGGTCTTGGAAGAAATTGGGGTCGTCAGTATTTGGAGCATAAATGTTAACTAATAATATGCTTTTGTCCCGTAGTGTTCCATGCAATAGCAAATACCGGCCCTCTGGCTCCGAACAGTGGAAATGATAAAGGAATGGCACAGTTCTATAAATGAAGATACAGGTGACTCGGGAATATGAGCTATAACATGAAGAATAGCGATGTGTGCCCCAGTTCCTAGCAAAGGCGTGTTCAGAGCACGGGGGCACATCTCCTGAAGAAAGGCAATTTTAACAGAGTGTCTATTAAGATATGACAGAACTCATTTCCCTTTGCTTGGGTTGTTAATACCACACATGTTCCAGGAGACTGCCACTAGGTCGATTACTTTAGCCATACTGTGGGGCTAAGGTGCATGGGTGCAGCGTGGATCCTAAAGCCAGGTGACATACGCGATGACTGTTTGAAGTGGGGGCCTCTCATTCAGAAGAAAAAGGGGGAGCTCACAAGGGTAAATGCAGCTATCTTCAACTTTGCTGCAAAGATGGGCAAGCGCCCAATTGCAGCCATGTTGAAAGTTTATCAGGCTAAAAGTGTAGCAACAGCTTGCTATGGTAGCGAAATATGGGGGCACATTGCCACAGATGTATTGCAGGTGGTCGAGAATACATTCTTAAAGCGCCTACTGGGCGTGCCAAGCGGTTTATCGAACTTGGTGGCTCACGAGGAGTTGGGGGTGTCTTTTCTATGTGACACCTTGGCTTTGCGCCCCTTAGTGTTCTGGCTCAAGTGTTGGCTGAATAAAGATTTAGTCCTCAGTCAGCAGATTATAACTGATTGTATGAGCCTTGATCACATGTCCCGTATACCATGGCTGAAATATATTAAAGGTTGCTTCGAAGAGTTTGGGCGCCCTGGACTGTTCTCAAAGCCTGATCTGATTGTACAAAAGGATGTGGAGTTTGTTAAGAAAGCTTTTAGCAGCTTAAGGAAGCTAGAAAGAGAAGAGCTAGAAGTGCGAAAACCTAGTGTTCGCAAATTCCTGATGCTAAAAACCATACCATCCCATCCACAGAGCCTTATCTTTTGGGGTCATTGTCCATATATGAGCGTCTTTTATTGTCCAGGTTTCGTCTGGATTTGTTCCATTTGTTACTCGCTGTGCCAAAAGGTTGTAGTAGAGGACAGGTGTTCGCACCCTGCGGCTGCGACGGTGTGTCTCCGCAGGATTTGCTACACTTTATGTTACTTTGTAAATTTTATGATGTACCTCGGAGATATTTTTTATCCCCCCTTTTAAAGAAGTTGAATTTTAACCAGGTTCGCCCAGCGCTTTTGTACCTGCAATTGCTGAAGGCAGACTGCATCTTTTTCATCGTGGGTTATTTGAAATCTACGGTGAGAACCAGGGCTTGTCTGGAAATTTAGTATCCTCACCCGGCGGTTGGTACCCTCTGCTTCGATGTCTAGTATATGAATTACACTTACGGGGCCATCTTTTTTCCCTTTTTACTGACATGAATTGTATGTAATTTTATGGTTTTCTACATACAAAACCGAATAAAGTTGTTTTTGATTTGATTTTGATTTGACATACGCGATGTGAGCAATGTATTGTAATTGTATTTATATAGCACTTACTACCCCTGACGAGGTGTCCTAGCACTTTTTCGGCGAGTAGCACGCTACTCCGGAACCCAAAAAGGATTAGTGGTGAATTAATATAGTGAAATATGAGATTAATTTGAGCAGTGGATATGTTAGTCTGTTATTTGGAATGAGAAGGCTAGTGGAGGGATAGAAGAGGAAAAGGTTTGCATTTATATAGCGCTTGATACTCCTGATGAGGTGTTCAAGCGCTTTTCGGCAAGTAGCACGCTACTCCGGAACCAGAAAAGGATTAGTGGTGAAATAATCTAGGGAAATATGAAATTAATTTGATTTCAACGATGGACATATTAGTCTGCTATTTGGATTGTAAAAGGAATAGTGGAGGGATAGAAGGAAGGGTCTAGAAAGCTTTTGGTGTTTTTTTTGTTGGTTTTATTTTTTGGGAGTTCCTAGCAGGAGGAGGGGGTTTGGGATGAGTAAAGGGGGGCTAGAGGGGGAAGAGTCTGAGGGAAGGGTTTAGAAAGACTTTGTTTAGGAGATCTGAATAGTAAGAGAGGTATGAGGTATGATGCAAGGAGGGGTAGAGGAGGAAAGAGTCTAGACAGGGTGTTTTTGGGAATCATAGTAGTGGTTTGGGGTTTGGGATGAATGGGAGAGTGGAGGTAGAGGATATATTGAGAGAGGTATAGGGTGTGAAATAGGGTAGTGCATTGGAAAGAGTAGTAGAATGAGGTTTGAGATGATTCAGATAGTTGAGGTAGAGGATATATTGAGAGCTGTATAGGGTGAGAAATAGGGTAATGCATTGGAGAGAGTAGTGGAATGCAGTTTGAGATGAGTCGGAGTGAAGGTAGAGGATATATTGTGAGAGATATAGGGTGAGATCTATATTACGTATCTTTCTATAAAAAGTACTTCGATACCCAAAGAGTACGAGCTATATAAAGATGCAAAATATGTAAATATTCACTCCTACTTCGTTAATTATTTAATACGCTATCTTTGCTTTCACTAACAGCATCTGTCAAACTCTCATTGTTGCATTATTGTATAGGAAATACAATGGACAAAAACACACATAAAACAATGTTTGCTAAAAAAAAAAAAAAAAAACAATAAAAAAATAAAAGTTTTGCTTGTGGTCCATTTTTTGTGTTTGTGGATATTTGCTATGAACAGGGGTGTGTTCCAAACAACTGGATAGAGTGCATGATTGTTCTAATATATAAAACGTTAAAGATGTGTGACCAGGTTCTTATACAATTTCCCTACTTAAAACCATCACCAAGGTACATACTAGGACAATACTCTTGTCGATGCATGTTAGAAATAAATTGATGGATAATACCAACATACTCCCTGAAATTCAGGCAGGGATCAGGAAGTTAAAGAGTGAGCAAGATTAATGTTTCTTTTTATATTAAACTTCACTAACAGGCATCTCACCATCAGAAAAGGTAATATGCAAGTAGATTATACTGAATACTGCAACGTTTTGATACGTTTTGATGATACAATCTTGCTTGTGTTGGCTGAGCAATAGAGAACTGTGACCAATGTGCTCGTAATTGTGATGTGCAACGTCAATAAACATTTCAATCACTATAAAAGAAACCCCAAACAATTTCCCACCCACATTAGAATAAGAGATATCCGGTGAATCCCTTTTAACCTTTGAAGAGATAAAGAACATAACCCCAAATAGTAAAGGTTGGTGTTCACCATGGGGGTGTGGCGACAACTCAGATCCCGGCAGTCCCATAAAGCAAGTTATATAAGCTAGTGGGATGTGGTCGCCACTAAGGGGTCCAATAACTTTGGCTGGATTCTATATCATAGGCAGTGTTATCTGGCATGTGTGATCCCAGTTTAAGCGGCAACTGTCACCCCATTCCAGGGCAGATCATCTCATGTAGTTTCATCTCGAGAGGTTGATGGCAGACTCCCACGTCCCTCCGGCCCATGGCCAGAGGATGGTCGGTTAGGCTTGGGGGATTCCGCACGGACTGTTTTGCCGTAGGATTCTGCATCAGCAGGGGTGTCGAAGATCTCAGCGCGGACCTTATGGTCGACCTTCACTCGGCCCGGGTAGAGCATGGAGTAGCGGATGTATAACTTGCGGAGTGTGTTTTTTACACTGTTATATTTCCGCCTTGCTTCTTGTACAGTGGGGGTCAAGTCCGGAAAGATGGAGATCTTCGAACCCGGGTATTGCAAGGTTCCTTTTTCCCAGGCTATTCGGAGTGCGGTATCTCTGTCCCTGTAGTTGAGGAGATGGGCTATGAGATATCGTGGCGGTGCACCCTCTGGGGGACGCTGTCCCAATGAGCGATGCGCCCGTTGAAACGCAAATGTGGCTGAGAAGTTGGGACGTTCAAAAAGGGTCAGTAGGAGTTTCTCCACAAAGATTTCGGGCCGCCACAAGTGTACTCACCAGCCTATGTGATGCATCTGTTATGATGGCCTGTAGGAGGGGTATAGTGAAAGGTCTACCCTTCAGCATATTCTCTATGTTCACCATTTGATCTCCCTCCCAACCTGGTCGGTCACAACCACTCGATTTTCCCAATTTCCCCTTTTGTGACCACTGGCTGTACAACCGCTATTGAATGGGTTGCATGTGTAGTCTTGTGTTTGGAATAAGGTGAAAGCAGGAGGCCATCTTCCCATAGTTTCATTACTGTTATCACTGCTAGAGAATGAGGAGTTTGAAAAAGGCGAGCCTGATTGTGGACTGCCTATTCCCTCCTTCAAGTCGGATAGACCTTTGCTGTACTGAGCTCAAATCAGCTCCCCAGGAAGGTTTCCTTTGTATGGGGCATGAGAGAGAATTTCCTCGATTTTACAAAAAATCCCAGTTTGTGCCAAAGTGTCACCACCTTCTGCAAGTCACACGGACATTGCTGGAACATACTTGTCATCACCAGACAGTTGTCTAGAAGGGGACATGCATTTATGGTCCGTCTCCTCATACGTGCTGCTATCACTACTAGTGTCTTGGTGAACACTCTGGGTGCAGACTTTACGCCAAAGGGTAAGACTTAAAAATGGTAATGAACCCCCTTCATTATAAACCAGAGAAATCTACTGTGAGCAGAGTATATAGGGATTTGAAATTAGGCATCATTAAATCTACAAACGTCAGGTAGTCTCCCTTCTCCAGTAGTGGTATTACCTCTTACAAGGTTATTGCCTGGTACCATTGTTGTTTTTTTTACCAATTTGCTTATGAACCTCAGATCTTGAATAGGTTTCATAGTCAGATTCTAAGCTCTTGTGTTTCCATTACATCTTTCTACAACAGTTCTTGTAGGATACAAATTTGTTCTCTTCTAGCCATGTTGTTTTGATGATCTTGCAGGAGGTTTATGTACAAATTAGATTTAATACCCATGTATTATCAGGTTTAGTACCCATTTGTCGCGATAATGTGACTTCCTCATTCTTATCCTTCCCCCTACAATTGTGGCGTGTGTTGGGGGGAGGGTCTGTGAGTGAGTCACTTAGATGAGCTCGAGGCAGCTTCTCTAGGTGCCTCCTCTTGGCTTCCCTCTGCCTCGAAAAAATGAAGTCTTAGAATATTGTTGCTCTTGCCGATGCGTTGGTTGCAGAAACTGACTCCCTGCAGTTTGTCTTCAAGTTTGTGGGTTATAAGATCATTTCCTTGGCCACTCCCTTCAGATGTGGTTCCTCTCTCGAGTGAGAGTTTGTAGCCCTGCAGGACTCCCATGGCTTTGGCAGTCTCATTTACCTCTATATTGCCTCCAGCAAGTGATCTACCTCTGGGTAAAACAGGTGGTTCCCTGTGAGGGGATTGTCCATTATCTTCACCTGGACGTCTGGTATGGCACCTGATATGCAAAGCCAAACCGGCATTATTAAGACTGATTGTAGCGAGCTAGCTGCTCTGCTAAGTCCAAAGCCGATTTAAAGTAAGAGTACGGTATGTTCTTCCCTTTGTAAATAACTGATCTAGCCCGCCTCTGGTATTTGTCTGGCAGGTGGGACATAAGGTCCTACCACTGATGGGGTGTGAATAAAGCGATGGGAGTTGGCTATTCACCACTGGATGGCAGCCACTCTTTCCATTTTCCTACCAGCCACCTCCAATCTCTTGCTCCGTCTGGGGGGAGCCTCATGGATGCTGGTAACATGCCTCTTTTCCTTGCCGTGGACACTGAGTGAGTCTGACTCAATACTTGCTTGTATATATTTAGGGTCTTGTGATGGCACTTGTACTTTGTCTCAAGTTCTTGTGGGTTTCTGCTTTAAATGTTGCAAGGTTTTCAAAACCTCATCTCCCTTGCTGGTTTATACTTGGAAGCAGGAGTAGAAGGTGGTTCTTTAGGCAAACAGGGCTCCATGTTTCTAGCAGAAAACTGGTGTCCTCCTTTTATTCCTCTGACTAAACCCCGTAGGAATCCACTGCCCATTAAGAACCCCATGATATGTACATATAGCAGAAAATGTTTGACCTCTTCCCGCAATGTCTCGTCCTGTGTGTCGAATTCTAGTTCCTTCGGAGGTAGAGGAAACTGCACTGGACGCAATGCAGGAGATAAAAATGGTGTAGGAGGAACACCATTTCACATACCCAGACATCGCACTTATAATATAGAAAACACCATGAAAGAACCTCAGATTAACTACTGTTTTCTAACCACTCTGAGATTACAACGAATCCCCCCGCCCCAAGACAGTCCTCTAAAACCTTGAACCAGCTTTAAGCATTGATCTCGGCTACCCTCTCAACCACATGGTGAATCTCTCGAGGTCTTCTCGATGGATTTCAAGAAATTCTTTGGGAGCTCGCTCAACACACTTCCATACTAAACATTACATAAAAAAATTTAATATGGTAGACACATACAAGGGCATTGTGGGCTTACAGTCAACACCACACCCAGGATCTGTCTATATCGAAGCCCATTAATAATAGGGAAAAAACACACTTTCGGACCCAACCACTAAATGACAGAATTTGTCAAAAGCATGTGAATCTAGAAGCTGTGAAGGAAAAAATTCCATCTAACGTACATTAAAAAGATACTGCAGGTCACCTCAGAATTCTAAGACCTTACAAAGGAGTCCCCCTCTATGGTCATGAAACACCTCAGTGAGTTGCAACAGCCTTTTAATGTACAGGAAGGGGTTCTTTAGCCCATGCATTGTGTAAACGTTTTAATAGCTCACATTCAGGATTACTTACTTACATGGTGAACTATATTAACTATTTGTAAAGCCTTCCTTATTTCTGCAGAAAGGAGACAACTCGCTTCTTCCACCTCCTATCAGCTCTGGAATATGCTTTTGTAGAACATCCTTATATCTGCTCACTGAAGTGGGTCTCCTTTGTCAGGAGACACAGGCCCCATTTTTTTTTGTTTAAATATCTTTATTGGTCTTTTCATATTTTTCCATTTTCCCAAGGTACATGACATAGCAGATTGTCGAAGAAAAACAATATTTTCAATTACATATTACACTTTCGCAACAATACTGTTGTGGATTAACTACTCATGTAACAGCAGATCGCATTTCGATGCGTTACAACACATCAACTTATCATCAAGAGGCTGTCTCTCATAGCGTCTTCGTGATCCTCTGACCTGTATTCCTTCCCACATTACTTAAGCGCCTGTGGAGAAAGAGGCGTGCAACCAGAAAGAAAAAGGAGAAAAAGGTGCCCAATACCACATGATGACATCGCCTATAACATTAAAGCCACCCAGATCTGATCGCCCTGAGATTAGCAAATGTTGAAAACAGTCTTATGTGGCCAGTGCGATAGGCTGACAGTGGGATTGTTCCAAAGGAAAAAGAAGGAGGATAAAAGCAAATACACCAATAAAGTAAACATTTACAATATAATAACTATTAACAACATAATTAAAGGGCTGCCATCTAGAAACCATTATGAAAGCCATTACATTACAGAGCGTGGGACTATAGAATGTGGGAGGTACGACAGGACAGCACACTGGGGTGAAAGTCAAACTCGTGTCAGTGCTGGGAGCTAGCCTCATGAGTGCAGGCACCGGGACAAGAGGGAGTGAGGACCACGCTACACCAAGCATACTCTGCGAGGCAACATCTGGTGGGGTGTGAGTGTGTGTCGCCATGTTTCCGTCCCCCGCCCCCAGGATCCCTGGCATGTGTCTTATGGAATAGCTGGCTAGGTGTCATTGCCCTCCCCGGTATCCGCAGTGTTAAAAGCCGACAGTATGGCGTCCCATTGTAACGCTTTGGGATATTTACGGAGCCCCGCCGTCTCTTCCCTATGAAGTGCGGTGCTTTCTGCCTGTGCCCATATCTTAAGCGAGTTTGTCCAGCTGATCGTCTCTGGGGGGTCTGCCGTTTTCCACCGTTTCGTAATTAAGCGCTTGGCAGCTATTAATCCTAAATCTCTGAATCGTGATGTAACTCTATTCTTCTTCAATCAATCAATCAATCAATCAATCATGTCACTTATAAAGCGCACTACATACCCGCGAGGGTCTCAAGGCGCTGGGGGAAGAGGGGGGTGGTGCTGCTACTGATCGAAGAGCCAGGTCTTGAGGAGTCTTCTGAAGGCCAGTAGGTCTTGGGTCTGTCGGAGGTTGGTGGGGAGGGTGTTCCAGGTCTTGGCGGCGAGGTGGGAGAAGGATCTGCCGCCGGCGGTCGTTTTCCGGATGCGGGGGACTGTGGCGAGGGCGAGGCTGGTCGAGCGGAGCTGGCGGGTGGGGGTGTAGAAGCTGAGTCGTCTGTTGAGGTAGGCTGGTCCGGAGTTGTGGAGTGCTTTGTGTGCGTGGGTGAGGAGCTTGAAGGTTATCCTCTTGTTGACAGGGAGCCAGTGCAGGTCTCTCAGGTGGGGTGTGATGTGGCTGCGTCGGGGGATGTCGAGGATAAGACGTGCAGAGGCGTTCTGGATGCGTTGCAGCCGTCTCAGGAGCTTAGCCGTCGTTCCTGCGTAGAGGGCGTTTCCGTAGTCCAGCCTGCTGGTGACGAGGGCCTGGGTGACTGTTTTTCTTGTTTCGGTGGGGATCCACGTGAAGATCCTGCGGAGCATTCGGAGGATGTTGAAGCAGGATGAGGAAACGGCGTTGACCTGCTTAGTCATGGAGAGGGTGGGGTTGAGGATGACCCCTAGGTTGCGTACGTGGTCGGTGGGTGGCGGGGCTGTTCCCAGTGATGTTGGCCACCAGGAGTCGTCCCAGGCTGAAGGGTTGGAACCAAGGATGAGGACCTCCGTCTTGTCCGAGTTCAGCTTCAGGCGGCTGGTCCTCATCCATTCGGCGACGGCCTTCATTCCTTCGTGGAGGTGGGCTTTGGAGGTGTGAGGGTCTTTGGTGAGGGAGAGGATCAGCTGGGTGTCGTCGGCGTAGGAGATGATGTTGAGGTTGTGCTGTCGGGCGACGTGGGCGAGGGGTGCCATGTAGATGTTGAACAGCGTTGGGCTGAGGGAGGAGCCTTGGGGTACGCCGCAGATGATCTTGGTGGCCTTGGATCGGAAGGGGCGAGGCGGACGCTTTGTGTTCTGCCGGAAAGGAAGGATGTGGTCCAGTCCAGGGCCTTCTCTTGGATCCCGGCGTCGTGAAGGCGTGTTCGTAGTGTGTGGTGGCAGACCGTGTCGAAGGCGGCTGATAGGTCCAGGAGGATGAGGGCTGCTGTTTCTCCGTTGTCTAGCAGGGTCCTGATGTCATCGGTGGCGGCGATGAGGGCGGTTTCGGTGCTGTGGTTGCTGCGGAAGCCGGACTGGGAAGGGTCCAGGATGTTGTTCTCCTCGAGGTAGCGGGTCAGTTGTTTGTTGACGATTTTCTCGGTGACCTTCGCGGGGAACGGGAGCAGAGAGATGGGTCGGAAGTTCTTGAGGTCCTTGGGGTCTGCCTTGGGTTTCTTGGACCTAACATAGACTCCTAATATGCAGAGTTCCCACGTGGGCGGCAGGGAGGTGCCAGTGCAGAGCGCCAACGCTGCAGCAACGCTCCGCCAATAAAGTCGAAGGGAGGGGCAGGACCACAGCATGTGGAGTAAATCTGCGTCGAGCTGATGACAACGCGGACACTCAGATGTAGCAATGTTGAAATATCTGTTAATGTTGTCGGGAGAAAGATACGCCCTCTGTATAATGTATGTTTGTATTAACTTGAATTTAGAACTCCGTGGTATATATGTAGCACCAGCCAGGATAGTGGTCCATTCCTTGTCTGTCCAGGGCCGGCCCCTGTCAGCCACCCAGAAGGCGCGAAGCATCAGCATTGGCCTCAGCGTGTGCGTGAGTAAGGCCGTCACCAGCCAGTGCACTATGTGAGAGCCCGCCCCCATGACGTGTAGTTATTGCAACAACAGGTGTGTCGGCGATTCGGACGTTAAGTCTCCCAGAAGGGCCGAAAGGGCTCTTATGAGAGAGGTATGTAGAAGAAATTGGCCAGCCGGTAAGTCAGTATCCCCAGCTAGCTCCTCAAATGTTAAGAGTGTGCCATCTCTGTAAAAGTCACCTAGAGTGTCTATTCCCGCTGTGTGCCAATGCCGGAGGGTGGCTTCAGAGGTACCCATGTCCCCTCTAGGCGTCCCCAAGAGCGGTAGTATTGGAGCGTACGGGAGTGTCGCACGGGTAAGGTATAAGCCCCTTTTATAGCATCGATGGGCGAGGCCTAGATGGAGTTGGAGCGGACGTGGGGTCCGGGCAGCCGGATGAAATAAGTAATATATTTGAGTGTGAGTCCATAGTTGCTGTAAGGTCGCCGTGTCCTCCAGATTAGTGTCATTGAGCCACTTCGTTACCCACTGCAGCTGAGCCGCTATGTAATACAACTCCAGGTTGGGAATGGCCAGCCCTCCCTGAGAGGTTTCCACAACGCGACTCTGGGCCTGCCTTTGTTCCATATGAGGTCTCGGGACATACGCTCCAATTCACAGAAGGTCTTAGTTGGGACATAAACCGGGAGGTTTGAAAAATAATACAATAGTTTGGGAAGAACTATCATTTTCAGCAAGGTAACGCAACTCATGACGGTCAACGGAAGTGTCCTCCAGAAGTGCACCTGTGCTCGTACCGCCGAAATTGCCCTCGTCAAATTACCCTCCAATAAATCATCTGGGGTTCGATATATCTGGATCCCTAAGTATCGAAAGGTGGTGGGATACCATGGGAGCCGCGAACCGTTAATGAACACATCAGTTTCTGTCGTTGCCGCACTGAAGGGATATACTCCAGACTTGGCCCAATTGACCCGGAGTCCCGACAGTTCCTCAAACATCCTCAGCACATCTGCTATGGACGCGGGTATGTCAGTGACATCACGCACATACAGTAGTAGGTCGTCAGCATACAGAGACACAGCATGCGTCCCATCCCCAAGTTGTATGCCCCACTCCTCACCTCCTCTACGGAGTAGCATCGCCACAGGCTCCATGGCGAGAGAGAAAAGTAGCGGGGACAGCGGGCATCCCTGGCGCGTACCCCTCCTCACTCTAATAGGAGCAGACACAATCCTACCAGTGCGGACGCGGACAGTGGGGCGTTGATACAAGAGGTGTACCATGTTGAAAAAAAGATCACCTAGTTCATATTTGCGCAACACTGCCGCCAGATAGGGCCATTCCAAAGAATCGAAGGCCTTCTCCAGGTCTAATACCAGGCATCCAGAGCGGGGCCATCTTTGTGCCGCATACTGCTGTATTCTAAAAAATCTACGGAGATTTAGTGAGGTGTTCCTAGTGGGTACAAAACCGTTCTGATCTGGGTGCACCAATGAGCGCACCAAAGGCGAAAGACGCTTAGCTAGAAGAGACGCTAAATTTTTGTAGTCGGTGTTTAGCAGTGCCAGCGGATGGTAGGACCCCAGCAGTTCAGGGTCCTTATCAGGCTTGAGGAGGGACACCAGCAGGGCCTCATTTTGTGTGTCAGTGAGCGTGGATTCTTCCGACGCCGACTCATATACTTGCAGCAGTTGCGGTACCAGTATATGTGCATAAGCTTTATAGAATTCAGTCGGCAGGCCGTCTGGTCCTGGCGACTTCCCATTTGCCAAGGAGAATATGCTGTCCCGTAACTCCTCTGCAAGAAGAGGACCATTCAAGTCCTCCCTTTGTGCGCGTGTGGGTGTCGGTGGGTCTAACCCATCTAAATAAAGCTGTAACTCCTGGGTCGTAGCCTGTGTGCGAGACACATACAGTCCCTGATAATGGGCCACAAATGTATCGTGTATGTCCCGCTGCGTGTAAACGAGGCCCCCAGCCGCCGTGCGCACCGACGTGACAGGAGCCTGCACTGCATCCTGACGTATAAGCCATGTGAGTAATTTCCCAGCCTTGTCCCCAATGTGATGCGTGCGCGCCGAATGTGCGGCATAATTGAGACATCGTAACCGTTCTAGTAACCTGGCATGCTCCTCTCTATAGCCATCAAGCTGGCCCTGGGGTCCCCCTAGCGCAACCTGCTCTGCGGTCGCCAGTTTTCTCTCTAAAGTGGTGAGTTCTTTCTCCAGCTGCACTCTAATGCCCGCCTGCGCGCCCAAACAGTGACCGCGGACTACTACTTTAAGGGCATCCCACTCAAGCAGGGGCGAGGAAGCCGTGCCGGCATTCTCTTCAAAGTACTGTGCCACGGTCGTGGCCAGGAGGTCTCGGAAGGGTGCATCGAGTAAGACATCTGGCTGAAGGCGCCACGTAGGCATCGGCGGCACCGTATCATCCCAACGCAATTCTACCATGTGCGGATTATGATCAGAGTGTGTGCGCCCCATATAGTAGGAACCAGATATGCTCGAAAGCAGGTCAGTGGATATCATAATGCGATCCAAACGTACATGAAGACCATGCGCTCCCGAATAATAAGAATATACCCTGTCTTGTGGGTGATGGTGGCGCCATGCGTCAAAAAGACGCCAATGTGTGGCCCACTGGTTCAGTGCTTTCGCAGCCGCATGTGTAGCTGTGCCAGGCAAGGGAGGGAAGGAGCGATCCAGCGACACATCCATGACACAGTTATAGTCCCCGCCCAGAATCATGGGAACATCAGGCCATCCGGCTAGTCTGAGAGAGACCGTTTCCAGGAAGGCCGCTTGTTCCGTGTTGGGGGCATACAATGACGCAAGTATAACCTGCCTCCCATCCAAAACACCCCGGACCACGACATACCTGCCCTCCGCATCTATGCAAGAGTCCAGCACCCGGAAGGGAGTCCCCGGCCTGACCCACACCAACACCCCGCGCGCATATGCCGAGTATCCTGTCGCATACAGTTGACCCCTCCAGCGCCTATGCAGCCGGGCTACTTCCGACTTCTGTAAATGTGTTTCTTGCAAGAGTGCAATTTGGACAATGTGGCGTTTCAATTAGGAATAAATAAGGTAGCGACGCGATGGACTATGGATGCCCCTCACATTCCAGGTGCCAATCTTGATGGGTGCCATGTCGTTGGAAAGTTAGGGGCATATGTGGGCCAGGCGGGGCGGGCAGGGCGATGCACGTGAGTGCAAGTCTAGAGGCCACTCCCCAGTGTGGAGCAGTGTCAGAGGTGTCCCGTCTCAAAATGTAAAATTTGGCATTCAGGGAAATAAAACAATCAGCAGCACAATTAAACAAAAATAAATAATCACATGGGCTACCACGCAACTCGCAGCCACTCAAACTGAAGAAAAATATCAAAAGGGCGAATATGCAACAGGCAATCGTCCAAACCACATATGTAACCATCGTACAATATACGTCTAGGGGGGTGAACTGTGTGCTATGGACTAAAAAATGTCAAGAGGAAAAAAGAGTGTCCCCGGGGCCCCCCTGTAACCAGCGAAGTATAGGCCCACCTACTTATTGCCCACCGGAGATGCCCAGCGATCTCCTCCAGTGGAAACGAATATAAAGACCTGGGGCGTATCTGTCGCGTGAGAGGTGCTTCCCGTTCCATGACACAGAAAATAAACCAATCGTGAGGGGCATCACTACAATGGAACATCAGGACATATGACAGTGTAACGTATAAACAACATGTGAAATCCCAAGACTTTCAGCCATATACTTGTGTGTAAAGTCCCAGGACATGGAATGGATCGAGGGGAGCGAACAGCAACAACAATTGTCAGGTTAGATCATCGGCAGTCTGTGGAGTGACAATCGGCAGTTCATAAGAGTCTTGCGTGGTGAGAGGGTCATCCGAGAGGTCTTCTGCATCGCTATCCTGTTCTTGCTGGCTAGTGACGGACTCACTCTCCTCCATCTGCGACCCGCTGATACTCGCCACAGCCTGAAGGGCGCCGCGCTGGCCTCGTAGCACCTGGTCCGGTCCCGTCGTCTGTGAGGAGTGCAACTGCTTCAGCTTCCGCACGCGGAGACGCCGACGACGAGGAGCTGCACCAGGTGGTTTGTCCCTTGTATGATCAGGCAGATGCACAGCCCCTGCTGGGGAATAAGTGTCCAGCCAGCTCTCCGCTTCCTCAGGTGTAGCGAAAAAGTGCGTTTTGCCACTTGCCACCACTCTCAGGCGCGCCGGGAACAACAGGGAATATTTTAACTCGTATTGCCGGAGGCGTTTCTTCACTGCCATGTAAGAGTGTCTTTGTTGTTGCACTTGAATCGTATAATCAGGAAAGAACATCACTTTTTGATTGTCCACCTGGACGTCGCGCATCTTCCTGGTTTCCTGCAAGATGGCGTCTCTGTCCCGATAATTCAGTAGCCTGATCAGGAGCGGCCTGGGGTTAGATCCTGACGGTAGTGATCGGGTTGGCACCCGGTGCGCTCTTTCCACCACAAAATACGGGGATAAAGTCCCTTCCGGTAGGAGTGTGCGCAGCCAGGACTCCGCATAGGCAACAGGATTCCTCCCCTCTTTTCCCTCCGGCAGTCCCACCACTCGGACGTTGTTGCGTCGGGCCCGGCCTTCCGCGGCCTCTGCCCTGTCCTCAAGGAAGTCCACCCTATTGAGGAGCTGTTGTATGTGCTTATCTGCTGCCTGCACGCTTGGTGACACCTCCGCCATCTTGGTTTCCAGCTCTTTCGTGCGGTCTGCCAATTTGCGGTGATCCGCATGGAGAAGCGTTAGATCGATAATCGCGTTGTCAATTTTGCCCTCCAGGGCAGTACGGGTATGGTTCAGGGTTTCCCCCAGTTTCTCCACAGCAGCCAGGACCGCGTCCAACTTGCCAGACATAGCAGCTGGGGACTCTGCTTCCGCCATTCTACCCGCTGTGGCTCGCGTCTGTGGATGGGGGGCTGAGGTGTCAGGCACGTTCATTTTACCCCGTCTGCCCCGCGACATTGAACCAGGTGTGCCCGGACCATCTCCAATGCTATTTGGCCAGGGAGTTGCCGCCCCGCCTGAGCACTCGCACTTACTTCCACCCTCTACACAGGTCCCTGCAGTCAGCCAGTTCCCGGGGCAAGGCACGGGGTCTTGACTCAGGGCAACGTCGCAGAGGCCGGGACACGGGCACGCCACCCAATGCCCACACGGCCACCTGGTCCTCACCTTCCGGATTCAGGGCACCTCCACATCCGCTGGGCCGTCACAGGACACCGGGGATCGCCGTCCGCCCCACCCCCAGCCGGGGTCTAATAAGAGCCACGTATGGCCACCAGCACATGTACCTCCGCCACAGACGGTGCAGACGAGGCCCGCGATTCGGGTAATCGTCTCAGGGAAGGTCTGGTGTCCACAGCGCCAGCCGCCGCCACTCGCGTAGCATCAGCGCGGGTCCGGCCCGGCACCCCAGGAGCTCGCCGTCGTCACTTGAAGCCACCCGCGGGAGAGCGGGACAAAAGCAGCATCCGGGTCCGGAACGTAGGGCAGCAGGCCTCCGGTAGCGTCCACCCCAGCAGCGGTGGGCGGCCGCGGCAGATTAGGCGACAGCAGCCAGCCGCGAGTGCGCCACGCCGTGAGGCCTAGTGGGCGGAGCCGATCCCCAGGCCAGCGCGACCAGCCTCGCCGGCGCAGCAGCACCCCGCCGGGCCTCAGGGAAGGCAGCGGGTCCCGGTGCGGAGTGCGCCGTCCTATCGCTCCAAAGTTGTCATCGGAGCCGCAGGTGGCGTACAGCAGGCGTCGAGGGAGGGTTCACCTCCTGCAGAGCCGCTTTTGACGGAGGATAAGGGCCAACTCTGGGAGCCTCCGACATAGCTCTACACAAAGACGTCCTCCGCCATTGCCAGCGTAGCCACGCCCCCCAGGAGACACAGGCCCCATATTCTCTCCTCACTATTGAATATTATTCCTCTCACAGGCCTTCGAGCAACACTGAGGGAACAGATGGATTACCTACTTACATCGTCTGACATAGGCTATTCTATCCAAATCTTTCTGGCTCACTGCTATAGCTCAAAATTTGTGAAGTCAAAGACTGCACACATGCTGCGTAAAGACAATGCTTTTCTCTCTGCCTTCCCCCGAAAGTGCCCTAACTCTTTGTAAGAAACGAGTAATGAAAAATACAGACTTGATCAATATATGGACATGCACGGTTTATCTTTCTTTGTTCCCTGATTTAGAAGAGCATACTCTGTATTTTTACTGTTCAGAGCACAGCAACGGAAATCTTAACCTGATCTAGTGTTCTATGCCCACTGCTAATTAAATAACCTCTTGATCATTTCTCAGCGTCAACTCTTATTAGCTATAGTTTGTTAACATTCTGTCTATCGAAATCCAATGATTTGGGGGGAGGGGGCAATTAAGGTCATCAGATACAGAAGTTCTTGACCACTCCCTTTCCACTGAAAGAGGAAATGCAGACCAACGTCCTTGAGGAGGAAGTGATAGCCATCTTCTTTGAGAAGGCAGTGGCATCTCCTGTAACCCACGGACGGGGAAAAACCAGTAGTCCATTTTAGAGATGGGATTGTGGTTTCAAAGGTTAAGGTTCTCAGAGTCTGGTGTCACTGAGAAGAGGAGATTATACTATATTCCCAGCATTCTGACACTTAATGAAAAGCATTTGCCAGTTGTAATCTACTACATTACCCTGCACTTCTGGATGGAATGGATTCTACACGTTCACATTCTTCAGAAGAGAGCCATTTCCATTTGGATAGAGAAAGAACCCCTGCATGGCTCTGGAGAGGAAGTACCCCTGCTTCAGCTCCCCCCTGCAACTGTAGTGTTTTTGCCCTCACTTTGGCATACTCAAGGATCATGTCCGTGCGCAGAGACCCTCGGCCCTTTTGTGATATGGAGTGAGAACAAGGACAGGGCTCTGTGGTCGGAGGGGTGCTCCATGTGCACCTTCCTTTTGAAGAGTGGCTTTAATGTTACTAGGCTGTACAGAACTGATAGTGGGGACAGTGAAGTAATTGTAGTTACAGGACAGGACTTTCTTCTATAGAACGGGTAACCTCCACAGGTTAAAATGCTACATGAGTGGGACAACCTGCATATATTCTGTGCCCTTGTTTTGGGTTTCCCATGACAATAGACTCCAAGCTCAACCCCAGCTTCGTGCTCACACTTTGGACTATAACAATGGCTAGACTAGGCGCAGTGGAAGTAACAAAAATGCTGAACTGCACAGAAGCAGTCAAGGTCCCGAAGTGCTGACATACATAAAACCCGTCTGCATATTGAGTATTAAAATGACCAAGAAACTTCAAATCAATGTGCCATGACTTCCTGACCAGAAGGCCGGGTCCCTCACGAGTGGAGACTGAGAATCCTTGGAGCACCAGGATTAGATTTATAATCAGTAACTGCCCTTCCAGGGTTGGAAGCAGTGACCTGGAGAAATTCGACTAATCTGCCAGGAGGGGCAGTCTGGACCCTAGTTCAAGGGCAGAGCTGATCAACGCGTAGGAAGGGAGTTGGCAGTGCCTTTGTATGAAGAAAACGCTGCTATGAAGGCAAGGAGCTGTGAAAGAGACCAGGAGAGACAACTATGGAGGTGGGTGCCGGGTGTTGTGGGGGGAGAAATCACTGGATGGAGTGAATTCTGAAACAAAATATCTAGCACTGAGAACATCCAGGTGTTGGAGGAAGCAAACTGCAGTCACAGTTGAAGTACAAGAGGAAACTTACACGTGCCATGAAGATACTGCAGCAGCACGATGAATTCGCCACAGTGACCCTGGGTGGGCACCTAGCTTGTTCGTTGTGGGTAGTGACGGAGCTTGAGAAACAACCCACGCTTCAAGAGCTCCAGGACTGTAACCAAGATTCTGATGCAGCCTCCTCTTCACTTGATCTGATGCTACATGTGTGCTCATTATCAACATCAACACATCAGCTAGATTGGAGAAGAGACAGTCCAAATGAGGTCCACCACAACAGATTGAGTCTATTTTTTAGTCAACTGAAGTCCAAATGTAAGCAGCATGTAATGTGTCTGGCACTACATTTATGTTTAGTCGGGTATCACAAGGACCAAATTCTCGTAGAGTATATTTCTATCAAGAAAAGGAAGAACTCTTCTATTAACTGATGTGAAATAGTTAGTGTGCCCAATCCAGAGCAAGAATGTTCAAGGAGGCATGTGAGATTTTGGTGCTAAGTTCAACAACATGGTACGTCAAGAGGCATTTGCCCTAGGAGACTTACCATGAACCCTAGTATACATATCTTAGTTGTGTAAAGGTTGTGTATACCTGTGAGGGTCTAGTCTGGCTGGTGATATCTGACCAGTACTGAGAAAGCTAGGGACCCTCTCAATGCATGAAAAAAAGCTAATCAGTCTAGCCCCAGATCTAGAGCAGTTATTGGTCACATCTGGACAAATCTTGTGCTTGGTTGTCGGATATGTGCAGTGTAATAACAACCACCCTACACCCCCTCCTGACCAGTAAATGTAAAAACAGAACCATGTACGAACAGAAAGCTAAATGAAACGGAGAACCCCCATTTTGCATCGCATGGGTCAAAGTGTACCAGAAAGCCTGTTGGGGATTACCTCCTCCCTGCAGCCACTCTGCTCCAAAACCATCTTCACATTACAATGCACAAAGATCTACTATACAAACAAATGCTCAAACATCCCATGGAGTAACCAATGGGATTTGTGTACTGGACTCCAGCGGTACAGTGTCTGCTTTAATATGATTTCATCAGCTGTCATGGCGGTGACTCAGCATATCATCTTATGATCTACTTCAGAACCTTCTTTGTATATTCCATACTGTGGCACAATTATGCTAGACCTACTCAGGGTACTGGTAGTGTCATTCTTTCTGAATCTACCAATAGTAGCCAGCACTGACTCACTTATTGTTTAGGTCTCTTGATACAGCCCTGCTGTCTGTTCTGCTTTCTCTGCCGTTGAAAGTCCAGGCCCTTTCTTACATAATTATGGGTGGGCCCTGTGGAGCCCATTCCCGGCTTTTTTTCAATTCTCTAAAGAAAGAAGCCTGGTTTTTATCTGGAACCTGTAATTTAGCTGGAAACAGCAGCACTGAATTTACGCGAAACGCAAAAGTTTATGTTTAACTTCCAAAAAGGAGCCATGCATATGCAACACTATAGTCAGGGAAAATAAGGGCCCTACTATTGCCAACAGAAAGGGACCACATTGTCTGGCACTCTGGAGCAGGAGGGCTTCATCATAGGTAATCTTGGATCACTGGAATGGGTGGTGAGACAGACGTCAGAATGAGTTTGTTTCAAAATATGATGGACAAGCCTATCTAAAACACTAAGTCCATTTTGGGACCCCAGATAGTCTTATTATCTGTATAGGGGTCCTCCTTGAGCAGCCCTGGTCATACTCCACCCTTTATTTCAAGAACCTGGCCCTCTCCTATAGATCTGCTATTTGACAGCACATCTGAGACATAAGGCTACAGCGTGGACAATCAGTTTATTTCTGTTATTTTGCTCTCTTTCTATTTTTATTTCCAATATCTCATGTGTTTCCTTCATGGCATATAGAGTGAAATACGGTTTAGCTGGAGGAGCTTCATTTTGGAGGAGCGGAGGAGTGAACGTCACTACGGAACAATATTTCTGTCTTTCCAGTATTTTGCATAGGTGCTGTGTCCATCAGAAGTGAGGTAGTTGGCTGTTGAGGTTGGTATTTACTTGGCTTGTGCTTGGTCAATTTCGTCATGCCATCATAGAGGCCAGAAGCTCTCAGCTAGACACCAAGTTCTGGTACTTCCATTAGCAATGTCACTGCCAACCAGGGGTACAAAGCAAAAGGACACCACTTCCCCAGTTGCGATCTTCATAGACTACTGTTATCCCCAATCTCATGAGTCCTCAGAATGATCGCATAGGAAACTGAACTGGGCACAGAGGCAGTGCAATGGTAGCCAGGAAGAACCCCCACACCAGGGTTAGATCATGTACCAACTGTCTGCTCGGGCTTCACTGCAATTATATCTAAGGAATATTGAACTCTGTGCATTAGCACCGGCCCCCCAAATTTCATGACACTAGGTTAGGGCTAATGATGGGGCACCCCCAACTCCTCACTGGCCCAAACCCAGTCAAAAAGATCTGTTAGAAATGGGGGTCTCTAGTTAGCAATGGTTAGCACCTTTGTACAAATAGAGACCCTTCCGTTTAGTCAGGATAAGGGGGATACACCACAGAATCACCCCTGCTCACCCCGTGGGATTATCTCAGAGGTAAGTGTGTAAAGCATTTGCACAGAAACAACAGTAATACAGTAAAAACACTACAAAAGGACACCACACCAGTTTTAGAAAAATAACCAATATTTATCTGTGCAAACAAGACCAAAACAATAAAAGACCAACATACAGTATTAAAAAAAAAAGCACTTTGCAAGAATGACTTTAAAATGCAGCTCCTTAAAGTCGGTAGCGCCGTCCGGGGCTACCGCGGTGCTGAAAACAACAGAATCCAACACTTCCCGCCACCGCGTCGGTGCGGACCGGCATCAGTGTCAGCAGACTCGTAAACAGTATCTTTGGTTCCGGCCGACCGAGTTAGTGCGGGCAGGTCGTGGCAACATTCGCAGTTGCGATGTGAAGCGTTGAAGTGCGGCGTGTGGTGCCCTCAAGTTGCAGTGCAGGCAGCAGCTCGGTGGCGGTCGTCCAGCAGCATCGGTGAGACTAGGGCTGCGGTGTGGAGTGAGGTGGTGCTCGTTGCGGTGCTGACAGGTCACTGTGCAAGTGACGTGCAAGTGGCAGTGCCAGTTGATGGGAGCTGGCGTCGGTCGGCCCAGACTGCGGTGTCTCGTGTGACTTACGAGCGGTGCCCCCAAACCACAGTGCAGTCACGGGTTTCGAAGTCAGCGTGCAGTGTCGTTAACAGTGAGACCAGGGCGGCGGAGTGAAGCACGGCGGTGCAGAGTGCGGTGCCCACAGGTCGCGGTGCAAGCAGCGGCTCGGTGGCAGTCGTCTGTGAGACCAGGGTTGTGGTGCGAAGTGCGGCGGTGCCTTCTCTGGTGCCTTCAGGACACTGAGCCAGCAGCAGTGTCGGTTACTGTGTTGGCTGCTTTCCCCCTCTGTGGCAACTGAAACCCACGGTTCCAGAGGCGGTACCCAGAGGTACTGAAGTCTTTGCTGTCCCTGAGACTTCGTGACCAGGACGCAAGCTCTATTTCAAGCCCTTGGAGATACTCAGTGACAAGTGAAGAAAGTTCAGTCCAGTCCTTTCACTGCCCAAGGCAGAAGCAGTAACTGCAGGCCAACCCAGCAAAGCAACAACACAGTAAAGGGGCAGTACTCCTCCTGGCAGTTCGTCCAGCTCTTCTTCTTGGCAGGTTCCTTGATCCAAGCGAATTCTAAAGATCTGGGGTCTGGGCCCCAATATTTATACCACATTTCCCTTTGTTCTCTAGTGGCAGAGAGTCTCTGTGTTTAGTCCAAACCAGTTCTGTCCTCTCTGGTCCAGCTTCCCGGCAGGAGGTGCAGACAGCATTGTCCAAGGCAGACCAGGCCCATTCAGGTGCAAGGGAATCTCCTCCCACTACTCTAAATACAGCCCAGGTCTATTCAGCTCAGCCCTTGACACATCCAGGAAAGGCAGGACACACCTCGATCCCCCCAGTGGCTGTCTGAAGAGAATGCACATACCCAGCCCCCTGTCACTCCAAAGCCAGACAGTCAATCCACAGCCCCGCAGAGAGACACAGGATGGCTAAGCAAGAAAATACCTATTTTCTAAAAGTGGTATTTTCAAACACAGAACATAAAAATCATCTTTACTAAAAGATGCATTTCTACATTCTGAGTTTAGGGATACTAAACTCCATTTCCCCATCTTGTCCCAATGGGAAGATATACTCGTAAATTTTTTACCAAGTATTCCCCATTCTATCCTATGGGACAGATAGCCTTTCAACAGTGAAAAACGAAATATACTGTATTTCACTACCAGAAAACGTCATACACACCAACACCAGTACATGTCCTACCTTTCAAATACACTGCACCTTGCCCCTTGCGGTACCTTGGGCCTACCTTAGGGGTGACTCACATGCAATAGAAGGGAAGGTTTGGGCTTGGTAAGTGGGTGAACTTGCCAAGTCAACATGGCAGTAAAAACTGCGCAGAGACACTGCAGTGGCAGGTTTGAGAACCCTTTGAGAGGCTGCTCGTGTGGGTGGCACAATCAGTGCTGCAGGGCCACTAGCAGCATTTGATGTACAGGCCCTGGCAGTCAGTGCACTTTACTAGGGACTTACCAGTAAATCAAATATGCCAATCATGGAAACACCAATCCATAATACAATTTACAATAGGAGCCCTTGCACTTTAACACTGAACAGCAGTGAGAAAGTGCGTAGAGACACTAAACCAGCAAAAACAGAGTCAAAACCAGGAGGTCAGCAAGCAAAAAGACATGGGAAACATGCCAAAAGATGCCAGGTCTAACAAGATCCCAGTGGGATGTTTAACTACTGCCAACTCCTTTCCTGCAACAATTCACTGCTGCACCTCACACTGGATTATAGGCAGCACCTTCATGGCTAAGGGCTGCTTACGAGGGTGGCTGCACCTAGGAGACAGAAAGCCACCCCCTGGCCACAATGATTTGGTGTTGTGCACAATGACCACAGAGAGACCATAATACTAACAGCACTTGACCACAGGATGGTAAGTGAGAGAGTTGCGTGAACAATAAGAAAATTGTGGGATTGGCTGTATGGCCTATGTGGGAAGTGTTGTGTCATGAGTGATACAAGAGAGATAATTGATCCTATCATATAGAGCTGTGGTAGATTGATGAGGGAGTAATAGCTTTGTATATGGCAGGTAGCAGCAATCTTTGCTTCGTGAGGTTTACTGCATCTTGGGGTGGAAGTAGTCTCATGTCATCTGAAAAGCCAGGTCTTCACCATTTTCTAATATATCAAGTGCTTTTGGATGTTTTTTTCTTTTAGTCGGGACAGTATTGATCGTGAACAGAGAAGGAGATTTCGCTGAGGGGCAGATTTTTGAAAGACCTCATGATCACCCTGAGGTGGGGGGTGTTAGCATAGAGCTCAGAGTCCTATTTTACATGTATCTTTGATGCTTCACTTGAATGAAGAATACAACAGTGCCACAAACGGCCTTTTATGTAACTCAGTACACTGAATCTCTGCCCATAGGATGCCAGCATATTGCTTGGTGTTCTGGGGTGAAGTGGAGACATACGTGTTCATTTAGTGCCTATAAGGCTGCAGTATTTTGTATTCTCTGAAGTCTTTGTAATAGGCAGACAGATGCTCTCAGGAAGTGTCAGTTTGCATATTCCAAAACAGAGCAGTGTGATTTTGGCCTGGACTTCTATGGGAAGCTGAAGTGCAGGGATATGTATCTGAGGGTTTGCATGGTGAAGAAGGCTCTTCTGGTGGCTTGGTTCACAAATAATAGGTTGCAGTCTACTCACATTACTCTTAGGTTTCTCACTTCAGCTGGACAACAGGGGAAGTCAAAATTCTGGGACCAGAGAGTGGCTGGTAGTTCTTCTATTTCCTACGTGGGAGGATCTGTTTCAGATGAGTGAAGTCTCAGATCACTCATTGATGGCCCAGAAGAAATCCTCTAGGCAAGTGCCTATATATCTGATGCAAAAACCTAATAAAAATATGCTCCAAAAAATATATAACCAAGTGGCAGATAGTTGCGTTGGGTTTGCCAGCTTTAGGGTATGATGAAGAATTTGATGAGGTTCTGGTGCAGACTGGGATAGGATTTATGAGAAGCAGAAGATGATAGCACCTTGCTTCAAACACCCTTCCCTCCAGGTCACTGTACAGCTGATGTGTACGGAGGGTGTGAGATGATATCTGATCCATCAGAGGTAGCAGCAACTCCAGTTTAGTGAACTTTATCATGTGTGACAGGTATAGGAGTAATAGGTTGCCTACTCAGTTTCTGCTAACTGTGGTTTCTTAGTCAGCGTAGATGGAGATTAAAGTACATTTCGTTTTTGGTTTCTCTGCTAGAGTAGACATCAATGTTATGGTTAGCGAGCCGAATGTTTTCTTACATGAAGTTGACTATCTGAATGAATGCGGATCCTTCAATCAGTTTGCTTAGGAAGGGTTCATTGGAATTCAGTCAGTGGTAGCCTAATCTGCTGGATTGAAGGTTTCTTTATGATTAGCTTGACATACATTATCATGAGGTCTTGGGAGAAACAGCAGAGGGTTAGGATGTTGATGGTTTTTCTGGAATAGTGTTTGTGGTGAGTAGAAAGGCCTCCAAAGCAAGAGATGGGCAGGGTCCTATGGGGAACCAGCCATGCCGCTGGCCTCGAGTACATTCTTGAAATCAGTGGTAGTTAGCTGATTGTTGGATGAACATAGTCTGCTATAGGGCAGCATGCATCATCTTAATTATCATGGTCGGAGCAGGCGAATTGCAGGATTACTTGCTTCTGAGGTAGCATGCCAGGGTTTTAGCTTTTGTTGGTCATAATGGTGTGATAGAATACTTGAAAGTGAGAGATCCTTTTTGGGGAGGTTTGGGTAGGGTACAGTGCAAGGTTATATAATTCGAAGAGGGACCTGTGTACTTCCTTCAGCCGGCGAGAAATTGTTTGACAGAAGCAACTGCAGAAGTGTAGCTTTCCAAGGGGAGCTATCAACGGTTTTGTGTTTTCAACTATGAGGTGCAGGTTCCAGATGCTGCGCACAGTTAACTGAGATACTAAAGAATTAGCGTCCCAATTCCACAATACAATTATGCTTCTAAAGGGTCTAACATATATATATATATTCACTGAAAAAACCATAGGTTTCAGGGGCGTTATAGTTAGTTGGACATTTCACTCGTACAAAACCATAGAAATTCCCCCGTTATAGTTAGTTCAGCTAACTATAACTCGCGCGCCCGCAATGCACTGCTGATGACTTTACATATTACATCACTCATGACATGGTCAGTGACATCACTCATGACATCACTGATGACATCTCAAATGACATCACTGATGACATCACTGTTGACATCATCCTTGTGATAGAGTGGCAGACCTCCTCTCACCCTAATATAACCTTTGATACACACACTCAAAAATACAAACTAACATTTTCAAAACAATGGACATACCAATACCAGTTACAACACACCTATTCAGTAATTCCAAGATCTACACACACATCCACTCATTCACCAACAGTCCCTATACAGTCACTCATACATGTACTCACTCATCATATGTACTCATACACATATACATCCTGTTACACACCGCCACTCATCCATAGAGTTACTCACACACATAGTCACACATGCAAACAAAGTATCAAACATCCATTTACTTGCATATACAGTTATACACACACTACCACACTTACTTCTACAGAAACTTACACATACTTACTCTCTTAAACAATCACTTATAGAAACACCTACTTATTTGTACAGGAACTCTTCCAATCTCTCACTCTCACATATACTCACTTATATACACCAATACTCACATATACTAGTTTAAAACATATGTAGTTACTCATAAAGACACTATTGAGACAGTCATTCACTCACTAACACACCCATACACATACTCATCCACCTATACAGTCCTGCACACATGCTGTCTTCAACACATACAAACAGTGAGTCACTCATTCATGCATCTATGCACTAAGTAATACCCCCACCGAACCATACAGACACTCAAACACGCATACTGATACTCAAAAAACCAACTAATAACCCATATAGACACTCATGTAGCTACTCACCAACCCATGCAGCCACTTATACATAAAGTGAGAGACTGATACAGATATTTTCATATTTAAACATTACTCATTAACCCATGTATTCACTAAGATACACTTAGTCAGTTATACAATCAATTTAACAAAATAAATCATCCATTTAGACACTTATATACCCATTTATTTTTCCATCGACCTTGAGATATACATATATAAACCATATTTAATTTTCAGAAAAACACACATTCACTGGATGATGTCATGAGTGATGTCATTTGAGATGTCATCAGTGATGTCATGAGTGATGTCACTGACCATGTCATGAGTGATGTAATATGTGACGTCATCAGCAGTGCATTGCGGGCGCGCGAGTTATAGTTAGCTGAACTAACTGTAACGGGGGAATTTCTACGGTTTTGTACGAGTGAAATGTCTAACTAACTATAACGCCCCTGAAATCTATGGTTTTTTCAGTGAATTTCTAAGGTTTTTTAAATGCTAATTTCTAACTATAACGTGCCTGAAACCTATGGTTTTTTCAGTGAATTTCTAAGGTTTTTTAAATGCTAATTTCTAACTATAACGTGCCTGAAACCTATGGTTTTTTCAGTGAATATATATATATTTATTATACTATGTATACATGTGAAAATGTCTCGGTCCCCTGTTTGCCTCGGTGGCACGGAAAAAATGGGTGGAACTGACGTCAGCACGCCGACGAGGTCCTCTTATGGCTCCGATTACGTCATACGGTGTCGCGAGCGGAGCCGTGCTCGTTGACGTGGGAGAGCTAGGAAAGAATTTCCGTGGAATGCTGGTGCAGGGGATATTCACCTAAGTGTTCAGGCTAGTCCTTTGGGAGCAACTGTTTATGTTGCCACTCCAGAAACCGAAACCAGTGATCCGAGGGCAGAGGCCCTGCAGAAGGCACACGAGGTGGGGTGCCCAGTCGTGTGCACCGGCGGGGCAGCGAAGTGACAAGCACCACAACCCACAAAAAAGGTAACGAGGGCACTGAATAACACAGGATCTTCTCTTTGTATCTGGCAGGAACAACAAAGTTAAAATGCCCTAGTACCAAAATGAAGAATTAGTGCTACAACGGTCTTCAAAAGGACCTGCCATGCCGCTTCTGCCTCCCGTACCCTGGAGGCGGCACATGGGTCACGCAGTACGGTCATACTGCGGTGGGACGCACACTCGTTGACCTCTCATGGCACTGCTCCACACTTCAGGGAGGACGCTTTCCATTAGCTATGTTTTCTGATGACATGTCGCGCCGGCCCCGTCCAACAACAGAACTCCTTTAGATCCAAACAGACTCTTCCACTCTCTCACCGGAAGTGAAACCAGGCCACGCGGACACTTTCACAATACAACAGCCGGGAATGCACTTTTCGGTAAAAAAACCACATTCCTTCCTCCTAATTAATCAAATAAACGTCTCACTGAAGAACAGGGGCCAGCTTCGATCGGTAAACAGCCGTTACAACGACTTTTTTACTTTGCGATACCATTACAACGCATGCATTACCACGCATGCGTTGTACATCACGAAGTCATTACTACGCATTTTGAGCGCATGGTCATTTACCACGCATGCCTTTACAACAAATTTTGTTGTAAAGGTATGTATGGTAAATGACCATGCGTTCTAAAAACATGTAGACGATCCATGTCGTTGTAAGGAAACAGAGGCTGTTCCGTTTCCTCACAACGACGTGCACCGCCCCTCAGAGATGACGTGAAGCAGGAACCACGAGGAGAGAGGAACCATGAGGAGTGAGAGGTAAGGGGGATTGGGCATGGGGGTTTCTTTTCTATGGTTTAGGGTAGTGCAGTGGTGTTTGGGTGGTGTAGGGGGTCGTGCTGGGGGTAGTGTTTTAGGGTTTAGGGTAGTGCAGTGGTGTTTGGGTAGTGTAGGGGGTCGTGCTGGGGGTAGTGTTTTAGGGTTTAGGGTAGTGCAGTAGTGTAGGGGGTCGTGCTGGGGGTAGTGTTTTAGGGTTTAGGGTAGTGCAGTGGTGTATGGGTAGTGTAGGGGGTCGTGCTGGGGTAGTGTTTTAGGGTTTAGGGTAGTGCAGTGGTGTTTGAGTAGTGTAGGGGTCATGCTGGTGGTAGTGTTTTAGGGTTTAGGGTAGTGCAGTGGTGTTTGTGTAGTGTAGGGGGTCATGCTGGGGGTAGTGTTTTATGGTTTAGGGTCGTGCAGTGGTGTTTGGGTAGTGTAGGGGGTCATGCTGGGGGTAGATTTAGGGTTTAGGGTAGTGCAGTGGTGTTTGGGTAGTATAGGGAGTCGTGCTGGGGGTAGTGTTTTAGGGTTTATGTTAGTGCCGTGGTGTTTGGGTAGTGAAGGGGGTCATGCTGTGGGTAGTGGTTTAGGGTAGTGCAGTCATGGTTGTGTAGTGTAGGGGGTCATGTTTTAGGGTATAGGGTAGTGCAGTGGTGTTTGGGTAGTGTAGGGGGTCATGCTGGGGTTAGTGTTTTAGGGTTTAGGGTAGTGCAGTAGGGTTTAGGGTAGTGTAGGGGGTCGTGCTGGGGGTAGTGTTTTAGGGTTTAGGGTAGTGCAGTGGTGTTTGTGTAGTGTGGGAGTCATGCTGGGGGTATATTTAGGGTTTAGTGTAGTGCAGTGGTGTTTGGGTAGTGTAGGGAGTCGTGCTGGGGGTAGTGTTTTAGGGTTTAGGGTAGTGCAGTTATGTTTGGGTAGTGTAGGGTGTCGTGCTGGGGGTAGTGTTTTAGGGTTTAGGGTACTGCAGTGGTGTTTGGGTAGTGGAGTGGGTAGTGTTTTAGGGTTTAGGGTAGTGCGCCCAACCAGCCCCAATATCCGTGGACAAAGGGGATCCTGACTCTTTGGAACGCTCCGTCAATTGAATAATTTGGGTCAAGGGCCCTACCACGTCCAAGACCTATCAATTCCTTTCTTGGGATCCCTCATATACTTGGAGAAAAAGGTACATAGTTTCTCATCAATTTCAGGCGTGTGTGTGCCACCTTCCCCTTCAGTGAGGGCCTGGGGCATTCTCCCCTCATCCTATTCCTGACCTCCCTTTCAAGGGGTTGATGGATTTTCCCCACCACATACTCTGCCACTTTGGCGTCAGGTGTCCACTCTGCCGACCTAGGATGGTAAATTTGGGTAGGCTCGAACATGTCCGAGTGGACCCCGTCCCCAACCGGGGACTGAGAGGAGTGGGACTCTGGACGCCAGGGACGCCCCGAGTCCTTATCCTCATCGGAGGAGAAATCATCCTCCGATACACCCTCTCCCTCTAAGGGAAACCCGCCGTCGGGGTCTACAATAGTGGTGACAGTGTCGCAATTTTCTCCGGGCCCCTCCTCCTCCCGGCAGGGTGCATGTTTTAACGTTCGCGCACTCTTGAGGAAGGTCTCCGTAAGTTTATCAAATCCTTCCAAGTGCCCCGCGTTATGCTTAACGGCCCTTTTATTCCCCATCTGGGAGCTACTTGGACCCGCCACCACCAGATCTGGGTCACTGAACACCCCAGGGATGCTTTTCGCCAGCTTATCAACCTGATCCCTAAGAGGAGCCAGCGCCCTAGAAATAGCCAGAGAGAGGGCTTGGTCCACTGCTGGAGGGAGAAGTTGGGGGGCCATTCCTCCTCCACTTCCTGGTATGAGGAGTAAAAATGGTCTTCTGGAGAAGACATGATAGCAGAGGGTGTGAGCACAGAACAAATGCCCTTAAAATCCTTAAGACAGCCCCCTCGCCGGTGCTCCAACAGCTGGGCTTTCCCCGAAGCTGTTATAAGAATAGACTGAGGCGCAATACCAATTACCACCACCAGGTGGCGCTGGTCACTAACGTGGCCGTGTGGGGAAATCACCGCGTAGCGGCGTCAAAATTAGGCGAGGGTTGGTCGGGAATCAAGCGGACACTAAAGGAGTGACCGGATTCCCAAACGCGGGTAAAGACCAGCGGGAGCGCTCGACGGAGCTGCCTCGCTCGGACCAGACGCGCCTGACAGGATCTCACCGCGCGCAGAGCACACAGCGGGAGAACGCGCTCGGGCAAGAGCCTGCTGCGCAGGGAATATGAAACAATACCAAGGCAATAATGCTAATAACGTGCACAAGAAGCCGCTATACAAACAGCAACAACGTCAGATTAAGCCAAGAATGTAAGGAATGCACTTAACTGACGAGCAGTGAAGAAAGAGGAAGCGGAAGGGACGTCACGATATTATATACGATGGACTGTGATATAATTGGACTATAGTTGCCTTGGAGACTACCCCCTAATGGTTCATGGGTTGTGTGGTCTTTTGTTTAATGATTGTTGTGTTACGTTTTCTTTGAACTGCTATGCAAATAAAGTGAGGAAAGATCTGCATAATCCTCGCCTCCGTCCTGCCATAGAATTCATTAAACTTTATTTGATCTGATTTAGAAACATAGATCATAAAAGTGTACATAAAAACAGTAAATCCTCTTTCCTAATACAATACAGTGAGAATTAATTAAAACCAGTAGGTAAAAACGGGTGTTACAAAGCCCGGTTCAGAGCAACTTCAGGTTAACAGAATCGTAAAGTTCAATGTTTCGCAAGATCAATCTCATGCACTTCGTGCAAAATACGCAATAAGGGGTCCAACTAAGATGTAACGCTCCAATACCTGACCAGTTTGCACTATATAAAACTGCAGAAAAACTAAAAATAAAAAGTGTTTTGCAATCTTCTGTCATTGGGCTATATGTGGGCTACATCTGGGTGATATTTGTGCTACATTTGGGCTCTTTTTTCTCTGGTGGCCATCTTGGGAGACTTATTTGTTATGAAGTTTCCTAATTTCGTCATTTACTGCAGTCTCCTCAGTAGGAAATGCTTTCAGTTTTTTACTTTGATTCCATCAAGAAGGCATTCAGATGTGTCACACATTTGCCATAAATTCAGAATGTTAGCACTCTAGTTGTTCATTAGATCACTGTAGTAAAGCTACTGCTCACCAGGGAGTTAACTGGAAGTCTACTGCTGGTATTGAAAGTGATGGTTTCAGTCTGCATGTCAGAATTTTCTAATGAAATAGAAGAGGATTTGAGATCTCACTTAAAACATGCCCTAAATTTTCTTTCTGCAGCACTAACCATAATTTCTATGGCAAAATGAACCCCCTCATTTTGTTCCTTTTTAAATTAAATGTTTTAAGTGTTACCAGTTTATTCCAATCAAGATGGCTTCAGGTGTGCCATACTTTTGTCATAAGTAAGACTGTTAGCGCTCTAGTTGTTCTTTAGAACACTCTGGGAAGCTGCAGTAGAACACAAAGGCATCAACTGACAGTCTCTGCCCTTGTTGGATGTACATGTTTTACTGAGAATGTCAGACTTCATTCTCACATGACTGAGAAAGATAATGTGAATTTACAGAAAATATGCTCTCATTTTAGCTTCTGGAGCACCTTCCAAAACTGTATGGGACAAGCATGTGAAAATAGTTTTCTCTCAAACATGATTCATGATATCCCAGCAGAAGGTTTTTCACAGGGTAAAATCACCTTAGAACACACCACAATTCCTGAAATTAGTATGGTACCATCAACAAATGGATTCTAATGTAACTAAAGTCTGTTATCACCCTTTATAGTTCTCCTTTTGGTAACCCTCAAAATCTTCGATTCACCACAATGCATTTCAATGGGGTACTATCATTTATATTGGTCCCAAGATGGCTGCCAGCAATTCCAGGATGAAGTGCTGACAGCCAATCAGATCTCACGATGACGTGTGGTTAGGCTCCGCCCAGATATATATGTGTTTTCTTTTTCAAATTTCTCAGGAACTACTGAACGGATTGACACCATTTAACCAAAAGGCACGACTCTGAACCAAGGACTACCTTTTTGCCAAATTTGGTGTAATTCCGTTCAGCAGTTCGGGCTGTAGCTGCGATGAAAGGTTCCTATGGAAAATTGCATGGGGAAAACACGTTTTGGGACCCCCCTTTTTTCTCGGCCCCCACTTGACGAATCACCCCGAGACTTTCAGGATAGGAGCGGACCGGAGCGGGCCACAAGTTTTGAAAATTTCGCGAAGATTCATCAACCGGCGCCAAAGTTATTAGAAATAGAATGTTGCGGATTTCCTATGGAAAATAGGTCCTAACTATAACTATCTACTGGCGACCGCCAGTAGATAATATATGCTTATTTCATTTTTCATGAAAAACAATAAGCAACGCAAATACAATTGGGTGTAGAACAAGCCCATGACATTCAACAAGCCATTCACCAGTGATACAAAATGTCATATCTTGCAAATACGTGTAAATAGTGCGCAGATATTGCATTCTTCATGGGTTAACTTGCATAATTTGTGTATAGTCTATCCATTGCCTGTCTCTGCTGCTGCTAGCCTTTAGGCAATTGCCGTTGCACCTCTTTGCAGAAGCAACATCGTTCCCAAATTCAATTAAGCCAGTACTATCACACAGTGGTCCCTGAATTTTGTTGACTTCTTCCAGACCTCTCTGCCTCAGATTCACCTCTCATGGGAGTTGCAATTTTGTGTAGCATTTTGGCTGGTGCCTGGAATCTTCGTCTGCCCTATCGTCCATCCGTACCTCCCTCATACGTCTTTCTTCCACTAGTGCCCATTCAGTAGTCTCAAATCACCACTTGTTGCTGGCCCATTCTCAGACATCAATGGACAGCTGTTCTTCGTTTCACCTACAGCAGCCCGACTATAGCATAACAATAATTCATTCTTAGCTTTAGAAGGTATAATCCCCAAAAAGCAATTTTGAACAGAGAACTCTATTTTGGTACTGGTCACCCACTCAGGCTCCGTACTACTCCTCTCCAATATGGGTCAACCTTCATACAGGCCAAAGTCATATGCAGGAATCCCGCACCCATTTTCTGACATCTAGAACAGACATTGTCTGGCTGGGTACATCTTGTGCAACCTGGCAGGCATAAGATATGCGCAGTCTAAGATATGATACTTTGAATCAGGCTTTGCTAGACACCTCTCTCACTAGAGAACATGCTTTAAACCAGTCCTCATCAGATAGAGATTGCTATATATCCTCCTCTCCACTTTTGCTTTCAGGACTGTGCATGCCCTGTCCATGTTTAGTGCATCATATATGCGCGAAACAAGGAGTTCAGGTGACCCCATGTTCAGCATCAGTTCTAGGTTATTTGTGGTCTCTGGAGCCCTGGGGAAGCACAACCATATGTCTTGGTCAGCTTGGCAAACTGTAGGACCTGACCAGGGCCTACTTGAAAGTGCTTTTCTGCTTTCTGAAATGAGAGACATACATCTCTGGGAAATAAATTGCGCAATGTCACACAATCCCCGTCCTTCTAGGACTTCATGAACATGTTTTCGCTAATTGTCAGAAAAGGCTGTAACCACCACAGTGATAAACTCCTAGAAAAAGTTTTTTTTATTTTTTTTAATGCACGACCACCTTCATTCACAGTTTCCTATATCCTCGCTACCTGCTGCACCACATAAGGACACCGTTCATCCAGCCTGGATCCTGCCATCAATTGTGTGGGTAGGTCTCTGCTCCAGGTACTCCCGCACTGGCTCAAGTTTGGACAATTTCAAAGAGGTGTATGGGCTACTAAACATACAGTCAATATCCTTACATGTTATTACTGCTGTTTTTGAAATGTTACCAGGCATTTCCAGTTCAATGATGGAGAATATTTCAAGCATGCTCAATACATGAAATATCCAATCCAAGGGAAATTGTTACCAGAGTGATATTTTCTGTTCTTTAAGTAGCGGAATGAATAACATTAAGATGGTGGAAAAGAGTAATATGGGAACAGTATTTAAAGGAGAAGCAGCAGCCGAATTTGCAATGGATTATCCTGAAGGGAATGGTAAGAAGTGGATATTTTGGCCTTCGATTAGCAGCGGACTGCCGCGTGTGATGGAATCGAGATTTCATACAAGTTTGAAAAGGACGTGGAAAAAAATAATTTATTTGTCCAGGGAAGAGAGATACAATGAATGCTCACTGAAATATTGCTATGGTAATCTAGTTTGCTCATCACCAGTGTCAGATGAGGACTCGCCGCTTTGAGATGGCATAGATTGAGTTAATGTTGATTAACTAGAATTAAACGGCATTGGCAAAGGGAGAGGCAGATAACATTCTGAAGTTAAACAGTCAGATTATTTTCAGAAGAAAGGGCTTGAATCTTTAAAAAGACTCAGGTTCAAGTTTCTAGACTAGTTGGGGATGCTAGAGAGCCCACAGCAAGATGGGCGAACCTTAGTGTAGTTCTGCCGGTCAGGAACTCCAATCTGCCAAATATCCCTAAATCGGACCGCCATCCACCCCCACAAACACCGGGAATGATGCCTGCAACAATTTGGCAGTGAATACATTCCAAAAAGCGGTGACCGCAGCCTTGTAGGGCTAAACAGCTGATTGGAGGATGAGACAGAGTGTGGGCCTAGCCGGCCGGAAGATGGTGGCGAGTGCCAAGATACGGTGCTGCATCAAGAGCTATGTGCCCCGGTAAATGAGGCTCCTGGTACTGAGGAAGACGAGATATTAATCCCCGGTAGCTATTGCTTAGGAGAGATTAGTGCAGCGTCCGAAGTTCCAAGGTTAGCGAAATGAGAGGTGAGACGTGCGGCCCTGCGAGTGGGGAGGCGGGCCGGAAGGCGGTGGCGCTGTTGACTTGAGGTCGTCTGGGCCTTCGCTGATCTGCCGCTGGAGACGGGGCGCGGGGGCCGTGACGGCCTCTCACTTCAGGGAATAATCGTACGGCGTTGGGGAGGTTCCTGGATACGGCACTGCAGTTGATGATCGTGGTGAATCAAAAGAACTGTTGTGAGGCCAAGGGCCCGTGGTCTGGAGAGCTCCTTGTGGGCGGTGCCCAGGCTGTGTGCAGTCATTGCAGTGGGGTCGGCCTTGGAAGCCAGGGGTGCTACATCCAGGCGAGCTGATTGTTGAAGACCGTGCCAGGGTTGTGCAGCTAGCCCCTGCAAGAAAAATATGTAACACGCGCTACTTAGCTCGAAGCAAGCCACGTGGACTGTGTACAGCGTGATACACTGTAAGAGAGCAAATTGAGCAGGTGAATTAGGAACAGAACAAAAGGTAGGGCCACAAAACACCGCAAGGATCAGGCTGAGGGAATGAGGGCCCACATATGTACCTATGACGCAGCAAATTGTGCAGAAGAAACCTGAGGAGCTGCCCAGCCTCTATAGGCTGGAAGAGCTGGGGCATATGAGCATTTGCTAGAGACGATTGGCATAATAAAACACAAGAGCTGGAGACTGTTCTGTGTGACACAGCGTCACAGGCCACGCTGAGGGAGAGGAATTGTAAGGAAAGACCGAGCTGTCATCACTGAGCCAATAACACACAGCAGGGGCCTACTAACGGCCACTGCCGGCCCCTTTATGAACTGCAAGGGTCTATATACTGCACTTCGCATTCCTACCCTACTGCATTCGCGCATGGTGCACAGCTGTCATACTACACCAAAGTCTAGCCTGGTGGACACTACGGAACGGCCCTCCTAGATAATTGGAGAGTTGCGATGAACTACTGCGACTATCAGCCTCTGCCCAGCACACAGCGGAATAGCCTTGCAGCTGCGCACATTATCAGAGCTGTGGTATGCACCATGGGGAAAACAGATCAGCAATAATCCCAGCTCACCTTTGAGACCAAGTGCACACCCAGGCACCAACTGCATGCACTATCGGACTCCGAACATGAGCTGCAGACCCAGGGTGCTCCATCATTAGAAACCCCATTGCTTGCAATGCAAAAAAGTCTGCAGTCAATAGATGGGAAAATAGACACATTAAACCTGAGGATGGACCATATGGCAGCAAAACTGGATAAACAGGCAACAAGGCTCAAGACCGCAGAACAACGAATATCATCCGCGGAAGACGACATACAGCCTATCACAACTAAATGTTTAAATATAGAAACGTGCTGGCGGTGATTTAAGCTAAAAACAAAGATCTAGAGACACTCTCTCGACAAAATAACTTGTGAATCACTGGGGCACCTGAATCCATCAATACAGGCAGGCTGGATAACTACATAGAGACAATGCTGCTGGAGATTTTTGGAAATGAGACTTTATCAACCACTCTAAATCTTATGTGATGGTTATTGGCCATAAGATGAAAGCCCAGAGGAAAATTATGGGTTCAAATCAGGTAGTGTCACGAGGTTCTTCGGTTCCTTATTTGGGGGTCATTTTTGATGAGAGGGGGTCATGGGTCCAACAAAGAAAGGTTAAGAGAAACCTGCTGATGAGATCAGTAGCCTCAGTATTTGAATTTGCGAAAAGGTTGGGGACTAGACCCCTACAAGCCATGGTTAAAGTTTACTGAGCTAAATGTTTATCCATTGCTAGTTATGAAGTGATGTATGGGGATAAGGATTGTGGTGAGATACAGAGAGCAGAAAATGATTATCAGAAGATTATTGTTAATCCCTCAATCAGTCGCCACTTTTATAGCGCATGAAGAACTGGGGTTGGAGTATACTGTGGATAGTCTGGCTCTTTCACCCTTAGCTTATTAGTTCACAATTTGGTCAAGTACCGAGCTAGGGCTGAAACAGGCTTTAAAAAAAGATTGTATTTCCATGGATACAGGTCATTCCATCCCATGCTTGCACTATATTAAAGTCAAGATGGAAAAACTGAGGTGTCCAGAGTTATATGGGGCACCGGAGAGGATCACCAAAAAAGATTGGTTCTGGAGTTAAAAGCAATTTATGACAACAGTTAAAGAGGATAGAGAAGAAAGAGAAGTTTTAAAATACACAGTTAGGGCCCATATACTCCTAAAACAGATGTTTTTATGGAACCCCACTTAATCATGGTTATGTCACCCCATTACCCGTTTTAAATTGAATCTTTTGCACTGGCTTTTAGCAGATCCCCACGGGCAGCATAAGGTGGAAGACCAAGGGCCCTGCTTCTGTGACAACTTATCAGTCCAAGATACAGTGCACTTTATATATATTTTTTTATCATTACCAGACCCTAAGAAAATATATTTTTCCGTCGCTCAGAAGGAAGGGATTTTGGCAGGTAAAACCAACCCTGATCCACGTTCAAATGTCACAGTTCCCAAATATTTGCTTTAATGTGGCAAGCTTTTTGGTGGGTGCTCTCAGAAGTAGGAAAAAAAATGTTTGAGAAGCTGAACTTATGCAAAGGCCTTTTTAAAATGAATCCTTTTATAGTAAATATTGAAGATATGGATTTATAATGAAATGCACTTTCTATCTTTGTATTTATGCATGTGATGTATTTTTGTGGTTTTTATTTAACCGAATAAAGTATCTTTTGATTGACTGATTTATGAGACTTTAACCTCTGTGCTCATTGTTGAAAGAGCTCACAGGTCACTGATGGCCCAGCCGCCTCCAGACACTGCACCACACTTAATTATTGCCAAATTACTAAACTATCGTGCCCGCGACACAGTACTCAGTCTTTCAAGAGAAAAACAGACTATACAACATCGAAAAATGACGTGGCCGTCTTCCCTAATTTTATGGTGGCGGTTCAAGCGGCACCAAAGGGAATTTTTTCAAGTCAAAAAGAAATTGTAGACTGCTGAGATACCCTATGCCATGCTCTATCCAGCCAGACTTCGAAATGATCATGGCGGTACACAAAAGATATTCACCACGCCAATAGCAGCTATGAACTTTGCAAGTCAATCGCACAAGCTCATCACAGTCCAGCACAAGTTAACCAGGCCTCCTCGGACATCTGAAAATGGATGACGAGAAAGTTAACTGGGTGTGCATAAGGTATGCTGGGTGGGTCACAATAAAGGGAACCTGGCCTGGACTTTTGGCCCTTGCTGTTACAGACAATGACACATCCTCCCGAAATTACAAACGAACCAAATTGTGGCAGCGGACCAGGTTTAGTAGTTGTGACATAAAAAATTGTTTTTATCTTCCTGCGCTTGATTTACGGGTTGCCCGACTGTTTTCCGAGCTCTGGAACTCATGACGCACTGCACAGACTGCCCCCCCTAACCCCGGTTCATTACAAATCTCAAGTGTTCACTAGTCAGTTCCCGGCCACCTCCGTCCACCTGGAGGGCAACTAAGCCTCTAGCAGCCCCACAAGGGTACAACCTGCATGGTTTCATATTGTGATTAGCAGATTGCACCTGTACATTGTAGTACGTCTTGTGTATGTTCGATTTGGTTCCTTTTTAGTTCTAGGGATGGATTTAGCATAGTTGGGATGCTTAAGTGGGTGGGGCGCAGGATTTCTAGATGTTGTTTATGGCACCACCGATGTAGCATTGCTTATGTCTATTCAACGTCACATCATGCACTGTTGCTATTGTTGTGTAAAGTGATGCAAGGCCGCATCAAATTGTAATGACCCCTACAGCAGGTCGCATTAACTGCCTTACATGGAATGTGCGGGGACTAAAGAGCCCCAACAAGAGGAGACAGGTGCTCGCCTATTTGGATCGTCATCATGTGCAGATTGCACTCCTGCAAGAAACATCTCACAAAGCACACGGAGGGGCAAGGTGGGCTGGAGTCTGCATAGCCTCATCCTATTCCTCATACTCGAGAGGGGTTCTCCTAACGGGGACTAAAGAGCCCAAAGAAGAGGAGACAGGTGCTCACCTACTTGGATCGTCATGTGCAGATTGCACTCCTGCAAGAAACATCTCACAAAGCGCAAGGAGGGGCAAGGTGAGCTGGAGTCTGCATAGCCTCATCCTATTCCTCATTCTCGAGAGGGGTTCTCCTATTAAGAAGGGTGTCCCGGTCACGATTATCCATTCTGAGGCTGATGATCAAGGGCGATATGTAACTGTACAGGGATGTCTAAATGGTAGCGCCGTAACTATAATTAATTCTTATGGCCCCAATATAGATGATCCTGAATTCTATACTAGAATTTTTGGCTGACTGCATGCCTTGAAGTCTTCCGCTGTCCTGTGGAGTGGGGACCTAACCACATCTAGATTCGGAGCTTGACCGGTCTGCAGTAACAAAGTCGCAGGGCAAACAACCCACTCGGATAATATGTGAAGGCATGGAGGACTATGGGCTTCTAGATATATGGCGCTTCTGGTATCCAGCCAGGGGTTAAAGAAGGCACTTTTACATCCTCAGTATACAGAACATGGTCTAGGCTCGACTATTGGTTGGTAACTAGAGAGGTGAATGTATGGGCAAGGGCAGTACAACACATGCCAAAAAAACTCTCTGACTATGCTCCAGTGCTATTAGAAGTTACAATCCCCACATACATTCCCACACAATATTTGTGGAGATTACAGGCTGTGGCACTGCTAGACCAGGTCTTTTTTTTTTCTTCAGAGTTTTTATATAGAGCAAACTTGACCCGAAGGTATCAGAGCGCTTTACATGAGCACCAGTTGGGTTAAAGACGGGCACATTCATTTTTGTTAGGCACAGAGAGATTAAGTGATTTGCCCAGAATCACAGGATGTTGAGCGTCCTTGCCGAGACTTGTACCCGGTTCCCAAGATTCGAGGTCGACCGCCCTAGCCATTAGGCCACATTGTCTCCCCTTCCAGGTATTCCAAGATAAAACACGAGCAGCACTCTCACATTATTTTGAGGAAAATAAGGGCTCTGTGAAGGAAGCAGGCATGCTATGGCAGGCATTTAAAAGCACTTTTCGAGGTCCATGCATCAGGTTGCAGGCAGGGGTATTGAAGTCTATTGGATCTCACCTCAAATCTATAGAAAATACATAGCACATCCTGGAGCGAGAATATGAGAGTAATCTGAGCCCCACCACATTAGCAGGGATAAGTGAACAGATAATGGAATACAATGACGCTGCTGAGCAATAGGTGCGACATGTCCCGGCTTTGGACCGCACTGTCCTATGGAGAGGGAGGATGACCGAGCCGCAGTCTCGCCGCCAAAACTAAAGAACAATGGGCAAGTTCCTATATTATGGCCATTACATCCCATGACGGCGACATCAGTTATGATACACCTTCCATACTAGAACAATTTGTAAATTTTTATGCACGTTTATATGCTTCTCGGGATGCTTCATCTAGTGCAGTGACTGCAAAATATTTAGATGCAGTGGGCCTGGCTTGGCTTACACCTGGAAAGAGGGAGTACTTGGTACTGCCAGTTACGATAGATGAGGTAAAAGATGCCATACGTAAACTCCTTAACAGGAAGGCCACTGGAAGTGATGGGCTTCCAAGTGAATTTTATAAGGAATACACAGACCTATTAGTACCCCATTTACATGATATGTATATGGAACCCTACGATAAGCAAATATTACCACCTTCCCTAAAAGAAGCCTTAATAATAAGTGTTAAAGCCTGACCAGCCACCAGATCGATGTGAGTCTTATCGACCACTCTCACTAATAAATACAGACGGTAAAATACTGGCTAAGATAATTGCCTCTAGACTCTAACCACTATTAATTACGATGGTCCTGTAGGACCAGTCGGGAATTAGTCCCACCCATTCTACTGCGCACAACATGTGCACACCTTTGTGGCCCTTCATCAACTAGAACCATCAGTTAAGGCGGCTGCAGTTCTATTGCATGAGCCAAAGCATTTGATTCTATACAATGGGAGTATATGTTCACAGTCTTTCAGCGTATGGGAATGCCGTGGGCCTTTCTGAGCTGAATTAAATTGTTATACTCGGACCCAGTAGCGAGGGTGCGGGTCAATGGTCACACATCAGATAACCTGAAAATACATTGTGGAACTCAGCAGTGGTATTCAGTATCACCAATTTTATATACATAGACACTAGAGCCATTAGCATGTGTTATACGCCAGAGGCACGCAGACGCAACCTTGCGTTTCAATCAATGATCGTTGGCCACATCCCTATATTCCCACGATATGGTGCTGAATATACGTGACCCGGAGACGCACTTGGCGGTAATCATCCATGAATACGTCCGATAAGAGTAACACTCGGGCCTGAGCATAAATTGGTCCAAATCAACTATTTTCCCCCTAACCCCGGGTACAGAGCCTCATGCGTTAGACTTCCAGGTGGAATGGTGCACAGATCCTATCAAATATTTAGGTATATGGGTAAACATAGATCCGGAAACGGTTGTTAGGCAGAACTATGGCAGTGCGATATTGAAACTTTAAGATCAAGTGATGCGGTGGTCACGCCTACCCATGTCGCTCGCTGATAGAGTGGCAGTTATGAAGATAGTAATATTACCTTCTTATACATGTTTATTAATATACCTATCAAACGGATGCAGGGTTTCTTTAGGACTCTCCGCTCCTATTTCATCATATTAGACTGGGCTGGCAACAACCGAGAATTAGCTGGAGCACGCTTACTCGCCCATATGAGCAAGGGGGATACAGTGCCCCAGATCTGTACTCATATTACCTGTGCGCACAAACACGGTTCGCCCATTGCTGGTACTATCCCCCGATATATACACTGCGGCTAGCTATAGACAGTGACAATGCCCACCCTACACCTCTTGAATCTATACTTCCAAACATGCGATCTGGAATAGCACAGGCAGAAAACAACACTATACATAGCACCCCAATGGCCTGGCGGACACTTAGCGCCAGAGCGAATAACTCCAACCCCTATATGCACCAGCGCTGCCACTGCTCCACCACCTGGCACTTTCAGTCATGCAGGAGCCTAAAGTGCTGTCTTTACTGGAAGAAGCAGGATTAAAGAGCATGGGGGACATGTACCAGGGAGGGCGGTTCATAGAACTGGAGGATGTAACAAACACAACATATTAACCCGCAATTAATTTTGATATATAACCGACTCCGGTCAGCCATAAGGGCATTTTATCCACAATTTTCAGACAAACCGCTGATATTGCTGGCATTGCAGACACTACTTACCTGTAACACACGTAAGAGTCTCATCACTAGATTATATAATGCCTCCCAGAGGGACAGTGCCACAGGTTCTGCTACAGCACTAGAAAGATGGAACAACATTCTAGAGGTCCCACTCACTTTAGAGGACACAGGATTCTGCAGCACACTAACGAATAGACTCACATCTAATTGCAACCTGCGGATTATCCATTTTAAAAATCTACAACAAATATTATACCCCAGTTCAGCTGCATAAATATGGCCTCCGCACGGACGCAAGGTGAGTTCGATGCCGGGCCATGGAGGCAGATTTCCTTCATTTAGCCTGAGCATGCCATCATATTCATCGTTTTTGGGTTCAAGTGACACAGACGCTCTTGGATATTATGTTGAAGCAGGTAACCTGCACACCCCAAATATGTCTTCTTGGCCTTGTCAGTTCGCTGCGACCAACCAACCGTAGACTAGTAGCAGTGGCTCACTTGTTAGCAAAGAAGAGGGTGTCTATTAACTGGGCAAGAGAGCAGTCTCACAACCAGATCAGTGGTTAAAAGATATGGCATACTGCAGAGATCAACTTAAGAGTTATGCAGAGAAGCTTCCACGGCCCTTGAGGCCGAAGGACATCTGGAACCCATTCACAGCATTTCTACTGTCAACATCAACCACAATTTAGTAGCGCTATGGACACTAATGCTCTTTACAATAAAATAAGGATAGCACAACAACGTTATTTTAAATTCTAATCTAAGAAGTGTGGTATGATGATTATATTATATGCCTTACAGTGGTGGCTGCCTATGATGAAGTTGTAATTGTTATAGACAATTAAAAAATCTAATAAAAACAATACAAAAAAAAGAACAAAAAAAGTTTCTAGACTAGTTACTCCCACTATTTCGTTTACTACTTTCCTACTACAACTTTCCTGGAATATTGATTCATTAGAAGGATAATGTTACTTACCCAGTAAGCATCTGTTATTGGCATGTAGAGCTGTAGATTCACATGCTTTGCATACTTCTGCCATCTAGTGTTGGGTCTGGATGTTTGCAAGTTGTTTTTCTTCGAAGAAGTCTTTCCAGTCACGAGGTAGGTGACTTCTCCTTTCGGTGATAGTGCGCATGGGAATCGACTCCATTGTTAGATTGTTTTCCCGCAGAGGGTGAGAATGGAGTTAGTAAAGGTAGAATAGAGAGGTCCATGCGTATGTATGTAAAGTAAGAAAACTGCAACAGGTATAGGTACCCGGGGAGGCGGGTGGGCGCATGTGAATCTACAGCTCTACATGCCAAGAACAGATGCTTACTGGGTAAGTAACATTATCCGTTCGATGCATGTGAGCTGTAGATCACATGCTTTGCATAGACTATACAGCAGTAAACTCCCAAAGCGGAGGCTAACCTGTAGCTATTGCAGTTGTTTGAAAAAGTGTTTTAAGTACTGCCTGGCCTACATTAGCTTGTTGCCTCGCTAACACATCTACACAATAGTGTTTGATGAATGTGTGCGGTGTAGACCATGTTGCTGCCTTACAGATGTCAGCTAGGGGAATATTCCCTAAGAAAGCCATAGTAGCCCCTATTTTGCGGGTGGAATGCCCTCTAGGGGGTATTGTCAAGGTTCTTTTCGCTTTCACATAGCATGTTTGGATACATTTCACAATCCACCTTGCAATGCTTGATTTAGAAATGGGATTGACTGAGTGGTGGCGAAAAAGCAACAAAGCTGTTTTGTCTTACGAAAATCTTTTGTTCTTTCCACATAATATAGTAGAGCTCTTCTAACATCTAGTGTGTTTAGAGCTCGTTCTGCTACAGAATGAGGTTGAGGAAAGAACACAGGCAACTCTACTGATTGATTGATGTGAAAAGCAGAAACCACTTTAGGAAGATATTTGGAATTGGTTCGAAGAACCACTGTCTTTGTGAAGCTGAAAGAAAGGCTCTTGTATAGTTCGTGCATGGAGTTCACCAACTCTCCTTAAGATAAGAAGAGCAACCTTCCATGAGAGAAATTGTAGTGGACACTTGTGCATTGGTTCAAAAGGTGGACCCATTAGCCTCGTAAGGACTATGTTCAAGTTCCATACCGGTGCAGGTGGAGCTCTTGGTGGTATTACTCTTTGTAGTCTTTCCATAAAGGCTTTAATCACTGGTAGTCTGAATAGAAATAACTATTGTCTGTTTTGTAAGTATGCAGCTACTGCTGCTAAATGCAATCGAATGGATGTGTAGGCTAATCCAGATTGCTATAAGTGTAAGAGATAACAGATGATGTTTTGCACTGAAGCATCAAGGTGATTGATATTGTTACAGTATATAACAAATCGTTTCCACTTTGCTGCATAACATGCCCTAGTAGTAGGTTTCCTAGCCTCCTTTAGGATATTCATACAGTCTGGTGGTAATTGTAAATAACCAAACTATGACTTAAGGAGCCAAATCGCTAGGTTGAGTTCTTTGGGATTTGTATGCCTGATTTCTCCATGGCTCAGAGTGAGGAGACTGGAGATGAGACGCAGCTTTTGGTGTGAAACTACTGAGAGCTCTAGCAGGGTGGTGAACCAAGGTTGACGTGCCCATGTGGGAGCTATGAGAATGAGTTTGAGGGATGATTGTCTGAGCTTCCGAACTACCAGCGGAATGAGTGGGAGAGGCGGAAAAGCGTAGACCAGTTCATCCATAGGGCATTGCCTTTCGAGAGGGGGTGTGGGAACCTGGAGGCGAAGAATGGGCATTTTGCGTTTTGAGCTGTGGCGAACAGGTCTATGTGAGGAAATCCCCATTCCTGAAAGTAAAGAAGAATTATTTGGGGATGTAGTTACCACTCGTGGATTTGCTGTCTCTGCCTGCTGAGAAGGTCTGCAATTTGATTGTTTACTCCTGGAAGATGTTCTGCTAGGAGATAAATTTTGTGATGTATGTCCCATTTCCAAATGGCTTGTGCTAGGCGTGACAGTTGGAGAGAGTGTGTCCCCCTCTGTTTTTGTATATAGTACATAGCTGTCATGTTGTCTGTGCAGACTAAGACAGTTTTGCCTATTCGGATAGTTTGAAAGACTTTGAGCGCTAGAAACACTGCTAGTAGCTCTAGGTGATTTATATGGAGGCTCTTGTACTTTAGCGTCCATAATCCTTGGATTGTGTGTCTTTGTAGGTGAGCGCCCCAACCAGTGAGCGATGAGTCTGCTGTTAGCACTGTCTGTGGAACAGGGTTGAAAAAGGGCCGCCCTTTGGATAAATTTTGTGGGTTCCACCACTGCAGATAGCGTTGGGTGCAGTCACCTACCAACACTAGATCGGTCAACTGACCCTGCGACTGGTTCCACTGACTTGCTAAGCATTCTTGAAGGGGACGCATGTGAAGTCTTGCGTGGGGAACAATTATAATGCAAGATGCCATCATCCCAAGCAGTTGCATGAATACATTTGCTGGCAATAATTGGTTGGGCTGAAATTGAGTGAGAAGGGACTGAGTACTGTGACTCCTGGCTGTATTGGGAGAGGCTAGAGCTTTGTGAGCGTCTATCATGGCTCCTAGATAAGTTTGTGTGTTGGAAGGCTGTAGATGAGACCAACATATTCACTGTAAACACTAGTTGGTGAAGTATGTGAATAGTGGTTTGAGTGTGTTGGAGACACATTTGGTAAGTGCTGGCTTTGATGAGCCAGTCATCCACGTATGGGAAGACATGGATGTGTTGTCTTCTCAGATGTGCTGGGACTACTGCCAGACATTTGGTAAATACCCAGGGAGCAGGGGTGACTCCAAACGGTAGTACTTTGAATTGATAATGATGACCCGCTATCATGAATCTGAGGTATTTGCGATGAGCGGGATGAATTGGAATGTGGAAATATGCGTCTTTTAAGTCTAGAGTTGACATAAAATCGCCCTGCTGTAGAAGTGGGAGCACTTGTTGAAGTGTCACCATGTGGAAATGCTCTGAAAGTATGTAGAGGTTTAGTTCTCTGAGGTCTAGAATTGGTCTTAAGGAGCAGTCCTTTTTGGGGATGAGAAAGTACAGGGAGTACATGCCTGTCCCTTGATGTTGTAACGGCACAGGTTCTATGGATCCTTTGGACAGGAGAGACTGGACCTCTTGCTGAAGTAGATGTAAATGTTCTGGTGACATTTTGTGAGAACGTGGTGAAATGTTTGGAGGATTGTTGGTATTCTCCAGGCAATAACCATGTTGGATAACTCCTAACACCCATTTGTCTGTGGTGATAGATTGGCAAATTGGGAGTAATTGTAGAAGACGCCCCCCGACAGGTGTTAAATGATCCGGGGGGGAAGTGTAGGCAAGTCACTGCTTGTTGGGGAGGGGGAATTACGTGGTGTGGAACCCCTGCCTCGACCTTTGTTGTGGTTACCTCTATATCCTTCTCTAAAGAAGCCCCTTGTAAAGGAAGATGGACTGTTGCCTTTGTAGGAGGCGGCAGTATTGTCTAAGGACATGGTTTTAGACCTTCCACGGTAGAAGGAGCGCCGAAAGGAGCCCCGATTAGAGGGAGACTGCAGAGCTCACATACACTTGGCTACCTCTGTGTCTTTTTTCATTTTTTCTAATGACCTATTTACTTCGGGCCCGAAGAGATGTTCCTTGTCAAAAGGAGTATTTAAAATAGACTGTTGTACTTGGGGTTTGAAACCAGAAATCCTCAACCATGCATGTCTCCTTAATAACACACTAGTGTTGATCTCTCTAGCTGTGGTGTCTGCAGCATCTAAAGCGCATCTAATGAGGAATTGGATAAGAGCTTCCCTTCCTGGACTAAATCCTGGGTTTTTGCTTTGTGCTCATCTGGGAGGTGTTGTAGCAACTGCTCCATTTCGTCCCAGTGTGCTCTATCATATCTGGCCAGCAGGGCCTGGGTGTTGGCAATGCGCCAATAATTTGCTGCTTGGGCGGTTACTCGTTTACTGGAGGCATCTAATAGTTTTGTCTCTTTGTCTGGAGGGGAAGCATCCCCTGTGGTCTGTGAATTGGCCCGTTTACGGGCATTGGAAACCACCAAGGAGTCTAGTGGTAACTGTCCTTTAATAAAGACTGGATCTGAGGGAGCAGGCTTATATTTTTTTATCAATTCTGGGGGTGAGAATGCGAGCACGCACTGGATCTTTAAAGATATTATCGGCATGTCTCATCATATCTTTAAGCATAGGTAGAGTGTGGCTAGCCCTTTGTGTGCTACTGAGTGTTTCAAATAGGAAATCTTCCTCTAGAGATTCCTTGTGTAACTGTACCCCATGATATTCTGCAGCCCTAGCAAGTAATTCTAGATATCCTACATTGTTGTCAGGAGGGGAAGGCTTTACAGGGTAAAGATCTGGGTCGCTATCTGTAGGTGAATCAGTGTTATAATCCTTCCAGGGGTCCATCGGTAAAATATTGTCCCCCCCCCCCCATCTCCATCATCATCATCATCATCAGGTGGTGGTGGTGGTGGAGAGTTAGTTGGTGTAATTAGTAAATGATGCAAAGTCGGAGAAGGTGGTGTAGGGGAACGTGGTGGAGGGGGAGGGGTTACTACCTACATTCTTCCTCTTCAAAGGAATATAGTAAGGGTTGTCCTCTGACTCAGGTTTGTGGTTCTGAGGTGATTTAGTAAGAACACGTCCTGTATCTGGATTTATATAAAGTTCCTTTTGTTTTGGGTCCGATTTGAGTGTTGGGGCGTCGAAAATCGGATCCTGCAGCTTCGGAGGAACAATTTTAGGTTTCGGCACCGAGGATTTCGGTGCCGGGGGAGAATGACTGTTCGGCGCCAAAGGAGGCTTCGTTTTCGGTGTCAATGATTTCGGCTCCGAAGCGGTTTTCAGCTTCGAGCCTGAAGGTTTCGGCTCGGTGCCAGACTTTGGCCGATCCTGCGCCGGAAGGCTTAGTGACGTGTTTCAGTGCCAAGCCGGAGGGCGGGGCATCAGAAACATCTTGTCGGTGCCGACCGTGGCCCGAAGGCGGGGGTGGGACCGAAGCCTTTTGTTTTGGTCGAGTTGGAGTTTGGGTTAAGGGGCGTTCGGTACTCACGGAATGTTGACCTTGTGGCAAGTCTTCTTCCATCTCGGAGTATTATCATATATATATATTGACCCAGCTATCATTTTTTTTATAGGCTAGTGTGCTGCTGATCTTCTCCTCCCCCCACTTCGAACCCTTTTGAAGTTGAGAACATCCTACTTTAGAGCCCTGAAGGTGTTACCAATTTTGGGTGGTCACCGAAACGTGAGTCGGCGCTGGCTACAGCAGGAGCATGAGGATATTATACCTATATAGATGAAAATATTTTAGGATACACAATATTGGAAAGCAAGATATACTGACAGCTATCTATTAGCCTTGCATTTCCTATCGAATTGAACGTGATGTAATTCTTCATTGTCTATATATCTAAAGAAATTATCTTTTGAATTTGATAACATATGTATTTTGAAATTGCACTACTGTATGTTTAAATCTCACGTGTTATTTTCTGCTCCTGTCTATGTAACCTTTTTATATGTATTGTGGTGTGTTGGATGATAGAAGTATGTGGATGGTTTGAGTGATTGTAGATACAAGTGGTTGAGGATTTTTGGACTGATGTGTGAAGGGGGATGTGAGTTTTAGTGTTGATTTCTTTTTCTGTCATTTATTGTTATGTTAAAAAAAGTAAAGTATAAATAATAATCAACTTCATTTTGATTAATACTGTATGTATATGTATTTTGAATCATATTTGAATATTAAATGTATTTATATATGGTTTGTTGTATGTATGTTTAGCTGGGTCAAATATGGGGAATGATTATCCCAGATAAAGGTGAGATATTCCACTTTGGTAATGAGTTTGGGCAGGGTTGTTTGTCTGTATTACATATGGACTGTTGTGAGATCTATGCTGCATTGGCTGCTCGAGCTGTCAGAGCTAAACACAATTTTATGCCTTATGCACCAGATATTTATTTGAAGACTGGCCTACTCTTGTTAAAACATATGCCAGCAGCGGTCAGAGTGAACTTCAGTGCAGTCAAAGAAAGATAGTGGGTGACTCACCCAGAATAACGGTTCACAAGTGCCTGGGGGAGAGCATCTGACAGGCAGAGTGTTTCACTGGTGACGGTCTCAGTTGAGCTTATGCTGCCCTGCTCAGAGTGACACTTTCTGGCGAGCACAATCAAGCAATGAACACCAGGGAAACATAAAAATCAGAAATTGCACCCATTTGAGCAACAAGAAACTCTAAGATTCTGAAACTGCTGGAAAGCACCAGAAATGGAAGCGCACTAACCTCGTGCTTTATTAACCAATGTAATGACAAGTTGTCCTTGTTCCTTTAAGGACAACTTGTCAGTTCCGCGCGCCGGTTCTCAGGCGCTATTGTCATTCAATGTGTCACTCATTCTGGAGTTCTCGTTCCAACTCCCCTGCTTCCTTAGGTTTGCCAGTTGCAGCGGGAACACCAGCATGAGCGGTTGTGGGTTTTTCTTTCTCCCACGCATGTTAACAAATAAAGACCTTCAAACTTAAATCTACGCGTGCAAACCCTCATTTCAACATTTGGCGACGACGACCGGACAAGGAGAAAGAAAGAATAAACCCACCGACTGACTACAACGCTTTCATTTTACTACTTGCCACCTTACGACATTGTGAAAGTCTCACCCCACGCTCCAGGTTAATGACTTCAACCAACAGACTTCAAGCATCGTACTTCAAGCAACGTTAAGGATAGTAACTGAGATAACTATTGGAGAACTTTTTACATGAACCTGCCTGAGGATTTCACACTGCTGCCTCACCGGTGACCACTTCATTTATCGCTCAGAGAAGACACGCCAACTTTTGTCCAACGAAACCTGTCACTACTGTTCAGTAGTGCCACCAACGCATTTCCGCCAGTTCATGCCATCTATTTTAAACTACTTGTTTGCCCTGCTGCCTGTCAGTTCTTTCTGCATGCGCTTCTTGCCTTGGGAGAGTGCCGCCCGTTTCCGTGGGAAGAGTGTCAAGGGCTACTACAAGTTGGGAGCTTCTTCTCTTGTGTGATTGCCACTTTCGCATTTGTCTTCTCAATCATCCAGATCCTCAACCGGTGAACAAGTACTTTATTTAATATGCTGCTCTTTCAAGCTGATGCCTTTTACAATTGCCGTGAGTACTTTCGCGCTCAATACATTTGCGCTTTGCCTTTATATTTATTTTAATGCTTGTTGCCCTCTGCTCCTTCCCATGGCAGTTGAACCGCCTACGCCATATGCACAAGTTACTAACTTGTGTAACGATATATCTGTAAGAGACAGTAGTTAGTGACAGATTCCTTACCTTAGAATATCCCCAGGCGTCAGGCAGGATCCGGAAAGTTTTTTGCGTAGCAGTACCCTTGCGCGTCGGTAGGCGGCGTCTTGCGGCTCCGCGTCCGTCGTCGGCGTCGTGATCGCCGGGATGACGTCGCGGGCAGTACTTAGACGCCGCCCCTGCGCGCTGACGTCCAGTTCTGTACACGACTTTCCGCGCCAGGAACGCAGATCCATGCAAGAAGCTGACATAGGTGTCTGAAAAATACTAGGGCCCTGAAAGGGATGTCCTTAACCCTAGAAATCAGTTCGCAGAACGGGGAGGATGGGTGGGCGGTAAGGAATCTGTCACTAACTACTGTCTCTTACAGATATATCGTTACACAAGTTAGTAACTTGTGCATCTGAAAGAGACACGTTAGTGACAGATTCCTTACCTTAGAATAGATACCCCAGCAATACCAACCCCGGTGGTGGGTCTGCGAACAAAGATCAGACAAGGAAGTCCCGGAGGACAGAACGGCCAAAGAAGCCGTCCCTCCGGACCTGACTGTCAAGGCAGTAATGCTTTGTAAATGTGTGCAGCGAGGCCCACGTAGCTGCCTGACAGATATCCTGCAGCGGAACACCGCGGCCTAAAGCCGTGGTAGCAGCCGTTGCCCTGGTGGAATGGGCACGCAGCCCAACAGGAGGCTCCTTCTTAGCCAAAGAATAGCAGGCTTTGATACACAAGGTTACCCAGCGGGAGATGGTTCTCTTGTGCACCGCCCGACCTTTTTTGGCGCCCACGTAGCCAACAAAGAGCTGGTCATCCACCCGGAAGTGTTGTGTGCGGTTGATCCTTTATGGGTTCCAGAGTAGCGTGCTACTCGCCAACAAAGCGCTTCAACACCCACCAGGGGTAACAGGCGCTATATGAATGCAAACCTTTCTTTCCCTTCTATCCCTCCACTATCCTTCTCACTCCAAATAACTGACTAATATCCACCACTCAAATTACTTTCATATTTCACCATACTAATTCACCACTAATCCTTTATGGGTTTCCGGAGTAGCGTGCTACTCGCCCAAAAAAAAAGCAATTCAACACCCCATCAGGGGTTAGAAGCGCTATATATATGCAAACCTTTTTTCCCTCTTTTATCCCTCCGCTATCCTTCTGAATCCAAATAACTGACTAACATATCCACCACTAAAAATTTACTTGCATGTTTCACTATACTAATTCAACACTAATCCTCTATGGGTCCCGGAGTAGCGTGCTACTCGCCGAAAAAGCGCTTCGACGCCTCGTCAGGGGTAGTAAGCGCTATACAAATGCAATTACAATACAATACAAAAGGAAAGCGCACGTTTTGGGTCCAGACGGTGGAGCCTCTCTTCCTCTCTGGAAGGAGGCGGAAAGAAGGTGGGCAAAGTGATGGTCTGCCCAATGTGGAAGGCAGTAACCACCTTTGGTAATAAGGACGGACGCGTCCTAAGAACAACCTTGTCTGGATGGACAGACAGAAAGGGAGGTTTACATGATAGAGCCTGGAGCTCACTCACCCGCCGAGCGGAGGTGATGGCCACCAGAAAGGCTGTCTTCAGAGTCAGAAGACGAAGAGGACAGTTATGTAGAGGCTCAAAGGGAGCGCACATGAGAAAGGTAAAAACCAAGTTCAAGTCCCACTGAGGCATCACAAACGGAACAGGAGGGAAGAGGTGTGTAATGCCTTTTAGAAACCTGTTAACAGGGGACTTGAAAAGGGAGGGCTGATCAGGAAGCCTGAGGAAGGCCGAAATGGCACAAAGATAGCCCTTGCTGGTACCCAGGGCAGAACCCTGTTGGGCCAGGGAAAGAAGGAACAGAAGAACCTCAGAAAGAGGGGCAGAGAGGGGATTCACAGCCTTTGCTGTGCACCATGCCACAAACTTGTTCCACCTGCAGGCGTATACCACCTTAGTGGAGGGACGCCTGGCTGCCAGAATCACATCACAAACTTCGGGAGGCAAGTCGAAAGGAATCAACTGCCGCCGCTCAATCTCCACGCAAGCAGGTGGAGGCTGGACAGGTTCGGGTGGAGGACCGTCCCCTGCTGCTGCGACAGAAGATCCTCCCGAAGAGGCAGACGGATCGGGGGATCTACGCTCATACTGAGTAGCTCGGGATACCAAATTCTTCGAGCCCAGTCCGGAGCCACAAGGATGCCTTGGGCCCGGTCGCGCCGATTCTTCTTCAACACTCTGGGTAGAAGTGGTATAGGCGGAAAGGCGTACAACAGACCGCAACTCCACTCCTGACGAAAAGCGTCGCCGAGCGAGTGCCGCCTTGGAAATTCCAAAGCGCAGAACTGATGACATTGCGCGTTCTCTTCGGTGGCGGATAGATCTAACCAAGGCTCTCCCCACTGTAGAAAGAGTCCTTGCGCCACTTCCGAGTGAAGACGCCATTCGTGATCCATCATGCACCTGCGGCTGAGTTCGTCTGCCCTGGCGTTTAGGGAACCTGCCAGATGTTGAACCATCAGGAACATGCCCTGATGTTCCAGCCATGTCCAGAGGCGCAGAGCCTCCTGACAGAGGGTCCACGACCCCACCCCGCCTTGTTTGTTGCAGTACCACATGGCGGTGGTGTTGTCTGTGAACACCTGCACTACCTTCCCTTTGACAGAGGGAAGGAATGCCTTGAGTGCAAGTCGGATCGCCCGGAGCTCCAGAAGGTTGATATGGAGCCGGGACTCCGCCGGAGACCAGAGGCCTCTGATCTCCGCCTCTCCCATGTGACCGCCCCATCCCAGAAGGGACGCGTCCGTCACAACTGTATGCTCTGGCTGGGGAAGGAGAGGGATCTGCCCATGACCCAATGCCGGTTCGAGAGCCACCACTGCAACTGTTTTGCAGTCCCCTCCGAGATCTGGACGTGATCGGACAGGTTGCCCTGGTGCTGCGCCCACTGGAACTTCAGGTCCCACTGCAGAGCCCGCATATGCCATCTGGCATGATCGACCAGCAGGATGCAGGAGGCCATGAGGCCCAGCAGCCTCAGGGTCATCCGTACCGAAACCCAGGATAAAGGCTGAAAGATCGGAATCATAGCCTGAATATCCCGGACTCGCCGTTCGGGAGGATAGGCCCGAAACTGCGTCGTGTCCAGAACTGCTCCGATGAAAAGGAGCTGTGGAGAAGGAATCAGATGCGACGTCGGCACATTGATGGAGAACCCCAGCGAGTGCAGGAGTTCGGCCGTAGTCTGGAGGTGGGAGACGACTGCCTGGGACGAGCCCGCCTTCAGCAGCCAGTCGTCAAGGTAGGGGAAGACTGGAACCCCTGCCCAGCGCAGATGAGCTGCGACCACCGCCATCACTTTCGTGAACACCCGAGGGGCACTTGTAAGGTCAAAGGGGAGCACGGTGAACTGAAAATGCTCGAGGCCTACCGTGAACCGAAGGTAACGCCGGTGGGCCGGCAGGACGGGAATGTGGAAATAAGCGTCCTGCAAGTCCAACGCTACCAACCAGTCTCCAGGGTCGAGGGCAGTCAAGACCTGAGCTAGGGTGAGCATCTTGAACTTCTCCTTCCGGAGGAAGCGATTGGCGTTCCGGAGGTCTAAGATAGGACGCATGTCCTCCTTGTCCTTTTGGGCACCAGAAAGTAGTGGGAGTAGCAACCACGTCCTACTTCTGGGGTCGGAACATGCTCGATGGCCCTCTTGGCCAAGAGGGCCGTGACTTCCTTCTGCAGAAGCACCAAGTGATCCCCTGACATGCGGTGGAATTGAGGTGGCATGGCTGGGGGGTGGTCTCGAAGGGGAGGGAGTAGCCCCTTCGGACAATGTCCAAGACCCACCTGTCCGAGGTGATGGCACGCCAGTGGTGAAGTTGATGGCGGACCCTGCCCCCTACTGGCGTGCTGTGCACCTGAAAGGAGGGACTAGGAGGGCTTGGAGGCCGCAGATGGGGCGGAGGTGGTGGCCTGACCCGCACGCTGGTTGCCCGAACCGCCACGGCGGTAGCCACGTCCTCGGCCACGCGAAGACGCTTGCTGCGCGGGCCGGTGGCTGGGCAGCGGACGTGACTGGGCGCCCCTTCCGTGGCCACGAAAGGGGCGAAAAGCAGAGGTTAGCGGAGGGCGCACAACAGAAAGGCCCAGGGACTTGGCAGTAGCCCGTGAGTCCTTAAAACGCTCCAGCGCATGGTCTGCTTTGGAACCAAAAGACCGACTCCATCAAAGGGCATGTCCATGAGTGTATTCTGGACATCACCCGAGAAACCAGTTGTTCTCAGCCAGGCGTGGCTACGCAGCGCCACCGTCGTTGCAAGCGATCTGCCCAGCGAGTCGGCGGTATCAAGGCCACAACGTATGGTGTACTTTGCCGCATCCCTACCTTCCGCAATGGTGCGGGTAAGCAGTGTCTGGACCTCCTCAGAACACTGGGGCAAAACAGTCGCCACCGAATCCCACAGGGAGTGGGTATATCGGCCCAAAAGGCAAGCGGTGTTGACGGACCGCAAGCCAGCACTGGAGGAAGAAAAAGCCTTCTTCCCAAATTGGTCCAGGCGTTTGGATTCCCTATCCGGAGGGGCGGTAGGGAAGGCGGTTTGGGAGGCAGAGGCTTGGACAACCAAGCTCTCGGGGGTGGGATGTTGAGAGAGAAACAAGGGGTCGCCCGGAGCAGGGCGATGGCGTCGGGCCACGTTCCTATCCACAGGAGCCCCTGTGGTGGGCTTGGACCAGGTGCCCAAAAGAACGTCAGATAGTGCATCATTAAACGGCAGCACAGTCTCAGATGAGGAAGCTGCCGGCTGAAGCACTTCCGTCAGGAGATTAGTCCTGACAGCCACTGTAGGCAATTGGAGGCTCCAGCTGCTCTACGCAACACCGTTGCGAAATTTGCTCCCTCCTCCGTAGCCACGGGAGGAGACAGCATGCCAGTGTCAGGGGAAGTGTCTAGACCACTGGCATCCCAAAGTTCCTCTGCCCAGTCCTGATCATACTCACACTGCTGTGTGAGAGGGTCTTCCGACCCCTCCCAGCTCTCCTGGTCGTCCTGTGGTTCAAAATATGGAGGAGGAGGGACATCTGGGACCCAAGGCCTCATCGGCGCCGGAGCCGGCGTCGAGCGACGTCGGTCCTGCTCCATGTCCGGGCCCGGAGAGAACCGGGGAACGACGCCGCCCGGAGCCCCGTACGGCGTCAGGAACGGCACCGGGGACATCGGCGCCGGCGGAGGCGTGGTTAGGTCAACCGGCGTCGATGGGGGTTGCGGTACCACCGGAGCCGGGATCGGGGCCGGAGCCGAGGCCGGGATCAAGGCTGGCGGGACAGGTGACGCCGGGACCGGAGTCGTCGGCGACGCCGGAGCAACCCCATCAGGGCCCGCGGGGCCCGAAGGCGCACCGGAGTGACCTTGAGGCCCGAAGAGGCGGGCCATGGCTGACAGGAATTCCTGTATTTCGGCCGGAGTCGCCCCCGAACCCGGAAAGGACGGGTAATGCGGGGGCGGCTCTACAGGCACGTCCGGGGCCGCGGGGACGGTGCCGACAGGGGCCTCAGCCGAGTCGCGAGACCGGCGAGGCGAAGTCTTAGAGCGATGATGCTACTTAGACTTTTTGTGCTTCGACTTACCCGAGGAGCGCGAAGACTTGGACTCCGACGACCGGCGGGGGCTCCGCGACCGGCCCCTCGACCTCTCACGGGCCGACTGCCGGACCTCGAGGAGCTTTCGAGACCGCTCTCGCAAAGCCTTCGGGTGGAGTTTCCGGCAGTCAGGGCACGACTTCGTGTCGTGGTCTCGGCCGAGTCAGTAGAGACACTCTAAGTGCGGGTCTGTGATCGACATCATTCGATCACAGACGTCGCATGGCTTGAAGCCGGGCATCCCTACCGACACCTAGGAGTCGAGAAGACTCGAAAAGAAACCGTGAAAAAATCACCAAAAATGTAGTCAAAAATTGACTAGGGCACTGCTCTTCCCGGATCTGCGCTTACTGGCGCGGAAAAAGAAGAACTGACGTCAGCGCGCAGAGGCGGCGTCTAAGTACTGCCCGCGACGTCATCCCGGCGATCACGACGCCGACGACGGACGCGGAGCCGCACGGCGCCGCCTACCGACGCGCAAGGGTACTGCTACGCAAAAAACTTTCCGGATCCAGCCTGACGCCTGGGGATATTCTAAGGTAAGGAATCTGTCACTAACGTGTCTCTTTCAGATTTTCAAATATGACACGAGCGCATACAGAGCCGCGCGCTATTACCTTCATACTTCTCAAGCTGCAATGCCTTCTTTGTGACGTCTCCTGTAATTTGAGCTGCGTTGCCTCCTCTGGACCCCTGCATGCATCGACGTGCCTGGAGCCACCCGGCGCGTCATCATGCTACGTGCCTCCATTTTGTCGGGCACCACCGGAGCACATTAAAGTCGAAGTGCTCTTGGACCTTCTATTGGTTTGCGCTACCCTGCCAACCACGCCAACCACGTTTTTCAAGCTTTTGACAACGTTGTCACTTCGTCCTGACCTGCACATCAGGTACTTCCATTCCTTGCTGAGTGCCAATCCTGAGGTGTTTTCCAGTTTCCGATCGGCACTTCAATTTGATGTTCAATCTTCTTGCCGGTTGGTGGGAGTACAACCTTTATCGTCAAAGCACGAAGACCGTGAGTACAGCATTTGCAGTTTTCTCTACGTAACAGTGCCACCTAGCGGTCATCTACCACCACTACACCTCAACAAGGAAAATAAAACATTAATTCAAGTTGTCTTTGAGAAACTCGACTGCGCCCGAAGTTCCCCGCAAGGGTTACCTGTCTTGACTGCATCAGCATCAGTTCTCTTCTTCGTAGATGCCACCATCAAATAATATGCTGTGTACTTTTGTTTCATGATACCTTTACGCTAATTTTTAAATTAAGTACTTCATGATGCGTTTACACTTATATCTAAAATAAGTACTTCACGATATATTTTTATAGTCATATTTAAAACAAGTACTTCATGATATCTTTCAGTCATATTTAAAATAAGTGCGTACAGTTTTATCTAAAATAAGTGCTCCGCGATATATTTTGTTGTTTCACATTTTACATATCGCATTTACTTTGTTCCATGTGGTACTACCACATCTTAAGTGCATTTTACTTATTGCATTTACAAAGTTTTATGTGGTACTACCACATCTTATGCGCATCTTCACACATTGCATTTACGTTGTTGTTTCATGTGGTACTGCCACATTCTATGCGCATTTTACATTTTGCATTTACGTTGTTTCATGTGGTACTACCACATCTTATGCGCATTTTTACATTTTGCATTTACGTTGTTTCATGTGGTACTACCACATCTTATGCGCATTTTCCATATTGCATTCACATTGTTCTGTCATGTGGCCTGCACCCATATCTATTACGTACATTTTGCATTGTTCTGTCATGTGGCCTGCACTCACATCTACTTTTCATAATATTACATTTTGTTATGTGGTTTGCACCCACATCTATTACGTACATTTTGCATTGTTCCGTGTGCTTTGTTCACACTTTCATGTGGTAAACCCACATCATTTGCGTATATTGCATTTTACATTTTAACATGTGCTTTGTGGGTCCATCCCACACCTTTCACCCAACCTGCTCTTGGGGAAAGTTCTATAGTGTAGCTCACCTCTCCATTTACACCCTTTCCCACCTTTGTGAGCTTAACACCCGTTTATTTACTGTGTTTCATACCACTACTGTAGATTGCTTGTGTTAACAACAGCCTTCATTTCCTTTTTTCTGTCTGAGGCTGTCTTCCACTCTTTCACTGTTCTCTGTACTTATTTCGTCATTTCACTTTTTCAACTTCTTGTTCTCACCCTGTACTTCAATCTTGTTAGCCTGGCCAGCTTTCATGATCTTTGTATTTGGGTTGCTTTGTTTGTTTGAGGGAATGTGTGGTTGTCTTTTGTGAGAAAGTTACATTATGCATGTGTTGTTTGTACTTTCTTTTCCTGTTTTCTTTCCACTTTTCTTCTTCAATTTCATAAACATTTATTATTATTTCATGCAGCTTATTTTCTAATGCTCATTTCTGTTCTTACTGCATTGCCTGTGTTCTTTTTATATTTGACTTTGACCTTGCTTGCCAATGATGTTCTTTTCTTTTCTGTCAAAAAAAGAGGGTGATGTTATAATGACAAGTTGTCCTTGTTCCTTTAAGGACAACTTGTCAGATCCGCGCGCCGGTTCTCGGGCGCTATTGTCTTTCAATGCGTCACTCATTCTGGAGTTCTCGTTCCAACTCCGCTGCTTCCTTAGGTTTGCCAGTTGCAGCGGGAACACCAGCATGAGCGGCTGTGGGTTTTTCTTTCTCCCACGCATGTTAACAAATAAAGACCTTCAAACTTAAATCTACGCGTGCAAACCCTCATTTCAACAACCCCTGACCTAGATTGTCTGTCAGAGTCACTGTGTCACACTCACTGGCTCAGCCAGCTGCAGACACTTGAGTCAGCTGCTGTAGAGATGAGACATTGGCTGTCTCAGTCACGACGGACGCGGTGAGAGGAGCTCTCAGCTGCTTAAACTTGTTGCTCCGTTGTTAAGAGTGCTGTGATCGGTGTGCCTTTTAAAATCACTCAGCCCTCTCTGGCCTCTGACTCAGCACGTTTGTTCTGTTGCCAGGCAGCAGTGCATTGCTGCAAAAAAAAAAAAAAAAAAAAAGAGTGCTGGGGCCGGGCACAAGCAGGAAGTTGAACATTCTGCCACACTACCTAGGTCGGACAGGTGTTCGGTTGCTGGGTGGCACAGCAGCAATTCCTGGGGGGCATAGGCAGGACAATTATTGAAACAGATCCCCAGCCTGCGCCGGACCGGATCTAGTCCCTGGCTATTAATCTCAAATGCATGAATACTTGACCCAGGCTCTGTCCCACGTGCATCCCGACCAACAGACTGAGAAACGCCGCGTGAGCGCAGCTAAATAATCAATGAATTACTCAGGGCTTTAAGTGGGCCAGGTCCTGGCGGGGCTGAGCACCGGCAGGGTTTTAAAGGGGACCTCGAAACGGTTCTCTATCGGGCTCTGTTTTATGCCCTGGCACAGGCGGTCCGTTTTTTTCCGGACTACAGTGACAGCAGGACCATGGATGTGCGCGTGCTCACACTGCTCACTTCTCACTAGTGGAGAAGTTATGGCTTGACGTCATGCCAGGTGAGCGTTGTAGGGGAAGAGAAATCTTTTAAAGAGAGTCATTTTCTCTCTGGATTTCCCTTCTCTTTTTGAAACTCAAGAGCATCAACATCGTCGTGGTGTCACCAGGGCTTTAAGTGGAAGCTTTTTCAATATTGCATACAGGCCATAGTTGCTGCTTATTTATCTTATGCAACTAACACCCAATGACAAAGCAAATAGTCCTGGCTTGTTGTAGGTATGATGTTACTTGTTGTATCATATCTGGAAACAACGACAGAAACAGCAAAATACAAGTCGGGCGGCACACTATGCAAAGCACAGATTTTTAGCTTACATGTTTTAAGCCACGCCCTTAATTATATGGGCCACGCCCCTTTGAGAGACTCACAGTTGTTTCATCCCACTTAAAGCCCTGGAATTACCGAGTCAGCAGCTGAGCGGTCCGAGCGCCGCCCAGCCGCCCGCCGCAGCACCAGAGCCTGAGGAGAGCACAACAGTGAGCTACAGGGCTTCAGCTGTAAATGAAATAATATTTTCCAGTCTAACAGGCAGTGCTAGCTGAGCGGTACCCAGCCCGCGGACTGAGGGAGCAGAGCTACAGGCTCGGTGTCTGTCAGGCTGTAAAGTTTCAAGAACAATTAATACCCGAATGAGTCACGCGTCAGCCTCTGTCATGACTGTCTGTGCCACCTGTCGTCACCGACCCTGGTCCGTTCGCGCCAGTAGGGGCATTATAAGGCAGGCAGCAGTGCGAGCACTGGCTGCTGTCCAAACTGAAACAAAATCTATAACTGCCACCCGAAGCCCACTCGCAAATTGACACTCTGCTTTTGCAGTCATGTGACGCTCACGTGAACGTAGCGTGAATGCAACAGAAAAGCCATTAACATGTCGCAGCTGAGCCCCCAGGCTGTCTGTTTTCATTCTCAGCAGCCAGTCAGAACTGCACAGTGAGTGTGCAAAGTACTGCACTGTCAGTCACAGGTCTCTGCCACACCAGCACCAACCAGCGCGCGGTTGCGATCCAGCTGCTTGCTCAAATGACTGCTAATTAATTTAGTATAGCCCGGCGCTCAGGAGGCGCTATAAGTGACTTTGCATTTTAGTGCGGTGATGCGGACCACCACACTAAAATGCGTAGGTCTAACGCCTGATGCGTGGTACATGGCAGGGCTGGGGGTGTATGGAATTAATAGTGCAAGACAGTGAAAGAGGATTTGGAAAGGAGTTCCTGGTCTTACTCTGATTTTGTATCATCAAGGACAGAAGTAAGTCTTCTTGCAGTATACATGTTGGGGGGAGGGGGGACTTGACCTTTCCCCAGTATAACCACGTGGGTGCACATCTTAGTCTTCTGCCCTGATAAATACACCCAATCAATGTAATTTCATACATGGTATCCGCCAACAGACCTATCAAAATTATGTTTTATTTATGGACTGAATTGAAAACTGTAGTGTAAGCGAGCCCAACAGTGTCATTACAGAAATTCAGAGCCAAGAGCACTGGTGAAGGTGGCAAGTTGATGAAACGCACATTAAAAGGAAGTAGGCGAGGATTAATTGCTAAACAAAATATAATGTCAAATACCTAGGGGGACTGTCTTTAGGTGATGACCAAGACTGAGGTAGTGTGCGACTGCGGGATTTTGAGTTCTTATATGTATCGAATTGTCAAACTGTCTCTTAGATTGAATGTTTAGTCTTCAAGAACCCAGTAATATGGTGGATGGCAAATAGCACCTGGGGCACACAGACTGGCGTAACAAAAGAAAGCGGGGAAGAAAATAGGTAAATGTTGCTTTTGGGGCCAGGAGGCTATTTACAGTAGCTATACCCATTTGACTTCCAAGTTTGTCTGATGTTGTACTTCCAAAATTCTGGGGGACATAAAGGGAAACGTTCCAGTTTATCCTTTTATACTCAGGAATGCACCTGTTAGGTAGGGAATTGATTGATACACCTTAGTGACACGAAACACTCCTGTAGTGGAATATTTCTACGGCCTCTTTTTTCTAATTCACCACGTTTCAGTATTAATGTATATTTGTCCTGGATAAGATGGGGGGGTGGTGGTTGCAGAACAAATGCAGATTTTATATTTGATGGGTACTTCAGTAGCAAATGTAATCAATAACCGTTCACAGCGCGTTTGTGAGCTACTCTTACATAAATAAAAAGGAAGCATTATCAGGCTGCATTTCATTCAATCTTTAACATATTCAAAACCTAATAAGCAGTGGAATACAGACCAATTCGAAACCACCATAAACGTAACCCAAACATGTGCACTTTTTTTTAACTGGTGGGGGTGGGGGCGAAATAACAGTAATTACCTCAAACTCAAACTTAGAGCTGCCAAAATTGGTCCGCTGTTTCTGCCAAAAATTATCCGGCTTTATTATGAGTGCAACATGAATACAACAAGGAAACGATTCTTGCAAAATTTTCAGCAAAGGTTTGATAGAGTCCCACTTTGATCCACGCATATCTACAATCACTGTAAATCCTCGTTTAAAAACATCTTCACTGGAAAAGAAAAAACACAGAAGAGTGGGAAGTGTAAATAGATTTAACTCATAGACATGATTTTTGAACACACAAACATTGACTAAAAGATTATCATTTCAGTTGCAATACTTTGTCACAGACCAAGACTACAATGTTTTCAATAGAATTAAAAATAAGTTTGCTAAGCTATGTTCTAGAATAGGGCTTAATCAGGATTTCTACATACAAAGTGAAAGTTAGAAAGTTGGCCGTAGTAAGGTTTTGATTAATACCAACTGTTGGTTGCAATAAGAGGGATGATAAAGATTCACATGTGGAAACTAGGTGATCTGCGGAGTAGAGGACCACTTTACAGATAGAGAAGCAGTAGGGGATTCCAAATAGGAGTGCCAATAACCAAGAGGGGAGCATTAAAGGGGCACCAGAAAAGCCAGTACATTGAAGAGGACACATACAGACTTACTCCAAGGCTGAGAGCAAGGCAGAAGAGAATGTAGAGGACGACTATTCATATCTTAAAGTGGAGGATGGAGGCAGAAGTAGTAAACATAGTACAAGAGAAAGGGGGTGGGTTGTATCGGCAGGAGAGAAAAAACAAGCATTGGCATAGCCAATAGGTCTCGCCTTTGGGACCTTATAAGTGTTTAGCCATGCAACAGTTGATGTTGTTGCACCAAGGATATTGTGCTGGATAACGAAACACTTATAAGGTCCCAAATGCGAGACCTATTGGCGATGCCAATGCTTGTTTTTGTTAGCCACCGGGAGATTAAGTGATTTGCCCAGAATCACAGGATGTTAAGCCAACGCCGAGACTCGATCCTGGTTCTCCAGCTCTAAAATCGACAGCTCCTGCCGTTACGCCACATCTTCTCCCCTCCTCTCCTCCCAAAGTACTAAAGCCGGCCAAACTGTTTGTTTTACCTGTGCTTAACCAGCAAACATCATTTCTACCGTCATTCCATGGTAACATCTCTTTCTCCTCCCTTATCGATTATCATTCGCTCACCCCTCTTGTGCAGGTAACTTGTCGGCATTCATAGTAGGTGTGTGTAAGAGGAGTCTAATAAGTCCCATCACTGCCCCCCAGGTGGACTGATCATCATTCATTTGTTCTCCTCGTACATTTCATTGGGGGTAGTCCATTCTATCATGTCGAGCATCCAACCAGGAAGCAGTGCAACGCCAGCTTTAATACAGGAGTTACATGACAGCTGATTCCGAAAGGGACAGCAACGCTATAATTGTCTCTCGGCACTTCTGCGATTAAATAACTGTCTCTTTTGCATAATTATGCGGCTAAGGAGAAAGGGGCACGGGAGAAGTGCCGTAGATAGACCTGTCATAGTGAGAGCTTTGCTAATGCAATTTTCTGGTGGTCAGGCGCCTGAGTGCTGTGAGGAACCGTACCATTCACGAGATATACATTCTTAAACGTAGATTTATTTGACACAGACTTCAAATAATATTATGCCGGCTTTTATTAAGCACAAAAATCACTAAATTATCCAGCTAAGTGTATTCTATTTGTTGGTTGACCGATATATCTGGAAACGTATGGTATCATGCAACGCAGGTTAACAACTTTAAAACACAATAACAAGGATTTGAAACAAAAACATAGTCAGATGTAGTCTTTACTAGATATTGGTAAACCATTTCCTGACTTCATTTCCTGACTACATCCCCTCTCAGGCAAATGTCTTCAGAAAAAATCGCACCTATTCTATTGTGCTAGCAACTCTACTGCCAAGAAGCATTTATGAGAGATTCAGTTTCCAATGTCCTGCTATACAAATCCACACAAATAGCTGCAAATTTTACCTTTTAATATTATTTGCTTTTGAGATTTTAAACTTTTTACCTATTACACCAGTACCTGCTGGTTTGTCCAAGTTAAACTTCAGCTTTCACCTTATTACGTTTTGCAAGTTAGTGTTTTTTTTCTATTAATTATTAGTGAATTTGTTCACAGATACACAGCATACTTATATTCCGTGAAGCCATTTCGAAAACAGACTCACCCTCTTTATGTGCTGCTGTATTACAGGGGAACTAGTAGATAAAAAGACACTTCGACCAACATTAGATTTAACGTAAAAAATATGATATGTATAGACGTACCATGTTAGCTAGGAGAATTAGAATAACGCCTTTTTCGGCTGATAAAATAACTTATTTCCATTTTTTGTGCTAAAAGATCACGAAAGACATTGCACCTAAATGGGTTACTATTTAAATTGTTAAATTTCACATCTTCCCATCTACAGCCGCACATGAGGAGGCGGTGATATAATGGCGGACACTTCCCACCGTCCTCTCCGATACACGTGTCTGACATCTTTCCTACTTGGCCCTGACAGCACGTTTCACACCCTCAGCACCTCCAGCCCTCCATAGGCACCAACACAAAATGTAACCAACTTAAGCACAGCCTTCCAGACTCGGGGTCAAATGCTTCACATGTGGTAATCTGTTCTTCCACATTGAAAACCCTCCAGAAGCATCAAGCTGACAGGTGACTGACCGTCCCACTACACTGCTGGCTACCCAGGGTCATCATCATTAAAAGTAACGGCTATTCGGCTTAACAACCTCGCAGTGACAGGGTCCAGGCCAGACCTTCTGGACTTCTTAACCTGGCCTGACACGTGGCCACCAGCTGAGTGCGTGGGCGGCCGTGGCCAGGCTTTCAAACCGCCACAAGTACTAGAGTAAAATGTGACTGACCTGGCCAGCCCCACCAGCCTTTCAAAAGAACCGGGTACAGAAAGGTCTGTATGCTTCGTAAGCAACATGGCCATGATCGCCTACGTGTGTTGTATGAAAACAAATGCGCCACAACTGTGCCCGAAGTTTACAAGCAACGTGTTTGTAAAGGACTAACACTGTCTCAGATGTTCTTACATTTTAGAAGTGCTCACAGGGAGTCTGGCTGACCTGACCCTTCCCCAGGTGAACCTTCAGAGACACCGGCCTGTCATCTGATCCGCCCTGACCCCGGATTAACAGCCTCTCAGAGACACCAGCAACACACATGAGGCATGGACCAGACTCCACTGCAAGCACAATGCCCCGGGCTACTAGCCTTTCACGGGCGAGCGCACGCCTGTCTCAATGCGCCTGTCTTATCCACCCCACACGGGTAACTGTTCTATGGGTGACCTGGATAACAACAAGGATATATTGATGTGAAATCAAAGAAAATGCTTCAGACATTGACGAACTAGGCTATTCACTGCTTTTGTCTGTGCCCTGCCTGGGAGTGGAAGGTATAAAATACAGCCTGACCTCACACGGTAATATTACTCCAGGCCCTGCTGGATGGAATTTGTCTCTATTACTACAGGAGATCAGGGAAATAGAGACAAGGCGTGTCTCAGTAGATGACATGTACAAATGTTTTCGAACAAATTGTCACACGCAGCCTGAGACGTCATTTTGATTTCCAAAGACTGAAAAAAAATTATTTTGTTAGCAAAATTCAGGGATACGGTTGTGATACGGGACCATTGCCTCATATAAATAAGCGCACGCGCCTCGCACGGCAGCAGGGGGAGGGGAGAGAAGAGGGAGCCTGCACCGGTTTCCCTTGCAGGAGCGAGCAGCAAGGCGCGATAATTGCTAACATATGGCGCCGCTGCTCGCTCCCGCAAGTGAATCGCCAAACGTGCACTCGTTGCCATTGAAGGCAATGGAACGCGTGCACGTTTTTGGCTGAAAAGCCGAAGCGATTGCTAAAGGTCTTTTTGCCTATGCAGCGCATGCGCGCTGCGTAGGCGAGACCTAAAAAGGCACAAAAGGGGGTAATCTGGGGATTTAAGAATCGAGGGAACCAACTAGAGATCTTGAGGTGGGGCAAGTAAATTAGTTATAAGGAAGAGTTAGGACTGGTAAGAAAAAAGATCAGGAAAGAGCTAGGTTCGTGAATGAAAAAGGGAGAAGGGGTTTCTGCTTTAAATCAACAGCAAAAAAGTTATGACACGATTAGAACACCACCAAATTTAAATGACAACAAGCTCGGAGATGATTGCTCTGCAAGAGAAGGGTGGGCATTTTTCTTGTGCGCCTGTAAAAAAATCTGCAGAAGGCTAAAAGCTTCTAATGTAAGTGACTGAAAGCCTATTCTAGGCTGCAGTTAGGAATGTGCCTCAATTCAGGTAAAAGGCTCAAATACCAAACCAAAGCACTTTGGGGAGGAATGCAATTCTTCGAGTTCCATCGCTGACTAATGAACAGTATCACATTATGAATTGTGATTTTAACAATTATGTTTGCTAAAACATCAAATTTGCTTCTGCGAAGTTATAGCATAATGTTCTTATATCACTGCCAGGACACGATTTATCTAGTATATATAGTATTTTACAAAAACAGTATCAAATTCCCTTTCAACCTTATTAAACTTGCATATATCCCAGTTTCAATGCATTTATCATCCAATTCGCAGTGAACATTAACACTTCTAATTTTCCAACTCCACTGTATCCTTCAGAACAAAAAACTGTAGACATTACAGAAGTACAGAACTAGCTTGCAGACATGGGACAGTCGATAAAATTCCGCTTACAAAAAACACAGACTGAGAATTATGGACTAATTTTTAACCTCAACATCTCTAAGTAACAGGCAGAAAAGAACATCCAAAACATCATATCTACACAAACATATATAAATAAGAGGTGGCGAGGTAGGAATCACACCCATATTTAGAAAAATAATTTAAAAAGGCATCTTTTTGTGGTGGGGGAGGTACGTTACTCAAACTAACACACATATATATATTCACTTAAAACAAAGGTTACAGGGACGTTCTAGAGTTAGGTTCAGAATTTACAGACACAAAACCATAGCAATTCAGCAAATATAGTCAAAGTTATCTCAAATAACTATAACTCATGCCCTAAGGTAACAACGTGCCTTCACCATGCATTGCTAATTACCCCACATATTACATCAATCATGTCGTTTTCTATGATATCATTGATAAGGTCACTGCAACATTTGCAGAGAATGTATTGATGAAAAAATTGTGCATGGCGGGGGAACAAGTTATAGTTCCCTTAGGGCCCGAGTTATAGTTACTCGAGATAACTATAACTGCTGAATTTCTATGGTTTTGTGGGTATAAAATCTGAACCTAACTGTAAAGTCCCTGTAACCTTTGTTTTTTTAGTGAATGTCTAAGGTTTCTTTAATTCTATTTCCTAACAATAACATCATAACTATAACTTACGCAATGCACTGCTTAGGACCTCACATATTACATCACTCATGATATAGTCAGTGACATCACTGATGACATCTCAAATGACATGACTGATTACATCACTGATGACATAATTCAGCAAGTGTGAGTGTTTCGTAAAAGTTTGTTCTATTTAAAGATATATACTAAGCTACTACATAAGTTAAATTAGTATATTTTCTGTACTACTAAGTGATACTATTTCTAACATGTTATCTGAGTTCCTGTGTGACTGTCTATCAGTGTGAGAGTGGATGTCTGAGTGGCTGTATGGCTGTGTGAGTGTGTCTGTCATTGGCTGTATGGATCTGTCAGTGAGTGTGTGAGTGACTGTATAGGTTTCTCAGTGGGTGTGTGAGTAGCTCTATGAGTGCGTGAATTGGTATGTGGCTGTTTTTCTGGGTGTGTGAGTGGCTGTGTGAGTGGCTATGTGAGTGGTTGTATGGGTGTGTGAGTAGCTGACTGGGTGTGTGAATCTGTCAGTGGGTGTGTGTAGCCGCATACATTTCTCAGTGGATGTGTGAATAGCTCTCATAGTGTGTGAATGGGTGTGTGAGTGGTTTTCTGGGTGTGTGAGTGGCTATGTGAGTGGCTCTATGGGTGTGTGAGTGGCCATATGGCTGTGTGAATGAGTGAGTCAGTGGCTGTATGCGTCTGCGAGAGGGTGTACGAGTGGTTTTGTGGGTGTGTTACGGGATGTAGAACTGCCTTTATAGGTGTATTGGTGGATGTGTGAGTGGTTGTATGGGTCTGTGGGAAGGTGTGAGAGTGGCTGTTTGGGTGTGTGAGTGGATGTGTGAGTTGTACTGTGTATGATGGCAACAGTGATGTCATCAGTGATGTCATTTGAGAGGTCATCAGTGATGTCACCGACTAGGTCTTGAGTGATGTAATATGCAGGGGCGGCTGGTGACATTTGAAAGTGGTGGCCGTAACATTATTGTCGTGCTGCACTGCGGCGAGCGAGCTCGAACAACCTACGGGGTTTTTGGGGGGTTCCCCCCAACAAAATTTTGAAAAAAGAGTGGATAAACGGTGCATTTTTAAGCAAATTTGAGGAAGCAGGAAGGTTAATAAAGCAATTAGTGCTGGGCCTAATAAACATAGATCGGTCACTGCACCTCCCCTCCCCTCACTTCACAAAGCTTTGCTCTTGTACCTTCACCCAGCTCCACAGAGACCCATGCTCACTCACAGGTGTACACACACTTCTCTACTGGGGATTACCAAGTAGACAGACAAATACACAACTAACAAGCAGACACATCTCAGTCTTTAAACTGTAAAGCAGAGACACCCAAACGGATCTTAGATTAGGAATTATAATGCAGATAGTCAGACACTCAGCCTCCTCCCCTTTCCATCTCAAATGTTCAAGCTTGTACCTCTGAAACACCACGCTGCATTCTAAAAGCCAAGAAGTAGTTAGGGGTATTAAAATATGTTTAAATAAATACAACCATTACTTTTCCATCAACATATTGCACGTTTTATAAAATGGTGCACTGTTAAAACAGTCAATACAGGTACAAGTCTGGTAAGGTAAGTAAGGTAAGGTAAGTCTGCCTATTTCCTGCCCATTCTCTGCTACAGGGTTATACCAAATCACTCCACAAACACTGGCAAATATGAAACATTATGCGATTGTACATGACAAGTCTTTCACCTAATTTTGACTCAATTTACACGGCCAGTAAGGGATTGGGACCGATTTCCCCCCCTACTACGCACTTTGAACAACATAGTAACACCAGTACTCTCATCAAAAGGATTATATCCTTGGCATGTTGTGCCCAGAGTCTTTCATATGAAAGAGTGTGGTTGCAAATAAGTAGAATAAATGTGGAACCTGTAGTGTGAAAATAAACACACCAGTACACACCTAGTAATTTATTGCCACAACGTAATATATGCAGTTTAATGGAAGTCAGTTTAAAAAATAGCTAAAGTTCATATTGTTCAGTAACATTTTGGTAAATGCCCCTTATTATTCTGAACTATAGACGTGCAAACAGTCAATGTTTGTTCATTTCAGAGAAAAAGTTAGAAGAACAGAAAAACTGGTTGTATTTTTCAATGTTCAAACAGCAGCTTTAATTCTGCTCCATGGTCTGCCTTTCAAGCTGTCTGCTGGTGCTGGCAGGAGGCACTGTGGCATGAGAATTGAAGTGTTATAAGTTATTTCAGTTGGGTATCTACATCCTTTCCTTGTAACAGGTGACTAGAGATGTCACAAACAGACTAATAGAACATTGGGCAGCTTTTTATAGAGGGGTTGAAGGCTTCCATCTCTTATATTGAGATTTCAGAGAAACTAAAATGCACAGTGGCCAAAGGAATGGTTTATTACTGTGCATACTGCAGGTATATGCGAATCATTTCAGAAGGGAACAGAAAAAGACTCATTGCTTCTGAAACACTGAACAGCAATAATTGGAAAATATAAAGCCTTCAAAATTATGATTAGCAGCTGCTGCCCTACTGTGAGAGGGAATGAGTTTGTAGTTACATAACTTGCCTCTCTCCTCGGAAAGGAAGGACAAGCAGCTCTTGAAACGCCATTCACCAGTGTACTTGTTACAGCTCACAAAATGTGAAACCACTGTCAAAATGGTAAAACTGAACATTTTGGTATTCAGATGGTGAAATGACTTATTGATCGCTTGTGCAGAATTGATCAAATATTTCTAGAAGCAGTTAAGTGCTCTGCATGAAATGTGGTTCTGGTCGTGTTCCACTGTGCAGATTGCAGGGATCCACAACTTTAGTAGTGTTCACTAATTGGCACCCTGAGCAGTTATCTAGACAGAATGGAAAGAAATGAATAGGGATGCAGCTGAACCACCCTCTTCAGTCTTGGAGGGGGGTACTCCAGTTTGGGGTTGATACACAGCTAATTAGCAGGGCAGTGTTTGTTGGAAATTCTTGTGCTTTCGATTTCCATACGGTGGCTAATGTGTAGATAAATGCATGACTTTATTCCCAGGAGCTGATAAAGTAGCTTTATATGAACACTTCATTCCCTGCACCCAGAGGTATTTAAACAAGCATTGGCATAGCCAATAGGTCTCGCCTTTGGGGCCTTATAAGTGTTTAGCCAGAGCTATTGACTTTGCCAATGTCTTCAAGCTGTGCTGTAGAGAAGTGTGGCTGCTGTGCGGCATGCTGAAAAGTTATAATAAAAAAGTGTCAGAAGCATTTGTGTTACTTTATATATGACCAAGAAGGCATTATGTAAAACTGAACGACCATATTAAAAAAGTATTTACAATAAAAATTCTCAGTTTTCTTTTGTTCTTGCAATGCTGGCAATGGTTGTTTGTTAAAGCTTTTTTTTGTTGAGGGGGCATAAACAATCGGAGGGTGAAGGTTGGGAACTAGTACCTGTATTATAACACTAGCAGCGGCCAGACGCTAGGGGAGAATGAACAGATGCCAGATTCCGAGAGCAGGCTGAGGTGGTGCTGAGCGATGCTGAGGTGGTAGTGGTGGTGGTGGTGACTGTTGCGGAGACGATGCTGAGGTGATGCTGAATGATACTCGGGTGTTGCTTAGTGATACAGCTGTGGTGCTGAGTGATGCTGTGGTGGTGCTGAGTGATATTGTCTTGGCGCTGAGTGATGCTGTGGTGGTGCTGAGTGATATTGTCTTGGCGCTGAGTGATGCTGTGGCGGCGCGGAGTGATGCTGTGGCGGCGCGGAGTGATGCTGTGGCGGCGCGGAGTGATGCTGTGGCGGCGCGGAGTGATGCTGTGGCGGCGCGGAGTGATGCTGTGGCGGCCCTGAGTGATGCTGTGGCGGCCCTGAGTGATGCTGTGGCGGCCCTGAGTGATGCTGTGGCGGCCCTGAGTGATGCTGTGGCGGCCCTGAGTGATGCTGTGGCGGCCCTGAGTGATGCTGTGGCGGCCCTGAGTGATGCTGTGGCGGCCCTGAGTGATGCTGTGGCGGCCCTGAGTGATGCTGTGGCGGCCCTGAGTGATGCTGTGGCGGCCCTGAGTGATGCAGTGGTGGCCCTGAGTGATGCAGTGGTGGCGGTGCTGAGCGATGCAGTGGCGGCGCTGAGCGATGCTGTGGCGGCGCTGAGCGATGCTGTGGCGGCGCTGAGCGATGCTGTGGCGGCGCTGAGCGATGCTGTGGCGGCGCTGAGCGATGCTGTGGCGGCGCTGAGCGATGCTGTGGCGGCGCTGAGCGATGCTGTGGCGGCGCTGAGCGATGCTGTGGCGGCGCTGAGCGATGCTGTGGCGGCGCTGAGCGATGCTGTGGCGGCGCTGAGCGATGCTGTGGTGGCGCTGAGCGATGCTGTGGTGGCGCTGAGCGATGCTGTGGTGGCGCTGAGCGATGCTGTGGTGGTGCTGAGCGATGCTGTGGTAGTGCTGAGCGATGCTGTGGTGGTGCTGAGTCATCCTGTGGTGGTGCTGAGTGATGCAGTGTTGGCCCTGAGTGATGATGTGCTGGCTCTGATTGATGCTGTGGTTGCGCTGAGTGATGCTGTGGTGTTGCCGAGTGAGAGATAGAGTGAAGATATAATGCCCAATTAGAGAGGGTGGTGAGAGAGAAAGAGAGAGAAAGGGTGTACATAGAATAAAGAGTGGAGCGGGATAGAGAGAGAGAAAGAAGGGGAGAGAGAGTGAATGAAGGAGTTTGAAAGAGAAACAGATAAAGGGGTGAGAGAATGAAAGGCTAAAAAAGATAGAGAGAGGAGAGTTAATTAAGTAGAGAGAGAATTAGAGAGGGGAGAGAGAGGGGAGAGAGAGGGGAGAGAGAGAGAAGGAGAGAGACAATAAGAGTAGGGGTGTGGAGTTTAAATAGAGTGAAGAAGTGACGCGGAAAAAGTAACCTTAAATATAGCTTTGTGCTTTGCGCGAATAAATATAAATAAAAAAAACAGTGAGAGACAAAAATACTGGTAATTAGGCTGTGACTCCCAATATAAAACAAATAGCGATATAAGGTGAAATCAACCCACCGAAGCAATATTTCTAACTAGACGAAAAAAGCTTGCATTTCAATGCTAATCGCTGTTGTTTTTCATGTGACTGTAGTCCAGGGCCCTCAGTTGGTAATGTGAGCTGCTGCTGCGATTGAAACATCAGAGTCCGGAGAGTTAATGAGCCCTGACGAGGAAATGAGGAAGAGATAGGAAACCCAGATGCCAGCTGCGCGTGCACGCCATCGTGAACTCAAGCTGGTCGCCAGCCGAAAGCCAGTGTTTGCACTTCCAAAACCCACTTACTAAAACTCTCGGCCAGACCAGCGCAAGCGCTGGTGCAGGCTGAGACCTAAAAAGGAGAGACCTAAATTGTTCATGTTTGTTTTTCAGATTTATTATTTTCACTTTCACATGCATCATTCGAAAGTTTAGCAACATCTATGTTAAAGTTATAAATTAAACCTATCTTAAAATCAAATATTAATATGCAGCAGAACTTTAACTTTCTTAACTGATGATACCACACATTAAAAATGCGAGTTGGTTACCAAAGGACATGGTGTTTGAATTTAGTGAATAGGACGCTTGTGCTTCAGTGTGAGATTCTGCATCACTGTGACAAGGAATAATAACAAAAAAAAAATATAGTGGAGTACACACAAATTCCAATAGGCCACTGTACAATGTCTCAGGAGAAGCAAGGAGGAAGGATTCCATCATGCAGTGAGCACAACATAATGGGAGACTCAGTGGTACGTTGGGTACCAAATTAGTGAGTTCTATTCTCTGAACTGCAGTCTAGAAACCTGATCTTTATTAGATGGACTCTCGTTAAAGCAGGCATACAGTTGTTTTACTATCTGGAATACCAACCAGCGCGGTAAGGTGGGTTTACCAGTGTAGGTTTGCTGAAAGAGTACAGCACCATCTCAACAAGTCTGACAGCCAATCCTATTGGTGCTAGGAAATGTGGACACTTCACAATCTGAACCAGCAACCACTGTACACCAGCCAAAGCATACAAGCTACAAACAATGGCCAACCTGCAGCATGCATTAGTAAAGAATTAACATGTAATATCAAAATAAAGTCAACTTTAAAAATAGAGCGAATGACGAGTCCATCTCTCATTTTCACACGTAAAGTCAAGCGGCTGCAGCAGACACAAGCAAAGAGTTTTAGCTGATTGGGTGTGTGAGGATACAGAAAGAACGGGGCAAGGGGCTTGGTGCGGGCAGTGGCACTGGGCCTGATGCTACAGCGATGCAAGCGGCCTACAACAGTCAGGAGGAGCTTCGGGCAGGAGCTGTAAGAAACGGGAACAAGGGAGGCAAGAAGTAGGATGGTACTGGGCAGCAGGCCCTTGGCATGCGGATGCAGCCAGTAGGGTGACTGATTGGAGCATCCCCTGCAGAAGAAGACACAGGGACTGGGTCAACCATAGGCTTGTGGTGCTACACGCAGGAAGCAAACTATCAGCATTGGGGCAGGGGTGCAGCTGGCAGCATGCTGGGCAACGGCAGGCACAAAGATATGGGACACCGGCAGGAAATTGTCCCAGAATAGCGACATGCAGGGGGTCTGGAGCCACAGTGGGGCTGGAGCTGCAGGGGCATATAAGGCTGCTGCAGGACAGGCAAAGAGCAGCAGGAGGGGATATGGCTGCAGCAGACGCTGAGCGGTTAAGGATGCAACAATGACAGAGCCAGTAAAAACTGCAATAGGAAGCATTAGATCACGTCACCAAAGGTGGCATAAGCACGAGTAAGGGAAAGGGCACTATGCTGCAGGTGCATGCTCATCTGTGCCTGTCCGTGCAGCAGGCACACGATTCTCACTACGCTGAACATTGGCCTATGTGCACATGTCACCGAACTCTTTTAAACGTGAAAAAAGAGCCCTGATGCAGATGCACAATACAATTCATCTGTGCCCGGCGCCCAGCACTAACTCGGCTTCCCACTGACATGAGGGTCTGTCCCAACTCCAGCTTTAAGCGTGACGTTCTTCCCAACGCGTGGGCCTGATCCACAAAGCACAGAGCTCACCTCAGCTACACAGAGGTGTGCACAATGTTCCCGGAAATGCCTGACTAGATTAACTGTTATAATCTGAACCCCTCTCAACAATGTAATGGTTCTGAGAGCCTTCATCCCCAGGGAAGAGGCTCCTCACAGACTACTAGGATAGTCATCGGTTTACAGGCCCGCCTCAGAGGTCTCTATGGGACCCACAGGTGACCCGCTGAGCCCCAGCATAGCTAACTCCGCCTTTCATCATTCTTATGTTGATTAAATATCTACAACTGCGTAGAGTGATAATAATAACACCCATTCAAAAGTTAACATGTATTCTAGGTATAGAATAATTGACTGTACCGCTGGGCAATAACGAAGTTAATCATCCTAACCTGTGATATCAGGTCCGATATGCAAAGGAGGGCCCATTTTGAGGGTATTTTAAAGCTATTATTATTACGTATTATTTGTAAAGAGCAGCTGACACCCAGAGGTCTTGGCACTAAGGCGCTATAAAGAAAGCCTGGTGACAGACACGAATGGAAGTTTAGCAAAACAGAAAAGGTTTCAGAGAATGCAGACCCAAATGCGCCCAAACAGCAGGAAAAGTTAAAAAAACGGGCCGGTTTGTTTATTTTCGCTCAGGTTCTTCAGCACTCTTAAATACAATTTATGATTACAATTTGTACTTACACTTTCCTCAGGGCATAGGACGGGGTGGGCCAGTATGGAGTGACAGCAGGAGCCGCTTCCGCTCAGAGAGCTGCTAATGTGGCCAAAGGGGCTTATGGCACCAGGTCGCCTCCGGCTGGGGCTGGCTTCCAAGATGTGGCAAGAACTACAGAGGACCCGGGAGCTGCCGGCCACAGCATGCTACCTTTGTGGACCTATTACCACAGCAAGCCCGAGGCATTGGGAGGTCCAATTATGCGGCACGGATGACAACATGTGTGGCAATAAGGGCGAATTATGCAGCATAACATGGTGCAACCTTCAGCAATTCTATTTCATTATTTTGTCATTTTAACAACTATTAGTGATCAGTGGCGGCTCGCATACTCGGGGGAGGGTCGTGCGGGGGAGCTTAAAATAAAATGACGGAGATTAAAATAAAGCAAACTTACCTGTCCGGGTGACCTGGGCCGGGGTCCCACGTTGGGGGCTGCTTGGCGCCTTCTGTTCTGCTCTGTCCTGGGCTGGTCCCACGCCTTCTGAACAACAGCCCTCAGGCTGCGCGGTGTCTCAGGCTGCCAATCCAGACGCTGCATTAGCAGCGCCAGGATTGGCTAGGGGCACGGAGACGCCCGCCCATTAGAGACCGGGGTTGCTGCATGAAGCAACCCTCGGCCTCTCGAGTCCCGACTCTCCCTCGCTCTCCTGGTCGCTGGTCCTTAGGAGGTGGCTGTAGTGCGCATGTTCAGGCTGGTCATAAAAATGACCAGCCCAAAATCGAGCATGCGCACTATTGCAGCTGCGCTTTAGTAAGCGCTGCTGTCAGTCACCCTCCTTTCTGCCGCAGCCAGCCCCGCCCCCACCCCCCTTCTGCGCCGATTGAATGCCTGCCTGAGCGGAGCGAGTACTTGTCTTTAAAGTTTGCTATTTTGCTTGCGTGCGGTGCGACTTGGGGCCATGTGGCCAGGTGGGGCAACGCCCCAGCGCCCCAATGGACGCACCGCCCCTGGTAATATGTGAGGTCATAAGCAGTGCATTGAGGGGGTGGAAGTTATAGTTAGTTGAGGTAACTATAATTGTTCAATTTCTTCGGTATTGTGCATGTAAAATCTGAGCCTAACTATAAAGTCCCTGTAACCTTTGTTTTTTAGTGAATTATTAAAGGTTTTTTTAATGGATAATGTTACTTACCCAGTATGCATCTGTTCTTGGCATGTAGAGCTGTAGATTCACTTGCTTTGCATACTCCTGCCATCTAGTGTTGGGTCCGGATGTTTGCAAGTTGTTTTTCTTCGAAGAAGTCTTTCCAGTCACGAGGCAAGGTGACTCCTCCTTTCGGTGATAGTGCGCATGGGCACCAACTCCATTGTTAGATTGTTTTACCGCAGAGGGCGAGAATGGAGTTAGTAAGTGTAGAATAGAGATGTCCATGCGTATGTATGTAAAATAAGAACTGCAACAACTACAGTAGACCGGGGAAGTGGGTGGGCGCATGTGAATCTACAGCTCTACATACCAAGGACAGATGCTTAATGGGTAAGTAACATTATCCGTTCAAGGCATGTGAGCTGTAGTTCACATGCTTTGCATAGACTATACAGCAGTATACTCCCAAAGCGGGGGCTAGCCTGTGGTTGTAGTTATTTGAAACAGTGTTTTAAGTACTGCCTGGCCTACATTAGCTTGTTGCCTCGCTAACACGTCTAAACAATAGTGTTTGGTGAATGTGTGTGGTGTAGACCATGTTGCTGCCTTACAGATGTCAGCTAGGGGAATATTCCCTAAGAAGGCCATAGTAGCCCCTATTTTGCGAGTGGAATGCGCTCTAGGGGGTGTAAGCAAAGTTCTTTTTGCTTTCACATAACATGTCTGGATACATTTCACGATCCATCTTGCAATGCCCGATTTAAATATGGGATTGCCTTTGTGTGGTGGAGAAAAAGCAACAAAGAGCTGCTTTGTTTTGTGAAATTCTTTTGTTCTTTCCATGTAATATAGTAGAGCTCTTCTAACAACAAGTGTGTGTAGAGCTCATTCTGCTACAGAATCCGGTTGAGGAAAGAACACGGGTAACTCAACTGATTGATATGAAAGGCAGAAATTACTTTAGGGAGAAATTTAGGATTTATGCAAAGAACCACTTTGTACCTGTGAAGCTGAAAGAAAGGCTCTTGTATAGTTAATGCCTGGAGTTCACTAACTCTCCTCAGTGAAGTTATTGCAATGAGGAAAGCAACTTTACATGAGAGGAATTGTAATTGGCACCTATGCATTGGTTCAAAAGGTGGACCCTTAAAGGTGGACCCATTAGTCTTGTAAGGACTTTGTTTAAGTTCCACGCTGGTGCAGGAGGGACTCTTGGTGGTATTACTCTTTTTAATCCTTCCATAAAGGCTTTAATCACTAGTACTCTGAAAAGAGAAAAGTGTTGTCTGTTTTGTAAGTATGCAGCTATTGCTGCTAAATGTAAGCAAATGGATGTGTAGGCTAATTTACATTGCTGTAAATTTAACAGGTAAAATATGATGTTCTGTACAGAAGCCACAAGAGGATTGATATTGTTACAATAGATAACAAATCGTTTCCATTTTGCTGCATAACATGCCCTAGTAGCAGGTTTTTCTAGCCTCTTTTAGGATATTCATACAGTCTGGTGGTAAGTGTAAATATCCAAACTCTATAACTTCAGGATCCAGATCACCAGGTTTAGTTCTTTGGGATTTGGATGCCTGATTTCTGCATGGCTCCGAGTGAGGAAACTGGAGGTGAGATGTAGCTTTTGGTGTGGAAATATTGACAGTTTCAGCAGGGTGGTGAACCAGGGTTGAAGTGCCCATGTTGGAGCTATGAGAATTAGTGTGAGGGATGTTTGCCTGAGCTTCTGAACTACCAGTGGAATGAGTGGGAGAGGCAGAAAAGCGTAGGCAAATATCCCTGACCAGTTCATCCATAGGGCATTGCCTTTAAAGAGTGGGTGTGGGAACCTGGAGGCGAAGCTTGGGCATTTTGCATTTTCTGCTGTGGCGAACAGGTCTGTTTGAGGAAATCGCCACTCCTGAAAGTAGGGAAGGAGAACCTGAGGATGAAGTTGCCACTTGTGGATTTGCTGCTTCTGTCTGCCTGGAAGGTCTGCAATCTGATTGTTTATTCCTGTAAGGTGCTCTGAAAGGAAATAAATCTTGTGGTGTATTGCCCATTTCCAAATGGCTTGTGCTATGCGTGACAGTTGGAGAGAGTGTGTACCCCCCCTGTTTTTGGATATAGTACATAGCTGTCATGTTGTCTGTGCGGACTCGGACAGCTTTGCCTACAAGGTGAATTTGAAAGGCTTTGAGTGCTAGAAAGACTGCTAGTATCTCTAGGTGATCGATATTCAGAATTTTGTGCTTTGGACTCCACAATCCTTGTATTGTGTGATTTTGTAAGTGAGCTCCCCAACCAGTGAGCGATGCGTCTGGTGTTAGCACTGTCTGAGGAACAGGGTCGATGAGGGGCCACCCTTTGGATACATTTTGTGGGTTCCACCACTGCAGAGAGCGAGGAGTGCGGCCATCTACCAACACTGGATCGGTTAATCGACCTTGCGATTGGTTCCACTGACGTGCTAAACATTCTTGAAGGGGACGCATGTGAAGTCTTGCATGGGGTACGATTATGATGCAAGAGGCCATCATTCCCAGCAATTGCATGAAAACTTTGGCTGGTGATGAGTGGTTGGGCTGAAACTGAGTGAGAAGAGACTTAATACTGATAAATCTGGCTGCATTGGGTCAGGCTAGAGCTTTTTGAGTGTCTATGGTGGATCCCAGATAAGTCTGTGTGCTGGAAGGCTGTAAATGGAACTTCAACACATTTACTGTAAACCCTAGTTGGTGTAGCAAGTGGATTGTGACTTGGGTGTGTTAGACACATTTCTGGTAAGTACTGGTTTTGATGAACCAGTCGTCCAGGTATGGGAAGACATGGATGTGCTGTCTTCTCAGATGAGCTGCGACTACTGCCAGACATTTGGTAAATACTCTGGGAGCAGTGGTGACTCCAAACGGTAGTACTTTGAATTGGTAATGTTGACCCGCTATCATAAATCTGAGATATTTGCGGTGAGCGGGGTGAATTGGTATGTGGAAATATGCGTCCTTTAAGTCTAGAGTAGACATGAGGCAGTATTATTGTCTGAGGATGTGGTCTTGGACCCCCCACGGTAGAAGGAGCGATGAAAGGAGCCACGATTGGAAGGAGACTGTAGGGCTCCCATTGACTTAGCTACCTCAGTGTTTTTCTTCATTTTATCCAATGCCTGATCTACTTTGGGTCTGAAGAGAGGCTTTTTAATCAAATGGAGTGTTTAAGATGGATTGTTGAACTTCAGGTTTAAAACCAAAAATCATTAACCATGCGTGCCTCCTGAGTAGCACACTAGTGTTAATTTCTCTAGCTGCGGTGTCAGCAGCATCTAAAGCACATCTAATAGAGGAATTGGAGATGAGCTTTCCTTCTTGCACTAAATCTTGAGATTTAGCTTTGGGCTTATCTGGGAGATATTGGAGCAATTGCTCCATTTCATCCCAGTGCGCTCTATCATACCTGGCTAATAGGGCCTGGGTGTTGGCAATGTGCCAATGATTTGCTGCCTGGGCGGCTAGTTTCTTACCAGAGGCATCTAATAATTTTGACTCTTTGTCCGGAGGGGGAGCATGCCCTGAGGTTTGCCTATTGGCCCGTTTACGGGCATTAAAGACAACAAGTGAGTCAAATGGTAACTGCCCTTTAATACAAACTTGATCCGACGGAGCAGGCTTATATTTTTTTTAATCTATTCTGGTAGTGAGAATACGAGCACGAACAGGGTCTTTGAATATATCATCGGCATGTCTCATCATACCTTTGAGCACAGGGAGAGTTTGACTAGATCTATGTGTACTAGATAGAGTTCCAAACAAGAAAATCTCTTCTAGGGATTCTTTATGTGAACTTTTATGGTTTTACAGCTGTAAACCGAATAAAGTTATTGAATTGAATTGTGTAGTTGAACCCTGTGATATTCTGCAGCTCTAGAAAGCAATTCTAATTACCCTACATTGTCGTCAGGAGGGGAAGGCTATGCAGGGTAAAGCTCTGGGTCATTGTCTGTAGGTGAATCAGTATTGTAGTCTTTCCAGGGATCTACAGGTAAATGAGTATCTCCATCATCATCAGGCTGTGGTGATGGAGAGTTTGTTGGTGTGATAAATAAATGTTCTAATGCAGGAGAAGGTGGTGAATGTGCAGGAAAACGTGGTGGAGGAGGAGAAGGGTTAGTACCAACATTCTTTCTTTTTAAAGGAATTGTATAATGTATGTCCTCTGACTCAGGTTTGCGCTTCTGAGGCAGTTTGGTAACAAGATGACCTGTATCAGGATTAATGTAAAGTTCCTTTTGTTTTGGGTCCGATTTGGGAGGTGGGACTTCTAAAATCAGATCCTGCAGCTTCAAAGGAGCATTTTTCAGTTTAAGCACCGAGGCCTTCAGTGCCGGGATGGAATAACTTTTCGGCGCGGAAGCTTTGGGTTCTGAGGCCGTTTTGGATTTCAGCGTCGAGGGTTTCGGCTCCGAAGCAGTCTTTGGCTTCGAGCCCGAGGGTTTCGGCTCGGTGCCAGTCTTTGGCCGACTTGATCCTGAGCCGGAAGGCTTAACAATGTGTTTCGGTGCCGGGACGTCAAACATCTTCTCGGTGCCGACCGTGACCCGAAGGATGAGGTGGAACCGAAGCCTTTTGCTTGGTCTGAGTTGGATTTCGGGGCAAGGGGTGTTCAGTACTCCCGGGACGTTGACCTTGTGGTATGTCGTCTTCCATCTCGGAGTCCGAGTCCGGAATAGATACAGGCTCTTCCTGCTCCTCTTTGGCCCCTTGCGCATCGAAATCTTCTTGCTCGGATCCTTCCCCGAAGATATCTGGCGTGTATTCAATGTTCTGGCTTTGCATTTCACAACATCGAGCCCGACGATCGTGAAGCGTTTTCTTCGATCAAAACGATCTTCAAGCGTCGCAGTCTTGTTCGTTGTGTTCGGAGATAAGCACAAGTTGCACACTTCATGCGAAATAGTGCATGGATACTTTGCGTGGCACCGAGGACAGAATTTGAATGGAGTCCATTCCATTGACTGCGAGGTGCACCGACGTGGTAGGCCCGACGGCCTTCCACGAGTCTTCCGATCGAAATAGAATTTTTATTCAACTGATATGATATGCGGAGAAGTGGGTTACACATACGAAACAATACCGATGCGGGTATAGTGGATTGCGCACCAAGGGAAACCCGAAGAACGGTTTCGAACTGGAGTGCAGCAATTCACGTCGGATCCCGATGGCGGAAAAAAACAATCTAACAATGGAGTCGATGCCCATGCGAACTATCACCGAAAGGAGGAGTCACCTTACCTTGTGACTGCAAAGACTTCTTTGAAGAAAAACAACTTGCAAACATCCGGACCCAACACTAGATGGCAGGAGTATGCAAAGCATGTGATCTACAGCTCACATGCCTCGAACATTCTATTTCTTAAATAGAACGTCCCTGTAGCCTTTGTTTTGTTCAGTGAATTTCAGTTTTTTTTAAAAAACGTAACGAAATACTTAATTGCCATACATTAATCCACCTGACGACGTGCACGGCCGAAGGCCTGCAGCCAGGCCCTGTATCCAACTCCCTGTATGCAGCCAAGTCTGCATACATGAGAGAGGATGTAGCCTATTGGCTAGGATGGTCGATCTCAAAACTGGGGCACCGGGTTCGAGTCTCGGCAATGACGCTCAGCATCCTGCGATTCGGAGTAAATCACTTAATCTTCCCGTGCCTAACAAAAAATAAATAAAATGTGTCCTTGTGTAACACAACTGGTGCTCATGTAAAGCGCTCTGATACCTGATACATTCAGGTCAAGTTTGCACTATATAAAACAAAAACAAAAAAACTGAAATTATGTGAAGGAAATTCATCTTACTAATATGCTTCTTTGTACTATGACCACATTATCAATATTGTTTTTGGACACTATAAAACTATATCATAAATCTGTCCACCTGCACTTCTTGTCACTGGCATGGGCTGCACTGGCAATGTGGTGTCAAGAACAAACATGCTGAAGAAAGTGTCTCTTTCTAATAAATTTTACAGTTAATAATGGTGGCTTGCATATTTGAACTGACATATCACCAACTTTATTTGGTAGCAAATCATAGAATCCTTAGTCAGTTGTCTTAGTCTTGAAATGATTTAAGAAAAAGGCCCTGTAACGCATCCCCTGAGTAGATATGCCAATCTGATTCCAGCCCTGAAAGCCCTGCCACCTGGAGAATGAGCATGTTCCGCCACAGTGTAGTCTTCCACGTAAGGCGTCCCTACCACCACAGCCTTCGAAGGAACCGCCTCTACACCAGGGCCACCATCCTCGTAGCCAGGGGAAGAGAATCCACATCTGCTCTGCTATAAAGGTACTTGATCATAGACTGATCACCCATCGCCCATCTCTCTACCACATATGCTGGGTCATCTCCGGGGCAATACCACCAGTCATTGACTACCTGTAGATGTGCGGCTGCATGTTAGGATAGAATATATGCGGCTACGATGTCCCCACAATAAGTGGATTGGAAGTCGGTACATAATGCCACCCAAGAAGCACCTCCCCATCATAAAAACTGACCCAGCACTGCATTGATCTGTCGAAACCAGGTATGGGGACCTGGGAAAGGATAGTTTCGCAATTTGTACGCAGGGCAGGGAGATCATTTTAAAAATGGCAGAGCGACCATAGAGGGATAGAGGTAAATGAGACCAGATTCTACCCTCCATCTTTACTCGCTCAGTCAGTGGGGCCAAATTACGATCCCATGAGGTCGTTGGAATGCACGCCAGGAACACTGCCAGGTATTGAAAGCTGTTGGCTTCTAAGGATAGACCCGCAGCCCCCGTGAAATTGATTGGCGATCCCCTCAGCGGCCAGAGCACTAATTTACTGACATTCAAGTACAACCCCCGATGTCTCCCTTAACACCTGCATTATTCTTAGGATTCCGGGGTCCGGAGGTCGCTGGATCTGTGATGAAGAATAAGACCATCAGCATATAGCGATATGCGGTCTGACACTTCCCTGGACCATTCAAATTCTCATACTTGGGCGTCTATTCTCACCCAGGCTGCCAATGGCTCCAGGGCTAATAAAAGAGGGGACAGGGGGCATCCCTGGCTGGTGCCACGATGGATGGGGAATGGAGCCAAGGCTATGTCAGCAACACGAACTGAGGCCGTCAGGTCGGTATAGAGTAATCGGACATAGTAGAGAAACCTGGGACCCACATTGAGTCGCTGGATAAGCGCAAACAGGTAAGTCTAGCTGACAGAGTCGAAAGCCTTATTGATATCCACTAGTAGTAAAGCAGCGGGTGCTTCAGTTCCAGCGTTTTGGCACAGTCTATGTATCCCCCCAGACTTGTTCCCCCACTGGTATATCCTACGGTGGGAGGCCAGCCAAGCACTCTTGGCCTCTTTCAGGAGAACTCTTTGATACTGCTGTTGGGCTAGACCTAGCAGCCGACGTGCAAACCGCTCATGGCCTCGTGTCACCAGGTCTACCATCTGGGCCTCAATCCAGGATAATTCCATCAACCGCCGTCTGCGTTCTGCCGCGCAGACGCAAATGTCAAAGCCGCGTATAGTGGGCTTCATCACTTCCCATAGAATGATTTTGGAAAGAGACGGATTCTGTATTGAGGGAAAAATATACAGTCGCAGTGCATGCGTGTTCTGTATGTCGGGTTTTTCAAGTGCCACAGAGCTAGTCGCTTTCGAAACGGGGGCCAGCGAGTGCCAACCGAGAGCCACAGTGCCACTGGAGAGTGGCCGAGAGTCCTCTTAAACAAAAAAACGAAAACAGGGGGGCATATCCTAGTGGTCCAACATGGCGGACACATTTTAGGCGAGCTCCGACAGCCCCAGCCATAATCCTCCCGAACCCTGCCTATATCCACTAACAATTTGCCCCCATCACCCCACTGCAGATCGGGGGTGCCGGGAACCTCCGGGGTGGTGGCCTGCGGCCAAGAAGAATGGGTGGAGAGCCACAAGACGAGCCTCGCTGCGCCAGGCTGGGCGGCCGTAAAGGAACTGCGGCTGTGTGGGCCTGGGCTTGGCGGCTGTATCGGGCCGCGTAGGATTGCGAGCCTTGCCGTCGCTGGCTTCGCCCCAGGGCTTGTTGAGTTGCCTGGCTGGATTGTGGAGCAGTGCGGCCCTGTGCTGTGTGGGGCAGCCGGCCATGGCGATCGGGCGGCCCGCTTGCCACTGATGCCAGTGTGGGATTTAATGTAAAATGCACTCAGAGGGCATCTTAGAGATGCCCCCTGAAAAACTACCAGATCTGGTGTGGTTCCTGAATGGCTACCCGCCATTTGTTTCCACTAGACAGGTTTCTGGACCCCTGGGTAGAGGGCCTCCGCTCTCTGGGTCCAGAAAAAAAGCCCATCCTGGGCAGTGGTGTCATGCCTCCTCCCCCAGGATGGGTTGGTTCCACGAAGGGGACGCTTTAAAGGCCTGCCGCCTTTGTTAGGTGACCCTGCCTTTTGCTGCCTCCAGCAACTGGCTCTGACCGGTTCTGACCCCCACTTTGGTTGGGAGAATCGGCAGGAAAACCAAGTTAGGGTGAGAGGTGTGCCCACCTATGCCAACCCCAACCCTCAGGTGGGGGAGGCAAGGTGAAGCACACATCTCAGTCCCCTCCATCTTGAAGATGAGGGGACCCAGCCAATCAGAGAGAGGCTCATGTCCCCCTCCCACTGGAGTGTGGCAATATACCGGGTGTACTCACCCCAAGGATGGGACCTATTGGTCCCAACCGGCACACCCCTGTAACGCCCCTAAATTTAGTATTTAGGAGCAACCCTGAACCTTGCCTTCTCAGATTCGAGAAGGACCAAAGAGCCGTGCTGAACCAGAAAGAAGAGGACAACAACTGCTTTGGCCCCAGCCCTACCAGCCTTTCCTGACTTCGACCTGCACCCAGCGAAACCCCGGCGTGTCCAGCAGCCATCCAGAACTCTGTCTCCCGTGAGCATCGGATTTGCGCAACTAAAGACTCCAACACAGACCCCAGATCCATCCGAATCCACAGTTCTGCACTCGATGCCCATGGCCCGAGTTCGAGTGGCCCAAGACCACGAGGTCTCCCCAATGATCCTGACCTGGGATCTGGTGATCCCACACATGCCTCTACCTCCTACCAGACACCTGCAGCCTCAGCGGTCCCCCCCCCTCCCCCGCAACCGGAGCTTGTAAGAAACCCCAACGCCCCAAGACATCCCTGCACCTGATGCCCTCCGGCCTTGGGTGGCCCAACCGACGGTGTCTAGGCATTCCTCAACACTCCAACTTACCTCTCTCGCTGGTGGTCACCCCCAGGAATCCTCCTTGGCCGAGCCTGCAGCCTTTCTTTCAAACAGGAGATCTACATTGAAATCAACAGGGCTACCGATGTTTCCTTGGCACCCTGCATCCGTCCGACTCCGTGCCGCTGGTGCAACTCTTGTGCAGATTGTTGGCCCCTGCATTGCTGATCTTAAACCCAGGAGCTTTGTTCCCACAACCCAGTGGCCTGCTCTTGAGCAGCCCCTGTTTGAGGCCCCCTAGCCCCATTGGCTAACATTGAGCCTCTGCACTCTGCACCTGGCTGCACTTGTGCAGCTGGTGGTGCAACTCGAGTGCCTCCTTGAATCTTGGGGAACCTTGGTTCTACCCCAGACACCCAGCATTGTAAGTTGTTTACATACCTGCAAATCGATAACATTCTTTTTCTCCATAGGATTGCATGTTGTGGCTTTTCCTCTGAAAAATTCTGTCAACCTGTTTTTCTTGTATGAAGCAAAAGTAACTGTACTTTGAACAGTAAATTGTCTTACTTACCTTTCTATTGTAGGACCCATAGTGTGTATTTAGGCATATCACCCCAAGTAGTCAGTGTAACTAAAAAGTAATCCAAAGTATTTTCAAAGTATTTTGAACTGTTTTTAAAGCAAATACAAACCAGTAACAATAACCAATTTCATCCACAATTGCATTTCTGTGTATGTTTTTGCATTTGAAAGTATATTTTACCTACCTGTGCCAAGTTCTGCTTGATTCCAGAAATAAAATCTAAGTATACCTTTTTCATACTTACCTAATTGGTCTGGATTCAGTCTCAGAGCGTGTGCCATCAGTTCTTGCCTGAGTGAATACTATAAATGCTTAACAAACCTCATGATACACCTACCTGCTCGACCACACTACCACAAATAGAGCTGTTAGAGATGACCTAATTTAGCCGTTGCTATACCTCTGGGGATCCACTGGACTCTGTGCCCACTATACCTTACTTTGGTATAGTATATACAGAGTCAGCATCCTACATATATACACACACATACATAAATACTCTGCAGTTCTCTTCTCAAAGCCTCTATCTCTCTGCGACGAAAACAGGCGGCACAGCAACAACTCCTCCAAGGTGCAATTTTTATTATTTCAATATTGTGCAAGTCATGCACAAAGCGTTTCATCAGAAGACTTTGAGAGGACCATTGAGTCCACAAACCTAGAGAGTCTCTCTTAAAGTGACAGTGAATGAATCCCCTCCCAACTATGTGAGGAAAAAATAAAAACACTAGAGCATTAAAGACATATGTCCCACTGGTGTCAGCCACTTTCCACCATGTTTCATCAGTATTTGAATATAATATCCATATGTTTCCTATTTACAAATCCATTTGAAAATCAGGAATAATCCTGCTCCTATCAGTAGGAGTATGTACAATCACTTGTTATAGACACAATTTTCAAATCCATCGGTACATTTAAAACAATTTCGCTGTTCATATAGAGACACAAAGACGTTAACAGGCAACAAACCATTATCTGTCGGACAGAGGGATATTTTAGTTTTGCTAATTGCCAATATCACCCGATAACAGAGCTCAAGTACTTTTCAACACAAAATCACAACGCTCTCAACACATACATCAATCTCCCCAAGGATCTGATTTTATTTCATGGAGTGCTGAGATATTTTTCACAAAACACAGTTGTCCAATCTCTCATCATATGCCTCAGCATTTCTTAACACAGATATACGCCACGTCCTGGGTAAAGTACCCAAGTAAAGTGCACGTGGAGATATACACCCAGCATCATTTAATATGAAAAATCAAGTCAAAATTCAATAAAATGCTCCTTCTGATATAAAACCTCCTCAGCATATTCATATTTGATACTATACAATAATATGTTGTTCATGTCCACACCTACCTCCTCCAGTTTAATTAAAAAGTGGATACTATGTTTAAGGGCAGTTGATAAAATGCTGTTGAAATAACGTGCATGATAGATTCTATTCCTTGCCAAAGTCCATAAGGATCGTGCAAATCAAAGCAATGTGCAGAAAAGAGGTTATAAAGTGCTTGCATATATTTACACCAATCCTCCTCCAATTCCATCTAGAGGTGACTAGTATGTATTAAGGAGAGTTAATAACGTACTATTGGCATAAAGTGAATGCTAAATTCTATTCCTCATTCGGATCCACAAGAAACCGTGCAAGTAAGGGCTATGTGCAAAAAGATGTTTTAAAGTGCTTAACAAATACTGCAAGTGCTACAACCCGAGATAAAAGGCAATTAACACCTAATCATGACCTTCCATTAAAAATAACGTCTCAAAGGTGAACATGGAGCTCAGCGTCCACATTAAGCGCCATTGGCATTTCTCTTTCCATCAGTACTATTAACTTTGATTCAGCTCTCCTCAGCATCATTTCCTGATTTCCTCCTCTTGTTTTTTTGACAATGTGCTGGATTCCATAGTAACGTAATCCTTTTTTGTTTCCCAGATGTGTTTTGTAACCGCACAAAAGTCCTTGTTCTTAATTGTACGAAGATGTTTTAAAATTCTCAATTTTAGTTTATTTGCAGTGCTTCACGCTTGTTTGCATATTCTTTTATCACAACCACACTCTAATGTGTACTTTCTCATGCGATGTGTTCATTGATTTTTTTTTTCTGTCCATTTTGGAACTCATAGGACAACTTGTTAATACTGCATTCACAGGCTTTACATCTGGAGCACTTCCAGAAACCACTTTGCTCTCTACTGAGCCACTTCAATGTTCTTGGTTGTAATCTTGGCATGTAGCTCTGTGTGAGTAAATCGCCCAAAGAAGCAACTTTTCTATAAGTTATCTTTGGCTGTTCTGGTAAAACAACTCTTAAGTGTTCATCTGATCGTAATATTTTCCAATTTTCCTTTAATAGTTTTTTCACATCACAGTGGGAGACATCTTAATCCTTAATATATCTAGTGCAATTCCCTTTTACATCCTGTTTCTCCTTATCCTTCTTTACTGGGAGATTCTCTATTGTTTTGGCTCATGCTCTCTTCAATGCATCTTCCAGTCCTACTAACAGGTACCCTCTGTGTCTGAACCTCTGTCAAAAATTTCTGCAGCTTGTGTTTCAAAGTCTTCTCCTTCAGAGCAGTTTGGTCTTGCTCTTAGGAACTCTCCACAGGGTCGTTCTATTTAAGAGCTTTGGAATGTCCACTATTGGTGTGAAGTACACTATTATAGCAGATTTATTTTTTATGGATTCTAGAACGTATATTTTGATCTTTTATTGATCGCATGATGCCTAAAAAGTTGATAATTTAATAGATCGGGGCACTACATACACACGTTATGGGAATGCCAGTACGTTCAAAGCTACTGGTCGCGGATAGTAAAAGAACTGAATGAGATACTTGAGGTTCAGATTCCCATGGACCCTAAATACATATTACTTGGCATCCCTACTGAAGTTGACCTTCCTAGACACACACTGCTATTATGCAACATAGGGCTGATTGTCACCAAAAGAGAAATTGCCAGACACTGGGGAGCCGTGAGCCTGCCCACATTAGCGGAGTGGAGAGCCAGTATGGACCTATACATGGGGTCAGAGAAGACGACATACGCGGCCATGTTAATAGGAGGAGATTACCTCTGAAACAGGGAGGGGGAGGGGGGAGCAGTAGCTGGATTATACTCTCCTATCTTTGTTTCCCTGACAGCGATTACTGGATGTAATAATGTAAAACTTACTGTGTACAAAGTTCATCTACTGATGTACTGGCTGAAGTTTTATAAATAAAAACAGTTTAAATTTTTTTTTATAATTTGATCATTAATCTAATGCATGAAATTCAAATCATTGTTGTTCAATGAAACAATAAAGGGTTCCATATCTTTCCTGTTTCCCTCCCAAATGACGAAGAGATATTCAATAAAATTAACACCGAGTCTCACATATTCTAGTATTTCCAAGTTTCATTCTGTCCATACCACTTCAGCATCCCACCATCATATTTGCACATGTTGGAGCAAAGGAAGTAACTATGGCTGTCCCTTGTACCTGTAAACATTAGTTGCATTGAATAAAAACACATTGTGGTGCAGCGAGAATTCGAGCATTTCTGTTAACATCTCTGAGTGTTCAATCAGGCTCACGGATCTTGATCTCAAAAATATTCACATGCATTGATGACTTGAGAGTGCCGAATTGATATGCAAAAGTAGACCACATCTATGGCTGCAATAAGATAGCTGGATTTTCATGGAATGCAATTGCTTTGTTTAAAAAAATCGGTTGAATACCTTAAATATGATGGCAATGTTAGAACAAAAGGAAATGCATGTTAATTAATCTGGATGTGTTTTCTAACAGTGAATCAATGGAACTGACAATTGGAAGGCCTGTGGATGTTCAATGCTTTTATGGGCCTTTGGTAAAAAAGTAGATGGTTGGTGGTATAGGATGATGTGTTTTCAGATATTTAAATTCAACCTCATCTATTAGGCCCCTTTCTTTCAGACCTTCAATTTTTGATGGACGATCCCCACATATCTACTGGTAGGATCCTTCGAGTTTAGTCTAGTGTTTAATATTCAACTGCCGTTGAGCATTCAAAACATTTTTGGGCGATGTAAAATTTCAATGTTTCTGCCTTTGTCAGAGGCTTTAATGATTATACTTGGGTCATCCGAGCTCTTTTATTGCTGACCAGTCCTCCCCAGTCATATTCGACTATTCTGCTTTATTCCTTCTTTTGACTAGTTGACTGATTTCTTCTGTCTTAATTTCTTGAAAAAGATACTTTTTATTACCTGCAGAAACCTCTGCAGGCAAACGGTTGACCTCAACTTACAACCACTTCCAATTGATTCACTTTTTGAGATGCCCATTATTTCACAAAACTCTACCTCAGGTGCACTGTCTTGAATGTTCACATCACCAGATTCTCTTTCTAAGGGAAATAGCGTTTTCATGTGTGGAATGTCATTTGTAGTTAAAATAGAAATACTTGTCTCCTCTTCTGTATTGAGCATTTGCTTTCCCTGTGCAAGGTATTCTTTCAACTTCAATTTTGTAGAATATTTGCATTGGATAATTACATTTTGTGTCCAGACAAAACAATTATATTATTAATTTATTAATATATAATGTATTAATATATTGCCAATTAATATTTCTTTATATATACACACACAAACACAGAGAAATTGTTTTTTTTATTCTTTCACTAATCTTCACAAATCTTTCCCCTCAAAATAAGTTAATCTATCTCAGCTTCTTCCTGGAAAGTTTTGGAGTGATCAGTCAAGCGGGAGCAGACAAAAAGGGTGCGTCACAAAACATTGTTTTCCCATGAGGAAATTTGGGATGCGATCTAGAACAAAATGGTTCAACGGAATTACTCAAAATTTAGCAGAAAATCAGAACTGACTCAGAAAGTGTGCTTTTTGTGACTTCGTGTAAATCCATTCAGCCGTTTGAAATATTTGCTTTCAAACGACTGGGTAGGCTTAAAAGGATAAAAAAATCTTTTATCTGGATGGTTGGTCCAGTGGTACCATAAATTTAAAAGGATTATGTTACTTATGTAAGCATCTGTTCTTGGCATGTAGAGCTGTAGATTCACATGCTTTGCATACTCCTGCCATCTAGTGTTGGGTCTGGATGTTTGCAAATTGTTTTTCTTCGATGAAGTCTTTTCTAGTCACGAGATAAGGTGACTCCTCCTTTCGGTGATAGTGCACATTGGCATCAACTCTATTGTTAGATTGTTTTCCCGCAAGAGGGTGAGAATGGACTTGGGCTAACTGCAGAATATAACATAATACAAAACACTGAGTGTGGACACTGACTGATAAACAAGTGGGTAAACCATAAGTAAGTGAACACGGAATACAGAATTAAAATTAATCAAATAAAGAAGTAAGGTTAGATATCAGTAAATACGAAACATATATTGGTAAATTTGGAGGAAAACATAGTATAAGATGGCCACCTTTAACACAGGGGGTCGAGAAGGTAAAACCGCGGAACGATCCGTTCCAAGATGGCGGTCTAAAACTCGATAATATAATCAGTAAGAACCGCAACTTGTAACACAGAGAATGCGGTAAATATCATTATGATGAGGGAACCATACTCCTTTAAATGAAGACGGGGGACTTGTGAAATGAACAACTGAGAAAGTAATTAGAAAGGAGCAAGTTTGAATATTAGTAAAAAGGAATTATACATCGGCGGATTCCGAGGGAAAACACACTATAAGATGGCCGCCATTGACATATGGGGCCAAGTAAGGTGAAAATCGCGGTAACAACCCGTTTCAAGATGGCGGCGGAAACCTGACAAACAATACACTGAGAATCGCCGCCTTTAAAATATAGTATACGGCTAGATGCTTGTGACTAAAAGAATTAAAACCCCTTAAATACACACAGGAGCAATGTGAGAAAAATATACAGACTCTACATTCAAAATTGAGTAAATCATTGAACGCGATAAATATCTTAATAATTTCGGATTGCTAAGATGAACAATAGTTAAACCAACTTAAGAATTATGAAACTTAACTCAGACACAAGAAAGTTAAGTAAATAAAAAATCATGAAAGAAGAGAGAATGTCCAGGTAAGGCTGATGAGGAAAATAACACACTGTAAGATGGCCGCACCGAAACAGATGAGTCTGCAGTAGGACAGCAGAGTAGTGTAGGTAATTGAATATAATTGGGCAATTGACAGCCAATAGAGAGGAGTATAAAAAGAAAACCTAAAGTTTCCAAAAATCAGTTGGAGACTGAGAGGCCAGCAGGACGGATGTCTACAGGAAATGCTCTTCCCTTTCTCAAGTAAGTTCTAGAGTTAGACTAGGCTCCCCACTATATTGTTTTGAAGGTATAATTAAAAAAAAATGGGAACCTTTTGGTAATTAAGTTATGTTTTGTTTCCTCAGTTTATGATCTGACAAGACTTCGATGAGACACCCCATTTTAAAAAAAAGGGAAAAAGAAAAAAAAGGGTGGTAAAGAGGAAAAGGCAAGAACCTTCTCTACGAAGGTAAGACAAAGCCAAATAAAGGGACCATGCCAAAAATCCTTTTTTTGATAAAAAGAAAAAAATACTATCTGGTAAAACAAGATGTGTTAGTTCATATATATATATAAAATTTATTTATTAAATTTTTTTGGTTTTAGAACAAAAGAGAGGAACCTAACCAAGTAAAGTCCGTCCCGCATATATCCCTCAGAAATGAATAAGGTAAGGTGTGAATAATAAAGCCTGGAATGACTAGAATAGGATATAAAATTGAAAGATGTATTAGGTGGCGCTGACTAATAGAAACAAACTATTTTGTCGGCAGATAACAGACTTCCTTGAATGATGTTAGAAACAAGAAGTTTGAAGTAAATTGAGATAGCGATATATAAAACGCACTCTACGCAACAAGGTACCTAGATCTATATACCCTTGATATTAAATGTTAAATGAATAACTTAGAGATGCGATAAAATTGGATGGGGAGAATAGATCTTAATTTTCCTATTATATGTAAATTCTCTCTGTCAGTTAAACAGAATCCATTAACATTAGAAGATAGCCATACATGGTGAAAATACTGAGTGAGGATACAGAGAAACTTATGAATAACAGCCAACCAAAAGGTATTTTTTCCTCTACACAATAATTAATAAGCCTGATGATTAAGTTTTATTAATATAAGTCATAAAAACATTTAGGGCCCGATTCTGATGCGGGTTGGAAAAGCTTCCTGACCGAATCGGTTGGGAAATGGTTTCCGACCCACTCGGATCGGGAAAGTCCAACCGGCAGAGTAGGATGCATCCGGATGTTTCCAGATACGATTTGGTTGAACTCCCATTGACTTCAATGGGAACATTTGTTCCTAACCGCATCAGAATCAGGCCATCGGTCGGGAAGCTTTTCCAACCCGCATCCGAATCGGGCCCTTAGAGATGACTAAGTTACCAGTCCCTCTTTCTCTTTGTAGCACCATTCTATCTTTTATCCGAAAGTACTGAAGGATTGCAATAATATCTTTTGCCAATTGATTGAGGCTTCAAAACGGTACCAAATTCAGGTATGCAACAAAACATACAGTCTTTCAGGGATAGAAATAATAGTTAAAAGTAAAACCCTCTCCCAAGGAGAGTGATCGACATGATACTGTCTACAGGTTACCAAATATTAGAATGATTATTTGTAAATATATATCGAATAGTGTTGATGATGTTCTTCACCATGGTATAGAGATGATTTAATGTAAAGTAAATTATACAATTGTGGTAGAACAACTTTGACCTAATGAAAGGGGTGAGACCCCAAATGAATTAAGGAGCCGTTCTTAAGATTAAGTGGGGATAAATAGATGGTTGTATGAATATACAATGGCAAAAGAAAAGTTTGTTAGATTGTTACATGTATTTTCTGAAATCGAGCAAAGGAATATAAACATAAGAATACCAGTTCTTTCTTTACAATAATTCAATGTTCATATTTTTGTCTAGATGTTTTTATAATTGGAAATTGTTGTCCTGAAGGTGACGATATTTTAGAACACCGAAACGCCGCGTCGACAGTCTTTTTTCAAAATATCTTTGTTTTATTATTATGTATTGTATATGTTTTTTTTTTATAAATAACATGGAAAAGTGTTTTTAACTGATATGGATGAATAATGAAGAATGTACTGGTTAATAAAATAGGTAAACATCTTATTCCTTTGCATCTGTGTAGTTGTTTCATTTGACTGTGTAATCACAAAGCATTGAATTATTTTATTGTAAATTTGGTAACCTGCATAAGACTCTATCGCACACTTAGTCCCGTTTCTCACGTTGAGAAAAGAGAGGCCCAGGAGGAGATAATCTCTGCCTAATTACATCAACAGGAGAAGGGAACTTTTGTTTTTTTGAGTCCATATATCCATCCCTTTTCCAAAGAAGGGTACCTCCCACATGACCTTTAGATCATGAGAATGGAGTAAGAACATACACATGGACATCTCTGTACTACACTTAATGTGAATAATAAGAACTGCAACAACCACAGGTGTCCGGGGAGGAGGGAGGGCGCATGTGAATTTACAGCTCTACATGCAAAGAACAGATGCTTACAGGGTAAGTAAAATAATCCGTTCTAGGCATGTGCTGTAGATACACATGCTTTGCATAGACTGTATAGCAGTATACTCCCAAAGCGGTAGCTAACCAGTGGGTGTTGCAGTTGTTTGAAAACGTGTTTTTAGCACTGCTTGTCCTACATTAGCTTGTTAACGTACTAATACATCCACACAATAATGTTTAGTAAATGTGTGTGGTGTAGACCATGTAGCTGCCTTACATATGTCAGCTAAGGGAATGTTACCTAAAGAGGCCATAGATGCTCCTATTTTGTGAGTAGAACGTGCTATAGGAGGTATAGTTAAAGTCCTTTTAGCTTTAACATAGCAAGTTTAAATACATTTAACAATCCATCTAGAGATACCGGATTTAGAGATAGGATTTCCTTTATGAGGTTGAGCAAATGCAACAAAATGTTGTTTTGTGAAAGTCTTTTGATCTATCAATATAGTATAATAGTGCTCTATTGACATCAAGTGTGTGTAGAGCCCTTTCTGCTACTGAATCAGGTTGAGGGAAGAACACAGTTAACTCAATTGATTGGTTAATATGAAAAGCAGAAACTAGTTTTAGAAGGAATTTTGGGTTTGTATGAAGAACCACTATCTTTATTAAATTGAAAAAAGGTTCTTCTAAGGTTAATGCCTGTAGCTCACCAACACATCTTAATGAAGTGATAGCAATTAGAAAGGCAACCTTCCATGAAAGAAATTGTAATGAACAATTGTGTAATGGCTCAAAAGGGGGACCCATAAGCCTTGTGAGAACAATGTTAAGGTTCCAGACCGGTGCAGATGGTACCCTGGGTGGTATTATTCTTTTAAGGCCTTCCATAAAAGCTTTAATTACTGGAACTTTGAATAAGGATAAATGTCTGTTTTGCAGATATGCAGCTATTGCCGCAAGGTGTAGTCGAATACATGTATAGGCTAAGCCAACACCCTGTAGATGCAAAAGATAAATAATATTTTGTATAGCTGCATCTAGTAGATCAATTGTGTTATTATTACAATATATAACAAACCTTTTCCACTTTGCTGCATAACATGCTTTAGTGGTTGGTTTCTTGCTTCTTTAAGAATTGTCATACAATCTGGTGGAAGATTTAGGTATCCGAACTCTATGACTTCAGGAGCCAGATTACTAGGTTTAGCTCCTTGGGTTTTGGATGTCTGATTTCTCCATGGTTCTGTGTGAGAAGATTTGAAGTGAGGGGCAGCTCTTGTTGTGGAACCACAGACAGTTCTAGAAGTGTGGTGAACCATGGTTGACGAGCCCATATGGGAGCCACAAGATTCTGTGTGAGTGATGCCTGCCTGAGTTTCCGAACTAGAAATGGAAGGCGAGGGAGAGGCGGAAAAGCGTAAGCAAATATCCCTGACCAGTTCATCCATAGGGCATTGCCTTTGGATAGATGGTGAGGGAATCTGGAGGCGAAGTTTTTGCATTCTGAGTTCTCTGCTGTGGCAAAGAGGTCTATCTGTGGAAATCCCAATTTTTGGAAGTATGGAAGGAGAACCTGGGGATGAACCTGGAGATTTGTTGCCGCATCCTGCTGAGGAGGTCGGCAAACTGGTTGTGCATGTCTGGAAGGTGTTCTGCCAGAAGATGAACTTTGTGATTTATTGCCCAACGCCAAATTGTCTGAGAGAGGTGTGACAACTGTAGAGAGCCCCCCCTGTTTTTGTACATAATACACAGCTGTCATATTGTCCGTCCGGACTAGGTCAACTTTCATAGGAGGTGAGGCTGAAAAGCTTTTAGTGCTGGATAAACAGCTAGAAGCTCCAAGTAATTGATGCAGAGACTCTTGTGTTTGGTGTCCCATAAACCCTGAATTGTTAGATGCTGGAGATGGGCACCCCAACCTGTGTGAGATGCATCTGCTGTTAGCACGACTTGTGGAATCGGGTCGATGAAGGGCCACCCTTTTGATAGGTTTTGTGTGTTCCACCACTGAAGAGAGCGATGAGTGCGGCTGTCTACCAACACTAGATCTGTTCATTGACCCGTGATTGATTCCACTGACATGCTAAACATTCCTGTAGAGGACATGTGAGAAGTTGGCCTGGTATATGCTGTTCACTAGCTAAAGTGGACACCTTGCACCAGTACAATTCGACTCTTATGGTAGGTAGGTTTAAGACAACCTTTATAGAAAGCTATCCTAGTGGTAGCTGTGGAGAGCAGCCTTCAGGCTTAGTCTTGGAGGAATGTAAAGCAGCTTGTTTTACCACACAATCTCTTGAATCACCAAATGAAAAGACACCACACAGGTATATATATCAAATATATATGTATTTATTACTAAACAACTCTCTACTAATCTCTTTATGAGATTAGAAGTCAGGAACATATGCACAAATCAACGTTTCACAATAAAATAAGCACATATATGGCTGGGGCCCTAGGGGCGTACCAGACCATATACTAAAAAAGAGACTTAAGAACAACGACTTGCAAAGGGACAAGGCCTAGGGCCTTCAGAAGTGTTGGGGCCTCACGAAACCACCCAAGGCAGGTAAGTAAAGGACCCACGGGGGACGCATGCAGTGCGTGAACACAGGCGCGGATCGCCGTAGACTTCAATGGGGCAAGTCGCGTTTAGAAATTAAGAGTTTAAGGGCACTTCGGGAGTAGCTACAAGCAAGTCACTTACAGGGTAAGTAGTTCTAGGGCCAACACCCACAGGAGCACCGTAGTGCTGGAGTTACCTCACCCAGGGAAGCCGGGTACATAGGTGTCCTTTGGTGTCGGGTCGCGGCGTCGTTTTCAATGGGAGCCAATGAAGACTTGCTGCTTGTGAAGTCCGAAGAAGTGTCCGGTGGAATCCAAGCCTGGATTCGGAAGAAGGAAGACCTGAAAGCAGAGGGGACAGTGTTCAAAGTCACTGGGCAGTGATCCGGGGCAAGGAAGATGAATGCCCATCGTCGTCGGCAGATTCAGGTCGTTCACGGGTGTCTTGACTCTTCGGCCACGAGGTCCAGGAGGCGTCGACGACGACCAGGAGCTGGATTCGGCGTGTCCCACGAAGTATGCAGCTGACTGCGGTGTCGGCAACCCGATTGGAGCCAACAAGCCTTGGTAGCAGCAAGTCTCGTGGAAAGCGTAAAAAGTCAATGGTGCAGACCAGCAAGGTCTGGGGAACTCACCCAGCGAGGGTAAGTCAGCGCAGGCCTGGAGCAACCAGGGGAGCCCTTTGGTTCTTTAGAAAAGTCTTCAGGGGACCCACAAGCCGGCTGGCAAGGGATCGCGAAGACGCCTCGGGAGGATTCCTTCAACAGGGGCCCACGGTCACTCGGGACGGGGTAGGCCTCTGATCTTCGGAGGGATTCCTGCTAGAGGCTGGGACCACACGTGGTCCAAAGCACAGGTTCGTAGAACGTCGTGAAGGGGTTGCACCCGACAATAGTGCACGGTACCTAGGGACTGTGGTTCCTCGTCACTCGTGGGGTCCACTGGCCTCAGTTTCGCTGGGGACTCACGATGGCCTTTGAGAAGTCAGGAAATCCTCGTCTTGGGCTGCAGGGACCTCGGGCTCCGGCGGGAGCGGCGTAGTTTGCGACCGTCATTGTAGTTTTTGGTGCCTGCCAAGCAGGGAGTCACTCCTTGACTCCAAGGGAGATTCTTCAGTCTTCCAGAGGTAGTGGAACGTCGAAGGTCCAGGATTCTTCTTCAGAGCGTCGTCCAGGGATATCTAGTTTGCAATGCACAGGTTCCCCTCTTATACTAAAAGGAAGGGAGGGACTAGCTCTATGACCCCACCTATGGGAGGGTCAGGGGAGTGGGTGGCTACACCCACTTCCCTTTGTCCAGTTTCGCGCCAGAGCAGGGGCAGGTAGCCCCTGAGCTGGTTTGAACTGGCATATGCACAGAGGAGCCTTCTGCTCCCCCAGTGCAGGACTTCAAAGCACTCTAGGAGTGCACCCACCCAGCCCCAATACACTAAACCCTGTCTGGAAGGTGGTCACACCCTCCTGTGATAGGGTACCTATTGTTGGGCTTCCTCCACTGCGAGTTTCGGTCATCAGCAGGAGGACAGCCCAGTGTCTGTGACTGGTGGCATCCATTTTGTGATGCCAGGGCTCTTCAGGATTCTACCGCGTTTCCACAGTAGGTACATGTCTATCCCTCTAGAAGGGTGGAATGCTACACCCGCCGCCAGAACTGGCGGGGGGTGGGGTAGTATTCCAAGATGTTTGACACCAAACACAACATGTTTCCGTGCAGCCATCCCAAAGTTAGCATTTAACGCGAGGTTATAATGCGCTTAAGAGTATATGGTCAGGCTGCACTACAAACAGCATCAGAGAAGGGTCTCCGAATGCTGCAGAGGGGCTCTGCTCATGCAGGGGCACCCTCTCACATAGGAACCAAGCACTCTGCCTTCAGGATTGATAAGGCCTGCCATAGGAGTGACTTATAGGTTTATATGTGTGTATCTATGTAGTGATATAGGTAGCCAATATCACAGTAAGGGGTGCATGCACCACCTTACCCAGGCTGCAGTAGCAGGCCTGTGGTGTCAGATTTAGTCTGCTTCCCAGGGGTGGCATAATACATGCTTCAGCCCCTGGTAGGCCTGTGAAGTACCTATGCCCTTGGCACCTAAGGTACCATATACTAGGGACTCATAAGGTACCACAGTATCCAATCACTAGTGCACCTAGAGTGCACTCCAAGTCGTTTAGAGAGAACAGAGAGGCTGGGGCCCTGATTGGCAGGGTCCCAGCCTGACTATAGCCAGAAACCAGTGTAAACATCAGAAAAAAGTGGGGGCAACATAAGAGGCAGATCCTACTCTCCTACACAACCCCCTCCCCCAAACGCAGGGACACTAAACTAACCTTGACCAGTTGAGTCTTCGTGCTCTAAGTGGAAATACCTTGAGAGTCCATCTGCATTGGCATGTTGGGTCCCAGGCCTATGTTCCACTGTATAGTCCATCCCCTGTAGGGAAATGGACCACCTCAAAAGTTTTGGGTTTTCACCTTTCATCTGTTTAAACCATAGAAGGGGCTTGTGGTCAGTCTGAACTATGAAGTGAGTGCCAAACAAGTATGGCCTCAGCTTCTTCAGGGCCCACACCACAGCAAAGGCCTCCCTCTCTATAGCGGACCAACGTTTCTCTCTAGGGGTCAGCCTTCTGCAAATAAAAGCTACTGGCTGGTCTTGACCATCATTCAGTTGAGACAGTACAGCTCCCACACCCAGCTCAGAAGCATCTGTTTGGACAATGAACTTTTGGTGTAGTCTGGACTCTGTAAGATGGGGGCAGTGCACATGGCCTGCTTTAGGTCTTCAAATGCCTTCTGACAGCTAGCTGTCCACTGAAGCTTTTTGGCATTTTCTTTGAGGTCAGATCATTCAAGGGGGTCACTATAGATCCATATCCCTTCACAAACCTCCTATAGTACCCAGTCAGGCCTAAGAAGGCTCTCACCTGTGTCTGGGTGGTTGGAGCAACCCATTCCATTATGGTTTGGATTTTACTCTGTAAAGGCTGAACCTGGCCTCCACTCCACCTGACTCTGCCCTATCTGGCACTTAGTGGCCTTGATAGTGAGGCCTGCTTTCTGCAGAGCCTCCAAAACATTTCTGAGGTGGACCAGGTGATCCTGCCAGGAGGAACTAAAGACAGCAATATCATCTAGATAAGCTGAGCAATAAGTTTCCATCCCTGCCAGAACTTTATTCACCAACCTCTGAAAAGTGATAGGTGCATTTTTCAATCCAAAGGGCATCACCACAAAGTGGTAGTGCCTACCAGGGGTCGAAAATGCTGTTTTGGCTTTTGCATCATCAGCTAACCTGATCTGCCAGTAGCCAGCTGTTAGGTCAAATGTACTTAGATACTTGGCTGAGGCCAAAGTATCAATCAGCTCATCTGCCCTTGGTGTGGGGTAGCCCTGGTGACTGCATTGAGGCCTCTGTAGTCTACACAAAACCTCATTTCTTTCTTACCGCCCTGGGTATGAGGCTTGGGTACTAGGACTACTGGGCTAGCCCAAGGGCTATCTGAAGGCTCAATCACACCTAGCTCCAACATTTTCTGGACTTCAGTCCTGATACAGTCCCTGACATGGTCAGGTTGCCTGTAGATTTTACTCTTGACAGGCAGACTGTCTCCAGTGTCCACCTCATGGGTGCACCAGGTAGTCTGACTAGGGGTCAGGCTAAACATATGTCTGTACTGTTGCAGAACTTGTCTGCACTCAGTTTGCTGATGGTCAGTGAGGCTGCTTGCCAAAGCAACACCATCTACTGACCCATCAGGGTTCTGTGAGAGCAGGTCAGGGAGAGGGTCACTCTCCTCCTCCTGGTCCTCATCAGTTGCCATGAGCAAGCCCATGTCAGCCCTGTCAACATATGGCTTTAATCTGTTGACGTGGAGCACCCTCAGGGGGCTCCTGGGAGTTCCAAGATTCATCAGATAGGTGACTTCTCCCTTTTGCTCAACTATGGTATGGGGGCCACGCCACTTGTCTTGGAGGGCTGCTGGGGCCACAGGCTCCAACACCCACACTTTCTGTCCTGGCTGGTACACAGTCAGCACAGCTTTTGGTCATGCCACGCTTTTTGTAATTCTTGGCTGGCCTCCAGGTTTTTGGTTGCCTTTTTCATGTATTCGGCCATCCTGGAGCGGAGACCAAGTACATAGTCCATCACATCTTGTTTGGGGGCTTGAGAGGTAACTCCCAGCCCTCTTTTACCAAACATAATGGACCTCTTACAGGATGCCCAAACAGAAGCTCAAATGGGCTGTAACCAACCCCCTTCTGTGGAACCTCTCTGTATGCAAACAACAGGCAGGGAAGAAGAAGGTCCCATTTCCGCCTAAGCTTCTCTGGGAGTCCTTTAATCATTCCCTTCAGGGTTTTGTTGAAACGTTTAACCAACCCATTGCATTGTGGGTGATAGGGGGTGGTGAACTTATAAGTTACACCACACTCCTTCCACATTGCTTTCAAATATCCTGACATGAAGTTTGTACCTCTGTCAGAGATGACCTCCTTTGGGAAACCCACTCTGGAGAAAACTCCAATGAGGGCTCTTGCCACCACAGGGGCTGTGGTGGTCCTCAGGGAATTGCCTCTGGGTACCTGGTGGCATGATCCACTACCACCAGGATAAATCTGTGCCCAGATGCAGTTTGAGGGTCAAGGGGACCAACAATGTCAATCCCTACCCTTTCAAAGGGTACCCCCACCACAGGTAGTGGTATCAGGGGGGCCTTTGTAGTGCCACCTGCCTTGGCATGTGACACAGGAGCGACAAAACTCCTTTGTGTCCTCTGACATATGTGGCCAATGAAAATGTGAAACAAGCCTGTCCCAGGTCTTGTTTTGGCCCAAGTGACCTGTTAAAGGGATATCATGTGCTAGGGTCAAGAGGAACCCCCTAAACCTCTGAGGTATTACCAACCTCCTGGTGGCTCCAGGGGCTGGATCTCTACCCTCAGAATATAGGAGTCCCTCATCCCAATAAACTTTATGGGACCCACTAGCACTCCCAGCAGCCTCAGCAGCAGCCTGCTGTCTGAGGGGTTCAAGAGAGGGGCAGCACTGTTGCTCTTTACTCAGATCTTCCCTAGAAGGGCCCCTGCCCCCAAGAACTCAACCTGATCAGGCTCAAGTTCCTCTGGGGCAGTTCCTTCTTCAGGGTCTGCTCCTCCTCCCTTAAGAGGGGAATCAATGATCTGAGACAGAGGGAAGGCACTGCCTTAACCCTACTGCTCCTCTTCTTGGGAAGCATCTGGTCCATAATTTCAGGATCCAGAGCTGGTTCAGTGTCATGCATTTTGGCCTGTGACCTGGTCACAGCAAATACCTCTGCAGGGATGCCTAACATCTTAGCATGAGTCCATAACTCTACTTCAGACCAGGATGAAGTTTCTAGATCATTGCCCAATAGACATTCTACAGGGAGGTCTGCACTGACTACAACCTTCTTGAGGCCAGTTACCCCTCCCCAGGAGAAATTCACAACTGCCAGACTATGGTTGGTCCTGACATTGCTTGCATTGGTCACCTGGTACATTTCGCCCAGGATGATCTGTCCAGGGTCCACAAGATCCTCTGCCACCATGGTGACACTAGCACCTGTGTCCCTAAATGCCAAAGCCTGTTTGCCATTTATTACAGGCTGCTGTTTGTATTTGCCCAGATTACTGGGGCTTACCAGGAAGGACATGTCAATGTCTCCATCACAAATCAGCATTGCCTGAGTGAGTTCTCTGACTAGGCCAGAGTCCACTTCAGAACCCAGGGTCAACCCTACTACACCCTTATTCTGAGTACCACCTCCACCAGTAGCTGAACTAGGGGGAACAGTTGCCTTAGGGGCAGGAGTGGTGGTGGTTTGGTCTTTGGACTTGTTACAATCAGAAGTCCAGTCCCCTTTCTGTTTACAGAATTTGCACCAGGGCTTCTTTTGGCCTTTTCCCTTGTTGGATTGTGACTCCCCACCAGATGCAGATTTTTGGGGCCCTTGTGAAGACTTCTGGTCTTTTGACTTATCCCCACCTTTCTCTGAGCCCTTAGAATCCTGCTTCTTTGTGTCACCCCCTTGGTTCTGGGTTTTCTGCCTCACCCTGGTTCTGACCCACTTGTCTGCCTTCTTTCCCAATTCTTGGGGAGAGGTCAGATCGGAGTCCACCAGGTATTGATGCAACAACTGGTTCTGGCAATTATTAAGGATCTGTTCTCTCATCATTAGATTATACAATCCCTTGAAATCAGTAACCCTACTGCCAACCAGCCAACCCTCCAGAGCCTTGGTTGCACAATCTACAAAGTCAGTCCAGTCCTGAGTCTGTGCCTTCTGGGTGTCTCTGAACTTCAACCTGTACTGCTCAGTGGTTAAGCCAAACCCATCTATCCGTGCACTCTTCAGGACTTCATAATCATCAGCATCCTCTTCTCTAACAGTGAGGAGCTTGTCTCTACCTTTATCTGAAAAGGAGAGCCACAAGATTGCTGCCCACTGCTTTTGGGGGACCTGTTGTACTCTACAGGCCCTTTCCATAGCAGTTACCCACTTATGGATATCATCCCCACTCTGGTAGGGAGGAACAACCTTGCTCAGGTTCCTATGGTCTGGAATATATTCTCTGCCTCTAGGGACACTTGCTGCCACCAGGGGGTTCTAACCCCTTTTTAGGTCGAGCCTAGAGCAGCGCATGCGCTGCTTGCGAGACTTATAGTAAGTGGCTTCAGAAAGCTGACCAGACGCTCGTGCGTCATGGCCTTTTTCCTGCGGTTACGCGCGAAGGGCCGACATCTGTTTCCCATTATCGTGCCCAGACGCGGGCGCGATAATTGGAAACACATGCCTGCTGTGCGTGTAATCGCAGGCAAAAGGCCATGACGCACGAGCGTCTGGTCAGCTTTGCAGGCTGCCGCGCTCGCTCGTTTTATATAGCATGCATGTAGACACAACCACGATTTCACCACTTCTCTTCCGGTCGTTACGTAAACAATTTCCCTTGATGAGCTGTCCAATTATCGGCCTCTCAGTAGAAAGCGGCCCTCACATGTAAAGGCGGGAACTCTTCATAAAGACTGCGAGTGGCAATTATCATGGAGTGCTTGCCTTGAATATCTGCTATTTATAAGCGAACCAATCAGAAAGTCAACCTGTCACCCACCTGACCCTCCAAATAATTCGTGCTGAATCCCGGTCGCGCAAACCTTTAAGAAAGGACTGGTGTCGTGTTATTGGAGTCCGCCAGGTGAGGAGGCGGCAGGAGCCCCCCCCACCCCCCTCCTCCCTCTTTGATGGGAGTCCAGTCACTAGGCTGTCCTTACCTCACGCATTTAGAATTATTAGCTTGAGGCTGTTCACAGTGTGGTGAAAAGTTTGAGGGTACCCTCTAAGCCACCATGACTGATGCCGGCTGCAAGGACGCCGACTGCGCCGTGTCCAGGCTGCTCAATGTGGTGGAGAGCGAGCTGCAGGCCGGGAGGGAGAAGGGGGACCCGACGGAGAAGCAGCTGCAGGTCACCCTCGAGGACGGCGAGCTGTGGCACAAGTTCAAAGAGGTGACGAATGAAATGATTGTCACCAAGAACGGCAGGTGAGTGCACTTATGTGGGTGCGCCGCCACTCCATGAATATTTAGGGCAGGGTCTGCGAGGTCGTGCATGCATGCATTGCTGTTTAAAACGACTTCAGAGCACATCTGCTGGTTGAGTGCTTTAACCCAGTGTCATACACGTGATAACATGCATATGTGTTCATCAGCAGGTCAAATCTTAACTGTATCTGTGTTCAGTTGGTTCAGCCTGTTTCCTTTTTCCAGCAGTGGACTCATTTTAGTGATGAGGCATTATATTTTTGAACGTTTGTTATACAATGTAATATCAAACATACTGGTGTTCACAAGTGAAGCAGAGGGTCTGTGGTTTCTAAAAGCAAACTGAAAATGTCACGAGGCCTTTACATAAAAATGCATGCAACTCACAGACTTATATAAACATATGTTGCGTATTTTGAATCACTCATTCACCACTTGGGGCATCTTTGTGCTGAATAGCAGATGTGTGTTTTATCCAACTCAGTGGTACTCATTTTATCGACCTCGGAAGGATGAATGTTTGAGTGGACCTGCCAGGATTTGAATCTGTGACTGTGAGGCGAAATACAGATCCCTGGAGTAGATGCTTTAGTCCACTGAGTCAGACAGGGGTCTGGAGACCGTGATGAACAGGTCACTGCTGGACATTTGTCACATCCTCAAGGCCAATGTGCTCGATTGTGATGATCAATATTTTATGTGTTTGAATGTGTTTAGGGAACTTTGAATGTGTGGCTCAGTAGCTCTTAGATGGCACATTTTTGTTTGGAGAAAGTATTGCATAAAAATATAATTCACTAAAACTTATAACAAACAAACTGAGAATGCATGTTTGTGAGGTATGCATAGAGTGCACGATTAAAGGGTATTTACATACGACAGATGAGCTTAAGTGAAAATTCTCTGTAAATAACAGAACTAATGTTTCAGTTTGAAAAAATATCAGTACATCTGACATACAACGCCTGCTGCATCTTAGGTGGCCCTATGCACCTGCACATGCTTATTGCCACACACCCTATGCTATGTACGCATGCTGCTTTTTGTAAGTTACAAATAAGAACGCAAACTGAATGGATATGAGCTAGAAACATAGTTTAAATTGACAGCCAGAAAGAGAAGCAAAGAATCGGACACCAGACAGCATGCATAAACAGAAAGCAGAATAGACAGATAGACGGATAGACGGACGGACGGACGGATGGATTGATTTAATGGACGATCCCAGTGATTTTTGTTAACAAGTTGAAAAGTATCACTATCGTTTTTTGAGCTTGAAAATTGAGGACACAAGTATATTTATTAGCTTTCTAAGCAGCTTATATGAAGAGAGTGTGATAGTCCCTATCTTGCACATTCTGCCAACCCCTGCATACCTCGACTCTTGCTTATAAAAAGTGTCATTGGATTCTGAGCACAAGACGAGGTGGTGCAGCTCATTGAAGCTACATGACGGACAGCGCTGCACGGACAGTAGGAGAGCTTTGCCACCGCTGCCCAAACATAATAGAATAAGCAAAAATATTCGGGGTAGAAAATGTAAAACAGTGTCGGGCGCACATATTAAAGAAAATATTTGCATAGTGGGGAAATAATTGACAGTTGTATTGAAATATATTGTGATTGCACTGAGTTAATAGCTATGAAGTTATGCCAAAAGAGGCGACGAGTCCCAGCGAGCTGGAATATTTCATGACTGCACCTGTGGGCGTATTTTTCACAACAGCGACCAACGCCGCACTTGAACATCAAGTGTACACCATATTTCAAGTGCAATACACACGGGATGCAAATTTGCCTCGTCCATATAATTTGACTGGATTTTTAATTCTGTTAATTGACGCGCCCTCATCTGAGGGTTTAAAATGTGAAGCAAGAGAAGTAATTGGTCTTAGATGTAAATCGCCGGAGAAGGTAAGTTCAGAACACAGCTCATATTGTATTAATTTATGCTGCTGCTTTTCACCATTTTTATGCCTAAATTTTCATGCGCCCCAGTGAAAATATGACGTATCATATTCATAAAAAACATGTGAAGAAAACTTAATTGCACACATAGCTTGATTCACCAGCGTAAATTCTCTTCAGAGAAGACTGGATTTACACTAACTGTACCGGTCAGGTTAGACTCGGTAAAGGATGTTCAGCAGTGGACACGCACTGCTTCCGGTCCTTGCTGGACTTCCGGCTCAGGACAGCATATGCACGAATGATATTTCTCGTGCCCACCTAGCCAAAAGGCAGCGGAGGTGAGCCCTTTAACACCACCGCCTTGATTGTAGGGAGCCTCGAGGCTCCCTCCTCAACCATCCTGCCTCACATACACACCAGTCCGCTCTGAAAGGGCGTCCACGCGGAGGGGCTGTGGTTCCAGAGCCACGCTAGCGATGCCCGCGATGTGGCTGATTTGGGTGGGGGTCCACAGATCAGTTCAGGAACGACTCTCTGATTTTAACAAGTGGGGAAAACAGAAACCAGATTTCTATGCTTAGGCTGTAATAACAAGCATTGGCATAGCCAATAGGTCTCGCTTTTGGGACCTTATAAGTATTTAGTTATGCAGCACAATATCCTTGGTGCAACAACATCAACTGTTGCATGGCTAAACACTTATAAGGTCCCAAAGGCGAGACCTATTGGCTATGCCAATGCTTGTTTCTAGAAGCTCTCTGGAGCTCCAGGGCTTCCTTATCTAATGCCAACTGCTTGGTTTTGAGGGCAAACCTTGCTTCCTCATACTGCAGCAGTTTGTACATTCTGTCAGAGGAGGTCTCTCTTCTTGAGAAGTAGGAGTTCCTCTGGTAGACAGATTCTCTGCCAGAGTGATAGGAGTGCTCAGATTCCCTAGAAAGGGACCTAGGCCTGTCCTCCACTATGTCAGTTCTATTAGGGAGAATTCCTCTGTCCTGTTCAGACCCCTTGGGACCTGGCCCTACAATCACAGAGTCTTGGTCATCCAGATGTTCATCATCTGACCCAGACACTGTAATTGACCCACCCACTGATTCAGATCCATTAGCTCCTAGAGCTAATCTAAGATCATCTGTCAGCAGATCTATCAGGTGTAGTGTGGAGGGACTCTGTCCTAGCTTCAGGTGCCTTGCAGCACACATGGTTCTCAACTCAGAGAAAGCCATGTCCTTATACTGAGGCTGAGTGGATCCACTGGGTCCACCCTTTAAGGACATTCTAGTGTTGTGCAGTGTTGTACTACCTACACTAGTTTGTGGCCTACTGATACTAGCTTGAGCTGTAGAAAGGGTGTGCTATCCCTTGGCACACAGCTCTAAGTTCAGTAGAACTTATTGATACTAAGCTTGACTTTATATGTACCTTGAGTACCTAAAGTGGTTTTCAGTTAGTAATTCAAATGGAGATTTTCTGGTAAAACAATAGCAAGCTGGAATCCCACCGCTGCCACCAATGTGAGAAGTTGGCCTGGTATATGCTGTTCACTAGCTAAAGTGGACACCTTGCACCCGTACAATTCGACTCTTATGGTAGGTAGGTTTAAGACCACCTTTATAGAAAGCTATCCTAGTGGTAGCTGTGGAGAGCAGCCTTCAGGCTTAGTCTTGGAGGAATGTAAATCAGCTTGTTTTACCACACAATTTCTTGAATCACCAAATGAAAAGACACCACACAGGTATATATATCAAATATATATGTATTTATTACTAAACTACTCTCTACTAATCTCTTTATGAGATTAGAAGTCAGGAACATATGCACAAATCAACGTTTCACAAAAAAATAAGCACATATATGGCTGGGGCCCTAGGAGCGTACCAGACCATATACTAAAAAAGAGACTTAAGAACAACGACTTGAAAAGGGACAAGGCCTAGGGCCTTCAGAAGTGTTGGGGCCTCACGAAACCACCCAAGGCAGGTAAGTAAAGGACCCACGGGGGACGCGTGCAGTGCGTGAACACAGGCGCGGATCGCCGTAGACTTCAATGGGGCAAGTCGCGTTTAGAAATTAAGAGTTTAAGGGCACTTTGGGAGTAGCTACAAGCAAGTCACTTACAGGGTAAGTAGTTCTAGGGCCAACACCCACAGGAGCACCGTAGTGCTGGAGTTACCTCACCCAGGGAAGCCGGGTGCATAGGTATCCTTTGGTGTCGGGTCGCGGCGTCGTTTTCAATGGGAGCCAATGAAGACTTGCTGCTTGTGAAGTCCGAAGAAGTGTCCGGTGGAATCCAAGCCTGGATTCGGAAGAAGGAAGACCTGAAAGCAGAGGGGACAGTGTTCAAAGTCACTGGGCAGTGACCCGGGGCAAGGAAGATGAATGCCCACTGTCGTCGGCAGATTCAGGTCGTTCACGGGTGTCTTGACTCTTCGGCCACGAGGTCCAGGAGGCGCCGACGACGACCAGGAGCTGGATTCGGCGTGTCCCACGAAGTCTGCAGCTGACTGCGGTGTCGGCAACCCGATTGGAGCCAACAAGCCTTGGTAGCAGCAAGTCTTGTGGAAAGCGTAAAAAGTCAATGGTGCAGACCAGCAAGGTCTGGGGAACTCACCCAGCGAGGGGAAGTCAGGGGAGGCCTGGAGCAACCAGGGGAGCTCTTTGGTTCTTTAGAAAAGTCTTCAGGGGACCCACAAGCCGGCTGGCAAGGGATCGCGAAGACGCCTCGGGAGGATTCCTTCAACAGGGGCCCACGGTCACTCGGGACGGGGTAGGCCTCTGATCTTCGGAGGGATTCCTGCTAGAGGCTGGGACCACACGTGGTCCAAAGCACAGGTTCGTAGAACGTCGTGAAGGGGTTGCACCCGACAATAGTGCACGGTACCCAGGGACTGTGGTTCCTCGTCACTCGTGGGGTCCACTGGCCTCAGCTTCGCTGGGGACTCACGATGGCCTTTGAGAAGTCAGGAAATCCTCGTCTTGGGCTGCAGGGACCTCGGGCTCCGGCGGGAGCGGCGTAGTTTGCGACCGTCGTTGTAGTTTTTGGTGCCTGCCAAGCAGGGGAGTCACTCCTTGACTCCAAGGGAGATTCTTCAGTCTTCCAGAGGTAGTGGAACGACGAAGGTCCAGGATTCTTCTTCAGAGCGTCGTCCAGGGATATCTAGTTTGCAATGCACAGGTTCCCCCTCTTATACTAAAAGGAAGGGAGGGACTAGCTCTATGACCCCACCTATGGGAGGGTCAGGGGAGTGGGTGGCTACACCCACTTCCATTTGTCCAGTTTCGCGCCAGAGCAGGGGCAGGTAGCCCCTGAGCTGGTTTGAACTGGCATATGCACAAAGGAGCCTTCTGCTCCCCCAGTGCAGGACTTCAAAGCACTCTAGGAGTGCACCCACCCAGCCCCAATACACTAAACCCTGTCTGGAAGGTGGTCACACCCTCCTGTGACAGGATACCTATTGTTGGGCTTCCTCCACTGCGAGTTTCGGTCATCAGCAGGAGGGCAGCCCAGTGTCTGTGACTGGTGGCATCCATTTTGTGATGCCAGGGCTCTTCAGGATTCTACCGCGTTTCCACAGTAGGTACATGTCTATCCCTCTAGAAGGGTGGAATGCTACTCCCGCCGCCAGAACTGGCGGGGGGGTAGTATTCCAAGATGTTTGACACCAAACACGACATGTTTCCGTGCAGCCATCCCAAAGTTAGCATTTAACGCGAGGTTATAATGCGCTTAAGAGTATATGGTCAGGCTGCACTACAAACAGCATCAGAGAAGGGTCTCCGAATGCTGCAGAGGGGCTCTGCTCATGCAGGGGCACCCTCTCACAAAAGAACCAAGCACTCTGCCTTCAGGATTGATAAGGCCTGCCATAGGAGTGACTAATAGGTTTATATGTGTGTATCTATGTAGTGATATAGGTAGCCTATATCACAGTAAGGGGTGCATGCACCACCTTACCCAGGCTGCAGTAGCAGGCCTGTGGTGTCAGATTTAGTCTGCTTCCCAGGGGTGGCATAATGCATGCTTCAGCCCCTGGTAGGCCTGTGAAGTACCTATGCCCTTGGCACCTAAGGTACCATATACTAGGGACTCATAAGGTACCACAGTATCCAATCACTAGTGCACCTAGAGTGCACTCCAAGTCGTTTAGAGAGAACAGAGAGGCTGGGGCCCTGATTGGCAGGGTCCCAGCCTGACTATAGCCAGAAACCAGTGTAAACATCAGAAAAAAAGTGGGGGCAACATAAGAGGCAGATCCTACAGGACACATGTGTAATCTTGTGTGAGGCACTATTGCAATGCATTATGCCATCATCCCTAATAGCTGCATGAAAGTTTTGACTGTTCGGTATTGGTTGTTTTGAAACTGAAGTAATAAAGTTTGAAAGTTTTGAATTCTGGCTGCTAGGGAGAGGCTACAGCTGTGTGAGTGTTTAGCGTTGGTGCCAGATATGGTTGTACTTGTGAGGGTTGATGATGGGACTTTTGTGCATTGACTGTAAATCCCAATTGATGGAGAAAGTTTATGGTAGCTTGAGCGTGTTGTAAACACTTTTGCTGTGTGTTGACTTTGAAGAGCCAATCGTCCAGATATGAGAAGACATGAATTTGTTGTCTTTTTAGATGAGCTGCGACTACTGCTAAACATTTTGTGAATACTCTGGGTGCAGTAGTCACTCAGAATGGGAATACTTTGAATTGATAGTGATTTCCTGCTATCACAAATCTGAGATATTTGCGATGTGCTGAATGGATAGGAATATGGAAGTATGCGTCCTTTACATCTACTGTGGACATAAAGTCGCCTTGTTGTAGGAGTGGAAGCACTTTTGAAGGATAACCATATGGAAGTGTTCTGACAGTATATATAGATTTATCGTTCTGCGATCTAAGATTGGTCGTAGAGACCCATCCTTTTTTGGGTTTAGGAAGTAAAATGAGTAAACTCCTGATCCTTGGTGTTGTAATGGAACTGGTTCTATAGATCCTTTAGTTAGAAGAGCTTGTACTTCTTGTTTTAGGAGCGGTTGGTGTTGTAGCAAGAGTTTGTGAGTGCGAGGTGGAATATTGGGAGGATTGCTGGTAAGATCCAGGCACTAACCATGTTGGATAATGTAAAATACTCATTTGTCTGATGTTATTGATTGCCAAATGGGACAGAATTGTTGTAGTCTTCCCCCGACAGGTGTAAAATGGTCGTGGGGAATTGTACACAAGTCACTGTTTGTTGGGAGCTGGAGAGGTATGTGTTGGGGTGCCTTTACCTCTGCCTTTAAAATTGTTTTCTCTGTATCCACCTCTATAGAAACCTCTTGATGGCGAGGATTGTGTGTTTGACCTGTATGAGGACACATTGGGATCTGAGGGATTACCTTCGGATCCTCCTATAAAATGAATGGCAAAAGGAGCCTCTATTGGATGGTGACTGAAGGGCTCCCATTGATTTCGCCACTACTGTGTCCTTTTTCATTTTCTCAAGTGACTCATCTACTTGAGGTCCAAAAATATTCTGTTTGTCAAAGGGGGCATTAAGAATAGTTTGTTGAACCTCCTGTTTAAACCGGTAGATTCTCAGCCATGCATGCCTTCTAAGAAGAATGCTGGTGTTAATACCCCTTGCTGCAGTATCAGCAGCATCTAGTGCACAGAAGAATTAGTTATTAATTTCCCCTCCTGCACTAATTCTTGTCCTTTTTTGTGTTATTCTGGGAGATATTGGAATAACTGTTCCATTTCATGCCAGTGGGCCCTGCCATATCTTGCTAATAGACCTTGAGTGTTGGCTATACGCCAAAGGTTGGCGGATTGTGCAGCCACCTGTTTCCCTGATGCATCTATTAACTTAGACTCTGTCTGGAGGCGGTGCATCTGCTGAAGTTTGGGAATTTGTCCTTTTACGAGCATTGGACACAACTAAGGAATTTAAAGGCAACTGTCCTCTAATAAACATCGGATCACTTGGAGGAGGTCTGTATTTCTTGTGAACCCTGGGTGTTAAAATACGAGCCCGTGTCGCTACATGCCTTTTAAGATAGGTAAAGATTGTGCTGTCCTATGTGGTGTTCCTAAAGTTTCAAATAAAAAATCCTCCTCTAAGGATTTTTTATGTAGTGTGACCTCATGGTATGATGTTGCTCTGGAAATTAACTCCAGGTATGCTGTGTTGTCATCAGGAGGTGATGGCTTTGTAGGGTACAGGTCAGGATCATTATCTATGGGAGGATCAATGTTATACTCATTCCATGGATACATTGGTGGTGGACTATCATCACCCCTTCAATCAATATCCGGCTGTGTGTGTGGAGAACCCTGTGGTGTAATGTCTAAAGAGTTTGGGCCTGGTGGTGGTGAAGATGGTGAAGTGGTTTGAGGAACAGGGTAGATAGGGCTTGTAGCCATCTCTTTTTTCTTCTTTAGAGGAATTTTGTAACTTATTTCCTCTGAAGGAATGTTCCTTTAGGAAGGTGAGGCATGTTTAGCTAGTATGTGTCCAGTGTCTGGATTAATGTAGATTTTCTTCTGTTTAGGATCCAGTTTTTCCTGCATAATCTCCATGATAGGTTCCGGAGGCTTTTGATGAGCATCCTTTGTTTTCGGAGCCAAGCTGGATCTGTCCTTTTTATCTTTTGGAGCCGAAGGTTTTGGTGCCGAAGGTAGTTTTTCTCGGTTCCGAACCGGAAGGCTTGAATGTCTGTTTCGGTAACGAGCCCAAGGGCGGGGTGTTAGAAGCAGTGTCTCGGTGCAGACCATGGCCAGAAGGCAGTGGTGGCCCAGAAGCCTTTTGTTTGATGGAAGAAAGTCTAAGGGGCAAAGGGGCTTTGTTACTCACGGGGACAGTGTCCCGCTGGAACGTCTTCAGACTGTAACTCGATTTCCAGTTCCGAATCTGATTCTTGGATAGAGAAGGCCGCCTCCTCCTCCTCTTCCGCTGCCAACGCCTCCATTTGCTCGTGCTCGGTATCTTCTCCGAAGCTATCCAGGGTGTGTTCAATGTTCTGCCACTGCATGTCCCTTCATCGAGCCTGATGATTCCGCAAAGTCTTCTTCGATTGGAACGATTGACAAGCGTCGCAATTTTCTTCCTTGTGCTCTGGTGAGAGGCACAAGTTGCAGACTTTATTCAGGTCAGTGCGCGGATACTTGGAGTGGCACCGAGGGGAGAATTGAAACGGAGTCCGTTCCATCGGCAGAAGACTGGCTAATACGGAACGGAGTAGAAGTTGAACGACGCGGCTAGGCCCGAAGGCGGCCAACGAGGTCTTCTCTACCGAAGATAGAGTTTTCCTATTTCTCGACATGCGGAGAATGGTGAAGTGTGTACGATAACAATACCGACGAGGGCACAGTGGGTTGCGCACCGAGGGGATCCCTAAGAATGGTTTTGAACCTGAGCGCCGCAAACCACGTCCGAACCCGATGGCTGAAAGAAAACAATCTAACAATGGAGTCGATGCCCATGCGCACTATCACCGAAAGGAGGAGTCACCTTACCGCTTGACTGGAAAAGACTTCTTCGAAGAAAAACAACTTGCAAACATCCGGACCCAACACTAGATGGCAGGAGTAGGCAAAGCATGTGTATCTAGAGCACACATCACTCGAACATAAGGGTGTTTGAATGGTAAAGAGAGCTTTTTCTCCCAAAGGCTTTTCGGTCCAACAAGACTGAAAGATCTGACTGGCTGACCTCAGCTTGAAAAAAAAAATGTTGCGGCAGACATTATAGGACACTAGTACTTGGTCCTTGTGTCATGAACAAGTTAAAAAAGGAGCACAGACACCTTGAAACCCTGGCACTCACTGGGGAGGATCCTACTAGGGGACAAAAAGACTGAGTGTAGCCCTCCCATGAGGTACCACGGTACTCATGAGGGAGTTGCACCATGGGACGGTGCAAGATTCATTTAGGACTGTGCAGGATTCACAGTACTACCAAGGATTTGATGCTTGATTGCAGTAGCTTAAGAGTACTGTGAAAAAATGTTTAAAAATAAGTGGTTAAAATTTGGGTTGGGAGTCTATAGGGGTTATGCACAGGGCCCTGGCCGTGCAGCCGGTTTTGGCCACCCACACAGAAATTGGCACAAGACTTAACCAGAGGTCAGGCCCAGCATTGAACCCACTGCTGCACATGGCCAAAATCTTTGCTCATCTGCAACTCACACTAGTTGAGCTCCGTCTCAACCTTGTTTAAATGAAGAACTGCTTGCACTTAATACTTTACTGGTAGCAAAAATGTGCACCACGTAACTTTTAACATACTAAATCAGACTTGGTTCCAGTACTACACTGTTTCTATTTCATAAATGTACACATATACATTAAGTCAATCTATGTTCTATATGTTTATGGGCTCTTTACTACCTAGTTTTTTTAATGATCAAGTGGTTTATAGAGCAATTTGAGGAGCAGCAGCTTGGACGATGTCATCAAAGAAGTCATCTGCGATGTCATCACTGATGGCATTCAACATGTCATGAGTGATGGAATATGTGAGATCATAAGCAGAGCATGGCATAGGTACAACTTCTAGTTAGGTAAGCAAATTATAACTGGCGAATTTCATTGTTTTTTTATACAGTAGTTTTTGTATAGTTTCAACTATGGCAGTCATCACTGTGTAGTTACAGTTTGGACCGGGGTTCCATAGAAAACAGATTTTTGTTTTGCTAATAACTTTGGTGGCATTTGACAAATCTTAACAAAACCTTCCACAAGAAAGGTTAAGCCATCTCAGCTTCTTCCAGGAACGTTTCAGGGTGATCCTCCAAGCAGGGATTGAGAAAAAGGAGAAGGTCCCAAAACAAGTTTTCCACCAGCAATTTGCCATAGGAAAATGGAACAGCAATACAGCCAAAACAGCTGAACGAAATTACACCAAATTTGGCAGAAAGGTAGATCTTCATCCAAAAAGCGTGCTTCTTATGATTTGGTGTAAATCTCTTCAGTAGTTTTGGAGAAATTAAGGTTTAAAATGTATGTGTATTTTGGGACAGTGTACCTTTGCTGTACTACTATGGAGTACTGCGAGCTCAAAATACAAGATCTGATTGGCTGACCGCAATTTGAAGAAAATGTTGCAGCTGCAATTTTATGACTCAGGAACTCAGCCCATGCGCTGTCGGATTTTTTTTGAAAAAAGGAATAAAAAGGCAGGGTAGAGGGTACCCTGAGACCATGGAACTTGGGGGTGGGTGGGCCCTGGGCCAAATTGAAAATATTTTTTTTTGTAGTACTGCCATACCACTGCGATGCTAAGCGTGGACCCTGTCAATATTTTTGGGAAATCACGTAGTGGCGCAATAAATACATAAATAATGGATGCCTTGGGCCATTGCACAACCATGGGGGGTTGGCTAGCAATGGGGGCTGGGCGGAGGCACTCCGCTATAGGCCACACCCTGCACTCAAACCCCACACTACATGACGCTAGGTTGGCCACCCACGGGGGATTGGGCACAAAGCCAGTCTGCAGGCAAGGCCCTGCGCCCAACTCCATGCTGCGCATGACCAAAGGCTGTGCCCAGTGCAGGTTGGTATAGTAAATATGGTAATAAAATATTACCTTATGTTTAAAAGAAAAAAACTAGAAATTCACTGAAAAAACAAAGGTTAAAGGGACATTATAGCTAGGTGTGGTAATACCTTACTTTATATTGTTATAAAAACTTCAAAATGTACTGAAAAAAAGGTTAATGTGATGTTAGTTAGGTGAAAATGTAGTTTAAAATGTGATGTTTTAAGCTACAAAAACCACTAAAATTCACTAGTTATAGTTAACTGAATAAACAAACTCGTACCCTTGCCAGGCAATGCTTATGATATCACATCACTCATGAAATGTTCTATGATATCTTTGATATCACTAATTACATCTGAAATTACATCATTGATAACTATACTCTGTATGGCGAGGCCATGAGTTGTAGTTTCTTCATTTAACTATAGCTGGTGAATTTAAGTGTTTTTTTAGTTTAAAATATGACATTTTAAATGACATTATCATCCAACTTTTTAAAAACACTTTAACCTTTGTTTTTTTAGTGAAAATGTTAATTTATGTATACTCATGTACATACATACACACACATACATAAAAACAATACAAACCGTACATGTTAAGTAGTGGTACTCTTGAGGCAGCGGCTGTAATGCAGTGACTCCCGTTGCAGGTTACAGCAATTTAGTGGCCTACAACCTTCCCCATCACTGTCGATCAGGGCTCTTATTTGTAAAGGCCACTCAATCCACACTGGCAGATATAACAGTAAACTTTTAATCCTTAGATGAACACCAGCCTAAAGTCATTCTCCTATATTTGTTGATTTGTATGACACACTGAAACATGGAACATGCTAAGAATGCATACATCAAAGGACCAGCATAAAGGGCCCACTGCTGCAGTGGATGAAGTTGTTCGTGTCTGATCAAAGACAACAAGTTAGAATCTGCAATGTCACTTCTTCAACCAAATCCATCTCATTCATTTTACCTCTGGGTTTTGCCAAAACCCTACTACTGTTCAGTATTTCTTGCACAAGTGATCTCCCAAAATCCACTGAAATAAAAATAGGCTCGTGCATTATTGTAAGTAAGTGAAATATTAATTGTGCTGGATGGTAGTCCACCACAGCTGATAAAATCACTGACCTGTTAGGTGGAATCAAAGGTTTCAGTAATTTAGGGACATGGCGGAGGGGCGTATAAGAAGGCTGCATTCTTTCAAGCTCCAGTGCCGCCATCGACCATCCCTTGACAGCAAGAGGAAAAGCTTTGCACCAGAACTGCCCTCGCTTGCCAGTGCTGGGCACTGCGGAGCGGACTGTGGAGCTGGCTACCTATGGCTGAGACTGCAGCCGATCCCCTCGCCACCGGGCCTAAGATAGCAGAAGCTACAGTGCTCTGGGCCTGAAAGAGGCCGCCTGGGTGGTGTGGTGTCTTGGGTCACTAGGCCCTCATGCTGCAGAAATGACCACACGGACACGCTGTAGTTGGATACTGGAACTGGCCCAGGGCACGTGTGCCCGGCCCCTTTTATTGGCAGGGTCACCTGACCGGTGACACCTGTGATGGGTGGGTGTACAGTGTGGGTTAGCACCAGGCGAAACACTATAACGTGTCCAGCAGGACACTACATCCCTCCCAAATTTTAATGGAAAAAGATATAAACAAAAGTCCAACCTATGGGAAAAACAACATCACAAAACATAGCACCAATGAGTCTCTCCAGGCCGTCTGCCGGGCGGTGCTGGAGCTCTGGACTGCACAGTCAGGAGGCTTTAGTCCACCTCGGCGATGTAGTTCAGACTGGCCCGGTCTCGCGGTGTTGAAGTCTATTTACATAGTTCCAATAGCGGTGCAACTGGAGCGGTGGTGGAGTCCACTTTGGAGATCTTGCAGGCGCTCAGGTTCCGGTGGAAGGCAAACCTACAGCTATTGAGGATGACCTTGGTGGGTGAGGGCTTCCTTGGAGGTGACATGCTTGATGATCTTTAGGTGACCAGTCTCCGTCAGCGACCTCCATGCTTCCTGGTGCTTGTCGTGGAGCTGCTGCCGAAGAATTGCTCAGATTGGGATTCCCCTCTCACAGGAACTCCGTTGAGGCCCTTGCCCCTGGATTGCCACGTGAACGCGTGGGCCGTGCGGGCCTCTTGTATGCCGTGATGAGGGGTCGCTGCGAAACTCCCAACAGGGCCACGGCGAAGCCTCGTGTAACCCCAAGGGTGGATAGTATAATGGTCAGGTATGCTCTTCTTTGGCAGGCTTCAGGTTTATGGGGGGACACAGAAGGTTCCTGGGTGGCTAGCCTTCCACCGTGCTAGGAGTGCCTCGAACTCCAGATGTCCTGAGCATTTGGATCCACTCTGCTGGGATGATGCTCCTTCGATGTTCTTGGTGGCGATGATGCACCTGGATGGTGAACACGATAATTTTCTTTCAGTTGGGCAACAGGCGGTGATCTCTTGCTAGAGGTGACCTCATGGAGTGAGGAGGGACTTCGTGGCCACTTACGGTTGTCTTCTGGTAGGTGCACTAGCTAGATGTGGTGCCATCGATGCCAAGCAGCAAGTGACAGGTGAGTGGACGGTCGCACTGTGAAGCGTGGGGCCTGGACGCAGATCGCGCTTGCTAGCTGCTTACGGTTGGTCCTCCCGCGAAGCTGTCTCCAGTGACGTCTCTGCACCCCGGTGGCTGGCTTGTGCTGATGAACACCTTCTTCAGGGCTAGCACGAGTCCTCGGTCTTGTTGCTCCTCTCCTTTTCCCTCTTGCGCGCCTGTGGTGGTTGTTCGCCCGTGGCGTCATGCCACTCTCCTCTACTCCTTCGCGAAGTGGCATTCTGCCACGCTCTTCTCCTTCACTATGTGGTGTCCAGCCACGCTCTTCTCCTCCTTCCGATCATGTTCCTCACTCTGATGCGGCGTCTTGCCACATGTCTCATGTTTGCGCCACATGGACATCTCGCTGGTCGTGTCCAGTCCTTAAGACTGTCTGTGCTTGCTGGGGCCTGTTTTGTAGCTTGCAGTGGTGTCCGTTCACCACTGGGGGCGTGTAGTGAAATTTCCTCGCCTGCGGTGGTGTCAGACAGCCACTGGGGGTTGCATGCTCGGTGCACGTCCTTCTTATGCTTCTCGTGGGGCCTGCTTGGGGCTTGGCTGTGTTTGGTCCTTGCAGTCTGTTCATGAGTGCCCTCAGCAGGTGCCTTGTGCTTCATGGTTGCGGTGGCGGCCAACAGCCTGTAGGGAGCACGCTGGATTTCCCTTTCCATCCGTGCTATTTCTTGGTGAAGTGTTGGCTGTCAGCCTTGCAGCTAGCTCTGTGCTTGCTCTCTGGCCCAAACAGTGGGGTGATGGGGCTGTACTTCTCAGCTCGGCTGGTTTATAAGCAGTGGTCTTGTGGGAGGTAAGGAGCCTCCTCTGTCTAGGGAGGGCACACAGTCTATACTCCTTCCTGCAGCAAGAAGAGATGGCCACTAGGGGGCATGCAGTGCTCTCGGCTCTTCCTCACCAGTTCTGCCGGTGTCAGCCATCCGTTGTTTGTGTGTGCTTAAACAAGGCTTTGTTCCCTTTTTTTACTGTGGTGACAACCTGGGGGGGTGGGGGGGGGGGGGGGATTTGAGGGGCGCAAACAGACTGCATTTATGTTAGGCAGCTGGTCTGTAACTATGCTAGCCCCGTTGGGGCATTTTACCCAAATTCCTATGGCCAGTTACTTTGCATTGAGCGATCGCCAGGTAGCGCTGCAGCCACCACTTCAGTCAGCTTCCTGATGCTGCGGGCCTTGTAACTCAGGCAGGCACGGTGCTGGAAGGCGCTGGTGACTCAGGAGCACAACGCGCCGGTGAGATAAGGCGGCTCATGAAATGCACGCTTGCTTTTCATGCTACTAGGTTAGACTCTTTTCTCTGCCGGGTGGCTTCACTTTCCACCCACGTGTGAGCACTGGCGGGGCCGCTTCATTCCCATGTCACTCTTGGCCGATTGCGGAGTACTGGGCGCAGCTGGGCGGGAATGTGGCACTTCTCCCTGGCTGTGGCAGTCTTTCCACCGACTGCGAGCCTCTATAGTCACTGGAGATGCCGTATCCTGGTGCATAAAACCGGCTCAGTCTACGGGGCGCCTCCCGCCGGCTGGCAGCATTTCTTCGCACTGGTACTCTTTCATGGCCATAGTGCGAGGAAGTAAACTGCCGCATTCTGGTGCTACGGACGCCTTGCTTGGCAGGCTGCGACAGTCTCTCTAGGGCTGCGGGCCGTGGCTTATCGCTACAGGGGAGGTGACGCTCACAGTGGATGGAGCTGCAGATACACGCTCCTCTCCCTTGCGTGCCTTAGCAGGCAGCTGGCTCCTCGCTGGGTGGCTGCACAGCTCCTGTCTTGGTGAAAGGCCAGTGGTGTTTCCCTTTTTCCTCTGTGGGCACTTGGGTGCAGTCTCTTCGCCCTACCCGGTTGTGGTAGGTGCGGGAGGGGGTCCACCTCTCGCGGTGTGTGTCAGCAGGATACGGGCGTCTTGAGCCTGGTGCTGGCTTCGGGACCCCCCCCCCCGCCCCTTCACAAGGCTCTCTCACCGACGGCAGGGCCGGTCAGGACGGCGGCAGCAGTAGGTGCCGGAGGGGTTGGCTTCCGTTTGCCGAATGCGGCTTCATGTGCAGGCCACAGCAGCCTTTCTAGCGCCGTGAGCCATACACTTGCTGCGACACTTCTCCTCCATGTACGGCTCGGAGTAGCTGTGGCACTGGTGACAGGTGTAGGGGGTACCCAAGAGTTGGGTCTACATTCCCCTTATGAGGATCAACAAGCACGGGGTCCGACCCACACTTGTCGCCATTGTGGTATCTTGGGCCACTAGGCCCTCATGCTGCAGAAATGGCCACACAGACACGCTGTAGTTGGGTACTGGAACTGGCCCAGGGCACGTGCGCCCGGCCCCTTTTATTGGCAGGGTCACCTGACCGGTGACGCCTGTGATGGGGGTGTACAGTGTGGGTTAGCACCAGGAGAAACACTATAACGTGTCCAGCAGGACACTACAGGTTAGCTGAGGGAACCAAGGAACAAGAGGGCCCCCTGACACCAGCGACAGGCGAGGCACAGAGGAGTACTGGGGGGCACCGCTGCTAGCATGCTTGCCAGCCAGTCCCCCCCCGCAGGCTGGCACTGCACCTGTGCTGCCCCTGCCTACACCCGCCTGGCCTGCAGAGATAATAGCAGCTGAGCGCCCCTTAGCGGTTGAGGATGCCGATGATTACTGCGCCCCCAGAACTCTGGGCCTGAGGGAGGCCACCAGAAGAAATGAGGGGGGGGGGCAAGAGAGGGCCCCGCTCTGACTCCCACAAGGGCGGATGCCATGGTGAGGACCACCAGGGAGCACATGAACATGACGCAAGAGGCCTGACGCACACCCTGCTGGGGGGCGAAGCACTCAGCCAGCACAAGGTGCACTAAATGCCTACAGGTGGGTACCTGGATACACAACAGTGTTGATGAAATCCTGGTAGGGATGAGGGGAGGTGAAGGAGAACTGCAGTAGCCCTGCTGCAGTTATAAAGACATTAATCACCTCATCACTGTGGTCACCTCAGAGACAGATGAGCTGTCGGCGCTAGCCTGTCCATGTGGAGGGAGTGAACAGGGAGGTGTGCCACGAATGGGAGTGCGGCAAGAAAGCTGGTGAGGCACGCGCCAGCTGCACTGATCAAGAGAATACAAGTGCTGGGCGAAAGCTTTCGCAATCAGCAGGAGCCAGAGCCTGAAAGATGTACTCGGCACATCCAAGGGAACACTGGATGCTTCCTCACCGTGTGCTGCGGGCCCACCGACTGCAGGGAGCGCCGTGGATGGCGCTGACCATGGTACAGAGGTGACATTGGACCACATCCTGAGTGCCATAAACTACACTAGAGAGGTACTATAGAGCAAAATTGGTAAGGTCTCACTGGACCTGGGTAACCTTCAAGAAGTTCACAAGCGGTTGGCTGGCAAAGATCGTACTGAAGCACTTGGAAAGCTGAAATCCCGGGTGTATGCCCTTCAGAAACAACTGACCGCCCTCCGGGACGGAGAGGAGATCCTGGATAGAAAGGGATAGGACTTAAAAGGCCACAACTAGAGAAATCAAAATAGTTTGACTGTGGTGACTGAATGAGAGTCTATCCATTTCTTAGTGATTCAGCAAGGGGAATACGTTGTATTGTTCGGTTGCTTACACTCTGGCCCATTGGTCTGAGGGTTTTTTTCTTTGTTTTCCACACAACTAGAGAAGCAACATGTGAGTGGTTGAACTCCCGGAAGGAGTGGAGGGTTCAGACATGAATGGCTACCTTGACAACTGGATGAAGACTGAGGTGGCACCTCCATTTTACGCACTAGAACAAGCACACTGGGTACCTGCTAGACGTCTGCTGCCACGGGTTCCTCCCCCGCGCAGTTGTTGCTCGCTTTCTCTACTTTAGAGACCGGTATATGATCTTCCAGAAGGCGCAAGCGCAGGGGAACTTTCAAGTGGAGAACAGCTCAGTAGCAATCTTTCCAGACTACACACTTGCAGGCCAACGTCTGAGAGCGTCCTTCCTGGAAGTGAAAAAGGAACTGCGAAATGCCGGTCTCGAGCACATTTTTCTGTTCCCAACGTGCCTTAAAGTACTGGTCAACTGTTGTGCCCTGTTTTTTGATGAAACTACCTCCAGTGCCTGGGACTGGTTGGAACAACATAAAACTGGTGCGGAAGGCATGGCATCGCCCACCGGAGGAGACTGAGGCGTGATGGACCTGGGGCGGGGTGACTTTCCCAGCAACAGGTGATGCCGAGATGACTGGGGACTGTAAAAAACAGCCAATGCATTCAGTGGCTTGATGTAGAGGTCCAGGAGTGAGACGCCATTGGGGTTGTCACCGGAGGAGACTGAGGCGTGACGGACCTGGGGCGGGTGACTTTCCCAGCAACAGGTGATGCTGAGATGACTGGGGACTGTAAAAAACAGCCAATGCATTCAGTGGCTTGATGTAGAGGTCCAGGAGTGAGACGCCATTGGGGTTGTCACCGGAGGGAACATAGACTTTGACATGCCCTAGGAGGGGGAACTGAAGGGTCCCCGGCTGACGTAGAGAATGACAGATGACTTATTAAGGGCGATCCTGCAGAGGGGAGAGGTGACTGAAGGAACTGTGAGGCGGGCTCATACTCAGGTAGGGGAGGCTGGAGGGTTGGATGGGTGGGGTACTTCCTGAGGCCTGCCACAGTAGATGGAGGCCGAATAAGCCCCATCAAGAGGGGCTGATGGTGGATGGTAGGCGGGCTGAGCAAGCTAGAGCCACGCACACCCCAAATCTCTCCATCATTGGAAAGAATATGGATAACCGACGACTTTTGGATTGGTTTATTGGACGGCTGGCAGTAGCGGACAGTCCATGAGAGGGGAAGCTAAGGGAGTTCTACCTATGCCCACTGTAGGAAGCTGGCTCTGTATATACTATACCAAAGTAAGGTAAAGTGTGCAGAGTCCAGTGGATCCCCAGAGCCTTAAGTAGAAAATACTAAAAGCTCTATTTTTTGTCGTGTGGTTGAGCAGTTAGGCTTATCAGAGGGCTGCGTTAAGCATTTGTTTTAGAAATTATTACACACAAAGACTGAATCAAAGACCAATTGTTATGTATAAAAAGTTATTTCTCTGTTATTTTAGAACCAAGAGGAACTCAGTTGCAGGTAAGTAACAGTTTCAAGAATAGCAATACTTTTCAAATGCAGTAGGTATTGTGTTGTAAAGGCCTAAAAAGTACTTTACAAGAGTATTAAAAATACTTTGGTAATGTCAATCAAACCGCAGCAAACTCAGAAAATGTAAGCGATAGAAATTTAGTGAAATAGGATTGCATTGCATTTCTGCCTAAGAAAGGAAAACTGTAATAAGCAGTTCCAGGTAACTACTGGACTTACACATCCAGTCTTCGGGAGTTTAGACCAACACTGGGCAAGGGTCAAAACAAGGTAGGTACTGCACCACCCGCGGCCCTGGGGCGGCCGGCTGCAGAGGTCACTGGGCCCAATGTTAGTCAATGGAGACTGGGGGCACCCACAAGAGGTGCGGTTTGCAGCTAAGTACCCGCGGTTTCAGGGCGCAGGCCACGGGGGTTAAAGCAAGCACAGGGGATGGGGGGGGCACAAAGCAGACCAGTCCTACACCACCAGCAGGACAGGGGCGGACGGGTGCAGGGTGCACCTCAACAACAGGCGCCCTATGCAAGTAGATGGGGATTTTGGTTGCACCAAGAGGCTGCAGGCTCGGACCGGGAGTCTGGAAGAAGGTGACCAATAGCTGGGTAGGTAAGTTGAGGAGCAAAGAGATGCCTGGGCACCATCGGCTGGGCTCCCCAAAGTCGGAGGCTGAGGATGCATGGGTGTCTTTTGGTGTCGAATTTTCTTTACAGAAGCTGGTTGCAGTCAGGGGGACCCTTCGAGATAAGGCTGCAGGCGTCTTCATGTAGTCCAGGAGAGGTCAGCCACCGATAGAGTCGAGGTCAGGATCGCTGGGGAGACTTCAATGGACAGGTGAGCCACTCACACTTGGGCCATGGGTGCAGAGTGGGCAGGAATCGCAGTTCCAGCTGGATCCGGAGTCCTTGTAGTTGGATTCTTCTAGACAGGGCCGCTGTCCTCAGGAGAGCTGGTCTTTGTTAAAGAGTGGGCAGTCTTTCTCGGATTTCTGAAAGTCACTGGCCATAGGACAGGTGTCTTTTTCGTCGCAGGTTCTTTAAGCTGGAGACAGGCCGGTAAGGCTGGCGCCAAATCAGTTGTCGTCTTCAGGCTTTGCTACACAGCGTCTTCTTCATAGGTTGAGGAATCTGAGGATCGAGGTTCAGGGGTGCCCCTAAATACTGAATTTAGGGGCGTTTCAGGTATTGGCAGATGGTAGCCATTAGGCTACTTGCCTTTTAGGGTGATTACACCCTTTGTATGTCTTCTCCCTTTGGGGAGGGGGGCATCCCCTAACCTGATTGGCTAAATCCTTCCATTCAAGATGGAGGATTTTCAAAAGAGGGGGTCACCTCAGTCCAGGGCACCTATGGGGTGGTCCTGGCAGAGAGGGGGCACCCCTCTCCTGACTACTAATTTTCCCGCTGACCTTGCCACCAAAAGTGGGACTTGGTCAAGGAAGGGGGCAAGCATCTCCAATAGCTGGAGAGGCCCTAGCTAGCATCACAAGGGGCAGAAAGCCTTTAAGGCTCACCGCCCTGGATGCTGTTCCTGCTTGGGGGTAGGTGAGAAGCACCTCCAACACAAGCAGGCTTTGTTCCTGACCCACAAGAGCACGAGGGCTCCTACCCCAGGGGGTCGGGAACATGTCTGTGTGTGGTAGGCTGGTGCAGACAAGTCAGCTGGACACGAGGGAGTTAGTCGTTTTTCAGTGGGCATCTCTAAGATGCCCTCTGAGTGCATTTTGTCATAAATCCAGCACTGGCATCAGAGTGGGTTTATTATGCTGAGAAGTTTGATACCAAACTTCTTAGCATTTAGTAAAGCCATCATGGAGCTGTGGGGTTCGTAATGACAAACTCCCAGCCAATGTACTCAATATGGCTTCACAGCACTTACAATATCTAAGAATGGACTTAGACACTGTAGGGGCATATTGCTCAGACCGCTATGCCCTCACCTGTGGTATAGTGTACCCTGCCTTAGGGCTGTGATGCCTGCTGGAGGGATGACTTACCTATGCCACAGGCAGTGTTTGTAGGCATGGCACACAGGGATGTGTGCCATGTTGACTCAAGTTTTATCTGCACCAAAACACACAGTCTGCAATGGCAGTGTATGTGCGTGTTAAGTGAGGGGTCTCTGAGGCTGGCCCAATACATGCTGCAGCCCACAGAGACCCGCTTTGGTCACCAGGCCCTTGGTACTAGTGGCACCTTTTACAAGGGACTTATATGTGGGCCAGAGGTGTGACAATTGTGGAAACAAAGGTACAGTTTTTGGAAAGAACACAGGCACTGGGAACCTGATTAGCAGGGACACAGTGCACATTCAGTCAAAGCGCATCAGATATCAGGCAAAAAGGGGGGTGGAGGGGGATGTAACCATGTAAAAAGGGGCACTTTCCTACACCCGCCTGGCCCAATAATAATAATAGCATGATTATTCTAAATTATCTCTGTGCCCCCCCCCCCCGCCGTGTGGTTGACACAGCCCCTCACACACACATTGACCTGCTATGACAACACATAAACCCTTACTCGTATCACATGGAATGTGAAAGGGATGGGTACCCTGATTAAGAGGCACAGAGGCCTGACTTTCCTTAAGCAGAGGCGAATAGCTATAGCCTTCCTTCAAGCAACACATTGGACTACCCAGAAGGTGACAAGGTTGCAGAGGCATGGGAGAGGTCTGCTTTATGATCCCAGATATTCCTAATTTGCAAGAGAATCTTTGATCTGACTCAGTTCGGGGGAGCCATTCACAAAGGACACAGTGCACATAGATAAGGAGGGGCGGTATGCGATCCTCACAGGGATCCTGGACTTTGCCCAGATACTGTTGGGCAGCTTTTATGCCACCAACTCTGGGCAGGACCGCTTCCTTGAGTCTCTGGCGCCTTTGCTCTCGGGGAGCATGCAGGAGACATGGATAGTGGGCGAGGAGTTCAACTGCATGGCTGATGTCCACCTTGACCACTCCAAGCCACCACTGGTGGTATCGCCCACCCTTAAGCTAGCTCAAGTTCTTAATTCATGGATCAATAGCTGGCAGCTCATTGACGGCTGGTGAAATAAGAATGCGGGGAGCGCAGAGTTCTCCGATCTACTATTTAAATGTACAACTGGACATGATATTCTGCTCCCATAGACTCTTTGGAGTGGTCACTAACAGAATTTAGGCCTCACCATTCGGATAATATGCCCCAACCATTTGGATAGTATGCCCCAGCTGCTGAAGGTGTAGTGTGTTACATGGGTGGGCCAGATCCGCATGTGGAGACAGCCAGTACAGTTCTTGCAAGACTATGTTTGCGGACCTACTAGGGGGAGTCATACAAAAATACTTTTGGGTTAATCGCCACACTACGGAATCGGAATCAGTGGGAGGCCTTTAAGGTGGTTGTAACTGACAATGCCTCACCGATGCTGTGGGGGTATGGAAAACCCTTGAATCAGACCTCACTGCCTTGGAGGGTGCTAGTCGTAATTACTTGCGGGGAATGCACACTGCCCAGGCAGATGGGGTGGCACATAGAGAGGCCCAAAACAGACACATCAAGATTGTAACACGCTTGCTCACTCACCGTGATTATCTCACATGGGACCACACTGAGGGGGTAGAGCGGGCAGACTGCTGGCCTAGCTGGTGCACTCCGAGGACGGGGGCACACCCATCACAGGACTGGGAAATACACATGCTGTTAGACATCCATGCAGAATTCACGCTATATTATGTGATGCTACACAGATCGCGTCAGATGGGCCATGCTAGAGTCTTCCCCGGGCTTCGAGGGAAATGCTAGATGGGCTGAAACCGCAGGACAAATTAAACTGGTTATTAAGGATCTGGTGAGGAATGAAACACCAGGCACGGATAGACTTCCCACTGAATTCTATCAAAAGAATGCAGAGACACTCGCACCACACCTGGAAGAGCTTTCAAGAGAAGCGCTAGGCAGAGGAATGTTCCCACCAACCACTAGGGAAACACTTATTGTCTCGGTCCTGAAACAGGGGAAGGCGGCGCTGGAGGCATAGTCGAACAGGCCCCTCTCCATACTTAGTCTGACTACAAGATACTTAGCAAGATTCTGGCAGACCGCTTACACCCACATTTGTAGATGTTGGTGCACTGAGACCAAAACTGCTTCATACCACAACGTAACACGTCATTAAACATCAGATGCCTTGTTTGAGTTCTCGATGAGACGCCGGATGAGCGGCACCCAACAACGGTCATCCCATCTATCGATCTGCAAAGATGTTCGACACAGTTGAATGGAATTTCTTGCAGGCAGTGATGCAGCGGATGGCATTGGGCGGGCGATGGCTCATATGGGTCACACTCCTGTATGCAGCCAAGAGGGTGTGAACAGACTCCTGCATAGCAGGTGCATTTCCAATCTCTAGGGGGAAGAAAAGGGATGCCCGCTATCTGCTATGCTTTTCGCATTGGCAGTCGAACCATTTGCTTATGTCGTTCAGTCGGAGTGCCGAGGGGCCGGCATATCCCTGCATGACAGAACATATTGTGTCACTGTAAGCTGATGACATGCTCTTGTTTTTATGGTTTGGCCCAGTGTATGCATCTCCTTGATGACCTGGGCAGACTCTGGAATGCGTGCAATACGGTCTAAAACATGTGCATTTCCTGTGTCTCCCTCCTTACTGCAGCCACCCAGGGCCGTGACGCAGTTAGGCATTAAATGGGAGCCCTGAACTTCCCGATATCTTGGGGTGAATGTATACCATAGTGATAGCGGTCTCTGGGAAGGCAATCTAGGGTGAACCCTCTGAGTGCTGAAGGGCAACGACGACTTTTGGTGCTCTCTGAAACTGCCCATAAAGACACGTTCGGCACTAAGATAGTGATGCTACCATGAGTACATTACCACTTAGCAAACCTACTGGTCTGGATCACCCGCTCCTGGTTTAAAGCACTGGATACATTACCGAGGGAGGTGATCTGGAAGGTGGGCGCTGCAGGGTCTCTGAGATATTCAGAAGTCTCATGAGAGAGGGAGGACATAGTGCTCCGGATATTGCAGCGTACTACTTGGCAGCACAAGTCTAGTGGGTGGCCAGATTGGTTGGATGGCCAGGGACTGGACGAAGTGGGGGAAGGTGATTGGGGGGGGAATAGTTGTACGGCTGCTGGATGCCAAGCTCCAGACTGGTAGATGCCTTACTGGAAGAGGGTTGTACACAAAACCGCCCACTATATACACCGGCACTCCTGCTAGTGGGTATACCTAGAGTACAGGTGGAATACTTTAAACCCGGGAGGTTGTGAGCATGGACAGAAGCGGTCTGCAGACGACAAGTGACTGCCACCAAGATGAGAAGTTACAGGAGTTCGAGGACATGGTCAGCAAGGACGGGCTCCCAAACTCGCAGCTCCTGGCATACATGGCTCCCAGACACTCATTGGGGACCATGTGGGGGATTTACCACTATGGGCCACCTCAACACGAAACATGCAAACCCTACTCGTGTTTGAAGGAGGACGTTGTCTTGTCTACTGCTTATATAGGTCTCTACTAACAATGATGTTGCCACCTCTGAAGAAGCCAAGAACATATTGGGGGGCTGCGGTGGTGAAAGACCTCAGGGAGAACAAAAGGGCCACAGCCCTGGAGAACCCTTGACTGGTCTCCAGAAACACCAGGCTCAAATTCACACACTTAAACTAGCTACACACAATGTATTTATCACCTCACAGATTGAATGTTATCAGCAGCACAGATGACAAGAGTTGCCCCAGGTGCGCTCTAGGAGACGTGGTTTCCCGTATAAGACATGGGCATGCCCGGTGATTGCAGCATTTTGGAAAGTGTTCATCCCCACACTGGAAATGGTGAATAGGGTGGGTCTCCACGCTCTTGAGATTTGCCTCTTGAGCCTGTATGCACTACTGAAACCTGGAAGGTCGGCTTAAAGTTCTCAGCCTTGGCATTAGTGCTTGCGCGATGACCCATAGCAAGGCAGTGGAGATCCCCTGAAGGCCTGCCCTGGTGTCGGTGGAAAGAGGAGGTGAGGCTATGGTGGAGGGCATCGCCCTTCGCACAGATAAACTTTTTTTAATTTTCACAAAATAAGCACTGGATAGCCCCATCAAATAGTTGTGTTTACTTGTGCATGTTAAGTTAAAGATGAAATGCTAAACTCCCGCCTTAGACATGACCCTCCGCAACAAAACAGCCATATTCCACAGTGCTCTGAGGCACAGTGTCTCTTGCTCTTTCCTGCTCTAATCCACCCACAACCCCCTCTGCAATCCTATCAATACTATATCATAAACCTGCCTGTAGAAGTCCACTCCCCATGCCTATGTTGGTGTATACTGTCTTAATGGACTTCCCTTGTTACTGTGTCTTAATGTTTATTGTCTCAAATTGCTCAAGATGTCTCCAAAGGTCTGATTACATTATGGCTTAACTTTGCCCAATTCCTGCTAAATATACTGTTTAGTAGTTGTGTTCCTTGCTATGCATGTAAAGTGCTTTTAATGACAACAACGTTTTTTGTGGTAGCTTCTAAGTATATTGCGCAATCCATCTCAAACTGGTGCAGTGAAGCAGGCTTTCAGAATGCCATTATTACAATGAATAATACTGCATAAATGCAACTTGTACTACAGGTTGTGCTATATAATGTCAATAAGAAAACTTCAAAAAAGAGATGTTAAAAAGTTAAAAGATGAAATGGTTAGTAGATCTAAACCAGCAAACCCTCTCATTTGTATCCCCTGGGTAAGTAGGTGGCACATGCAAATCTACAACACAAGTATCGCTTAACTGCAGTTTTTTCAGCGTCTTACCGGCTTGTAACTGTCACCGCACCTCCCTTGTGACCGAGTCAACGGCCACTGTGCAGACTGCATCAGTGTGGTGAAGACCAAGGAGAGAAAAAGGAACTGTGCTAATTTGAGGAAGCCGACACCTGACTAGATAGCGGTTATGTAAAATGTTCATTTTCCCCAGCTCCGATGGTCAGAAAATCTGGATTTTAATAAAGACACAGAGGCTAATCTTATTGCAATTTCTTTTACTGCCACCACTCACAGCAGCCACTTTATAGAACTTACAACACTAAGAACAAAGTTCCAATCTTTATAAAAGGCTAGAACCCCAGGCCATCTTCCTTCTTTTTAGCTTACTGCAACATCACATCACATCTAGTACTTTTTTATTTATTATTAGTTAGTATTGTACAAAACGTCAAGATACTGTTGGAGATCAAGCCATGCAATGTAGGCAGGTGCACGCACATAGCACTCGATGCGTTGTCTGGCACATCGTACCAACCCGATTGTAGTCCTGTTACAAACAAAAATTTCCCCAAAGCTGACATTCGAAATACTGACATGTTAAATTGTACACAGTGATGGGCTAAGAACCAACAGGCACAGAGGTGTATCTTTAAGAGGTACAGGAACGTTGATCAGGTAGTAGCATCTTCGGCGTCCAGCGGGTGCTCCGCCATAGTGGGTGAGGCGGAGTTTCTCGGTTGAAGGTAGGTAGTGAAAGGTTCCCAGATATCTCTGGGATGGGATCTCAGTAGAATAAGTTCCCAAAATGAGGATAGTTGTTCATGGCAATACGAAACATTTTTGAGCCATGCTTGGATTGTTCGAGCCAGTTTTCAGCCCCATTGTATTGCAACCCTGCACCTAGCCAGTAAAAGCAGCATGGCAACGAGCCTACGTAAGTCGTGTAGAACTTGATTCACCTACCCAAGCAAGCCGGTCACCGGAGTGAGGGGTATTGGCGTATCAGTGATATCATTCAAAGTGGTAAAGATCTCATTCCAGAAAGCTGCAACCCTGGGACAGTACAAGGCAAGATGCATAAAATCAGTTTGTGGTGTGTGATAGCGCAGACAGTGCATGTCAGAGGCAAGCCCATCTGCAAAAGCTTTGTAGGTGTTCGGTATAAGCAATGTATACATTTAAACTGTATTAGGCATAGCCGATAATTAGGGGATAACATTCGAGGTGGTTGCAGCAAAAGCTCCACTGGGCATCAGTCAAGGGGGTGTCGAGGTCAGAGCTCCAGGTCTCGTGGGCCTTCGGAGCGAGTATCAGGAAGGCCTGCTGCATGTGTGTGTAGAGGTGTGTCATCAGCTTGCGTTGTGATGAGTTGCTATATACATATTCCAACGCGGTGAGTGTCGGCGGGGGTGCAGGGAAGGACCCATGAATCATGCAGCAAGTAGCGTGTAGCTGAAAATATAGGAAAGTTTCAAGCAGCGCAGGGGCAGAAGGGGCTGTGGCCCCTGATGAGGGGAGGAAGTGGTTGTCGGGATAGAAATCCGCAAAAGTGTGTATGCCCATTGTGCCTGCGTGCCTAATCACTCCCTTATCATGCAGGAGCAGGGGATTATTGGCTAAAGGGACCAAAGGGGCGTATAATATCGGTATACTGGCACGCCTCCTGAGCCCAGCCCACACCCAGCGCACACTCTCTGTAGTGTCAATCTCAGTCCTGGGTGGTCTGTAGGGGAGGAACAGAGCTGTCGTGAGAGGCCAGGGGGGGATACCTTATCACGCTCAATTGGCGAGTGTGGATGGAATGGTGGTGGATGTATCCAATAATGTAGGTACTGAGCCTGCGCACATAGGGCATAGAGGTGCATATCGGGAGCTCCCAAGCCCCCTTGTGACTGTGGTAATGTGAGCAGTTCGTAAAAAGCTTGTGGCTGCCATCCAACCCATATCAACGAGATCAGGTTTGACTGTAAGCGTTTGAAAAAGCTAATGATGAGTGGTATTGGGATGTTTACGAATAAGTAAAGGAATTTGGGGAGTACAACCATTTTGGCCAAAGCAATGTGACCTATTACAGACAATGGGAGCCTAGACCACACAGGGACTTGGTCTTCCAGCCAATCTACTGCACGTCCATAATTGTCTTGCCATAGTTCTGCTTAGCCAGATATCCCTATATTTAATCGGGCCATTGGGCCATTTCAAAGGGTCTTCAGTGGGAAAAGGCAGTGTGGCATCAGTCAGTGGGAAAAGGAATGATTTGGCCCAGTTCACTAGAATGGCGGAATAGCCTCCAAACCGCACAACCTCTCGTGTTAATGGGGCAAGGTTAGTCTGGGGGTCACGTGCATATAGGGTGATGTCATCTGCATATAGTGATATTACTAAACCCCAAAATGTAAAGCCTATACCTCTGTCTGCGTGGTGTTGGCGGAGACGCGTGGCGAGAGGCTTCATGGAAACAGCAAATAGTAGGGGTGAGAGTGGGCACCCCTGTTGCATGCCACGAGTGATGGAAAATGGTTCAGAAATGAGGCCGTAAAGCCGCACCCAAGCCATGGGAAGGGTATATAGGAACTGGATTTGTTTAATAAACTGGGGACTGAGGCCCCATTGCCATTATTGTGGGAACAGGTATGCCAATTCTAGTGAGTCGTACGATTCAGTAGCATCCAGCAGCGCAGCGGAGGCAGGTATCTGCAGATGTAAATGATTCATCACTGCAAATATGGTTCGGAGATTATGGGATGTCTACCTCCCTAGAATGAAGCCAGACTGGTCAGGCCGCACCACCACTGGCAGCAGTGGCAATAGCCGGTTTGGCGGTACTTTGCGAAGATCTTATTGTCGATGTTTCTAAGTGATAAGGGCCGATAAGAGTCACATTGGCCGCCTGGCTTGTCAGGTTTAACAGTGTCACTATAACGGCTGTCCTCGGGGACGGGGGAAGAGACCCTGCATCCATGGAGTCCTGGTTCATGTCTAGGAGTCGAGAGGCCAGGAGCTGAGAGTATTCTTTATTGAAGGCCATTGTTAACCCATCAAGGCCAGGAGCCTTGTCCTCGGGTAGACTCGCGATCACCTGAGCTATTTCTTCCACTGTTATAGGGGAATTCAAACATTCCCGTTGGGGCATTGGACAACCAGATCAATTGTATGGTATCCAAATATGTCTTGAGTTCCTCAGAGCGGACTATGGGAGTAGCAGAGTATAGATGTGCGTAGAAGGAAAACATGACATGTAGGAGGTCAGGTGGAGAGGAGCCTATCTGCCCTCTACATTCCGGAGTTCCGACACAAAGATAGAAGCATGTGGCTTCAGGAGCAATCCGGCTAACGTTCTTACGGGGCGGTCCCCCTCGCCATAGGTCTGGCCTGAGCCTCCTTAACCTAGATAATGTGTTTCACGTATTGCTTCCTCCTGATATTCGGTCATTTTGTATGAATATTGGTCAATATGATGGGATCTTTTGAGTGGAATAAGTGAGCCTCCAGGGCTCTGATGTCTGCTTCCAACCTGGTGAGTGACCCACAGATAGCCTTAAGGATACCATTTTGCTTGGCGATGCAGACGCCCCTTATGACTACCTTAAAAGCCTACACAAGGAGATGATGGACGGAGAGCTGAAACTTTTCAGAGACTCACCCCCAGTCACAGATCTGGGTTGAATCCATCATCGTTCTTTAGCTCACTTGGTCAACCCAGTTCAGACCCAGCTATATGCAAATCAGTCTTGACCCTGTTCCTCATGGGAACAGTCCAGCCCGAACTGCAAGCCAGGTCTTCCCTGGACCAGAAGTGCCAGGGATTAGGAAGTAAAGTGAGTAAACTGCTGACCCTTGATGTTTTAATGGAACTGGTTCTATAGCTTCTTTTGTTAAAAGAGCTTGTACCTCTTGTTTGAGAAGCTGTTGGTGTTGCAGTGAGAGTTTATGAATGTGAGGTGGAATATTGGGAGGATTGCTGGTAAGCTCCAGGCAATAACCATGTTGGATAATATGCAAAACCCATTTGTCTGTTGTGATGGATTGTTAAGTGGGAAGAAACTGTTGCACTCTTCCCCCGACAGGTGATGAATTGTCGGGGGAAGTGGTATCATGCAATAACTTTACTGTCTCCACCTCAGAGAACAAACATTCTGGATGCACTCTGTGCACAACGGAATTATCGCAGGACTTTTTTTTTTTTTACTCTACTAAGTTAATCCTGTTTCATTGTTTCACTCTCACCATCGCACCACATGGACGAACGCATGTGTTGCTTGGCAGATTAAAACATTTCAGTCTTATAAAGTTGTGGTTCATGATAACTTCTTTAATTAATGTATCTTTTATAAAGACTGTTCAAAGAGTCTCTTTTTCCAGAAGACAACTGGTATCTCCTTTTCTCTTCCTTCTTCTAGGCTCATCTTGAGGTGTTTCCGGCCAGTACCCTCAAAAATAAAACCAGAGCACAGGTAAGTTTTTTGCTTTCTATTGTCTTTTCTTTCTATATTCTCACTCTATCTGTTCTTTTGGTTTTGTCTTCTTTCTATTTCCTTTAAATAGCTCTCTTTTTTTTGGTTCTCCAGCGTCCCTTCTTTCCGTTTTATCCTTTCCTTTTACTAGATTTCCTTGTTCATAGTCCTGGGATATTGATACCATTCTCAATACCGCTCTTGTTATAGAAATCATGATGGGTAGCTCTTCTCTCACAAAATAATATTAGAAATAAATTTATCAAAAGATAAATGTGGAATACATAAAAGATCCGTTTGAAAATTTTGAGAGGTTCTTTTAAATTTTAACCTTCCCTTCCATCTTGCTTTCTCCATCCGTCTCCCTCCCACACTCTAAATTGTTCCTGCAGCTGTGTGAGCCATGCTCCTCCTGGAACGTGGTGGTATGTTGTGGCTTGCCGTCCGGCCCCTCGGCTTTCCTCATGCTGGTTAATGGGTTTCATGTGGCTCCTCTCTAGTCTCAGAAAACGCCTCCTGCCCTCTTGTTCCGCAGGGTCCTTCGTTTGACTCACGCTGCTCCTTCCTCCTGACAGATGGTGTCTCCCATGATCGGACCTCAAAATCACTCATATTGGTCTCTCAAGGCTCTTCCTCTCAACGGTCAATCCTCCCGCTTGCTCCTACTTCTGTCTCAAATTTCAGCGGCCTTGCTTCGGCATCTCGTCATTTTTTCTCCTCCCCTTTCCGGTCTCTCCTCCTGGATGTCTAGCCCGTCATCGCTGTCACTGTCTTCCTACTTATACTCCACCTCCTTTATTCGTCCTTTTTCTCGCATCCTGAAAAAACAAAAGTGTTTTTTCTTTTTCTTTTGTGGGCAGGAGGTTTGAAGCATACCAGTAGTGGATATAAGGTAGGTCATCCCCAGCATCTCACTTTTTTTCCTGACAGCATGGTGACAAAGGAGCAATTTTTAACCCTTCAGGGCTCGACTATTATTCATGACACCATTTAATTGAACCCGAGGGCAACCGACACCCTGACGTCTAGTGGCGAGCCATTTCCCCATTGTTCACTTAATCTGCTGCTCTTTCCTTTGGGGCGAAATGTCAATCACTTTTGACCTTATTTTCATATATTCTGATTTTTTATTTTTCCAAATAGCTCTTCTGACTTTGAATATATGGTATTCTTAAGCCCTACATATTAGCCCCTCTTTTTTTGCTTTCTTCTTTTCTTGCAAATTTCAGCTCTACCCTCTAGCTCCACCATTCAGTGTCTTGATGATGATCCCGTATCTCTAACGGAAGCGAAACGTCGACGGTGGTGTAGACTCTTAAAAATATTTTTTATCATATTAACGGGCCGTGCTGTTCTTTTATATTTGGTACTCACTGTGAGAAGTTGGCCTGGCATAGGTTGTCCACTAGTTATAGTGGGCACCTTGCAGCAGTCCAAACGACCCTTATTGATGATAGGTTTAAAGACAACCTTTATTGAAAGCTATCCTAGTGGTAGCTATGGAGAGCAGCCTTCAGGCTAAGTCTTGAAGGAGTGTAAAGCAGCTTGGTTTACCAGATTATAACCTCTTGAATAACTAAATGAAAGGAGAACCACACAAGATATATATAAAATATATGTATTTATTTCTAAACACTAACTACTAATCCATTTATGAGATTAGAGTTCAATATACACAGTATCACAGTATTAAAACGACAGTAAATAGCACAATACACAGTGGGCTCCAGGGGGAGACCAAACCATATACTAAGAAAGTGGTATAAGAACCACGACTTGACTAGGCACAGTGCCTAGAGCACGGAGAATCGCTGGGACCGCAAGGAACCACCCAAGGTAGTGACACAGGAGACCCACGGGGTACGTGTGCAGTGTGAACACAGCCGCGAGCGCCGTAGGATTCAATGCGGAAAGTCGCGGTTGGAATTTTAAAGCAAAAGGACACTTAGGAGAGGACTTTGAGCAAACCCCTTTAGACTTAAGGGGTTCTAGGGCCAACACCCACGGGAGCACCGGAGTACTCGAGTTACCTCACCCAGGGAAGCTGGGTGCATAGGTGTCAAAGGGTGTCGGGAATCGTCGTCGTTTTCAATGGCGATCTGCTGCAAAGTGCTGCTGCCGTGAAGAAGAGAAGTGTCCGGGGTGATCCAATCCTGGATCGAAGATGTGAAGAACCTGAAAGCAGAGGGGACAGAGTCTGGGTCACTAGCCAGTGACCAGGTGCGGAGCAATCGAATGCCCACCGATGTCGGGTGCTTCAGGTGCGAAGAGGTGAAGCTTGACTCTGCAGCCACGGGGTCCTGCAGACGTCGACGACTACCAGGAGCCGGATTCGAGCTGTCCCACGAAGGATGTCGAGTGCTGGGGTGTTGGTGATCGGATTGACCACAACAAGCCTTGGCAACAGCAACCCACGCAGGAAGAGAAAAGATGCTTCTGTGCGGACCAGCAAGTTCCTGGGGACTCCCCAAGCGATGGAGAGTCAGGGCACGTCTGGAGCAACCAGGGAAGCCCAATAAAAGTTAGAGTTGCCTTCTTGGGGACCCACAGGTCAACGGACCAGGGATCGCGAAGGGACCTCGAGAGGAATCACAAAATGGCGGCCCACGGAACACTCGTTGAGTGTAGGCCTGCAATCTTTGGTGCAATTACTGCTCGGGGTCAGGGCTACAAGTAACCCAAAGCTCAGCCTCAGGGGTTGCCGGAAAGCTGATGCTTCTGCAAATGGTCGCGGTGTCCAGGGGTTCGGGTTGCACGGTCTTCCACGAGGGATACGGGCCTCAGACTTGCTGTGGGCACAGATCGACTTCAGAGATCTAGGAAAACCCACCTCCTGTGTGGCAATATTCTTCGGAGTCCGTCGGAGCTCGGAGATGCCAACCGGTCAGTTGCGTTAAAGGTGCCTGCCTTGCAGGGGAGTAACTCCTTTACTCCAAGGGAGATTCTTCAGTCGTCCAGCGTCGTGCAGATCGTCGAAGTACTTGGTTTCTGGTATCAGAGTTTAGTCCAGGTGTAATCTAAAGTCCTGTAGTCAGGGTTTCCGACTTTATACCCAAGGAAGGGGTTGGACAAACTCTGGGGACCCACCTATGGGTGGGTCAGGAAAGAGGGGTGGCTACACCCATTTCCTTTGTCCAGTTTTGCGCCAGAGCAGGGGCTGTGTGCCCCTGCAACCGGTTTGAGCTGGACTATGCACAGGGACACCAAATGTGCTCCCAGTGCAGACTTCAAAGCACTCTGAGAGTGCACCCACCCAGCCCCAATACACTAAAGCCTTTCTGGGACTCCCTGTGACAGGAAACCTATTGTCCAGGCCTCCCCTGCCGGAGTTTCGTCCAGCAGCAGGAGGGCAGACTCGTGTCTGTGGCTGCAGCATCCATTTTGTGATACCAGGGCTCTGTTAGCGGATACCGGGTATACCGGTGCTGTCCTGTCTCTCCCTCTAGAAGGGTGGGATCATACTCCCACACCAGGTACTGGTGTGGGGGTATGATTCCAAGGTGTTTGACACCAAACACGACAGTTTTCCATGCAGCCACCCCAAAGTTAACATTTACCGTTTGGTTATAATGCACTTAAGAGTATATGGTCTGGCTGCATCACAAACAACCCCGGAATGAAGATTCCGAAAGCTGCAGATGGGCTCTGCTCATGCATGGGCACCCTCTCACATCAAACCCAGCACCCTCCCTTCAGGATTGTTAAGGCCTGCCATAGGGGTGACTGATAGGTTTACATGTGCAGTGATATGGAGAGATATAGGAAACCTATATCTCAGTAAGGGGTGGATACACCACCTTACACAGGCTGCTGTAGCAGACCTGTTGTGTCATTTTAAAAGGCTTCCCAGGGGTGGCACAATACATGCTGCAGCCCCTGGTAGGCCTCTGGGGTACCTATGCCCTGGGTATATAGTATACCATATACTAGGGACTCACAAGGGTACCCCAGAATCCAATCTGGAGTGTACCTAAAGTACATAAAGTCAATTTAGAGTAGAAAGCAGATAGACTGGGGTCCTGATTAGCAGGGCCTCAGTCTGGCTAAGTCGAAAAACAGTGAAACATCAGCAAAAAGTGGGGGTAACTATAAGAAGCAGATCCTACTCTCCTACACTCACTATGATCACTTTATCACAATTGTGTATCATGTTTAAGAGCACGTTTTACTCACTGGCACCCACTGTGTCTTTGTAATACATTCTCTGTTTTGTATTTTATGAATAAATTCCATTTGGATGTGTGAAAAATTGTCTTTATTGGTATATTAGGGACCACTGTTTTTGTGCTAGCAATAATACCTACGTCCCTAGTGATTTATAGGTTTACCTTTGTCAATTTTTTTTCCCCCCAATTCCAGCACCCGACGAAGAGCAGTCCAAAGTGGACTGGAGTTGAGCAGAGCATTTGACTGCAGTGCAAAGTATGTGGGCCACATGATAGTGTTCTGATCTTCGGATGTGCATAATATTTCATTGATTGTTTTGTGCCATATGATTTGTAATTTTATCCCATGGTGTTCTGAGTAGTTTCGTTTTTTTACTGGTTTGGCCGTTATTAAACTAGTAAAGAAAGATTCCGCATAATCCTGGTCCGTTTAACAAAATTGAAACTATATGTAGGAGAGTAGGATCTGCTTCACATGGGTACCCCCACTTTTTGCTGATGCTTCACTGTTTTTCGACATTAGTCTGGCTGGGGCCCTGCTAATCAGAACCCCAGCCTAGCTGCTTCCTCTCTAAAATGGTTTCCATGTCCCTTAGGCACATCTCTGATTGGAATCTGGAGTGCCCTTATAAGTCCCTAGTATATGGTATACTATGTACCCAGGGCATAGGTACCTCAGAGGCCTGCCAGGGGCTGAAGCATGTATTATGCCACCCCTGGAAGGCCAGCCAAAATGACACCACAGGTCTGCTACTGCAACCTGGGTAAGGTGGTGCCTGCACCCCTTACAGTGGTATAGGCTACCTATATCACTACCATTGTACAAACATATAAACCTATAAGTCACTCCTATGGCAGGCCTTGACAATCCTGAAGGCAGAGTGCTTGGTTTTCATGTGAGAGGGTGCCCCTGCATGAGCAGAGCCCCTCTGCAGCATTCGGAGTACCTCCTCTGATGCTGTTTGTAGTGCAGCCCGACCATATACTCTTAAGCGCATTATAACCTCGCGTTAAATGCTAACTTTGGGATGGCTGCACGGAAACATGTTGTGTTTGGTGTCAAACATCTTGGAATACTACCCCCCCCCCGCCAGTTCTGGCGGCGGGGGTAGCATTCCACCCTTCTAGAGGGAGAGACATGTGCCAACCGGCATACCCGGTATTAACTTTACAGAGCCCTGGCATCACAAAATGGATGCTGCAGCCACAGACACGGGTCTGGCCTCCTGCTGCTGACCGAAACTCCAGCAGGGGAGGCCTGAACAATACGTTTCCTGTTGCAGGGAGGTGTAACCACCTCCCAGACAGGCTGATGTGTATTGGGGCTGGGTGGGTGCACTCTCAAAGTGCTTTGAAGTCCAGCACTGGGGGCACATTTGGTGTCCCTGTGCATACCCCAGTTCAAACCGGCTCAGGGGCTTCCAGCCCCTGCTCTGGCGCGAAACTGGACAAAGGGAAAGGGGTGTAACCACCCCTCTGCCCTAACCCTCCCATAGGTGGGTCCCCAGAGTATGTCCAACCCCCTAACTTGGTATAAGTATGGGACCCCAGTCCTTAGGACTTTAGATTTACCTGGACGAAACTCTGATACAGAATCCTGGACCTTCGACGCTCTACTTTAAGATTAGAGGACTGAAGAATCTCCCTTGGGGTCAAGGAGTGACTCCCCTGCTTGGCAGGCACCAACGAAGCAATTGTCCGGTCTGCATCGCTGAAGCTCCCGCCGGACGCCGAAGTCTTTGCATCACCAGAGGTGGATTTCCAGACTTCCCCGAGGCTGCCCTGAGTCCCCAGCAAAGCTGAGGCCCGTAGCTGTCGTGGGTAACGTGGAACCGTGACCCCTGGACACAGAGCACATTTGCAAGTGCATCCTCTTCCTGGTCTCCCACGAAGTTGTGCTTTGGGCTCCGAGTAGCCCCCGCCTCCAGCACCGACTGCACCGAAGATCACTGGCCTCCACTCCACGAGTGTCCCGTGAGCCAGCTCTAAGTGCATCCACTCGAGGCTCCTTCGCGGTCGCTAGTCCGTTGGCTAGTGGGCCCTCCCGAAGGCCAATCTTCTTCTGCTTGGGCTTCCCTGGTTGCTCCAGGCGTGCCCTGACTTACCCTCGCTGGGTGAGTCCCTCAGACCTTGCTGGTCTGCACCACCGTCCTTCTTCTATTTCCACGAGACTTGCCGTTGCCAAGGCTTGTTAGGTCCAATCCGGTCGCCGACACCCCTGCAATCGACAGATGTCGTGGGACAGCTCGAATCCAGCTCCTGGTCGTTGTCGACGCCTCCTGGACCTCGTGGCTGAAGAGTCAAGACGACCGTCAACCAACCTGAAGCACCCGACATCGGTGGGCATCCGCTCATCGCCTTCCTGGTCACTGGCCAGTGACCCAGACTCTGTCCCCTCTGCTTTCAGGTTCTTCAGATCTTCGATCCACCTTTGGATCCACCCGAACACTTTCGACTTGGCCGCCAGCAGCACATCGCCATTGAAAACGACGACGAAACCCGACCCCGAAAGACACCTATGCACCTGGCTTCCCTGGGTGAGGTAACTCGAGTACTCCGGTGCTCCCGTGGGTATAGACTCTAGAACAACCCAGTTCTAAAGGGGTTTGCTCCAAGTCCTCCTCTAAGTGTCCCTTTTCTTTAAAATTCCAACCGCGACTTTCCCCATAGAAGTCAACGGCGATTCGCTGCTGTGTTCTCACACTGCACGCGTCCCCCGTGGGTCCCCTGTGTCACTACCTTGGGTGGTTCCTTGTGGTCCAAGCACTTCTACAGGCTCTAGGCCTTGTGTCTAGCTCTGTCGTGGTTCTTATACCACTTTATTGGTATATGGTTTGGTACGCCCCTAGGGCTCAAACGTGTATTTGTGCTATTACTGTTGATAACTAACTTATAACTTATGTACTTTCGAACTCTAGCCTCATAAAGAGACTAGAGGGGTGTGTTTAGTAATAAATACATATATTTTGAATATATACCTGGTGTGGTCCTCTTTCATTTGGTCACTCAAGAGATTATAGACTGGTAAAACAAGCTGCTTTACATTCCTTCAAGACTTAGCCTGAAGGCTGCGCTCCATAGCTACCACTAGGATAGCTTTCAATAAAGGTTGTCTTTAACCTATCTACAATAAGGGGTTGTTTGGACTGGTGCAAGGTGCCCACAATAATTAGTGGACAGCATATACCAGGCCAACTTCTCACACTATATGCGGAAAGGGAAATGTCCTACCTATTGTGAAGGAGAGATAGTAAGCACAAATCTTTCTTAGCCCATCAGTAGTCACTATAACAGGGAGTAAAAAAAAAAAAAAAAAAAAAAAAAAGGATAGGCAATGGGTGTGCAGGCATAGTCCAGGCGAGTGAACCATCCCTGATCTAACATTCATGTTTATGTAATATTTCTTTCATATTCATTTGAGTGATTCAGGTTACTTACCACTAATGCTGAAAAGCCTAATTTTCGTGTCCCTCAATTCTATAAGCAGTGTGCTACTCTCAGGACTTACAAGTTCAGAGTTACAAAACGGTCCAGTTTGTTTTTGCAAATGTCTAGTAATTGAGGGAAACAACGACCCACATTTTCTACTTGAAGGAAAACTTTACTTGATCTGGGCGTCTTCACAAGCCTTGCTGTTAAAAATCTTTACCCTTATTATGAATGTCCAGATTTATATCTATACTATGTCTCCTTTTTTGAGGGGTTTCTGCAATAATAACACTTTGACAAGCTTATTCTCTTCCCTATTAAGTTCCATCAAGTATTTCAAACAATAATTAACACATCATAGAATATGTTAAGGAACCCAAAGCTGTCCCATATGGACTGCATAGCTCTAGTTATTTTGAGAGACAATAGGCATCATAAACGTAGCTGGGGACAAGAAACAGCAACAGTTTTGGGGACTTATTATAGTGCATGAACTACACATAGCCAAATATAGCTACAAATGAGTAAAGTGCACCCCAGGAACAATCTAAGCGGGCATGGATGTTCAAAATCACACTTTTCTACACAACATTCTTCACAAGTCAAGCCACAGAGTGCATCACTTTCCATCATATTGTTACACCTTCCTTGATAAGTAGTATGGTTGGACTTGCAGCAGCCTAATCAGACTGAGACACAAAGGACTATGCAACCCCTGGCAGTTTGTCCAAACTCCTGAAGGAAATAACAATTCCTTAGAAAGTGTGACACTATCCATACTCGCCAAAATGTAAAACAAAAAGTGAAATCCTGTCATCTACATTTATTCACTCTAGCCTTTTTGATCAGTATGACTTTTATACATTTCTGCAATGGGCACGCCACCTAGTGTGGTGATAATAAAAGAAAATACAAACAAAAAGAAACACTTTTTACCTCGGGACACAAGCAAGATACGACATTAATCTTCTTAGATCTTCTTGTCGTATTCTATCATGGTTGCTGCGAGCTGGAAATGTCAAGACGGGTCCTCCCCGTTTATCTCTACCACCTATTAAAAAATGAAATATTAATGTAACACATGGGACGCAGGGGACAGTGAACAATCAAATGATGAATGCTAACAAATACTTCTATTTGGACTGGTCTTCAATACTACATTAAAGGGAACATAACGCATAGCAAAAACTTGCTCACAAAAGAATTTTTCCAGCCAGCAGGACATCAATTCTCACTAAAAACCTGAAATACAAGTTTAACGCAACATGTTGCTGGACACAAGATGCTCTCAAAATCAGTTTAAGACTATAAGCTGCAGGTAACCCCTTGAACTATTTCCACTGTGCTTTAAATTAATAAATAGCGAACAAAGTGGTTGCCTAGGCTACAGAATAATAGTTGGGGTAGTCACGAATACCCAAGGTCATGACTGAGAAAGTCCATGGATGATTGAAACGTGTTTGTTTTTATGTGTGCATTTATTTTACTGATATATATATAAATCGTGTTTTTGATTATTTCTTCACACAATATTCATTCCTTTTATGTAAGTAATAATTTTAGAATTTAATTTTACTTACATTTTTCTAACCCCCATGTTTGCGTGTATATTTCTGAAAATAAATGTTCTTAATGTGTTCCTGGATATAAATGTATATTGTATAGTTTAACAATGTTTTTACGTTAATGTTTACATATACCTACTTATCTGTGTTGTAATGCCCTTTGCATATGCTGTGTGGTAACTGTCATGTGTGTGCTGATTCATTATAATGAATCCGCACCAATAAAATGCCAGATTGAGGGTTGCGGACTTCCATTTGGATCATCAGACGTAATAATATACCAGCTTACAACAAAACAACCTCCTAACTGCACATGAGGCTAGGAAACAAAGCTGATCTATGGCACCTCGATACCACACCACCACCTTGCGCACCGCCGTCAGTTTATTGCCTTATTTCTCTGCGGCCTCAGCTGAAGATTGCAAACAATTGTTGGCAACAGTGATCGAAATACTAACTTAGGACTTTTTTAGATGTTAAGAAGAGGCCATTATACAGAATGGGGATTAAGAAGGCTAGTGAGGAATTTGCAGTTTGATAGAGTATCAACCAGAAGGAAAATGCTACTTACCCAGTAAGCATCTGTTCTTGGCATGTAGAGTTGTGGATTCACATGCTTTGTATACTCCTGCCATCTAGTGTTGGGTCCGGATGTTTGCATGTTGTTTTTCTTCGAAGAAGTCTTTCCAGTCACAAGGTAGGTGACTCCTCCTTTCGGAGATAGTGCGCATGGGCATCAAACTCCATTGTTGGATTGTTTTCACGCAGAGGGTGAGAATGGAGTTAGTAAGAGTAGAATAGAGATGTCCATGCGTATGTATGTAAGTACAGGTACCCGGGGAGGTGGGTGGGCACATGTGAATCTACAGCTCTACATACCAAGAACAGATGCTTACTGGGTAAGTAGCATTTTCCGTTCGAGGCAGGTGAGCTGTAGATCACATGTTTTGCATAGACTATACAGAAGTAATCTCCCAAAGCGGTGGCTAACCTGTAGCTGTTGCAGTCGTTTGAAAAAGTGTACGAAGAACTGCCTGGCCTACATTAGCTTGTTGTCTGGGTAACACATTTACACAATAGGGTTTTGTAAATGTGTGTGGTGTAGACCATGTTGCAGCTTTACAGATGTCAGTTATAGGGATGTTACCTAAAAAAAGCCATAGAAGCCCCTAGTTTGCGTGTGGAATGCGCTCTAGGGGGAATTGGTAAAGTTCTCTTTGCTTTTGCACAGCATGTCTGAATACATTTAACTATCCACCGTGCAATACCTGATTTTGAAATGGGATTGCCTTTGTGTGGTGGAGCAAAAGCAACAAAGAGTTGTTTAGTGTTGCGAAAAGGTTTTGTCATTTCTATATAATATAACAGTGCTCGTTTAACATCTAAAGTGTGTAGAGCTCGTTCTGCCACTGAACCTGGTTGAGGAAAGAACACAGGTAACTCAACAGATTGGTTGATTTGAAAGGCAGATACCACTTTGGGTAGGAATTTGGGGTTAGTGCGAAGAACCACTTTGTTTTGGTGGACTTGAAAAAATGGTTCTTCTATGGTTAATGCCTGAAGCTCGCCCAATCTCCTTAGTGAAGTAACAGCAATGAGGAAAGCAACTTTCCAAGTGAGAAACTGCAGTTCGCATTTATGCAATGGCTCAAAGGGTGGACCAATTAGTCTGGTAAAGACAATATTAAGGTTCCACGCTGGGGCAGGTGGAAGTCTTAGTGGAATAACTCTTTTGAGTCCCTCCATGAAAGCCTTGATAACAGGTACTATGAAATGCAGCGAGATGTAAGCGTATGGATGTGTACCCTAAACCGGGTTGCTGTAAATGAAGTAAATAACAAATAATGTTTTGAACGGAAGCATCTAAAGGGTTGATATGGTTGTTGTTACAATATATAACAAATCACTTCCATTTTGCTGCATAGCAAGCTCTTGTAGTAGGTCTTCTGGCCTCTTTAATGATATTCATACAGTCTGGTGGAAGATTCAGATAGCCAAACTCTATGATTTCAGGTGCCAGATTGCAAGGTTGAGATGTTTGGGATCTGGATGTCTTATCTCTCCATGGCTCTGCGTAAGGAGACTGGATGTGTGATGTAGTTTTTGATGAGGAACTACTGAAAGTTCCAACAGGGTAGTGAACCAGGGTTGACGGGCACATGTGGGAGCTACCAGGATTAGCCTGAGGGACATTTGCCTGAGCTTCCGAACCACTAGTGGAATGAGTGGGAGAGGCGGAAAAGCGTAGGCAAATATCCCTGACCAGTTCATCCATAGTGCATTGCCTTTGGATAATTGGTGTGGATACCTGGAGGCAAAGCTTGGGCATTTGGCGTTTTGGTGTGTGGCAAACAGTTCTATCCCTGGGAAGCCCCACATTTGAAAGAACGGGAGGAGAACTTGAGGGTGAAGTTTCCACTCGTGAATCTGTTGTATTTGTCTGCTGAGCAGATCTGCGCTCTGATTGTTTACTCCTGGGAGGTGTTCCGCTAGGAGATCAATCTTGTGATGTATGGCCCACCTCCAAATGGCTTGTGCAAGGTGTGACAGTTGGAGAGAGTGTGTCCCCCCCTGATTCTGTATGTAATACATGGCTGTCATATTGTCGGTGCGTATCAGGACAGCTTTGCCTACAAGGCGAGTCTGGAAGGCTTTGAGCGCTAGAAATACTGCTAGCAGCTCTAGATGATTTATGAGAAGTTGCTTTTGGCTCCACAGGCCTTGAATTGTGTGAGTTTGGAGATGAGATCCCCAACCAGTGAGCGATGCACCTGGTGTTAGCACTGTCTGTGGAACAGGGTCGATGAAGGGCCGCCCTTTAGATAGGTTTTGTGGATTCCACCACTGCAGAGAGTGATGAGTGCGGCCGTCCACCAACACCAGATCTGACAATTGACCCAGAGATTGATTCAACTGACGTGCTAAACATTGCTGAAGGGGACACATTTCAAGTCTTGCACGGGGAACTATGATTTTTTTTTGTTTGATCTGTTTATTAAAGTTTTTTTTGTACATAAGGTAAGAAAAACAAACAGGGCAATTCGTCATCATAGAACTTATCATTCAGCATCAGTAGAGAAATTAGACAGGACCAACTTACAAATCTACAGCTCAACGGCAAGGTCACACCAATACCATAAGGTGCAGTAGGTAACAACAATGGCATACACCAGCAAACACATAACCTCCTCCCTCCATCGTCAATACTGTTTAATCTCGGCGTGGTACAATATAATTCCACTGTATAATCGCATTCCAAGTACATATGTACAGCTCTCATGGCTTCACTCCGCCATATCACATCAATCTGTTTATGTAGTCAAACAATCTTATAAGAAAATAACCAGCATAAGAACGCTATCAAAAAGGGGGAAACAATAGGGAGGGAAACAGAAGCCACATAAAGGTAAGCAAAGAGTCACAAAGCCCAAACGCTGTGAGACGGAACCCAGTCGGCCATCATAGGGGTGCACACCCTGACTATAAAAAGAATAATAACAGTACAGTGTGGGGTGTAAAGGATGCTGTCTCCGAATCACATCACAGCTCAAATCATAGGTTTTGCAAATGCATTACACACTATCAGTCCATGGAACATCCATGGGGTCGTCCGGAGCCGACAGTCCCTGCAGTGTACACAGCTTTGCGTTCCATGCAGCGGAGATGGGGAATTTTAGCAGCCCCAACGTATCTTCACGTACCAAGGAGACCGCCTCTGCCTTCACCCAATTCAGCATGGAAAGAAACCAAGCCTTCAGCGGCGGGGGCTCCTCCACCTTCGCATTATTAGGCGTTTGGCCACAATGAAGCCCAGATCCAGAAACCTAGTGGATGCTTTGTGCTTTTTGCTTCTTGACAACACCCCGGTGATGCAAACCTCCCAAGTTCGCGGCACCTCCCCGTCCGTGCTAGTGCCTCAAGTACCCCCTCCCAATATGTACGCAGACCAGAGCATGTGTAATAGGTCAGCATCTACCCGCCTGAGGCGCGGGCAGCACGCATCTTGCCTATGGAAATATCTATTGATTTTGTCGGGGGAGAGACAGGCCCTGTCAACAATGTAGAATTGGATCAATCTGAAACGAGCGTTCCTGGGGACCTGTCTGGGACTCTCCAATACCATCGGCCACTCCTTCTCCGAGTAGGGCCGTCCCCGATCTGTCTCCCATTTAGCTCGCAACGGTGTTATATCCACCAGAGTATGTTCCTTGATCGATTCCACAAACCACTTCACCAGATGGCGTCCCGTGCCCATAACATGCACATATTGTAGAAAGAGGTGTGTCGGAAGCTCCTGTGCAATGTCCTCCCACCATCGTCTCATTGCAGCTATCCAGGAGGCATGATTTCGAAATTGGCCCGGGGAAACCCTGTCTTCATCCGCAATAGTGAGGAACGTCTGTAAAGAGCCTTCTACATACAAATCCCCTAGGGTAGTAATACCAGCCTCCATCCAATCAGTAAGATCCAAACCTTGAACTCGTCCCTGCACGGTTGGCATACCCAACAGGGGCACCACGAGTGCATATGGTGTGACATGCTTAGTAAGACGCAGCGCCCTGCGAAAACATTTCTGCGCAATCTGAACTAGTAAAGCAAGAGGTTTATGCGATTTGTTACAAGGGTGAAATATGGCAAGGATCCTGTCCTGGGAGTACGGGGGGTCACGCTCCGCCGAGTCGGTTAAATGCAAGCCCTCCACCCACAGAATTTGAGATGCCAAGAAGTAATGTTCTAGGTTGGGTAGAGCCAGCCCGTCCTTCGACCGCGGCAGATACAACTTCGCTAACGCCGCTCTGCACCACAAATTATTCCAAATGAAGTCCCTCACAATCCTCTCCAGAGAGCGGAACAAGGACACAGGTAGATAAAGCGGTAGATTAGAGAAGTAATAAAGGAGACGCTGCAACATGACCATTTTAATTAACTCCACCCTCCCAATGACCAAAAGGTTAAGCGTCTTCCAAAACTCAATCTGAGACTTGAGCGCTGTAACCGCCCTAGTAACATTACCATCCAGAAGATCCCGATAATTATGATGGATGCGGATGCCTAAATATCTGAACGCCACCGGTTGCCAGTGCACTACCTTCCCGTCCACCTCCCAACTCGGATCTTCCACATCAGGATGAAAGGGGTATAAACAAGACTTATCCCAGTTCACACCTAACCCAGACAGAGACGCAAAGGACCGCAACGTATCCGGGATGACTCGTGGGATCGCTCGGATATCCTTGACATACAGCAGAATGTCATCCGCATAAAGCGAAATCGCATGTATGCCGTCCCCAAGCCTTATTCCCCATGCCGGTGCAGAGTTTCGCATTGCCATCGCTAGTGGCTCAATCACTAGAGCAAAGATCAAGGGGGAAAGAGGGCACCCCTGGCGAGTTCCCAGTTCGGTCACTATAGGGTCAGAAAAGAGAGTCCCCAACTTCACCCGGACCTTAGGAGCCCCATATAGTAATTGGATAAGGCTTAAGATGTACGGCCCAAAGCCAAAGCGACTGAGCACTGCAAACATAAAGGACCACTCAACCGTGTCAAAAGCCCGTTCCAGGTCCAGCACAGCACAACCGGCCATCGGCCAGTCTTCCGCAGAGCAACGCATCACCCGGAACAACCGTTGTATATTGAGCGACGTGTTACGGGCCGGAACAAACCCATTTTGGTCTTGATGAACCAGTTGCGGAATCACTGGCGCCAGCTGAGCCGCCAGGATGCCCGCTAAAATCTTATAGTCCCTGGTCAGAAGCGCCTAAGGGTGGTAAACGCCCGTTCATGTTATGTTGATGTGGGGTCTCGACCCGGTTTGGGAAGCGTAATCAGCGTAGCCTCCATCATCGAGGCTGGGAGGGCAAGAACCTCCAGCGCCTCCAAATATACCTTGAGTAGTTGTGAGCTCAGAGGGTCCGCATACGCCTTGTAAAATTCATGGGGGAAAGCGTCAGGGCCAGGAACCTTCCCAGACGGTAGAGCCCTCATCGTACCCCTAACCTCATCCAACGTGAGCGGGACATTAACTCCGTCTGCTGCTCCAGCAACAAGACTGGGAAAGGGAGTCCATCTAAGAACTCCTGTATCGCCTCCTACGGGGCCCGTCATCTAGATTTATAAAGCTGTGTAAAGTGGGCAGTCAGCTCCCCATGTATTTCCAACTGCGTGTGCCTAAGTCTCCCATCCGAAGATCGGAGGGCCGTAATCGGCCCAACCGACTGCTCCTGCTTGATTAACCAGGCAAGAAGAGGCCCGAGCGGTCCTCCTTGGCATGTACTGACGCGGAGTGCGCCGCAAAGTTGAGGCAGCGCTGCCCTTCAAGCAGCTCCGCATGTTTCTTGCGTGCCTCCTCTAAGGAAGCTAATTCCCCAGCAACGACCACCACCCTAGACTCCAACGGTAGCAAACGTCTCTCAGATTCTAGTAATTCCGATGCCACCTGCTGTCGCAGCCCGCAACCCAGCCCTAAGACATTTCCCTCTCAAGGTGACCTTCATGACTGCCCATTCCACCAACGAGGAGGAGGCAGTATCCGCATTAATATCAAAGTACTCCCCAATTGCGTCACCAATCGTCTCACGAAAGACCAAATCCTCCAACATCGCCGGCTGCAACCTCCATGTAGGAATCCCCGGAATCCCACCTTCCCATGCCAGCACAACAGAATGGGGATTGTGATCTGAATGCGTGCGCCCCCAGTATTCCGACCCCAGAACATATGGAAGGAGGGAGGGGGACCCGAGGAATCGATCCAGACGGACGTGCAGATTATGAGGTACCGAAAAGAAAGAGTATACCCTCTCCCGGGTGAGGATGTCTCCAAATGTCCACCAGACCCCAACCCTGTGCCCAACCATTCAGCACCACAGAATTAGTCGTGGCGGCTGTGCCCCTAAGCGGAGGGAAGGACCTATCAGTCCCTACGTCCAAAACACTGTTAAAGTCACCACCCAGTAACCACGGGATCTCACACCATCTCCCCCAAAGCAAGGGATAGCGGATTATAGAATGGGCCCTGATCCACATTCGGTGCATACACATTTCCCAACAATATATGACGTCCATCCAGTCTACCTTTTACAAGCACGTACCTGCCTTCTCTATCAATATGAACCTCATCCATGGCAAAGGGTGTCCCAGGGCGTACCCAGATGAGAGCCCCCCTAGCAATCAGGGAGTAGTCGGTGGCATATATTTTACCCCTCCACATTCCCTGCAACCTAGCAACTTCTACAGCATTTAGGTGAGTCTCCTGCTAGAGCGCCACGTGCACATTATGCTGTTTAAGATAGGAGTACACTGCGTACCTACGGGAAGGTGTGCGAAGACCCCGGACAGTCCAGGTAAGTATCATGCGACCCATGTCAGAGCTAAAGGAAGTAAACAGCAATGGACAGTACCCCCCACCCGGATTCCAGTAAATAGCAGTCGGGTATGCACCATAACAACTCCATTACCCACCTCATGGACCTCTGTAGCAAAAGGTGGAAGGTGAAAAACAAACGAGAAGAGAAGAAACCTCATAAGGGCAACCCCCACAACATTGGGGTTTCGTCCAAACACAAAGCACAGCAGCACAGCCGTGTGTCCTACTGGCCCCGAAGAGATGGGGAAAACAGGGGATGGTGTAACCATGCAGGATGTATCATCGTGTATCCCCTCAAAGTCATCTAGTAACATATCACCACATCGTATAATTGAAAAACAAGCCCCCCCCCCCCAAGGCGCAGAGGCAACACCATCCTGCCCACCCAGCCCCAAACAAACAATATTGTTCCGAATACCCACAGCAGTTCAAGTAACAGTACCCATGAATGAATGCCCAATACGGCCACTTTCATACAATACCATCCGCCGTCTGAGGTGTAACTTCTGGCATTCTCATAGAAACTTTATCAGAAGAATCCCCTATCAAGGAGCCCCCATCCCCGGAAGAGTGAACGGAAGTGTCTGCTTTGTCTTCCACCCTGCAGTGTCCGCCATCTGTTCCGCAATACGAACCACCTCCTGCCGCGCTCTGTGAATCTGTTCTGGGCCAGGTGCCGCCGCCGACCCCACGAATCTCCTCCCTGTCCGCCGCCGTCAGGGTCCCCTGCCACCTGCTTCCCCAGGCCATGTCGCACCAGTGCCCGTGGGTCTTGGGCCAGAGTACTGACCGGACATCTCCAGCCAGTCCCAAGCATCCTGCGGCGTGTAGAAGAATCTGGATTTCCCATCCTAGACTACACGCAGTCGAGCCAGTAATAATAGCGAATAGGAGAGATTGAGCTGCCGGAGCGGACGCTTGACTGGTAAGAAGGACCCCCCCGCTGCAGCTGAACCTTCATTGTATAGTCCGGAAAGAACAGCACCTTGGCGTTTTCATATTGAATGTCGTCCAGCTTCCTTGTCTCTTGGAGGATGACATCGCGGTCCCTGAAGTGTAGTAGTTTGAAGATAAGCAGGCGTGCTCTGGCCCCTGGGGCCGGCTTCCTACCCGGAACCCGATGTGCCCGTTCTATAGTGAAGAATGGGGAAAAATCAGTGTTTGGCAAGATGGATTTCAGCCAGTGTTCCAGGAAGGTAACCGCGTCCTGTCCCGCTGCTCCTTCCGGCAGTCCAATCAACTGAACGTTATTCCTACGGGAGCGGCCTTCTGCATCCTCCATGCGCTCCTCCAGATACCGTATCTGAGCTTCATGCGCATTCATGCGCATTCTGCTGCTTCTCTTGAAACTCCATAGCCGGCTTCAAGTCAGCTACCTCCTGATCTCAGGCAGTGACCCGATCCTTAAAGTTTCGGTGGTCAGCATTGAGTGGAGTAAGATCCAGCGCCACCTTGTCCAACTTGGCTTCCATAGATGTACGAGAACGCTCAATGACTTGTAGGATAGCATCCAGATGGTCATCATGAGTCGTCTGCCCCATCACCTGCAGTGGCGGATCAGCAACACCGGCGCCCACAGCTTGCGAGGATGTCCTTGACCCGGTACCCCTGGTGCGGCCCATTATTCCAGCCACCACTAGTCTCACCTGTTACACCACCAGAGACTCCAGCCGGCTAAAGTATCAGGACGTCACCCCTCTCCAAGTATGTGGGGCAGTCCAAATGTGTACTGCGGAAATGCACCACCCAGTGTTATCTCCACCGTCGTCGTGTCGCCGGTCCACGGTTCGTCGTCCCACCAGGCAGCAACGAAACTATTTGCTCTGACCAAGTATTTCAGAGACCCACTATCACAGCTCAACCCCACTGTGTCTGCCCCTGGGCGGTCACTCACCGCCGGCCGTGTCCGTCACTGCCCAGCCAGCAAGCACTGTCCAAATCCTGATGGAAGGGGGGCCCCCTACTGCGCCGTTCAGCTCTCCACTAATATTCTCCCCAGCAGGCCGCAGTCACAGGTACCATGCTGCATCCCGTCGCTCACTTCCACAGGAGTAGCCCAAGGTCTCCTCATCGTATCCCATGCACTGGGGAACCAGGGCATCACGTCGCCTCCCCGATCCGGAGAGCGTCACCACATCGCTATTGTAGGCCAGTGTACTTCCACTCCACTCCACTCACCTACAACCACTACAGAAGGATTACCGGCCCAATGCACCACCTCGTGTATTTCAGCCCCTGGCTCCCCTTCCAAGCGTGTCTCCACCACGTTTAGCCTGCAGCCCCTCTGTGCATCCTAGGCCCTCAAGGGGCTTATTCCACCATAAGGACCTCAGGTCAGTCTGCCGACCTCCTCACTCTATTGCTGGGGCCCCCAACAATCGCCGCACACAGGCACTTCCTCCAATTAGCCCGCTGGCTCCACCTCACCAATCCTCTCGTGTTTTCCTGGGGCTTCGCCGGTCCCGACCCGGCCACAGCTGGTGAGTACACCGCCTACCAGGGCCCTGCAGGCCACAAACCTTGCCACTCACCGCGCCTCGGAAGCCGGTTCTCCCGCCTTTTGCTCTGCACCTCTCTTCACGGGAGGCACTACACATACAGGCGGACTGTTTCAGCAGCCGGGGCCTGGTCGTAAACAGTACCAGGTCTCCTTCCAGATCAGGCCTCCACAGCGTATGACTTCCGATCGCGCTGCACGGGCGAGACCCACAGGGACCCTACTCCACCGGCACAGCCCCTGGGCAATCCGTTGACTCCTCCTCACCACTCACTCCATACCGGGCCGGGCCCGACCCGGTCGGATCCGGCGTGCGCACCGCCCACTGGAGCTCCACCAGCTGTACGTTTCCTCAGGGGATCGGCTCTCTGTCCCCCGCCCCACGCCTCCTTCCCGTGGGAGCACAATGGGTAAAAGAGGAAGCAAATCTGGCAGCCCGATCCCAGGCGTAGGCTCAGCGCCCGGCCGATAACGGGTGCGGCCCGCTGGCCTCTTGTCGCCGCTCCGCTAGTCTCAGCTGCAGCACCGCGTCCTGCTTCTGCCTCTGCTGGCGCCCGGGGGTGTCACTGGAGCATGGGACACAGCCCCACAGCAAAGAATGGCAGCGATTCAGGATAAAAGTGGCGGATTATGGGGATAAACGACGGAGCGCTCCTAGAACGCGACTCTCGTACTGTCGAGGTTGGACTACTGTAATAGTCTGTACCTTAATGCTCAACAAAGGCTTTTGAATAAACTCCAGACGCTGCAGAATGCAGCAGCTAGACTGATTTCTGGAACACCTCGGTTCGCACCCATTACCAAGGAAATAAATAAATTGCACTGGCTATCGGTGAGGAATCGAGTTCGCTTTAAGGCCCTTTGTCTAGTTTTGAAGGCGCTGCATGGCGCAGGACCTGACTATTTAAAACAGCGTTTTCAATGGTATATACCGAATAGACCACTTCGTTCATCAGAGGCCAGATTGGCCGCAGTACCACGCATAAAAAGAGTTTGTTGGGGAGCCAGGAGTTTCGCCCACAATGCGGCTAAAGCCAGGAACAACCTGCCATTTCATTTAAGGTGCATTACTAACCTATTGGCCTTCAGGAAGAGCCTTAAGACCTGGCTTTTTGCCCAATAAATTTCTCTCATTTTTCATGCACAGGAGATGTAACTAGCGTCAGGACACCTCCGGGTAACAGTCGCGCTGTATAAATGTCATTAACATTAACATTAGAACGCGTCCGCCATGCTGCCCCCGCCTTGCATGGGGAACTATGATGTAAGACGCCATCATTCCTAGTAGCTGCATAAATACTCGAGCTGGTAATGAGTGGTCGGGCTGAAACTGGGAAATTAGAGCCTGAATATTGTGGATCCTGACAGGATTGGGACAGGCTAGAGCTTTTTGTGTATGGAGAGTGGCTCCCAAGTAAGTTTGCGTGTTGGAGGGTTGGAGATGGGACTTACTGTGAACCCGAGATCGTGCAGTAATTAGTGGCTTTGATGAGCCAGTCGTCCAAGTATGGGAAGACGTGAATATGTTGTCTTCGCAGGTGAGCAGCGACTACTGCCAGGCATTTTGTGAATACCCTGGGAGCAGTGGTGATTCCGAATGGAAGCACTTTGAACTGATAATGTTGTCCCGCTACCACAAACCTGAGATATTTGCGGTGAGCGGGGTGTATTGGATTATGGAAGTATGCGTCCTTTAAGTCTAAGGTAGACAGAAAGTCGCCTTTTTGAAGGAGCGGGCGCATTTGTTGGAGTGTCACCATGTGAAAATGGTCTGATTGAATATAGAGATTTAGGTCTCTGAGGTCTAATATAGGCCTGAGAGAGCCGTCCTTTTTGGGTATGAGAAAGTATAGGGAGTATACACAGGACCCTTGATATTGTAATGGTACGGGCTCCATAGCTCCCTTTTGCATTAGAGAGTGAACCTCTTGTTTGAGAAGGTGCAGATGCTCTGGTGACATTTTTTGTGATCGTGGAGGAATGTTTGGGGGATTGTCGGTAAGCTCTATGCAATAACCAGATTGGATAATTTGTAGGACCCATCTGTCTGAAGTTAATGTATTCGAGACGGGAAGAAATTGAGAGAGACGTCCCCCGACAGGTGTGGAATGATCGGGGGGAGAAGGAGGCAAGTCATGGTTTGTTTGCTGCAGCGGAAGTACGGGGTGTGTTACCTTTACCTCTTCCCTTGCCATTATTGCCTCCAAATCCTCCTCTAAAGTAACCTCTTGAAGAGGGTGATTGATTATTACCTCTATACGAAGTAGAGGTGCTGTCTGTGGATATATCCTTTGAACCCCCCCCCCTGTAGAAGGAGCAGCGAAAGGAACCCTGATTTGATGGGGACTGCAAAGCTCCCATGGATTTTGCGACATCTGTGTCCTTCTTCATTTTTTCCAAAGAAGTGTCTACCACAGGTCCAAATAGGTGTTCCTTATCAAACGGTAGGTTTAAAATAGAGGCCTGGACTTCGGGTTTGAACCCTGAAATTCTGAGCCAGGCGTGCCTTCTTAAAAGAACACTGGTGTTAAAAGCACGAGCAGCAGTGTCAGCTGCGTCTAAAGCGCACCTAATGGAAGTGTTGGAAATGAGTTTCCCTTCCTGAATTAAGTCTTGCACCTTAGTTTTGTGTTCATATGGCAAGAACTGGAGCAATTGTTCCAATTCTACGTAGTGAGCCCTGTCATATCTCGCTAAAAGAGCCTAGGTGTTGGCAATACGCCAGTGATTGGCTGCCTGCGCAGCTACTCTTTTGCCAGAGGCATCTATGAGTTTGGATTCAGGTGGAGGGGCATCTCCTGTTTGTGAGTTTGCCCTTTTGCGAGCATTAGAAACCACTAGGGAGTCTACGGGAACTTGACCCTTGATGTAAACGGGGTCTGTAGGTGCAGGTTTATATTTCTTATCTACTCTTGGTGTTAGAATTCTTGAACGCACCGGGTCCTTAAAAATGTCATCTGCGTGTTTAAGCATGGGCAGTGTATGAGTTGCTGTTTGAGAAGAACTTAAAGTCTCAAAGAGAAAATCCTCTTCAAGAGCCTCTTTGTGAAGCTGAACCCCGTGATATTGAGCAGCCCTATTTATTAATTCTATGTACCCTACATTGTCATCAGGTGGAGAGGGTTTTGAAGGGTATAGATCTGGGTCATTATCAGTGTTAGGATCTGTATTGTAATCAGTCCATGGATCATGACTATTGTCACCTGGTGCATCCCCATCCCCATCATCCTGGTGGTCAGGTGACTGTGGTGAATTTGTAGGTGTAATCAGCAAATTGGGGTCAAGTGGGAAAGGAGTTGTAAGAAGAGAAGGAGAAGGATTAGTACCTACATCTTTCTTTTTAAGGGGAATGTGGTTAGCTTCCTCAGTTTCTGGCTTGCATTTAACTGGCAGTTTTGCATAAATATGTCCAGTTTTGGGTTTAATAACAAGTTCTTTCTTTTTCGGGTCCGTGTTGAAAGGTGGGACATCCAAACGAGGCTCCTTGGATGAAAGAGGAGCTGTTATGTCTTTCGGTGCCAGAATTTTCGGTGCCGAAGGTTTCGGTGCCAAGATGGTCAGATCTGAAGATTTAGGTTTTGGGACGTGTTTGGATTTCGGCGCCGATTTCTGTTCGGTGCCCGAATGGGGCTGACTCAGTCCCGAGCCGGAAGGCTTTGGTGTGTGTTTCGGTGCAGAGCCCGAAGGCGGGGCGTTCGAAACGTGTTCTCGGTGCCGACCTTGGCCCGAAGGCAGACGAGGGACCGGAGCCTTTTTCTTGGGCATAGTTTGGGGCAGGGGAGTATCAGTACTCACGGTACGCTGACCCTGCGGAACGTCTTCTTCCATGTCGGAATCGGCTTCGGACACGGAGATGTGTTCTTTTTCTTTCTCGGCTCCTTGTGCGTCGAAGACCTCTTGGTCGGAATCTTCTCCGAAGAGATCCAGAGCGGAGCCGCTATATTGCTGGTGCATTCCGTGACGTCAAGCCCGACGGTCACAGAGTGTCTTCTTGGATCGAAAAGATCGGCACGCGTTGTAGTCCTGTTCGTTGTGTTCCAGGGACAGAGACGAGTTGCACACTTCGTGCAAGTCGGTGCGCGGATACTTGGCGCGACACCCGGGACAGAATTTAAATGGAGTCCGTTCCATCGACTGCGAGCTGACCCAATGCGGCTAGGCCCAACGGCCTTCCACAAAGTTTCTGATCAAAGATTTCTGGATCAAAACAATACGCGGAGAATGAGAAACTCGATCGAATAACAATACCGTCAAGGGTAGTGGATTCGCACTGAGGGGAACCAGAGAAAACGGTGTCGAACCGGAGCGCCGCAATTCACGTCCGAACCCGATGGCGGAAAAAAACAATCTAACAATGGAGTCGATGCCCATGTGCACTATCACCGAAAGGAGGAGTCACCTACCTCTTGACTGGAAAGACTTCTTTGAAGAAAAACAATTTGCAAACTTCCGGACCCAACACTAGATGGCAGGAATATGCAAAGCAGTGAATCTGCAGCTCACATGCCTCGAACAGAGTGTTACCGAAGGGAAGTAACTTGTTCTTCTGAAGGATGCTTTTAACTGCAGATTGCTTAACTTAGAAAATAATCCAACGCAATATCTCCCAATTTCTGGGAATGGAGGTTTAAGTTGTGAAGATTTGGGTGGAGGACTCTGCCCTGCTGCTGAGACAGTAAGTCCTACCCAAAGGGGTAGCTTAATGCTCATTCTCAGGAGTTGTGGGCACAACACTCACCTGGCCCAATCTGGGGCCAGATGACTTGGATCTGGTCATTCTTGTAGGAAAGTGCCCCTTTTTGCATGGTTATCCCACACTTTTTGCCTGACATCTGATGCAACCTGACTTGATGTGCCCTGGTTCCCTGCCAATCAGGTTCCCAGGGCCTGTGTTCTTTCCCAAAACGGTACCTTTGAACCCACAATTGGCACATCTCTGGCCACAGGTAAGCCCCTTGTAAAAGGTATCATGGGTACAAAGGGCAATGTGACCAGGGAAGGCCTTTAAGGGCTGCAGCATCTATTGTACCACTCTTAGAGGCCCTGTACTTTAACACCCACAACCTGCCATTCCAGGCTGCATGTTTTGGTGCAGAGAAAAGTGAAGAGTCGACATGGCACACATCCCTGTGTGCCTTGTCTACAATCCGCTGCCCTCACTGGGGAAAGAACCCGTTAGCCGCGCGAACGGGTTCTTTCCCCAGTGAGGGAGTAGCCTTGATGAAGGTCTGACTACAGGCGTCCATTCTTCCCTGATTTGGACTCATGAGGCCTGAATGTAAGTCCGTTTTTATATAGCGCAGCTACTCACCCTTACGGGTCTCAAGGCGCTGGGGGCCGTCGTGGAAATTAAGTGAGCTATTGCCCAGAGTCACATGGTGCTGAGCTGAGCTGCCGTCAGAGCCGGGGATCGAACCGTGAACCCTGTGCTCCGAAGTCAGCTGCCCTGGCCGCTGCACCACACCTCTCCACTGAATATGGTCGTTTACATTGATTTAAACTGAGAACAGACAAATTTGGTGCTGTATATTTTTCCTTAATTCCATTCTTTATTGTGCATCCTTTATTTTGCTATTACTTAGAGATAAATTTAATATAGGAGTGGGAACAATCCCCTTCGGGTAGGGTTTGAAACTAGTTGACCAGGGAAACAGTGGGTCATACACCCTAGTGGTTTCCCAACATCCCCAATTTTTAATCATATCAGCTAGGGGAGCGAATAAATGTACCTTTCTCCCACTAGTTATATATTTTTAGGATTGTATCAATTTTGATTATTTTTGAACAGGAAAATACAGGTCTTTGGCCTACAACCAATGGCCGGTGAAGAAAAGAAAAAAAAAAGGGGGGGGGGGAAGGAAGAGGATAATGACCAACGATTTACACTTATAAAACAAATGAAGTTAACTGTTCAATCCATGCCCGCATTTCCGGTAATGAAGTCTGTGTAGTCCCAGTTCCACCCCAGTGTAGCTTAGGTATCAGGTTGTATGCCGGCTGTGAGGCGTAGAATGCCTAAGTATATTGGACAAGTGGGTTCTCGGAAGGTGTTGGACAAGGACTTTAGGCAGGGGCCCCATGTCTTCTCGAATTTGGGGAGTGTTTGGTCTACAACTGCTGTTAGTTTCTCCATGCTTAATAGGTCCCAAAGCTTGTGCAGTGAGTCTAGGTGTGTGGGTGCTGAGTCGGTCCCCCATATGGAAAGCAGGACTTGTTTTGCAGCACACAATGCTAGCGTGATGGCCCTCCCCCTGGGGGAATGAAGAGGGTACGTCAAAGCGCTAGGAAGCCCCAGGAGAATGTAGCTAGGGAAGTGAGGTAGTTCGGTCTCGAACATCAGGTCTATATCGACCGATATCTCTTCCCAATAGCGATGCAATTTGGGGCAGTGCCACAAGAGGTGTGTTAGTGTACCTGTGTTGCCGCAATGACGCCAGCATTTGTCTTCGCATCCTTGCTTCCACCTGGCCAGGCAGGCGGGTGTGTAGTACCAATAGTGTACAAGTTTTAAGAGCGTCTCCTTCCTGGTGGCACTGTACACTTATATGGGCTCAATGCAGGATGTCCGTCCACTCTTTGACTGTGAACGTGCGTTTACATTCCGTTTCCCATCTGGACCTCGCTGGCGACACTAGGGAGGTAATTGAAGTGTTAAAAAAAAGTATAAATGCCGGACAGCAAAAGCCGGTCATCGCTCTGTGCAAGAGCCAGTGCTCGAATTGCATAAGGGGCCTGCTAGCATGGGGTCGCATGTCAGGTTGAGTCACCCAGTGGCGAACCGCTGCGTATCGCCAGCGCTCCGAGTCCGGGAGGCCATAGTCCTGTTGAAGCCCTGGGAAATCTCGTAATCCCCGTTCATCGAAGAGATCTATGCGCTTACAATTAGCCTCCTACCACTGGGAGAAAGTTGTGCCAAGCATGGCCGGGGGAAAGTCCGCGTTCCCTATGATCGGGGTGAGTGGGGAGATCTGGGTAGTAGGGCCCTTGGAGATGCTCAGTTTATCCCATGCACCCATTGTAGCCCGGACCACCGGTGAGATGTACACTCCCGGTGGGCAATTCTTGCACAACAGCCAGGGTACCTTCCATATGTGGATACTGGCCACTGCCTGATCCAGGAAGCACCAGTGCTTTTCCGTAAGTGGACGTAGCCACTCCATTAAAAACCTCAATTGCGCCGCTTGGTGATAGCGTATCAGATGGGGTATCCCTAGACCTCCCTTGGCCACTGGAAGATATGCCCATTCTCTAGCCATCCTAGTTTTCTTCCCGCCCCAGATGAAGGACTCCAGCGATAGTTGCAGTTTCTTTATCGCTGTGGGGGGGTGGTTTCAATGGCAGCGCCTGCATTAAATATAGGATTTTGGGCAATAGAGTCATTTTGACGGCAGCTGTTCACCCCAGCCATGAGATAGGGCACCCATGCCATGATTGGATGAGCGAGCGCACCGTGGCTAACAGGGTGGAGTAATTGTGTGATAAAGCCTTGTCGATGGTAGAGAATAACTGGATGCCTAGGTATGAAATACCCTGCGCAGCCCAAGAGAAGGGGAAGGCGTCAGCCAGTTAAGTCTGTTCATCTCGTGGGATAGTGATGCTAAGGGCTTGGGACTTAGCATCGTTCATCTTAAAGCGTGGTGGCGGTTCTAGAAAATAGTACTGCGCTCCCTCTCGATTTGGTGGGTCGGGACATTCCTGAACATGGGTAGTGTATGGGCGTATTTTAAAGAAAACATACAGTGAAACATAAATACCATCACCAAGTGGTGAAAAAACAGTGTATACATAGTAGGGGTCCATGTCGTCGGCAAGCCACATGGGTCGTCTGGGATGTTGACACTTGAGGGAATCCTCCGCCGACGCACGCTAATATCACTATCCAGCCCTGAAGCAGATCCCGGTGTCAGGCTGGCATTGGCCGTGATCTGTGTCCAGCTGGGGCCTACTATTATTTCGCCATAGGCAGTCTAATCCGTAGCGACAAAGTTCGCAGTTGAGCTCCGGCCTTCAAGACCTTCATTTGTCTTCTTGTTCCGGTGTAGAATCTTGTTTTGTAAGATGTTGAAGCAGGGCCAAGCGTTCCCTGATGCTCTCAGTTGTGGTTGGTTTGCGCACGAATTTTGGAAGTCGGTTTTTGGGGTGCCTTTGCTGGCCAGGTCCCTGAGAGTGCAAGGGAGAGCCCCAGCAGTCGCCTGGTCGCCCCGCTCCAAGTGGAGTCCCAGAATCGTTGCTGCTTCCGGGGGAATGCGAGTCAAGCGTGTCTCACCCTTCCATATGAACACAAGGCGAAAGGAGTGACCTCATCTATAGCGCACACCCTTCTCCCTCAAAAAAATCTGTAATGGGTTTCATATTGCGGCGACGCTGCAGAGTGATGGGAGAGAGGTCCTGGAATAGGCACACCTTAAACCCCTCAAACATGATATGGGCTTGGTCTCGTACCATGTTCATTATAAGTTCCTTCTGGCAGTAGTTATGCAGGCAGGTAAGGATGTCCTGACGAGTACCTAGAGTCGGGGATGAACGACCCACTCTGTGCGTGCGTTCCAGAGGGATCTCAGCGTCTTTCAGTTCTGAGACTATCTGGCGGAAGAGCCGTGTAACGAAATCCTCGAGGCGATTACCATCCGCCTGAAGTGGGACCCCCTTAATTCTTATATTGGATCTCCTGGATCTGTTTTCCAGGTCTTCTAAATAGTAGTTAAGGTCTGCATTGCAGTCTTTGAGTTCAAGTATTTCGCCATGGCACAGTTCCAGTTCTTCTTCTCTGGCATCACCAGATTTCTCTGCGGCGTCCACCGGCTGCTCCAGTTCGCCCACTTCACGGCATAGATCCCTCATGTCTTTAGCCATCTCGGTCCTCAATGTTGGAATGTTGTCCCTCAATAGGCCAAAAAGGGACTCCATGAAGCCACGTGTGACCGGATTCTCCTCGCCTGCTTTCTGTCCATGCTCTGTTCCCATCGACCGACGTTCCGGTGAGGCTGCCCCTGGAGCCTGACCTGTACGTTAGGAGGGGGTTTTTGTGAAGAGGTCCTTGATGGTGGGATCTTTTTTGGTCCTGGTATTCACCATTTTTGTCTCCTGGTGGTGCGCAGTGCGTTAGCACTCTCATTCCAACTGGTTGTGTTTCTCTGCGGGCAGATCGCCCCTCCAGGGGCGGGTACTATGCACAGGACGTTTGCCCAACTATCTATGAAACCCTAGCACAGTCCACCTAGGTAGACCAGGCCTGGTCTCGGGCACGAGGTACAGTGCAGGCTTCTCGTGCCTTGGTCAATGGTCACCTCCGACTTTACGCTGTTTCTTTTGGGGGGCGCACTGGTTTCTACCACCACAGGGCCAGTGGCCCAGCAAAATGAGGGTCCTGCGGCGTTGTGGTCGATTTGTTGCTGTCTCGTAGTACCGTAGAGTCGTTGCAACAGTGGTTTGTCTCCCTATGTCCACCAGGTTTCTGGGCCTCTCCCAACTGCAGAGGCACTTGGGCCCCTCTATCTCCAGCGTTCTCAACAGTCCCCCGGCAACCTCTCTGTGCCCCTCGACAGCCCCACTGTGGGGTCAACTCCAGGTCACCTGGGGCGGGGGCCCACAGCCTTCAGCTCTCCTCCTCGACCCAGGGCGGCGTGTCGTGCCTGGATTCAACGTGCAGCCCGCCAGCACCTCAAGGGAGAAGTTGCTGACAATATTGGCGGGCACTGCAGTGGGGGAATAATCTCTCAGCGCCGTTTATGCAGTTCTGGGGTCGCCCGGGCGGGCTCCGTGTCGTGCCGGAGCCACCTACTCACACCGGATGCCACCCTTCAATAGCCTTCAGCAGGGCTGCCTCAGCTCCTTTCCCAGTGGGTCTCGGCCTGCTGCAGTGTTGCTGAGCGTTGTTCCGACGCGTCTCCTGGCCACCAGGCCTCCCGCTCGTCCTGCCGTCCGTACGCTGCTTCCAAGCTGACAGGCATCGGGATCACATCCGCTTGGCATTGCGCGCTGCTGCGGGGACGGCACCTCTCCCCCTCGGCGAATTCCTTCCGTGCCTCCCGCCCCGCTCTCAGCTCAGGGCTCATCTAGGGTCCAGCATGCAGCGGCCGCACCACACAGGCGCCGCCAAGGATGGCCCGGTCTTGGCTGCGCTCCTACCTCGAGCTGAAGTCTCGGCTGCAGGCCCACAGCTCTAGTGTAGTACCAAGAGGGTGAGGTAAGATGCGCTCCTCTGTGGCCCTTGGTCCACTTGGCTGAGACCCCCCTGGCTCCGCCTTAGTGCCCGCACTCTCCCAGGATTCCGCAGACGGGCACCGCACCCAGCGGCGACTCTGGCGATCCGCACATTCAGAAGGTCCCCTCGGTCGCCATTTTATCTCGTCCGCTCGCAATTCTGTCTGCCGTTATGTCGCTTGCGTCCCTTTTCTCATCGATCGGGGGGGCTAGCAGGCAACACTCGATGGCTGTGGTTCTGCGCCAAGGCTTAGATCTGGCCAGGGCACCGGGAATCCGCAGTCTCGTGATGTGGCGCGGCGGAGCTCGAGGAAGCGCTCCTACACGGGCGCAGTCTTGGACATGCCCTAGTAGTTAGATATTTTTTATCTTTTTTATGCACTATAGAACCCTCTCCATTACCATCTCAACCAGTATAGTTGTATAAGGAACATCATTAATTAGTGCTCCCGTGTAGTCACTGGTCGTAGCACGCCCCTCTCCGTAGCAGGTCAGGGGTGTACCCTATGATGAAGCATGCCACCAAGGGGTAACCCTGGTGGGTGAGGGTTATTTAAAGGAGAAACTTTTTCCTTTCACGACGAGGTTAGTCGTTACATCTTCATCTCTCGTTTCCCTTTGGAGGGACTCTTTTTTGGTTATTTATATATAGTTTGGAGGACGAGTCCGCTCCTTTCCCCTCTACCTCCCCCCTTTGTTTCTGATAAGTCCATTCTTATACATTGTAAGTGCAGTAAAGCCATAAACAGTATATGGTCTAGGAGTTGGTCATTACGAACTCCACAGCTCCATAATGGCTTTACTGAAACCTGTGAAGTTTGATAGCAAACTTCTCCACACATTAAACCCACACTGATGCCAGTGTGGGATTTAATGTAAAATGCACTAAGAGGGCATCTTAGAGATGCCCCCTGTAAAACGAGCAGCCCTGGTGTGGTTCCTGAAGGGCTACCCGCCATTTGCCACCACCAGACAGGTTTCTGGACCCCTGGGTAGAGAGCCTCCATATCTGGATCTAGAAAAAACGCCCATCCTGGCAGAGGTGTCATGCCTCCTCCCCAGGATGGGCTAGGTCCACGAAGGGGAAGCTTCAAAGGCTTGCCGCCTTTGGAAGCTGTCCCTGCCTTTTGCTGCCCCCAGCAACTGGCTCCAACCGGTTCTGCCCCCCCACTTTTGGTGGGCGAATCGGCAGGAAAACCAAGCTAGGAAGTGTGCCCACCTTTGCCAACCACACCCCTCAGGTGCAGAAGGTGAGGCAAAGCACACATCTCAGTCCCCCTCCATCTTGAAGATTAGGAAGAGGCTCATACTCCCTCCCACTGGAGGGTGGCATAATAGGGTGTGCACCCACCCCAAGGAAGGGACCCATTGGTCCCGCCCTGCACACCCCTTTTAACACCCCTAATTCTAGTATTTAGGGGCCAACCTGAACCTTGCCTCATATTTGAGGAAAGAAGAAGGACCGAAGAGCCGTGCTGACCAAATACGAAGAGGACACCAACTCCTTTGGCCCTAGCCCTACTGGACAGTACCGTCTACAACCTGCCTACAGCGAGAACCCGCAAGTCCAGCAGCCAGCAACCCCCTAGCGCCCAGAGCACCTGCCTGCGCTCATCTAACCATCTATGTCTCCCTTGATCACTGGATTTGCTCAAGCCAAGACTCACCCACAGAACCCGGATCCAGGCGGCTCTGCGATTCTGCACCACTCTGCACCTGATGCCCAAGGCCAGAGTTTGAGTGGCACAACACCACGAGGAGATCTACCCAGTGATCCTGACCTGGGATCTGGTAACCCCCAACCTCCCCCAAGCTTCAAGACAACTCCTGCAGCCTCAACCTGAAGGGTCCCCCTTGACCGCGACCGGAGCTGGTAAAGAAACCAGACGCCAAAAGACACTCCTGCACCCGATGCCCCACGGCCTTGGGTGGCCCAACTGACAGTGTACAGGCATCCCCCAAAAACCCAACTTACCTCTCCAGCTAGTGGTCGCCTTCAGGAAGTCTCCCAGCCTGAGCCTGCAGCAACTTTGCCGAATCAAAGGTCTCCATTGGAAACCACAAGGTCCCCGGCGTCTTCTTGGCACCCTGCATCCAGCCGCCCCTGTCCCGCTGGTGGTGCAGCTTCTGTGCTGATCGTTGGCCCCCTGCAGTGCTGACCTTAACCCCAGGACCTTTGCTCCCACACCCGAGTGGCCTGCTCACAAGCAGCCCCTAACCTGAAGCCCCCTTAGCCCCATTGGCTAACATTGGGCCCCTGCACTCAGGACCCGGCTGCCCCAGTGCCACTGATGGTGCAACTGGGGTGCCTACCTAGACCTAGGGGAACCCCCAAAACTCCCACTCATAAGTCCAGTACTTACCTGTAAAATCGATAACCATTTTTTTCCCAAAGGAACGCATGTTATGAGTTTTTGTGCCTAAAATGTTCTAAGTGTTGAACTGCTGTTTTGTATAGAGGAAAAAGTAACTATACCGTAAACCAAGAAAAGTCTTACTTACCTTCTATTGTGCGATCCCTCGGTGTGGTAATCTAGGCATACCACCCCAAGTAGTTGTTGTAAACTGAAATACTGTGTAATCTAAATTGCTTTTTGAAACCATACCAACCTGTAACAATTGCAAATCCATTCCCAATTGCAATCTGTGTATAGGTTTACAATTGAAAGTACATTTTACCTACCTGTACCAATCCTGCTTGGTTCTAGAAATAAAAAATAAGTATACCTTTTTTATACTTACCCAATTTGGCCTGAGTCTGTGTAATCAGTCCTTGAGTGAGGGAATACAATACATGCTTAATACACCCTCTGGATAAGCCTAACTGCTTGCCCACACTACCACAAAGAGAGCTGTTAGTACTTACCTAATTTATCCTCTGCTATACCTCTAGGGACTCCCTGGACTCTGTGCACACTATACCTTACTTTGGTATAGTATATACAGAGCCAGCTTCCTACAGTTCGTCGTCGTCTTCAGAACTCTGGGCAGGTGAGGTAGTGCCAGAAAGGCATGCATGAGTTAATTGTTTCATTCATGTGGAATGAGTCTCCAGTTGCGTGTTTTTGTGGACACTCCAACGCAAAAAATTGTTGACACTGGGTTTTGACAGTAGCAAAAAATCTAGCTAGGTTTCCCCCCTACTGGTTAAATGCACCCTGCACCATCTTGGTATGTAGATGCCACTCATGATCTTCTACACGTCATATGCTCAGTTCATCCACTTGGGCATTCAGGTATTCTGCCAGGTGGTTGGTGATCAAGATAATGTCCTGGCACCAGAGCTACCTACAGAGAGACAATGCCTCTTGGCGTAGGATCCAGGGTGCCACACCACCCTGCTTGTTGCAATGCCACATGGCAATGGTATTCTCTGTGGGAACTTGCACCATCCGTCCCCTGATGGACAACATGAACGGTATCAAGGCCAGATAAATGGCTCGTAGCTCCAACAGGCGGATGTGGAGTCAGCCCTCCACTGAAGGCCCGCGGCCTCTGATCTCCACGCCCCCTACCTAACTTATTGAAACCAAATATTGATGTGTCCATCACCACGTTCAGCTCTGTGTGTGGAATAGAAAGTGGCATGCCTCAGGACAGACTGATCGGCCTAGGCCATCTCCCTCGAAAGTTGGACAGTGTCAGAAAAGCTGCCCTAAAGATGGGCCTATAGGTGCATGTCAATAAAAGGCCAAGAAGCCTCCCTCCACCCTCCTCTGGATAAAGTCTGAAACATCTGGATCATAGCCTGAATGCCCAGGGCTCATTGCAGCAGATTATAATCCTTAAACTCCACTGTGTCCATGATCGCTACAATGAATGGAAGCATCTGTAATGGGATCAGATGAGACGTTGGCTTGTTTATGGTAAACCCCAATAATTTTAGAAATTCTGCTGTCCTCTGGAAGTGATCCATGACGGACTGTGGTGATCCCACCTTCAGCAGCCAGTTGTTGAGGCACAGGAATACAATAACTCTTGTCCTCAGAAAATGGGCAGTGACCACCACCACTTTCATGATCACCCAAAGGGTGCTGGCAAGGCTGAGAGAATCGAAACAAACTGAAAATGCTCCTAGCCCACTATGAACCGCAAGTAACGCTATAGGACTACAGGGCAGGTTTATGAAAACGTACGTCCTACAAGTCTAAAGACACCATTCAGTCTCTAGAGTCCAGGTCAGAAAGGATCTGAACCAATGTCAGCATTCTGAATTCATCCTACCACGGGATTGTTCCCCAAGTCTGGCACTCTCTATATGGCACCTTTGGATAGCAACAAGCATATCTCCTTTAGAAGGATGGACAAATGCTTGTTTGTGCTGGTGTGGAAAGGGTGGTGGGTGGGAAGGAGAGAAAAGGTAGGAATAACCTTTATGAACTATTTGCAAGAGCCATCTATTGGAAGTGATGGATCACCAATCCAGTAGAAGTGTATTATCCTTCTTCCTACTGGTTGGGCATGTGCTGGTAAGGGCAAACTAAAGCCTTTTTTGGTCGTTGTAACAGGGGAATAGGACTTGGGAGGACTGGTGCCCCTGCTGGGCTGCACGCGGTCTGCTGGTTCTGTGTCAACAGCCCTGAAAGGACTGAGCAGTCTGCCACATCATTGGCTGGGAAGGCTGTTTCTTGCTATATATCAGCCTACTGGAATAGCCCCTAAATTTCCAGAAATTGTGAAGAAATGATCTTGCAAAGGTCAACAGCCCAAAGGAACATGCTGTAGCTCTGCTGTCTTCAAAGTGCTCCAAAGAAGAGACCACATTCTCTCAGAAGAGCAAAGAACATCAAAAGGCATATCCATTAGCGATGCCTGTACATAGTCGGAGAATTCTGTTGACTTCATCCAAGCGTGTCTACAAAGCACTATCGACTGACCTATTGACTGACCTATCAATTCAGTCCCTTATATTCAAGCCTGCGCAGATAATGTACATATCATGTATTGTCTAAGCCAGAGAGGCCCCAAGATTCTCCGTGACTGCCATCAAGGTCTTGCTGGCCGTGTCCAAAAGGGCATGTGTATATCAGCCCAACAGACAAGCTGTGTTTACCAGTCACAGTACCAGGCTGGCAGAAGAAAAGATACATTTGCCAAAGCCAACAATCCTTTTGGATTCTCTATCCGGGAACTGGTCAAAAATGAATTAGGGTTCACCTTTTTGGCCGAAGCCTGTACAATGAGATTCTCCAGAATAGAGTGTTGGCAAGAAAATCTGGTTCACCAGGCACTGGCATATACCGCCTGGTTATCAGCCTCCTAACATAGTTGTTACTAAACCATCATCAAAGTATCTGTGAGGACATCATTAAATGGAAATGAGAGCTCACATGTTGCTGGTCCAGGCTGCAAAATGTATGTCCAAACATTTGTTTTAGTTTTAATAGAGAGCAGCTATAATTCCAGACCTCAAGCTGTCTTCCGAACCACCAATGTGAACAAGGCATTTTCCTCTATTGGTGGCCCATATGGTAAGTCAAGCTCTGCCTCAGAGGAGATATCAAGGCTACTAGCGTTTTGTACATCAAGGTATAATGCGCCATCAGTATAATTGGCGGGGGAGGTAGCACGAATATCTCCTCACCATCATCAGTATCCTGTCTTCTCCTCACCATCATCAGTATCCTGTCTTCTCCTCACCATCATCAGTATCCTGTCTTCTCCTCACCATCATCAGTATCCTGTGGTACACCCTGCTCTGGCACAGGAAAAAGAGTTGGCACCAAAAAGATAAAGCATTTGCAATGAAATAGGTCTCGCATTACAGAAAGTTTGAGCTCTTGCCTTATTATTAGCAACGCCAATAGCTCAAACTTTCATTAATGCGAGAGCTAGTGCATTGCAAAGCAATTGCGGCACTCGTGCTTTAGCTTAAGATGTTTAAAGCTAAAGCGTGGGTGCCGCGATTGTAACAAAAGTAAACAAATTTTAAAAAATGACAACTGCCCGCTCTTTTCCTATTTCTTTACTTTTATTACAATGGAGGCACCCGCGCTTTAGCTTTAAACATCTTAAGCTAAAGCGCGGGTGCCGGAAATGCTTCAAAAGTAAAGAAATAGAAAAAAAATGCACTTTTTTTATGGTGAGTACTTGGGTACATTCCAGATTGGCTACTGGTGTACCCTTATAAGTCCCTAGTATATGGTACTGAGGTACCCAGGGCATAGGTACAGCAGGGGTCCCCCATGGGCTGAAGCATGTATTACCACTCAAACTGTGACTACAGGCCTGCCATTGCAGCCTGTGTAAGCAGGTGCTAACACCACTTGCGACAGATATAGGTTTCCCTATATCTGAGGTCACTGCTTTTAAAACCTATGTCACCCCTAAGGCAGGCCTTTCAATCCTGAAGACAGGGTGCTCGGTTCTAAGTGTGAGGGTGCCCCTGCATGAGCGGGACACCCCTACAACCTTCAGAGTCCATTCTCCCGGGTTGTATGTGCATCAGCCATTATGATAAAAAGAGTGGCCATGCTTCATTATGCGATGACCATCTCTAAACTGGCTGGAACGAACCCTGTCGTGTTTGGTATCAAACATGTTGGAATCATACCCCCACACCATAAACGGTGTGGGAGGTATGATTCCATGCACTGTAAAGCTCCTCCGGGAGGCCCTCAGTGCTCTTGGTACCAGTCTTCTAGACCCGGACAGCATACTATGGCTACTGCCGACCAGAGACATGATTCTGCCCTCCTGCTGCCGAGCCAAGCTCCAGCAGAGGAAGGCAGGACAGTAGGTATCCTGTCACGGGGAGGTGTGACCACCTCCCAAACAGGACTTAGTGTATTAGGACAGGATGGGGGCACTTGCCAGCGCCACCTAGTCTGCTTGTAGGGCACATTTGGTGCCCTCCTTGCATACTCCAGTTCAAACCAGCTCAGGGAGCAGTTGGCTCCCGCTCTGGCACAAAACTGGACAAAGGACATGGGAGTATCCTTCCCACTGTCCGACCCTTCCCCTGGGAGGAACCCCATAATCGTCCCAACTTTTTCCTTAGGGTACTTAAGGGCTTACCTGTGGGTGGGTCCCCAGATTCATCGTGGGATAAGATTCATATCAAGACACCACTTAATCTTCGACCGTCTGGGCACTCTGGACTTCGCTGGACTTTGCTCTGGGCACCGAGACTGCAACTGGGAAGACTCCTGCTGCTCCTGGTCTCATCGTCCTGCAGGTCTGCTGCAACGTCTGTGCCTGTGCTCCATACAGGATCCTTCCAAGGCCTGTGGACATCCAAGACACCTGAAGGAATCTCCCTTGAAGTGAAGGAGTCTGCAGGCACCGCAACGCAGCTGACAGGTCTGCTGATCCTGGGCTCCCACGGACTACGAAAGGCTCAGCAACACAGGTGGTGGTTCTTCAACTCCTTCGAGGCCTGCACTGTCTTCTCACTGAGTTTGAGGCCAGTATCCCTCGTCGAAACTGCAGGAACTGAACCCCTGTGCACCGCGTCGACTTGTTGTTGCAAAGGCTTGTTGGCTGTGTCCTCAGAGATCTTCGAGCTTCAAGTAGCACCTACCTCAAGCATCTCCTGTGGCCAAGATCTTCGTCCTCACCACATCTTTTGCACCGTGGGCCTGCATCCTTGGGGAGCAGCTCGAGGTCCTCTTGCGACTCCAGTGCCTCCGGCCTGTGGGTCCTCTTGAGGGTCTTCTTTGATTCCAGTGGGCTCCCCTGATTGCATCGGGGCCTACTCTGACCCCCCTGCTTGTGGTGAGTCACTTGGACCGTGCTGGTCCAGACACAGCACCCTTTTCGCTTTCCACACTGTTTGCAGTTGCCAAGGCTTGTTGGTGTTCCCGATGGACACGACCTCTCAACTCTCGAAATCCAATGTGGGACAGCTCGTGAACGGCTCCTTGTCTTCCTCAGTGTCGCCTGGTCCACACAGCTGCAACTCCAAGGTCACCGTCAACTCTACTGCAACACCAGACATCGGTGGGCATTCGTCTTCCGTGCCTCCTGGTAACTCTTGAGTGGCATGGACTCTGTCCCCTCTGCTTGCAGGTACTTCTCAACTTGAATCCAGCTTTGGGTTCCACCTGACACTTTCACCTTCTTCGCGGCCTCTTCCTGAAGTCCCCCATTGAGTTCGACAGTGGTTTCCGACGCCACTGCGCACCTATGCACCCAGCTTCCCTGGTGTAGGTATCCTGGTTCCACGGGTGGGGTGGCTCTCCAACCTTCCGTCTTCCACGGGGTTTCTTCAGGGTCCACTGGGAAGGGTCCTTCTTTAAAATTGCAACCGCGACTTACCCATTGACTTGAATTGAGCCCGCGGTTGTGTTCCCACTCTGCACAGGCCTCTGTGGGGTTCCCGGTTACTTACCTCGGGTGGTCCCTTGGGTCCCCAGCACTTCTACATCTTCTGGTGTAGTCTTGACTTGAGTCGTGGTTCGCATTCGACTATTTTAGTATATGGTTTGGTCTCCCCCTGGCGACCACCGTGTATTCGTGCTACTTACCTGTTTAATTTAAAGTATTGTGTATATATCCGGGTACAAGATATTTGTATGTGTTAGTGAGTGTCTTATAATAAATACATATTTTTATAAATACACTGTGTGGTTCCTTTTCACTTAATCTATACCAATAAGATTATCTTCCGGTAAAACAAGCTGCTTTACACTCCTTCTGGACTAAGCCTGGAGGCTGCTCTCCACAGCTACCACTTAGAGAGCTTCTAAGGTTGTCTAAGACCACTAAAATCACCATAAGGGTTGTCTTGATTAGTGCAGGGTGCTACACCTACATAAGTGAGCACCATATACCAAGCCAGCCTCCTACAGCGGGACTACTTAGCCTACTGACCAATGAAAATCCACCATTACAAAGGACAGTGACAGGAGCCAATTAAAAAGATGGGCGGAAAGTGGGTGGAGCTTCATGCTCATATCATATCCTAAATACTGCATGCTTCGAAGAGACAAAGCAAGCGCTGCCTAGGCGAGACCTAAACATAAGTCTCTGCTGATAGCTGCGACATGGTAGAGGCATTGGGTTAGTCAGCCTGCATGACAACTAGATGTGCTACGAAATGACGAAAGCACAACATCAAGCAAGGGACAATGTCAATTTGGGATCAGATTTGTGTCTGCACCAGATCATCCACTGGCATGATGCATCTGGACCGGCATCAGGGTGGCAGGAACCAGCGTAGGTCTCAGATTCAGTTCTGAAGTCTGAACCGGAGTCTATACAGGCCTGGTAACAGGTGCCAAGGAAGGACCTACCAGCAGTAATACAACTCGAGGCTCCTGCAGTTCTGAGAAGCCCAAAGGCACTTGAAAGAGTACACTAAAGATTTGCAGCATGGAGTTTTTGAAGACCTCAATCTGCTGAGGGATCAACACATCGAAAACTCAGGACCAATAAGGCAATCTCTTCTGTGGCCTTTAACCTTGAGGGAGAGCAACTTAAATCTCGACACCCTTAAGCCTTCCTTTTGGAGCCAGAGTAGCGCAATGACAGTCCTTCATTGCTTCTGGGGCGGTATGGAGTCTTTGCTGAGCTGCACAACACCAATTATCGATGCATGTGTGCACGGGTACAAACTTCTACAGATGCTGCCTGGCCCCTAGGGGATATTCTATAGCGAGGAATCTGCAGTTCTAAATATACATCATAAATATAGTGTATGGATATTAAAATACTTTTGTCGGGGCACAGTACTTGTGAGCTAAAAATAGCAGATAAAAGAGCTATTCAATTGACTATTAGACTGTAGCCATAACAGAATAGTTACCTTGTGGAAACAGCACTGTGGAGCAAGAGAAGGCTGTGGAGGACAGGGGGTGGGGAGGGGGTGTACACCTTCAACTCACGAGGTGAAACTTCAAGAAACTGTTCTGCAGTATGGAATTATGTTAACACAAAACGATAAAAGGGCTTGACTATTAGCATCTAATGGCCACATAGGGAAATCACTGTGTGCTTAACTTATTCTAAAAGTTCAGTCTGCCTTACAGCAGATCACCCAGATTTTCTTTTTAAAAACCCAGCGTCAACATGGAATTTTTTCCAAATCTCCAAGAATGACAGTTGGGGGGTGTATGTTCTAAAAAAGTATTATAGCCAACCAATACCTTTATATTAAAGATACTGCAAAGAAGGCGCAGAACTGCTTTTCTGAATATCAAATTCAATAATTTAGTCAGTCAAAAAACAAATTTATCAATGAGGCATCCAGATTGTTGGAGGTAACAGAAGCACATAGGAAAGGTGAGTGAAATTGAAAGTCACGAGACATTAGATGCAGAAACGGAAAGAACCAAAGAGACTAGATGGATAATATGCAAGATCATGCTTTAACAGAACTTCAACTATGATTCAATCAATCAATCAATCAATCAATCATGTCACTTATAAAGCACACTACATACCCGCGAGGATCTCAAGGCGCTGGGGGAAGAGGGGGGTGGTGCTGCTACTGATCGAAGAGCCAGGTCTTGAGGAGTCTTCTGAAGGCCAGTAGGTCTTGGGTCTGTCGGAGGTTGGTGGGGAGGGTGTTCCAGGTCTTGGCGGCGAGGTGGGAGAAGGATCTGCCGCCGCCGGTCGTTTTCCGGATGCGGGGGACTGTGGCGAGGGCGAGGCTGGTCGAGCGGAGCTGGCGGGTGGGGGTGTAGAAGCTGAGTCGTCTGTTGAGGTAGGCTGGTCCGGAGTTGTGGAGTGCTTTGTGTGCGTGGGTGAGGAGCTTGAAGGTTATCCTCTTGTTGACAGGGAGCCAGTGCAGGTCTCTCAGGTGGGGTGTGATGTGGCTGCGTCGGGGATGTTGAGGATAAGACGTGCAGAGGCGTTCTGGATGCGTTGCAGCCGTCTCAGGAGCTTAGCCGTCGTTCCTGCGTAGAGGGCGTTTCCGTAGTCCAGCCTGCTGGTGACGAGGGCCTGGGTGACAGTTTTTCTTGTTTCGGTGGGGATCCACTTGAAGATCCTGCGGAGCATTCGGAGGATGTTGAAGCAGGATGAGGAAACGGCGTTGACCTGCTTAGTCATGGAGAGGGTGGGGTCGAGGATGACCCCTAGGTTGCGTACGTGGTCGGTGGGTGGCGGGGCTGTTCCCAGTGATGTTGGCCACCAGGAGTCGTCCCAGGCTGAAGGGTTGGAACCAAGGATGAGGACCTCCGTCTTGTCCGAGTTCAGCTTCAGGCGGCTGGTCCTCATCCATTCGGCGACGGCCTTCATTCCTTCGTGGAGGTGGGCTTTGGCGGTGTGAGGGTCTTTGGTGAGGGAGAGGATCAGCTGGGTGTCGTCGGCGTAGGAGATGATGTTGAGGTTGTGCTGTCGGGCGACGTGGGCGAGGGGTGCCATGTAGATGTTGAACAGCGTTGGGCTGAGGGAGGAGCCTTGGGAGTACGCCGCAGATGATCTTGGTGGCCTTGGATCGGAAGGGGCGAGGCGGACGCTTTGTGTTCTGCCGGAAAGGAAGGATGTGGTCCAGTCCAGGGCCTTCTCTTGGATCCCGGCGTCGTGAAGGCGTGTTCGTAGTGTGTGGTGGCAGACCGTGTCGAAGGCGGCTGATAGGTCCAGGAGGATGAGGGCTGCTGTTTCTCCGTTGTCTAGCAGGGTCCTGATGTCATCGGTGGCGGCGATGAGGGCGGTTTCGGTGCTGTGGTTGCTGCGGAAGCCGGACTGGGAAGGGTCCAGGATGTTGTTCTCCTCGAGGTAGCGGGTCAGTTGTTTGTTGACTATTTTCTCGGTGACCTTCGCGGGGAACGGGAGCAGAGAGATGGGTCGGAAGTTCTTGAGGTCCTTGGGGTCTGCCTTGGGTTTCTTGAGTAAGGCGGTGATCTCGGCGTGCTTCCAGCTTTCCGGGAAGGTTGCTGTCTCGAAGGAGATGTTGATTATTTTCCGGAGATGGGGCGCGATGGCTGTACTGGCTTTGTTGAAGATGTGGTGAGGGCACGGGTCTAGCGGTGAACCGGAGTGGATGGTGTTCATGATCTCGCTGGTGTCCTCGTCGTTGATGTTGGTCCAGGAGAGCAGGCGGTTGGTGGTTGTGGGGGCAGTGGTCTCGGTGGTTGCCGGGGCGGTCGTGGTGTTGAAGCTGTCGTGGATGTCGGCGATTTTGCGGTGGAAGAAGGTGGCCAGTGAGTCGCACAGGTCTCGCGACGGCTGGATGTCGTTGGTGTTGGAGCTGGGGTTGGAGAGTTCCTTCACGATGTTGAAGAGCTCTTTGCTGTTGTGTGCGTTGTTGTCTAGGCGGTCTTTGAGTGAGGCCCTTTTGGCGGATCTGATGAGGTGATGGTGACTGCGGGTGGCGCTCTTGTGGGCGGCGTAGCTGTCCGCTGTCCGTTCGTGGAGCCAGATCTTCTCCAGTTTTCGGCATGTTCGTTTGGAGGCCTGGAGGTCTTCGGTGAACCAGGTGGCTTTCTTGCTGGTGTGACTGTTGGGCGGATTCTTGAGCGGGGCGAGGGTGTTGGCGCAGTCGTCGATCCACTGTCTGAGGTTGCGGGCGGCGGTGTCGGGGTCGGAGGGTTCGGCGGGTGGGCTCAGGGCGAGGGTTGTGGTTAGCTGGTCTTCCGTGACTCTGCTCCAGCAGCGGCGAGGCATTTGTTCGGTGCGGTGGTGCGTGGTGGGCTTCCTGTAGGTGAAGTGGATGCAGTGGTGGTCAGTCCAGTGGGGTTCGGAGGTGTGGTTGAAGGAGACGTGTGGACTTGCGGAAAAGATGGAGTCGAGCGTGTGGCCGGCGGCGTGGGTGGGTGTAGTCACGAGCTGTCTGAGTCCGAGGGTGGCGAGGTTGTCGATCAGGGTGGTGGAGTTGGTGTCCTTGTTGTTCTCGAGGTGGAAGTTCAGGTCCCCGAGGAGGATGTAGTCCGTGGAGGCGATGGCGTGTGTGCTGACGAAGTCAGCGATGGAATCGCTGAACTGTGGTCGGGGTCCGGGGGGTCTGTAGATGAGGGTTCCTCTGAGGGTGGTGTTGGGATCGGTGTGGATCTGGAAGTGCATGTGTTCGGCGGTGCTGAGGGTGTCGTCGGTGTTGGTTGAGACTCTGAGGGTGTTCCTGTGGACGATGGCGATGCCTCCTCCGACTCCGTTGGTGCGGTCCCTGCGGGTGATCTTGTATCCGTCCGGGATGGCAATGGCGATGTCGGGGGCTGAAGCGGGATTCAGCCAGGTCTCCGTCAGGAATGCGACGTCTGGGGTGGTTGAGTCGAGAAGGTCCCAGAGTTCGATGGCGTGTTTGCGGGCGGAGCGGGTGTTGAGGAGGATGCATCTGAGGTAGTTGGGTTCTTTCCTGGGCGGTGGTTTGGCGGGGCGGGTGCTGGTGAAGCTGCAGTTCCGGCAGGTGAAGGGCCCTTGGGTGCGCTTCGGGGTGGCCTGGTAGCAGGCGTGATCTTTTCCGGGGTTGAGTGCGTGGAGGGTGCTGGCGTCGTATCGGCGTCTGTTGATGTGGCGGGCGCGGGGGATGCCCGGACCAGGGGGTCTGGCGCTGGGCGCGGTCACGGCGCGGACGGGCGCAGACGGGCTTGCCTTAGGCGCGCCATCGGCGCGGCCGCGCAGCGGCCGCCATAAATGGGGAGGTGGGAGGGAGGAGCAGGGAATGGGGCTGCGAATGGGCAGTGAGGGGGCAGGGCCGCAGGGGCGCAGCGGCGGGAAACAGGCACAGAAGGGAAAACTAGCACAATCAGGGGCAGCAAGGGGGGCACAGAAAGGAAAAAACGAGCACAATCAGGGGCAGCAAGGGGGGCACAGAAAGGAAAAAACGAGCAACAATCAGGGGCAGCAAGGGGGGCACAGAAAGGAAAAAACGAGCACAATCAGGGGCAGCAAGGGGGCACAGAAAGGAAAAAACTAGCACAATGAGGGGCAGCAAGGGGGCACAGAAAGGAAAAACGAGCACAATCAGGGGCAGCAAGGGGGCACAGAAAGGAAAAAACGAGCACAATCAGGGGCAGCAAGGGGCACAGAAAGGAAAAACGAGCACAATCAGGGGCAGCAAGGGGGCACAGAAAGGAAAAAACGAGCACAATCAGGGGCAGCAAGGGGGCACAGAAAGAAAAAAACTAGCACAATCAGGGGCAGCAAGGGGCACAGAAAGGAAAAACGAGCACAATCAGGGGCAGCAAGGGGGGCACAGAAAGGAAAAAACGAGCACAATCAGGGGCAGCAAGGGGGCACAGAAAGGAAAAAGCAGAGCACAATCAGGGGGGCACAGAAAGGAAAAACGAGCACAATCAGGGGCAGCAAGGGGGGCACAGAAAGGAAAAAACAGAGCACAATCAGGGGCAGCAAGGGGGCACAGAAAGGAAAAAGCGAGCACAATCAGGGGCAGCAAGGGGGCACAGAAAGGAAAAAACTAGCACAATGAGGGGCAGCAAGGGGGGCACAGAAAGGAAAAACGAGCACAATCAGGGGCAGCAAGGGGGGCACAGAAAGGAAAAAACGAGCACAATCAGGGGCAGCAAGGGGGGCACAGAAAGGAAAAAAACGAGCACAATCAGGGGCAGCAAGGGGGGCACAGAAAGGAAAAAACGAGCACAATCAGGGGCAGCAAGGGGGGCACAGAAAGGAAAAACGAGCACAATCAGGGGCAGCAAGGGGGGCACAGAAAGGTAAAAACGAGCACAATCAGGGGCAGCAAGGGGGCACAGAAAGGAAAAAAACGAGCACAATCAGGGGCAGCAAGGGGGCACAGAAAGGAAAAACGAGCACAATCAGGGGCAGCAAGGGGGGCACAGAAAGGAAAAAACGAGCACAATCAGGGGCAGCAAGGGGGCACAGAAAGAAAAAAACTAGCACAATCAGGGGCAGCAAGGGGGCACAGAAAGGGAAAAACGAGGCACAATCAGGGGCAGCAAGGGGGCACAGAAAGGAAAAAAACGAGCACAATCAGGGGCAGCAAGGGGGCACATTAAGGAAAAACGAGCACAATCAGGGGCAGGAGCAGGGCACACAGACGGAGCTGTGTGGTGGGGGAGCGTTCAAAAACGTTCTGAAGTCCAACCACCTGCTAAAGCATGGCTGCAAATAAACTTTCCATTAAATGAACTATTTACCATAGAAGAGGTGGCACTTCATTTGCGATGAGCATACATAAAGTCGGAGGTTTTCAGTTAAAATAGATTGAAATTGATAAAACAATATTTGCTTTTCAGTATAAACTGAATAAGACAGTTTTACTGCTATGGCGCCCTCTGGTGTCATACAGAGTAAGTGCAGCCCCTAACTCTAAACTCTTTTCTGTGATTGTTGCTCCTGCTATGATCTAACTGAGCCATGGTAAATCACTTAATATGCCCAAGTAACCATCCACAAGGCCCCTGGACCCCCAGGGCCGACTTCAGCCCGTTTTGAGAGCCTGGCTCAACTCATATGGTTAAGCTCACTATTAACTGCATATTGCTGTAGCATGCCCAGCAGATTTACAGCTAAACTCTGTGCAGTGTGTCAGTTCATGGCCAGCGGCACCTCCATGATGTCATACTGCGAGCATAATATGCATAATAAGTCCTAAGAATTCTCCCCTGTGAACTGGAAAAGAAGCATTAGGCCCAGATGAGACAGTAATAATCCATTTAATAGCCGAGTCCTTTCTTGGATTCTCCAAGCAAAAAACAGGGCAGTGAGATATTGGCTTGCCATAATGACACAGCACTGAGCAGACAGCAATATGTATGTCAAGTTCAAAGTAGAAAATCTTCATTTAGCCACTCACAGCCATTTGTCTAAAGAACAAAGCAGCAGGAAAGTTTGTTAAATGCCCACCATTAATAATCTTTTATCTACTACCATCAAGTCTTACAGATGTGCCAACATATCTCCGTCCATGCACATGCTTGACCTGTGGTGGGACTGGAATGCTGAATAGAGGGCTTTGGGCCCTCAAATCAGACAATGAGGGAGTGAAAAAAATGAAAAAGCAATTTGAAAGAGCAAATTCAAGGAAAGGCTACAAAGAAGGGGGTTAGAAGCAAGATTAAAAGAGGTGTCGATTACAATACAAATGAAAAAGGAAGGAAGGAAATAAAACCACATTTCTGTACAAGCACAGGAAAAACGCAATCCCTGTGATTTTTTATGCAATGAAAACAGAGTAAACACTGATAACCACTGATTTTTACACTTTTTGAAAACATTGGAAAACAGTGAACCCCCACCACCCACCAAAATTCACAACAACTAGAAACTGAAAAAGGAAAGCCTAAGCATTCAAAAAATGTCCTCTCCTTACACCCATGTAAAAAACTGCTGCACTGGGGTAAAAAACCATACCACTACAAAATGGTGCTGTGAAAACCAATCCGGCTGACTCTCAAGTTAGAGGTAGTAAGGAAAATGCTACTTACCCAGTATGCATCTGTTCTTTACATGTAGAGCTGTAGAATCACATTCTATGCATAGATCGCCATCTGGTGTTGGGCCCGGACGTTTGCACTTTGTTTTTGTTCGAAGACATCTTTCCAGTCACGAGGTAGGTGACTCCTCCTTTTGGTGATAGTGCGCATGGGCATCGACTTCCTTGTTAGATTGTTTTCCCGCAGAGGGTGAGAATGGAGTAAGTAAGAGTAGAATAGAGATGTCCATGTGTAATTATCTAAGTAAGATAGCACTGGAACAGATACAGGTAACCGGGGAGGTGGGTGGGCGCATGTGATTCTACAGCTCTACATGCCAAGAACAGGTGCATACTGGGTAAGTAGCATTTTCCGTTCGAGGCATGTGAGCTGTAGATCACATGCTATGCATAGACTATATAGCAGTAATCTCCAAAAGCGGTGGCTAACCTGTAGCTGTTGCAGTAGTTTGAAATAGTGTACGTAAGACTGCCAGGCCCACATTAGCTTGTTGTCTGGCTAACACATCTACACAATAGTGTTTTGTGAATGTGTGTGGTGTAGACCATGTTGCAGCTTTACAGATATCATCTATGGGAATATTTTCTAAGAAAGCCATAGAAGCCCCCAGTTTGCGAGTAGAATGCGCTCTAGGAGGAATTGGTAAAGTTCTTTTTGCTTTTCCATAACATATCTGAATACATTTAACTATCCATCGTGCAATACCCGATTTAGAAATGGGATTGCCTTTGTGAGGTGGAGCAAAAGCCACAAAGAGTTGTTTAGTGTTACGAAAAGATTTTGTTCTTTCTATGTAATACATCAATGCTCTTTTTACGTCTAAAGTGTGTAGAGCACGTTCTGCCACAGAATCTGGTTGAGGGAAAAACAAAGGGAACTCAATAGATTGGTTGATGTGGAAGGCAGAAACGACCTTAGGTAAGAATTTAGGATTAGTACGAAGAACCACCTTGTTTAGGTGTACCTGTAAAAATGGTTCTTTTCTCTCCTGAGTGATGTGATAGCAATGAGGAAAGCTAGTTTCCAAGTCAGAAACTGTAGTTCACATTTATGTAAAGGCTCGAATGGTGGGCCCATTAGCCTGGTAAGGTCAATGTTAAGATTCCACACTGGGGCAGGTGGAAGTCTTGGAGGAATAACTCATTTGAGTCCTTCCATGAAAGCTTTAATAGCAGGCACTCTGAAAAGGGACAGGTGTTGTCTGTTTTGAAGATAAGCAGCTATTGCAGCAACATGTAAGCGTATAGACGTATACGCTAAATTTTAAAGTTGTAAATGTAGCAGATAAATTATATTTTGAGTAGAAGCGTCAAGTGGATTGACGTGGTTATTACAATAAATAACAAACCGCTTCCATTTTGCTGCATAACAAGCTCTTGTAGCAGGTCTTCTAGCCTCTTTAATAATATTCATACAGTCTGGTGGAAGATTTAGATAACCAAACTCTATGACTTCAGGTGCCAGATCGCAAGATTGAGAGGTTTGGGATCTGGATGTCTTATCTCTCCATGGCTCTGTGTGAGGAGACTGGATGTGAGATGTAGTTTTTGATGAGGAACTACTGATAGTTCTAAGAGGGTAGTGAACCAAGGTTGGCGAGCCCAAGTGGGAGCTACTAGGATTAGTGTGAGGGATGTTTGCCTGAGCTTCCGAACCACTAGTGGAACGAGTGGGAGAGGCGGAGAAGCGTAAGCAAATATCCCTGACCAGTTGGGGGGCGTGGCTTGGCCGAGCAGCGTGATGGCCGCTTGTTGAGCGAGCTCCGCCGGCTGGGCTTTCTATCCTTCAGTATCCTCCTCACAGCGCAATACTCTTGCCCCAGAAAGACCGCAATCACACTCGTCAGACAACGCTGCATCGTTTGCTACCGAACAGATGACCTGGGGACGCCCATAGCAAGAGCGGGCATACGGCTGTAAGATACCCGGCGGCAAATATGGCGGACCGCGGACTGTACTCAAGCGCCGTCCCCGCAGCCTGTAACTGAGGGCGCCTTTCAGCGAGCTCGAATTCCGACATCGACTGTGTTGACAAATAAGAGGTGGGGACCTAGCAACGAAACAGGAGTAGACTCGGACCTGTACCTGATTAGCGGTGTGGGAGGCCGGTAGACCCTGACAGCACACTCGCCCCAGACCAGCCGGGCCCTCGCTGGGCAGAGCGCCCGTATCCGACGCCGGCATCCATCGCCGCACTCGACGAGCTCACTACGCTGAGTTGCACGCTCTGGGCGGCTGTGTGGGCTGGGCGACGCGACGGAGGCTGCCAAAGTGCTGGTCGAAGCCTAAGAGTGCCTGACTTGGGAACAAACACGGGCGAGGCCTGGTCGATCCGCGTGCAGGCCGCACCGAAGGCTGTGGAGCGCTGAACAGCTTGAATCCGGAGTTTGCACTCACCTGGAGCCGGCGGCATCAAAGGCCATAAACATTGTATAAAAGGACGCCTGCAGACACCTTCACGGGCTCCCTTCACCAGATTTCAGATGAGGTGAGACTGACAGTAACTCTTGCTGCGGGCCTTCGACGTGTTGCTGAGACTGCGACTCGAGGGCCCCCACAGAGGTTGCCGACACCGGCGGGAACGGGCTCACTGGACCCAGTTTCGACAGCACTCATCACTAAACAGAGCCCGGAGTGTCCCACTGTGCAGAGAACATCGGCTGCAACCCCCTGGGACTCACAGGCGAACGCCCGACGGACCCAGCAGCTGGCACCGAGAAGAGCGGCGGCGGCGAGGAGTCTGCCCATCGCAGTGAGTACCAAACTGTGTATGTGGGTTCTTATGGTCTAGTGCTGGTGCACGCGTGCTCGCTGGTTTCCTGCTGGGCACGTTGCTGAGCCCGGTGGGGGGTAGTGGGGGGGGTGTGCGGGGCGCTGGGGCCTACATAACGGTGGTAGCTAACGGATCTGGGCGGGAGGGGAGGTGGGTGCGGGCTTGGAGTGCGGGGCGCGGCTCACGGCCCTCCGCCTTCGGGGTGCTCGGAGTCTGTGCTGGGCTGCGTATCGCGCTGCCTTTGGGCCAGTGCTGGCACCCACTCTGCCCAGAGGCCCACCAGGCAGACCAGCACGTCGCCCTACGGGATTCTGGATGTGCTCAGAGACTCTTGCGCCATCACAGCTTGCATAGGGCACACTTCCAGTTTTAAATATGGGGAAAAACGAACCAAAACAGCCAAAAATTACATTTGAAGGCAAGAGACACACCCGTAACATGGACCCTACATCTGAACACGACTCAGACTCTCCAGCGCTTGGCTATCCGCAGGAGGAGGATCTCACGTCCAGATTAGACTCCGTCAAGCGACAGGTGGGCACGCATGAAACCAGGCATGACGCCCTAGATAACAAAGCAACCGAAGCTAATGAATTCCAAGTTGAAGCCAAACAACATCTCCTAAATATGGAGAAGGTCCTATCTGTTATACAGGCCAAGAATGACGAATTGGAGGCGCGCTCCCGGCGCAATAACCTCCGCATAACGGGTATTCCAGAAACAACTGCCATTTCCAAGATGGAACCCTATGTTGAATCATTGATGCGCGAATTGTTCCCCCAGGCCCTGTGCACTGTATTTGTGGTAGAGAGAGCACACAGGTTGTTGGGTCCCAAGCCCCCCGTAGGCGGAACGCCACGACCCATAATTGCCCGTATTATGAACTATCAGGATAGAGACTCTATCCTTAAGGCTGCCAGGGAACATGGGCCCATTAATCACAAGGGAAACAACATCTCAATATTCCCTGACTTAACTCCACTGGTACAAGCCGCGCGCAAGGAATTCCTTCCCACTAAAAGGCTGCTACAGAAGGCTGAGATTCCTTACGCAATGTTATACCCGGCCAAACTCAAGATTTCATACGAAGGTCAAGCGCATTTTTTTTTACGGATGCCAAGTCTGCTCATAAATATGCTAAACATATCTGCGCTGGGCGGAGGTCGCAAAGGCCCTCACAGCCCGTGGAGAAAGATGCTAATGCCAGCGACAATGACTGAGGGACAAGTGTAACTGCAAGGCGGTGTGTTCAACTTTCTATATACCCTTTATTCCGGCCGTTTACTTACGATATCGCTGCATAGGACTCTATGGTTTATCCTTGATGCAGTTGTTATATACCGCATAGATGCCCTAATGTAGATCCGTTCGTACATGCCCTAAAATGGACGTATTCATATTTACCTTAATATGGTCATATTCGTACTTGCCCAATTATGGTCATGGCCGCATATGCCCAATTATGGTCACAACTGTACATGTCCTATTATAGTATGATTCCTTATATAGGCATGATCTTTCACCTACATTGGTCCCAGCTAGTACACAACGAGCTCTGAGGGTCCGGTCCTAGGATGCTTGTTTCCGGTCCAGGGAGGACCTGGCTTGGCAGTTCGGGCTGGACTGTTCCCATGAGGCACAGGGTCAAGACTTATTTGCATATGGCCAGGTCTAATCTGGGGTGGCACGGTGAGCAAAAGAATGATGGATTTAACCCAGATCTTTTGACTGGGGGTGAATGTTTTGATTTGTTCTGCATTCCGTCCATCAATTGTGTGTCTTTTGCTTTCTCGCCCTAAGTGTGCCAGGTATGCCCAGACGTGGGTCCTGGGCTCACTGTGCCACTGGAATCAAGCTATCCTGGCTGAAGAGGGGTGAAACCCCGAAACCGGTCCTAGGATGCTCGTTTCCGGTCCAGGGAGGACCTGGCTTGGCAGTTCGGGCTGGACTGTTCCCATGAGGCACAGGGTCAAGACTGATTTGCATATGGCCAGGTCTAAACTGGGGTGGCACGGTGAGCAAAAGAATGATGGATTTAACCCAGATCTTTTGACTGGGGGTGAATGTTTTGATTTGTTCTGCATTCCGTTCATCAATTGTGTGTCTTTTGCTTTCTCGCCATAAATTGAACCACAGCCTGGCCCAATTGCTTTGTACTAGTCATCTTCAAGTGAATCCAGTGATCCCATGCCCAGCAGCACTAATTTCTGGGGACCGTTACATATTTTTCCTCAACAAACTTTCATCCAGAGCCACAGACAGAAAACAATGCACATCTTCTGAGCTAAGCTTTGAGCCCCGGCACTTATTGTTTTACAAATTAAGCACGGTTTCCCCGCAGTATTTGGCAATTGTTGAAGTTGCCAAATGAAGATGAACGCTGCAGTCTACAGCAAGAAGATTCCATCTTTTCACAAAAATTAACTTTGAGAGGTTGACACAGCTGCACATGACCAGCTTTCGCGGGTGGCACCTGGTGCAACATTCTTTTTTTGGTGCCCTCCTCTCATAGCTCTCTTTTCCACAAGTTCACCCACTGCCACTCTCCAAGAGTGCCCCTCATCTCTCCATAGACCCTCTCTCATATATATTTAATTTATTTTATAGTGCTTCTCATACCAGTGTAGGATGTCGGATCACTTTACATCACGCATATATTACACAGACATGAAGGCTTATAAGTGTGTAAATCATAGTACAGGAAATGTTACATAAAACAATGGGGATTACAAGGTGTAGGACTACCATGTCATTCATGCTAGCAGAATGTATGTTTTTAGAGTGTTTTGTCTAGAGAAGCGCAAACTCAGGATTCTCAGTCAGTCATATTCACTTTATTCGGTTAATAAAAACCATAGAAGTACACTCCAAACATCTCCTACAACAATATTAAAACATATACAAGGGTCATATTAGAGTAATCTTAGGCACCATAAAAATTCAGCAAGAAAAAGGTCCTCAGCCTTTTGGTTGTTTAAAAACTCAGGATTTTGAAAGCACACGTCGTGTTTGAGACTCTGCATTCTTTTGTTAATAGAACGCAGCTGCAGGGCTGATTGTGTGCCTTTCGAAAGTATTCATGTGCAGCGCCTTGTACATGCATAACTGCTGCAGCGAATAGCATAAATACTTTTAAAAAGGCTCACAATCTGCCCCGCAGCCATGCTCCTATTAACAGTGATGGCACTTGACTTGTGTGAATGGCCCTCTTCCACACTACATGTTTTCCTGGATGTCACACATTTCACAAACTATCTCGGACGGGATATCCACACATTACTCCGTAGCTTGCACATCAAATTATAAATATGTTATGTAATTGTGTATATATGCGATCTTGTATAGGCTCCTAACATTTCCCCACCCTATGAACAGTGCTCGAGTTGAGGATCTTTAGTAAAATCGTATTACGGTACCACCATTGGAGTCCTGTGCTTTTCTGAACCCGAAGTGTACTTGCCTGTGTAACCAATTCATGTCTTGGCATGTGTATCTAAATTGAAAACCTGCTTTAAGACCATTCATGTGGTGCTGCGTGTGTGGAAATGCACTGTCTTTTCACTTTTTTAAGCAAAAGTTTGGAGTGATATTTGGCGCTGCACCCCCATGCATGGTCTGGTTCCTGGCGCACATAGTCTTGGTTGTAGTGCACAGAGACCTTACACTGCCGCACACAGAGGAAAACAATTAGAGGGAACATTGCTGAGGACCGAGACTCTTTAGGGTATAAATACACCACATCTTGCCCCGGTAAACCAGAGGGAACCAAGACTTCCATGCTGACACACTGACCAGAGACGCTGAGGCTCCTGCATGCAGTCGCTCAAGCTGACAGTGGTCTGACACAACCCGGACGGGGTGTCCAACTCGAGACCAGGACGGGGTCCCACACTCTCTCTATTCAGGTATGGGGGTTCGACTAAATCCTAGGAGGATTCTTGGCTCTTAGCTTCTAATACCTACACACATATGCTAGGTACACACAGGTACATCTAGGTAGGCATCGTAGGAGTACGCGCACTTGCATAATGCTTTTATATTCATGTATGTACTCATGATTATCGCAATATGGTAGAACTGTTCTATCCCTTTGCTTTTATCGTACTGCTGATCATATATCACTGCTATTGCCTGCTGGTCTCTGCAGCACATATATTTTACACTAGAATAACAACTGTTCAATAAATACTTATTGAAACGCCCGACTGTTTATTCTGTGTAACTCTCTGAGACAAACCAAATAAGTGAGCACGAGTGATTGAGCGAAAGGTAGTACATTGTTTCCACGATTCTGAGGGAATCAGGGTTGTCATGTTCTAAGGTTGCCAGAAACTAATCTCTCCCCGATAAGAGGAGACACTAGTGGCACTGCGAGCTAGCTAATGCAAAACAATCTAACATAAACGGTGGGGGTGCACAGAGTCAGTCTGCCACCAAGCCCACAGCTTATGTTACACAAACGTGCAGGTCCTGCATGGGTACTATAGGAGCTACACGACATGGCGCCACCAACGTTGGTTTGGTACTTATTTGACAGTAGTTCAGTCGTGCTATTCTCAGAGAACCTACTCACAAAACACCAGAGACGTCTGGAGTGGGTGGGCACAAAATCCGCCGCAGCTGAGTAGTACGAGAATACTATTTATTGGCTGTTGGTTACTCAAGCTTGAAGGACATTTAGTTACTACAACTTTGCACTTACACCTTATTTTAAGAATTTTTTAACATCCCTTCTTCCAATTAAAAATGGTGGAAGACACAGACAAAGCAAGGAGAGTTCACACAGCCCTCTTCGGAACAGAAGACCCTGAAGATGCAATACAAATTGCACCAAATTTCAGAAGGGCAGTCACCATAAAACTTCTAGAACATGGCTTAAGAGCCAGGGGTGGTACAGTAATTTTAGTGATTGAGGCACACGAATCTAATAAAACAGAGGTGTTCTATTCGTGGGTTACATTCCAAGCAGTAAATGCAATTACTAATATGTTTCACTACTACCTAGAAGGTGAAACACCAGCGGACTATACTCCCTTTGAGGAAGTAGAGGTCCCGCTCACTTACCAGGAGCATAATTACTGGCTTAAAGGCGCCTTACCCCACGTACGAGGAAGAGCAAGATTTGGCCCGCTCGGAGGAGCAGGAGCCACATGGCCCATATTAGCGGCATACACACCGCATCCTGACATTGACACAATGCCACAGCCAGACTTACTCGTACAACACAGAGATTTAATTAAAATCTACAGAAACCTCACACAATTTGTGATGAAGACTTTAACAGTTCAGCCTGCACCAGCTGCAGCACAAGACACTCCAGTCCAGAGTACAGTTAATAAAATAACTCCACAAACATTACACGCGATAATGGGCAAAATGCCAGCAAAACGCAAACAAATCCCATTCTGGATAGCTCAGAAAATAACTCAGCTTGAGGCAGTATTCCCGAATATTACCACCTATGAAAAACACAGAATTCTAACAATCTGCTTGCCCATGGGTCTCACACCACAAGTAGAGGACTGCACCTCTTGGGGTTCAGTCTTTGCTGCCATATATACCAGAACACATGGTATCCCGTCCTTAGCAGTAGTACCGGACGTATTGAAACAGATACAAAATGAGTACGGAGCACAGTCTGCCCTTAACTTAGGGATGAAGTTGCTAAGCAACTTTGAACAGGTCTCAGCCATAATACTAGCTAACATTAAGGGGGAAGCAGCTTCAGTGGCGATCCGCCAACGCCTAAGGGAGTTCAGTCCAGAGGATCAACAACACGAACTACCCAAAATAATTGAAACTTCGTATGCAGAACTAGGCAGAGACAGTCTAGGTGGGAAAGCATTAAAACCACAACTGGTGGGCAGTCCTGAAAAGGACACTACAAAGCAGACACCTACTTCTTCTAAAAAGAAGTGGGATAATAAAAAACAACAAAAGTCTAAAGACACCAGATCTCAGTCCAGAGGTAGGTCTCCTCAACAGGAGCCCTCTGAAAAGAGGTACAACCTCAGGAACAGGGATAATATTAAAAAACCTGACAGGTATCAAGATACTGATACTCGTTCCTCTCGTTCCTTTCAGGGTTCATCACGAAACTCCGAGAGAGAAGGACGATCAAAGGAGCGTACAAAGTCCAGAGATACGCAACACGCTGCGGAGTACGCACCTAAAAAAGAGGATAAACAAAACTCAAAACCTCAGTTCAAAAAGAAGAAGGCAGCAGGTCTCAAGATCAGACATGCCCAGAATTCTGAGGACACAGCTTCTGAACGGGGAATGGGCTCTGACGATGCTAGACAGCGCGGCAGAAGTAACGATAGCTCGCCAGAACCTGAAGGAATTTCTGGTGACAGCGGAGTTGAGTGAGTATATCACGGTGGAAACACCTGATACTCGGGTAAGTGTCCCACATAAGTTACATGAGATAACACTCTGGATGGAGGGGGACAAGCCCAGAAAAGTTAAGGGTCTCTTTTGGAAAAATCTGTCATCTGGTTATGACATTCTATTAGCAGAACAAGACTAGCCACCAGCATTCGTCATGGAGTGCCCTAGGGGAGAAACGATAATTTTTCCAGCCTTTTCCGACCTCGTTCCCATTCACCTAAAACATGCATATGCGCAGGAGTGGGCGGTTGTCCTAGCTCCAGCATTGTATAAAAATCATGCTGGTTGGGATGAGGATTCAACCCACCACGTGATCCCATTAAAAGTTTCCCCAAATGCTCAAAGGCAATACCCTATAAAGCAGGAAGCTAAAAGACAAGTCAGGGAAATTCTAGACCAACTAGAATACTAGGGGGTGATAGAAAATTGCACTTCGCCTATGAACAATCCTTTGTTCCCCGTAGCCAAACCTGACAATACATATCGTCTAGTTTTAGATTACAGACATTTAAACACTTGCACAAAGACATTTGCAGTTCAAAATGCACACAGTGCCGCATTAATGAATAACATTGTGCGACAAAAATATAAAACAACACTTGATATCTCAAATGGATTTTTCTGCCAAAATATAGCGCCTGAAAGCAGGTATCTGACCGCATTCAGTGCGTTAGGATCTCAACGGCAATTTTGCCGACTCCCCCAAGGGTACAAGAATAGCCCGGGGTTGTTCTCAGCAAGGGTAACAGAGTTACTCCAAAATTTGGATGAAGAAGCATTGTCCTAAGTGGATGATATTTATCTGACGGACGATGACTTAAAGAGGCACTTGACCAGGGTGAGCACCATTATTATGGGATTCGCCTCTGAGGGCTATAAATTTAATTTCAAAAAATCAAAAATTGCCCACCTCAATGTCCTGTTTTTAGGATACGAACTGTCAAGTGAGGGAAAAAGCCTGGCAGCTAACTTTTTAGAAAAGTGTGCGCTGCTCCAACCTCCAAAATCATTAAAGAATTTACAATCAATTCTGGGATTCCTAAATTTTGGTCGAACATACATTTTGGATTACGCAGAAAGGGTAAAACCGTTCTACGACTTAATAAAACCTGACTTTTCAGTTAGACAATGGACACAGGAACACACAAATATCCTGCGTTCCCTACAGGAAGACATGATAGCTTCTAAACATTTACAGACACGCGTAAACGCACAGAACTTAGTGATCCGAGTAATAGCAGGTCAATGCGGGTACACTTATTTAACTTTTAATGAAGGAGAAACAGTACCAATCGCATACAAATCACACCTGTATACAAACGTAGAAATGCGTTTCACTTCAACAGAAAAAATCCTGAAAGCAGTGCAGACCGCTGTAGCAAGAGAAAGAGCTCTGGCTCAGGGAAAACGCATAATTGTCGTGACCCCAGTACCAGCTTTAGAAGCTGTTACAAAAGTTAGCATTCCAAATGCTAAAGCCTTACATCCAAGATGGATACAATGGGCTAATTCTCTTACTGCAACGGACGTTGAATACAGATTTGATCCAAGTTTAAAAAAACAGGCATTCCTGCAATATGAACACAAATATCCTCTACCAAATGAAATTTTGCCTCTAGATCAGTATGAATACATTATCTATACTGACGGTTCTGCTCAACCAGCCACAGGAAGCTTACAGCGCAGCGTGTGCGATTGTTAAAGGTCTCATGCGTGATGGCAAGTTCCATCCAAGCTGTACAAAAACGCAATCTTTAGGAGACTGCACGGCGCAGTTGGCAGAACTCAAAGCACTTATACTGGCACTTATAAATACGGACCACGAATTCCCCACACTTATTGTGTGTGATTCCTTTTACTGTGTACAGTCGTACAATGAATATCTACATCATTGGGAACAAAACGGGTTCAAAGATGCAAAAGGTGGCACAATTAAGCATAAAATGCTATGGTAACAGGTAGTGGAGTTGAGAAACGAACTACCAAGGGCTCACGTGATACATACACTGAGTCATCAGCGTGATGGCGTTCACGTTGAAGGGAATTCATTGGCTGATGAAGCCGCAAAAGGGGCTGTTCGCACAGCCGCCGTAGCTGCAGTTACTCATTCAAAGACTAGGGTAGACGGCGAGATTATGGTAGCTGTCAATGCTTCACGCAACGGCAGCACAGCAGTACCTAAAAATTTCCACTCAAGTACTCCTACAAATTAGATGCACAAAACATTCCATATGCTCAGATTCCTGGAGTGAGGGATAGAGTAATACCAAATATGGATCGTAGGCTAGGCTTAATTGTGGCAGCACACGAAGGAGCAGGTTCTGTACATAACGGACTTAAGGAGACTGTTGCTTTGTTAAAAGAACGCTACTGGTGGCCTGTGATGAGAAGGCTGATTAGAAACTACGTCTGGAACTGCGACATCTACAAGCAGATGAATGGGTCTACCGCAACACGTCCAGTACAGATACCATTGTTAGACAGCATTAGGTTGTCCGTTCATGCGCGTCCAGCTCAAGTTTCCTCAAGGTTTGGCCTCAGCGCTCGGCTGACGCTCGAACTGTTATAAAAGATTTGCAAGTCTTTATCGGCACATACGCAGTTGGCACGTTACATTCTGACCGTGGTCCGGCGTTTAGCTCTCGGGCTTACAAAGAGGCCATGGAAGGAATGGGCGTAGCATTGCGGTACTCCTCTCCGTATCATCCCGAGGGAAGTTCGGTTGTGGAGAGGAAAAACCGAGACTTAAAGCAATCTTTAACAGCTAGGGTATTAGGCAAGGGCGGTAGAGGGGTCGATCACCTTTATGGGGTACAGCGCGCGCTCAATAATCAGCCAAGAAGCTCTCTAGAAGGTGTCACTCCTTACGAGGTCCTGTTTGGGACAAGAATGTGGGTACCTGATCTTGATTGTGAAGGCACAGTGGCGGATGAAAAACCATTTGATATCCATGATCGTTTGGCTGTTTTACAGGATCTAAATGAATCCAGGACACAACAAAGTAACATGCTCCTGAAACAGGCCGCCATTGAGGAAGTCAAGGCAGTAACGGCAAGACCTATCTGGATCCCAAAACTCGGGGATCTAGTCAGAGAGCAGATTGCTGACAAGAAAGAATTTGGGCCATCCTACAGAAAGCCTGTACCGGTCCTTGCAATCCACGGCACAAGAACTGTACTTCTGCTGCCTCTTGCCGGAAAAAAGGAGAAAAGATTTGTCTCAATTGACTTAATCAAACCACACTATGTGGCCGATACTAAACAGTAGGCCTCGTGGACTCCACAGTAGCAGACGCCCTCCTCTCGCTACAATCCAAGAAGTTCAAACAGAAAGACTCATCACGTTTGAAGAGCCACCTGTACGGAATGAAGGACTAAGCAACAATGCTATGGAACTTGTTCCACTTCAACAAGAAATTCATCTTCAAAATGAAAATCAACTTAACAACCAAGTTGCAATCAGACCTAATACAGACATCTACGTCAATGTGCCTCGACAAGAGAACACAGCAATTTCAACAAATCCCGATGCAATTCCAACAATTGATCGAACTGCTTCTGGCTATTTCATGAACTTTGATACGTTTTCACTAGATCCAAGTGAACCGAAAACGACGCCAGCCAAAAAATCACTCACACAGAAACTCAATGACTTTTTGAACTTTTTTAGAAAGACTTACCTGGTGTCACCTTGGACAGAACTATGGTATATCACTGGGATTTTATTTTTCATTTTCTGGCTAGGTTTAATAATAACTTTTAGTATGCTTATTAATGGACGATACCTCCAACCAAGCTCTACAGCCCAAAGAGTCAATTTGATTTTAAAACCACACCAGTCTTCACATCGTGAACCAAGAGACTTGTCTTCAGTGAACATCACAGCAGTTCCTATACCGGACAGTATATTATGGGACAAGATTGATTATGATATATTAGGTCCGACTGAACTTTTAAAGCTAAAACATGTATTTAAAATTTCTTTAAGTGATTTCATTACCTCCAGTACATTTTCTGATGATTGGGACACTGAAACTGTAAATGCTATGATGTCTGATCTAGAAAAAACTGCAGCATTTCCGAACAATGAAATGTTAGAAGGTACTTCAGACTATGATACATTGTACTGTTACCAACATTTTGGTGATCATTTCTTACACAAGTCTATAACACCTAGAAATGTATTTGAATACCACCCGAGGGAACACTGCCCAACACCTCCAATAGGTAGTTCACAAGCGTTTGCACAGAAATTCACATACTTCTCAGGGTTTAACACATCCGACCCAACGTCATTTTATTATAAAATGGAGACAACTTCAGCTCAGAAAATTATGTTAACAAACACCAAACATATTACTCTGCATCCTTTCTGAACCAGTTGTCTAAACAGGGTTTCGATCTATGGAAAAAGACAATAGATTCCAAATCAATCTGGGGTTCTAGGGACTGGCAAGTCCAGGGAATAGAAGCACTTTTTAGAGCATGCATCATTCTGCAGCAGATTTTATTTCTGAATGAAACTGTGCAACAAACAACCTGTCTTGGACTAGCCAAAGGAAAGGAAATGAACACACCGGGGTTTCCAACACCATTGCAGATGGGTGGGGGGCAGAATTCAACTACACAAGGGGTAGGATTAGATGACATTTTCCAGTACAACAGATCAGATCCCGATTGGACAGAATGGCTGGTTTGGCCCATTGACACAAACAAATGTCAACAGAGATTTATGAATACAACCAGAGGGTTTAGTATCCATAGGCCAGATCCACGCTATGTACAAAGACATCACCCAGGGTTAGTGACATCGTATAGTGTTGGGAAGTTGTGCCTTGATTGGCTAGAGACCTCAACACTGACAGAAGTAAAGCACCACTTGACCTTACTCACACCTGACATGGATCTTAGAGATTTTCTACTGGGACCCAAGAAACAGCGTCAGAAACGTTTCATATATGCAGGCCTTTATGCCTACTATAATGAAAACTGGAAAATATCCCAACAAGAGGCCGCAGAAAGAATACGAGAAATAGACCGTATTAACTTAGAAAAGGCATTAGCTGTAGTGGATAATGGGTTAACAACTTTGACCTCCAGGATTTACTCCTTAGGCAACATTGTGTCCTCGGCAATCGACATATTAGAACAAGATCTGGCCTTGTTACAACACGGGCAATATCAGCTACATTCTATTATGATGTTAAGCTGGATGCTGCAATCTTTGCGTGCAGGCTATGTGCCATGGCGTTTTATAAACACCACGTCTGTTTTCAGAATACAATCTAACTGATAAACAGACAGAAATGGCACAAAGGGGAGCCAAATATACAATGCTGCGTAGTGAGAAACTGGAAAGGTTACCATTCACTGTAGCCGAATCACCATCAACAGAATGGCTCATTCATGGCCAAATAACTCTGCCGGTCACTACGTTTCAGTTTCAATATTGCCTTGAGCAAAGGCAGGCAAATATGTAAAAATGGGTAAGGGATACATCAAGGAAACTTGGGAGTTACCATATAGATACCGATGCCGGAATGGGGATCGAGAAGTGTATCTGAGTGGTACTAACTTCAAGAACGCTTTGAGCGGTTCTCTCATGTGTCAGGATATTTCTCTACACGGAGCCTGCAGTGGTTCAGTGGCGAACTTATCTTGTCACATGTCAGGGACCCAAGCGGCCATTATCACGCCGGTTTTCCAGCTGCTCTCGAATGGGAGTTACTTAATGCTAAATAATCAAGGTTGTTGTGGGATGCTTCCGGGCGTCGCATATCTAGTAACTGTTAACTCCAGGGTTACTTGCTGTATGCAAGTATTGTTTCCACCACTGAACACAGTCAGGGAGGCGCCGCTATGGCCTTCACTGAATGTTTCTTTTATACAGTTTGATACTCTGAGCAGATTGAAAGCCATGCTTTTACAGCAACCCGTGCCCTTAACCTCTGCTCGAGAAACCTATGAACTTCAACTTGCAAGGACCTCGACCGAGATACAGGCACTCATACGTACAAACTGCCCCATTCATTTCGCAGAAATGGTGGGACGTATCTTCAATATGTCTGATACGAGCGGAATTGTACACCTATTTTAAGACCATAGGGTCCGGACTCTTAAACACCTTTCAGACAGTCCTCGGAGTAATCCCAAATTTTATACACTCCGTATTGGGAAGCGTATTTGGAGGATTCCCGCTCATCCTATTCCTAATCGCAGGAATCCTGATTGTAATATTGCTGCTACGCAATGGACGGCCCACTTCCCGAGGGAATGGTGAACACGCTCCTGGAGCGGAAATACCGTGAACGCATGGTACAACTTCTGGGCATTTCTTGCCTGCGAGAACTCAGTGCCTCCTGGTTTCTATCATTTAGACCAGTCTAGATAGACTGCATCTTACCTGTGCTTCGATGCCTGTTCTGCGGAGAAGAATGCACGTTGGATCTTTGTCTAACATTTCTATCAGATGCGCCTCCGGACACGGATGCAATGCTGGACCCCATAAAGGCCCACGCTCTGCGTTGTCCTCAGGGGCTTCCGATTCTGATGAATGCATTCCTGGAGAATCCACAGGTGCCGTTCGCTCCTGCTGGGTTAGGTGACTCCTCCACAGGCACCCAGGTTACAACTGCAGCACAAGCTGCCGCAGCACCGACTGTTGGCAGTACTACATTCCATCTATGTGCGATTGACGTTCTCTGTGAGGCATTGGATTTGTCATCTACAGCAGCTGACACCGATAATATTGAGCTTCCCAGCCAGGACGCGTAATCTTGAATTGGTTCATCGTGTCCTGGTAAAGAATTCGGCTTCTTCACTCGTTTCAAAATTAAACGATCTAAATTTGGAACGTTTTCTTACATTGACACTTTCGCTTGAGAAAAGTATGGCCTTCTCCTGCTTATGGTAATACAACTTCCATAGAGAGACGATATTGACTTCTAAGTGGCATCTAGAAAAAGCTGAATTTAAACAAAAAATTTTTTTTAAGCACCACATTTTTTAACGATCTTTTAGAACCATGTTTTTACTTGCTTTTAAAAATGTTTTTAAATTGCCCATATTTTAAGTATGGTCATTTATTATCCAGTTCGGAAGTGGAGTGGGTGTTATATCCCGCATAGATGCCCTAATGTAGATCCGTTCGTACATGCCCTAAAATGGACGTATTCATATTTACCCTAATATGGTCATATTCGTACCTGCCCAATTATGGTCACAACTGTACATGTCCTATTATAGTATGATTCCTTATATAGGCATGATCTTTCACCTACATTGGTCCCAGTTAGTACACAACGAGCTCTGAGGGCTGAACGTCATCTATCCTGTGGTTTTGAATGCAGCAGGGTTCTTCCAAACACAGGCCCACACTGTACTCATTAATTATGCATGGCTTTCTAAGAATACACCACCAGCATAATGTATGTACAAAGTTCACCCCTGACGTCTTCCTCATGTCCAATACAAACCATACTGAGGACCGAGACTCTTTAGGGTATAAATACACCACATCTTGCCCCGGTAAACCAGAGGGAACTGAGACTTCCATGCTGACACACTGACCAGAGACGCTGAGGCTCCTGCATGCAGTCGCTCAAGCTGACAGTGGTCTGACACAACCCGGACGGGGTGTCCAACTCGAGACCAGGACGGGGTCCCACACTCGCTCTATTCAGGTATGGAAGTTCGACTAAATCCTAGGAGGATTCTTGGCTCTTAGCTTCTAAGACCTACACACATATGCTAGGTACACACAGGTACATCTAGGTAGGCATCGTAGGAGTACGCGCACTTGCATAATGCTTTTATATTCATGTATGTACTCATGATTATCGCAATATGGTAGAACTGTTCTATCCCTTTGCTTTTATCGTACTGCTGATCATATATCTCTGCTATTGCCTGCTGGTCTCTGCAGCACATATATTTTACACTAGAATAACAACTGTTCAATAAATACTTATTGAAACGCCCGACTGTTTATTCTGTGTAACTCTCTGAGACAAACCGAATAAGTGAGCACGAGTGACTGAGCGAAAGGTAGTACATTGTTTCCACGATTCTGAGGGAATCAGGGTTGTCATGTTCTAAGGTTGCCAGAAACTAATCTCTCCCCGATAAGAGGAGACACTAGTGGCACTGCGAGCTAGCTAATGCAGAACAATCTAACATAAGCGGTGGGGGTGCACAGAGTCAGTCTGCCACCAAGCCCACAGCTTATGTTACACAAACGTGCAGTCCTGCATGGGTACTATAGGAGCTACACGACACAGTCTTAAACACACCATATGCAAGCTGATGTTATATGCTGTAGCCCAGCCACCCTGTCACATGGCAGGGGTGTAAGCCGGTAACTCATACCCCCACTGGGAGAGCTCCCATGGTTCACTTTGTTTATCTTGTTTGTGGGGCTATTGGGGTGGAGGGTGGGGGGGTTTTCATAACCTGAATGGGGGGTTGGTGTGGGTGGAGGGAGGACAATGGGGTTTAGTATTGGTTTAGATTTCACAGAGGCACACTTACAGCACTATCTGAGGCATTATAGTCACCTTCGCAGTAACATTTACTTTCATCACTCATGGACATCTAACTTCGGCGGTCAGGGTTGAGACACTGTTTTATCCACTCTGCTTTTCGCAGACGATATCGGGGACGTGAAACACTTAATACGCTCATGCCACTAGTCTCCCCGACGGATTCTCACCACTTTTTAACCTGGAATGTTCGTGGCTTGAATAACTACAGAAAAGCTAGATTGGTGCACGCATATTTGGCCCGCCTAAAGGTGGAGTGTGCTTTTTGCAGGAAACGCACCTACTACCGGCAGACAATGGCCGGCTGCGGCATAGGCACTGGGGGGAGATGTACTCCTCCACTTTCTCTAGTTATGCCAGAGGGGTAGCTATACTCATCCGACGCGGAGTGGACTGGACGATGATACACTCTCACATAGACCCTGAGGGCAGATACGTAGTTCTTAAAGGCTCTCTGGGCGGGACCCATCAGGTCCTTGCTGCCATATATGGACCCAACAAGGATAGCCCAGACTTCTTCCATGAAGTGGCGGCAAAAATCATGGGCATGTGCTGTGACACCATCATTTGGGGGGGGGACTTTAATGCCATCCTATGCGATGACCGCGACCGAGCTGGAGCCTCCCGTACATTACATCCCAGATCTACTCAGCCACTCAACTCGATTCTGATAGACTCTCACTTAGTAGACATCTGGAGAGTCTTCAATCCACAGAAACGCGAAGGCACATACATTTCCACTCAACACGGCTCCTGGTCCAGACTGGATTGGTGGATACTGTCCGGAGATGTGGCAGCTTGGACTGTAGATACACAGATTCTTCCGAGGACACGGTCAGATCACTCTCCATGTACCTGCAGGGTTGCATTTCCGACCTCTGTTCGACGGGAGTTCACATGGAGATTGCCCCCTTACGCTCTTCTGGATTCGGCTTTTCAAGCTGAAATTAAAGATATTACCGAATACTTCACCCTAAACACAGGTTCCGTCTCTTCCACATCGACATTGTGGGAAGCATTCAAAGTCGTTATTAGAGGGAAGTGCATTACACGCCAATCGGGGATTTTGAAATCGTTAAGAGGCACACTGAACAAATTAGAAACCAAACTTAAATCCCTAGAATCGCAATACTTCCAACACAATGATCCCTCTATACTGACCGTCATATGTGAGAAACTCTCCGAGTTTAATGAAGAGGCCGCAAGGGAACTTAAGTTTCTAGGGAAGTATGCTACTGCCAGGAGATATGGGGAGGGAGACCGTCCTGGGAGGACACTCGCAAATCTGCTCAAACCCTCCCATTGCTCCCCATTTGTCACAGAAATCGTAGCCGATGACGGCGCATTAATCAGAGGCCCTGCTGAGGTTCATGAACACCTTACTGAATTCTACTCCTCGTTATATACTTCCACCGCCCCAAAAGCAGACTCCGACCTCATTCCTTACCTTGACTCGATAGAACTTTTATGGCTCGCAAATGCACATAGGGAATACCTGGATGAACCCTTTTCTGAAGAGGACATAGTACAGGTAATTAGGAGTCCCCCGCTAGATAAAGCTCCAGGTCTTGATGGCCTCACCACCGCGTTCTACAAGACCTACGCCACTATACTAGCGCCGCATCTTGCGGAGATGTATTCCGAATCTCTGGAGAATGGCTCACTTCCCCCGACGACGAGGGAGGCTGTTATCTCCACATTGCTCAAACCTGGCAAATCTCCCAATAAGTGTGATTCATACCGGCCCCTCTCTCTCCTTAATATAGATAACAAAATATATGCAAAGCTCCTCGCGAATCGGCCTCAGCCCTTGCTTCCTCTTATCGCTCGGCCGGATCAGTCTGGCTTTATCCCGGGCCGTTCCACCTCCCACAATCTGCGTACATTTTTTTCCCTCTTGCATCAATTGGACCCCCACACTCCAGTGTTGACCGCCTTCTTAGATGCCACTAAGGCATTCGACTCGCTAGAATGGCCATATCTTTTCACTCTCCTGACTCGGTTAGGATTCAGCCCCCTTTTTATTGCACAGATCAAGTTATTATATTCACAGCCGACCGCGAGACTCCGAGCAAATGGACTAATCTCAGCCCCATTCGCAATCACGCGCGGCACTAGATAGGGGTGCCCCCTTTCACCCCTATTGTTTGCCATTGCCATGGAACCTTTGGCGGCCAGAATCAGACAACACCACAAAACAAGAGGTATTGACATCCCGATGAGAGACATTATTATATCACAATATGCCGATGACATCGCCCTTTACATTCGGGACCCACAGGATAACCTTAACCCAGTTCTCTGCAAGCTCACAAGGTTCGGGGGGCTTTCAGGGGTACATATCAACTGGTCCAAATCCAGCTTACTCCCTCTCACTCCTAATTTTCCCAGGTTTGAACCGGACTACCCTATTCAATGGGCGGATGACCCTGTCAGATATCTGGGGATCTGGCTCAGTGCAGACACTCAGGAACTTTGGAATGCAAACTTCGGCCGCACCGTGACCTGGAAGGGAAAATAGAGGTCTGGTCTAGTCTTCCTGTGTCCCTGGCAGGCCACATCGCCATAGCTAAGATGATTGTGCTTCCTAAATTCTTATACCTTTGTATTAACATACCTATACAGCTCACACAATCATTCTTGAAAACATTACGTTCCTTGATGATCTCCCTTATTTGGGCCGGAAAGCAGCCTCGCATCTCGTGGGAAATACTTACATTGCCACTAGCGCAGGGCGGACTCGGAGCCCCAGATCTGGCGCTATACGCATATTGCGCACAAGCGCAATTCCTGCACTATTGGATGTTTCCCACCCCATTTCAACCATACACAGCTGTAGAGGCCGATATAGTTGCCCCATTACCACCGACAGTTGCCCTATATCAACCCCACAAACGACGCCAAACCATTATACACACGCCAGACACGCTCCGGTGGGCATGGGACCAACTCCGAATCCGAGCACATCAGTCAGTTCTATATGCTACATCAATCCTATTGGCACAAAATCCACAAATTCCCGTAATGGAAGATAGAGGCAGTTCTGCACGTGCACGGGCCTTAGGATGGGAAACATTGGGTGACCTGTATCCAGGAGACTCTTTTTTGACTCCACCTACACCTTCGCCAGGCAGCACCACTAACTTCTCCAATATGCTATTTTATTATTCAATAAGGGGCACATGCCGTACATTACACGACGCATTCCCAAACCCACCCCCCCGCTTCCAGCCCTGGAACTCATGTTGACGAATGCATCCCCAAACAAACTGATTACCAAACTTTACAGTAGTATGCAAAGTTCCTCACCAATCACACACCCACAGGCTTGGGCGCGGTGGAACGACGATCTAGTTGACCGACTAACAGAGGCGCAGTAGAAATTTTGCTGCGGACAGCTGGAGATACTGTCTCCCAATTATAAGCTTCGCCTTATACACTTTAAATACTTGCATCACATATATAGAACACCCGTGCAACTTAAGCGGATGGGTCTCCGTCCCGAGGCGAACTGCTGGAGATGTGCAGCGCCGGATGCCTCCTTTTTACACATGGCCTGGAGTTGTCCCGGTGTCGAGCGTTACTGGACCGAGATTCTCAACTTTCTCAATGAGATTTTTGACACCCAGCTGTCCCCGACCCCTAAACCATGTCTTTTGGGCCTCGTACAAGACGTCATACCGGGGCGTCGTAGGCTTCTAGTCATGTTGCTTCTACTGGCTAAGCGCCGGATTGCCATACACTGGGGTAAAAGGGGCCCACCTACTACCAAACTCTGGGTTCTGGATGTCACATTCTGCCAAGAACAGCTTAGTACGTATTGGGAGGTCCTGCCCCAGGCATCTCGACCTAAAGACATCTGGAGTCCTTTCAAGGCTTGGCTATCCTCTCGTTGCGCAGACACTACGCAATCCACTGGGGCCTCCGACGTGGCCCATTAACAACTCACGTCTTCCTGCTGGCCACGCACCACCAACTGTCCATATTGCACTTTATTGCGTCACAGGTGATTTCCCGGTTCCAGTCTACAGTCATGTACACAACCATCCAATGTATGGATTCCTCCTGCGTTCTTGGTGCTTGCATTGTTCGCAATTGACTAGATGCCTCTGTCTTAGATTGTTGTGTTATTTAAATGTAATTGTTTACGCTATATTTCTGAGCCATCCTGATTTATACTATGTATTGTCTTTTTCAAAATGCCAATAAACGAATTAAAAAAAATATATATATATATATCCCTGACCAGTTCATCCATAGAGCATTGCCCTTGGATAACCTGTGTGGATACCTGGAGGCGAAGTTTGGGCATTTTGCGTTTTGGTGCGTGGCGAACAGATCTATGTCTGGAAAGCCCCACATCTGAAAGAAGGGGAGGAGAAATTGAGGGTGAAGTTCCCATTCGTGAATTTGTTGTCTCTGTCTGCTGAGGAGATCTGCAATGTGATTGTCCACTCCTGGGAGATGTTCCGCTAGGAGATAAATCTTGTGATGAATGGCCCATTTCCAAATGTCTTGTGCAAGGTGGGACAGTTGGAGAGAGTGTGTTCCTCCCTGTTTCTGTATGTAATACATTGCTGTCATGTTCTCTGTGCTTATCAGGACAGCTTTGCCTAGAAGGTGAGTCTGGAAGGCTTTGAGCGCTAGAAATAGTGCTAATAGTTCCAGATAATTTATGTGGAGAAGCTTTTCTTTTTGACTCCACAATCCTTGAATTGTGCGAGTTTGGAGATGAGCTCCCTAACCAGTGAGCGATGGGTCTGCTGTTAGCACGGTCTGTGGAATGGGGTCGATGAAAGGCCGCCCTTATGTAAGGTTGTGTGGATTCCACCACTGCAGAGAGCGATGAGTGCGGCCGTCCACCAACACCAGATCTGTTATTAGACCGGGAGACTGATTCCACTGACGTGCTAAGCATTCTTGAAGCGGACGCATTTGCAGTCTTGCATAAGGAACTATCATGATGCAAGATGCCATCATTCCAAGTAGTTGCATAAATACCCGAGCTGGTAATGAGTGATTGGGTTGAAATTTGGAAATGAGAGCCTGAATATTGTGAATTCTTGTTAGATTGGGATAGGCTAGAGCTTTTTGAGTATCCAGAGTGGCCCCTAGATATGCTTGTGTATTGGTGGGCTGAAGATGGGATTTTGCCAGATTGACTGTAAAACCGAGGTTGTGCAGTAAGCGTACTGTTGTTTGAGTGTGCTGTAGGCACTTTGAGAGAGTTCTGGCTTTGATAAGCCAGTCGTCTAAATATGGGAAGATGTGAACATGTTGTCTTCGCAGATGCGCAGCGACTACTGCTAGACATTTGGTAAATACTCTGGGAGCAGTAGTTACTCCGAATGGCAGTACCTTGAATTGATAATGTTGCCCCGCTATTACAAACCTGAGATATTTGCGATGAGCGGGATGTATTGGAATATGGAAGTAGCCGTCCTTTAAGTCCAGAGTGGACATAAAGTCGCCTTGTTGTAACAGAGGAAGTAGCTGTTGGAGAGTGACCATATGGAAGTGATCTGATTGAATGTAGAGGTTTAGTTCTCTGAGGTCTAATATAGGCCTTAGAGAACCGTCCTTTTTGGGAATTAGAAAATAAAGAGAGTACACTCCTGTCCCCAGATACTGTAGTGGGACGAGTTCTATAGCTCCTTTTTCCAGAAGAGATTGTACCTCTTGTTTGAGTAGGTGTAAATGTTCCTGGAGATAGTTTGTGTGTTCGCGGTGGAATGTTTGGAGGGTTGCTTGTAAGCTCCAGTCAGTAACCAGATTGGATAATTTGTAAAACCCATTTGTCTGATGTGATTGAATTCCAGACTGGGAGAAATTGAGAGAGACGTCCGCCGACAGGTGCGGGATGGTCGGGGGAACGTGGAAACAAGTCACTGCTTGTTTGTGGCTGGGGAAGTACGGGGTGTACTACCTCTTCCTTTGCCATTGTTTCCACGAAATCCACCTCGAAATTAACCTCTGGTAGAAGGTGACTGACTATTGCCTCTGTATGAGGTAGAGGACCCTTCAGTAGAAATGGACTTTGAGCCTCCCCTATAAAAGGATCGGCGAAATGATCCACGATTAGATGGTGTTTGTAGCACTCCCATAGATTTGGCTACTTCCGTGTCCTTTTTCATTTTTTCTAATGAAGTGTCTACTGTAGGACCAAATAAATGTTCCTTATCAAAAGGAGCATTTAAAATGGATGTTTGGACTTCTGGTTTAAAACCTGACACTCTAAGCCACGCGTGGCGTCTAAGAAGAATGCTGGTGTTACTAGCACGTGAGGCAGGGTCTGCTGCATCTAAAGCACACCTGATTGATGTATTTGAAATGAGTTTCCCTTCCTGAATGAGGTCATGAGCCTTGGATTTATGTTCATCAGGCAGATATTGCATCAGCCGCTCTAGCTCATCATAATGAGCTCTGTCATATCTTGCCAAGAGTGCTTGTGTGTTAGCTATGCGCCAATCATTGGCTGCTTGTGCTGCTACCCTCTTGCCTGAGGCATCGTTTAATTTAGATTCCTTGTCGGGAGGCGGAGCGTCTCCCGTTGACTGAGAATTTGCCAGTTTCCGAGCATTTGAAACTACTAACGAATCTAGTGGAACCTGACCTCTAATAAAACTTGGGTCTGTAGGAGCCGCCTTGTATTTTTTGTCCACTCTAGGTGCGAGTATCCTAGCACGCACTGGATCTTTGAACACCTCATCTGCATGTTTTAACATACCCTTGAGCATAGGTAGTGTATGTGTAGTTTTTTGTGATGCACTTAGTGTCTCAAATAGGAAATCTTCCACAAGAGGCTCCTAATGGAGTTGCACCCCATGATACTGTGCAGCTCTATTAAGCAATTCTGTAAACCCCACATTATCATCTGGAGGAGAAGGCCTAGATGGGTATAGATCTGGATCATTGTCGTTATTAGGATCCGTGTTATAATCTACCCAGGGGTCTGGAGCATAATCTTGTGGTACATCCCCTTGTGTATCATCATCTAAATCCCCATCACCATCATCCTGCTGAAGTGGAGATTGTGGCTGAGGGGAATTTGTGGGTGTTATAAGAAGGTTAGGGTCAATAGTAGGAAGAGGGGAGGAAGGAGAAAGAGGTGGAGGAGAAGGATTAGTCCCCATATTCTTCCTCTTTAGATGGATATGGTAAGATTCCTCAACTTCTGGTTACCTTTTCTGTGGCAGTTTTGCAGAAAGGTGTCCTGTTTTAGGGTTAATAACCAGTTCCTTTTATTTGGGGTCCGTGTTAGCAGGCGGAACGTCCAAATTAAGCTCCTTGGATGGAGGAGGAACCGACTTTTTCTTTGGCGCCATAATTTTCGACGTCGAAGATTTCGGTATCGACGTTTTTGGAGCAGAGGATTTTTGTGCCGACTATTTCGGCTCCAATGATTTCGGTTCCGAAGTGTGTTTCGGTGCCGAAGTTTTGGAGGGATTGGTTGGCTTATGTTTCGGTGCCGAATTCTTGTGTTCGGGCCCCGAAGAAGATCGACTCGGTCCCGAGCCCGGAAGACTTTACTAGTTGTTTCGGTGCCGAGCCCAAAGGCGGGACGTTGGAAACTTTATCTCGGTGCCGACCTTGACCCGAAGGCAGAGGAGGGACCGGAGCGAACTTTTTGGGGCAGAGGAGTATCTTTACTCAAGGTACGCTGACTGGGTGTGATGTTTTCCTCGATGTCGGAGTCTTCCTCGGACACGTTAATTTGTTGTTCCTCCTCTGCCTCGGCTCCATATGCTTCGAGGATCTCCTGGTCGACATCTTCTCCGAACAGGTCTGGAGTGGAGTCCTTTTGTTAATACATCTCGTGACGTCGAGCCCGACTGTCACGGAGCGTCTTTTTCGATCTGAATTATCAGCAGGCTTCGCAGTTGTCTTTGTTGTGTTGAGGCGATAAACACAAATTGCACACGTCGTGAAGATCGGTGCGGGGGTACTTGGAGTGGCACGCGGGGAAGAATTGGAATGGAGTCCGTTCCATCTACTGCGAATTTGGTCGACGCGTGCAAGTCCAAAGGCCTCGCACGAGGTTTTCCGATCGAAGTTGTAGAATAGATTCGATAAGCGAAGGGAAGAATACACGATCGAGAAACAATACCGTCGAGGGTAGTGAACTGCGCCCCGAGGGGAACCCGAGAACGGTGTTGAACCGGAGCAAAGCAATTCACGTCCAAACCCGATGGCGGAAAAAAACAATCTAACAATGGAGTCGATGCCCATGCGCACTATCACCAAAAGGAGGAGTCACCTACAACGTGACTGGAAAGACTTCTTCGAACAAAAACAAAGTGCAAACGTCCGGGCCCAACACCAGATGGCGATCTATGCATAGCATGTGATCTACAGCTCACATGCCTCGAACATCCTGTTAAGTTTGTGAGCGTGAAGTGTAAAACATATTAGCTGTCTGGGGTAGGCCAACTAAAGGTGATAGCTACGAAGCATGCGCATTACAAACAATCTAGCAGAGCAGTTAGGTTTTTTATCAGACTGCAGAGCCCAAATTAATATAAAAACATCTGCAAATCCTACCTTTTCACCAAAGACCATTTACTCGTAGCATATTCCTTGTCCTCTGAATTTACCTCATCACGGTCTGAATCCTGAATATAGAGCACAAAACACCATGGGACACCAATATCGTAGGCAAAATATTGAGTGAAAAAATATTGCACAGCAAGTATGTATATATTTTCTATACCCAACCCCACATATATGTACCATGACGATATATATATTATATACATCTTCAAGGTATATAGCTGTGCAGTTAAGAACAGTAAATCTATACATTCCCTATATACACTTACTTTTTGATATTTTGTCCACGATATTAGCGTCCTACAATATTCTTGCACTCGATATTCCAGAGTACAATCCCTCACCATTATATACTATTCTACCTTTCGCTTGTCATCGTTTCCTCATTAGGAATTTGACCTCAACATTAATGCCTAAACCTCAATTTTTCTTTTTTACATTTTAATTTAAATCACAACTTAAATTATATATATTTTTAAATGTATGTAACCTTACCCTAACGCTAGTTATTGCTAATCAATGTCATTTACTTAATTTTAACCAAACTGATTTTATTTAATTTGAAATATTTCCGACTCAGAAATGTTCTTGCCCCAGACCTCTATTCTATTTAAAATAGTTTTACATAGTAAGGGTCCCGGAATATGTCTGACTCTGTAATAGCAATCTTTTAAGGAGCTAAGGCAAAGATCTCTTCTATGGCCAAACACTGGAGTTCAGGAAATTAGTGGGCATAAAGATCAGTGGGCCCAGGTTCGGAAAGTACCTCAGATGAGAAGTTTTCTTATCCCAATTACATTTAACTAAAGATTTCTTCCCTTGCTCAAACATGAACTCTGAAGTCTAGACAACCCGAATGAACCTGAATGAAGAATACAGAAGCCCACCCCAACATATCTAGGAGTCCACCCTGGGATTCTCATTTGGTAAAGGAATAAAGTATCATCAAGAAGGGACTTAAAGAAGGATGTGCACTGATATCCCTGCACATTGAAGTGTGAACACTATCCCGGTGAAAAATGCCAGAAGCCAAATGTCTAGTCGGCTAATTCATTGGCACCATGCACTGTAAATCTGACATTCCCTTCTAATACCTATGCCTCTAACTGAAAACCCTAATTATTATGTAAAACCTTGCATTGTCCACCATCAACAATGTGCAAAAAAAAAAAAGCATTGTACAGGGGTCCCAGCACTCCCAAGCACATGTGCAAAAGCACAAGCTCTGGGAGTGCTTTGGAAATCAAGCAAGCTTCCCCCTGGGCCATCAATGTAACGCCCTGGGAGACTTAAGGCACATTTTTGTGGGGCATCTTCAGGGGGTTGCTGCAATTCATGCTGCACCAAAACACTCTACAGGTCCACTGGTGGTGCCCCTACCCTTCCTGGATCACCACAACAGTAAATATGCAAATTTAGCAGCCCTCACGGGGGACTAAATTACACTGCTGTGTCCCCAGGCGTGGCAGGCTTTCTTCTTTTTATTCTGTGGCCTTTTTTTCATGCCAGATGCCATGTCCCTTTTATGGGACAGCTGCCATCTACTTAGCGTGGGAAGCCTACTCCTTCGCAGCCCACTGGCACAGCTGTTGTGAGCTGGCACCCTCTCCGCTCCTCCCTGGCCCATGAGCAGCACGGGCTGGGTGCCTCCCTCTCCCCAAACACAGAGAGCAGGGACGGTGCGGAAGAACACCAAGCTATGTGAGATCGCAGCGGTGCGGCAGACGTTGCGCTTCTGTCCTCAGGGGATGGGGGACCCCCGAGACAGTATGTTTTATCGGGCCCTGGGGAAAGGGGTTCCCGAGCTGTTGGACGAGCTTGTGGAGGGAGATTTGACACACCCATACCCATTAAATTACATAAAAGGAAGATGGACAGACCTGTGGGGGCTTGATCATCCCAGGGAGAATTTGGAAGAGATTGCAGCAGTGCTACTTGCTCCATTTCCCATTCGGTCCCTTCTGACAAGGGATCTCAGTTCTGCTGCTTCTTTGCTAGTCCTATCTTATGCCTGGACGTCTGAGGTGCTCTCCTGCTTGGGGGCAGTCTTCATCAGCCCCTCCACAGCCAACAAGCAGAACACCCTCCATGCTGCGCTACCCAGGTCCCACAGCTGCTTAGCTACTTGCAGGGCCTGTGTGTGCCAACGGAGTCAAGGGCCAGTCCACAGACTTCTCAGGGGCCCATCCGGGGACCCCTAGAATGGCCATTCCACCTACTGTTCCTCAGGGGGTACATGGGGGCCAGTGACACTGTCCTTGGAGAGAGCCATCCTAGTCATAGGTGCTAGTTGGAGTTTTAGTCCTTCAGTCCGTCATCTCAGTGGAGTCAGGTGCCCCATTCTTTCAGTGGCAATTCTTTCTTGCCATCGCTACTAGGTACAGTGTCTTCTCAAGAGTCTCTCCTTCACGCAGCAGGTTTTGAAGTACTGGAAGATAGGCACCCCTGCCCAGTCCTGGGGTGCAACATTATCACTCCACTCCTGCCTCAACCCTCCTGCACAGCATTCTGGGACTGTTAAAGTTGGCGACTTAAAGTGGTCTATGAAAAGACTTTCCTTGGGAGCCACAGTCTCGCCCCCAACTACCACAGCTGGCTGATCCCTTCCCACCAAACCTTCAAAGGGGAGCCACTCCTTTGTTTCTGTGGGCTTGGGCTTGTCCAGGCCAGGTGCAGTGTTAGGAGTAAATTAACGCAAGCAGAGTTCCTACCCTTTACTTTCCCAGAAACTGGGGCAAGCATTGTTAATGGTTCTATTGTGTGGGAAGACCTTTTATCCTTCTATGCACGAACAAAGTAATTATCTTGACGCAGTAGGGGAGGCAGATATTAAAGCCTGGAATCTAATTATGGGTGAGCCAGAGAAACATGACCAATCTTAAAGTGGCATAGGGAGTACAGTTACAGTGGATCTTCACTGGTTGTACATGAACACCCTAAAAGTGATACCGGGACAGTATCTCTAAACTCAAGTAAAGCAAACCTGCACAGTGGTTCAGACTTCACCTATTGGGTATAATGCAGCAAGCACACAATCTTGTCAGTAATCACTACCAGCGTATTCTATGAATGCTCACCCACTTTAAAGGCCTACACCAGGTCTGGACCAATCCCTGAAAGGTCTCTTCTGCATGAGGATACCTGTGTGCAGATACCAGGCTGAGTTAGATGGCAGTCTCACACGTTTAGCCCGCACACGTTATCACGTGTTAATGTGCAATCAGCCCAGAGCCTCTCACCCTTGCACTACAGCAGAGACCTTATCTTAAAAGACAGACTGTCAGTTAGCACTCAGCCCAGTTCCACAGAATTTACTGTGAGTGAGACTCAGTTGGTGAGACTCGCTCACAGTAAAAGTCTGGGTAGTCAAAGGTGAAAAATCCAGGGGGAATTAATGAGCGGAACCCACTTTGCTACACAGACTATTGGATGTAAAGGGTAGGCTGAAAGCTCCTATAAGTATATTAAATATATAATTTTACCATCAGATTACAGTCTAATAGGTCTCTTTTTAGGAAATTGGTCAAGACCTTGCTTTTCCCTTAGCACTTAGATCAGCGAGCCTGTGCAACAGTATCAACTCACCTCAGCGCCAAGACGCCTTGTCAATCGAGCGTTTTATAAATATGTCAGTCAGTCAGTAATTTTAGTAAATTCAAAATGTCTTGGTTGATACTAGATGTAAGACCTCTGACCCTCGGTCTAGGTCCACTCTCTCCCTGCAGCTCCGCTGTGCCGTCTCTTGCCTCCAGACCCCGACCTCCTCCTTGGGAGGTTCGAGGCTGCTGCCCGCTCTTGCACCTGCTGCCCGCTCCAACTGGGACCAGACTGCCTGCAATCACCGTAACCTTTCTCAGCCGTTTTTTTTTTCCTTAATTTTTTCCCTGTTGTGCCACTGTTATTGTGCCCATCTGTGTCTTGCTCTAATTTCACCACTGTTTTTATTTTCTCGTGCCTGCCTGTTCCTTTAGCCTTTCGCCGCTGCTGCCCCTGCGGCCCCTCCCCCCGGAATTCCCCCGCTCCCGCCTCCCAGCCTCTTCTCCCTCCCACCTCCCCTACTTAATGGCGGCCGCTGCGCGGTCGCGCCGCCGGCGAGCCGAAGGCGCGCCAAAGGCAAGCCCGTCTGCGCCCGTCCGCGGCCAGCGCCAGGAAACCTGGACCTCCCACTACCCATCGCTACGACACCACCAACCTCCTCGCACTCAACCCTGGAAGACTTAGAGAATGCAAACAGGCCTCGCCGAACACGACCCACGGCCTGTTCTCCTGCCTCCACTGCCGCCAGACCCTCACCGCCACCCTTGCCTCCAACACCGCCGATGCCAGCACCGGCAACACCCTAAAATGTATCCTCCTCAGCGTAAGCTCCGTGCACAAACACGCCATGGAAATCTGGAACCTACTCGACTCTCTCTCGCCCGGCATCGCCTTCTTCACAGAGACCTGGACCAACGCATCCTCCGCCCCCGACATCAGCACCGCCATCCCAGACGGATACAAGATCCAGAGGAAAGACCGCCCCAACCACCCAGGAGGGGGCCTAGCCATTGCCCACAAGAGCACCCACCGCCTCACCACCTCCAGCGAAACCTTCCCCTCCGCCGAACACCTGCACTTCCAGATCCAGACCACCCCCAAAGCCACACTCCGAGGAACCCTCATCTACAGACCCACCGGGCCCCGAACACTCTTCACCACCACCATCACCTACTTCATCGCACCCCACGCCATCGCCTCAACAAACTACATACTCATTGGAGACCTGAACTTCCACCTCGACAACCCCAGCGACCCCAACTCCACTATCCTTTGTGACAACCTCGCCAGCATCGGACTTAAACAACTCGTCAACACACCGACCCACAGAGCAGGACACACCCTCGACCCCATCTTCGCGGCAGGAAACAGCGTCCAATTCAGCCACACAACGCAGCCGCCATGGACCGACCACCACTGCGTACACTTCGCCATCAACAAACCCAAGGCACCCAAACCAGCCCCACGCCCACCTCGAAGGAACTGGAGCAAGGTTACAGACGAGCAACTTAACGCCACCCTCACCCGAAACAACCACACCTGGGCAAACGACGCAGCCAGAGAACTCCACACCTGGATCTCCAACTGCGCAGACGAGCTCGCCCCGCAACACAACCCCGACAGACAACGCCCCAGGAAAGCCGCCTGGTTCACCACCGCTCTCCAAGAAGCCAGACGCACCTGCAGACGCCTGGAGAAGAACTGGAGAAACACCAACACAACCGAAAACCACACCACCTACAAGGACGCCATGACGGACTACCACAACCAGATCAGAGCCACCAAGAGAAACTTCATCCACAACAAAATCCTGGCCAACTCCAAGGAACGAATAGTTTCTTACCTGTCGGTGTAGTTTTGCAGCTTGAAGACTTTCTGGATTCACTATGCTGTGCATTATTCCGCCATCTCGTGGTTGGGTCCGGATTCGTAGTCTTTTCTTTCTTTTTTTTTGTTGTTGGCCCAGGTGGGCGGCGACGCCCCCACCATTTGGTGTCCTTGGTGACGTCGTCGCGCTTCCTGCGGAAGCTCCCACCTTTGGTCGCCATCTTCGGATTCTTTTTTCTTTTCCTCTTATTGTTTTGTCGTCTATGTCTTTTTCTTTTATCCTTTTATTTTCCTTTTGATCCCTCTAAACTCTGTATGTAGTCTAGTTTTACCCTTAACCTCCTATGTTATCTTCCTGGCGGAGGCGGGTGGGATCGCTAGTGAATCCAGAAAGTCTTCAAGCTGCAAAACTACACCGACAGGTAAGAAACTATTTGTTTTGCAGCGTGAATCTTTCTGGATTCACTATGCTGTGCATAGACTTTGTAGCGGTTTTCTGTTATTGCGGTGGTTGGGTGGAAGATGAGCATTGGTTGCTGAAAATGTGGTGTAAGACCTTCTGTCCTACTTGTGCCTCTTTGTTCTTCTGGATATCCACACAGTAGTGTTTGATGAACGTGTGCACGGAAGACCATGTTGCCGCTTGGCAAATGTCTTGGATAGGTGTGTTCGCTAGGAACGCAACCGTTGCTCCTTTCTTCCTTGTTGAGTGGGCCTGGGCGGCTCCCTCCAATTCTTGTCCTGCCCGCTTGTGGCAGAGTTGTATTGCCTGCGCAATCCATCGTGCGATGGTATTTTTGGTTACATGTCGTCCCAAGAAACTGCTTGCGAAGGAAACGAAGAGTTGTTTTGTTTTCCTGCATTCCTTTGTCCTTTCTATGTAGTGCATCACTGCCCTTCTGGCGTCCAGCGTGTGTAGCGCCTTCTCTGTGGGCGTTGATGGTTTTTGGAAGAAACTTGGTATCTGTATTGTCTGGTTAATATGGAACCGCGACACCACCTTTGGCAGGAAGTGTGGGTCCGTTCTCATGACAATTCTGTCCTTGTGTATTTGCAAGTAGGGCTCTTGTAGTGTAAGAGCCTGCAGTTCACTGACCCTTCGCAGTGACGTGATAGCCACCAAGAATGCCGTCTTTAGTGTGAGCATGTGCAGTGTAGTCTTGTGTATGGGCTCAAACGGTGATTTCATCAACTGTGTTAGCACAGTGTTGAGGTTCCAGCTCGGGGCTGGCATCCTTTTTAGGGGGGCTATTCTTTTAGCCCCGTCCAGGAATCTTTTGACCACCTGGGAGGTGAAGAAACTTTTCCCCGCTTCTCCCCTGGTGTAGGCCACTATGGCTGCTAAGTGAACCCTTAGTGACGAGTAGCTCAGCCCGCTGTGTAGTAGGTGCGTTAAGTATTTTAGTACCGTTGATTCTTTTGTGACCTTTCATTGCAGTCCCTCTTTAAGGCACCATTGCGAGAACCTTTTCCACTTTGCAATGTAGCACTTCCTTGTAGTGGGTCTCCTTGCTTCTCGGAGTACTGCCATAGTGCTTGATGGTAGCTTGAGGTGTGCGAATTCTAGGTCCTCAGGAGCCATGCTGCTAGGCTGAGGCTCTCTGGTCCTGGGTGGAGCACTTTTCCGTCTTGCATTGTCAGGAGGTCTTTCCTTCTGCTGAACCTGTGCGCTGGTTCCTGCGCCATTTCCATTATTTGTGAGAACCATGACTGTCTGGCCCACTGAGGTGCCACCAGTATGAGTGTCATGCTGCTGCTCCTGCATTTGCTGAGTACCTTGTGTAACAGTGGTATCGGGGGAAAAGCGTATGCAAATTCGTTCGACCAACTTATCCATAGCGCATTCCCTAGGGACCCTTGGTCCGGTTGTCTGGATGCGTAATGTTGGCATTTTGCATTCTGGAGTGTTGCAAACAGGTCTATCCGTGGTGTACCCCATTTTTGGAACAGCCGCTGCACTTCCTGTTGGTTGAGCTCCCATTCGTGGGATGCCGACGTCTGCCTGCTGAGTCGGTCTGCTTCTACATTGTCTATTCCTGGAAGGTGTATTGCCAGTAGGTCTATCCTTAGAGGGATGGCCCATCTTCAAATCTCTTGTGCCAGGCTTGATAGCGGTGCTGACTGTGTTCCGCCTTGTTTGTTGATGTAGAAGATGGTGGTTGTGTTGTCTGTTTGTATCAGCACTCTCTGGCCGTAAAGCTGCTTCTGAAAGGCTCTTAACCCCTTCGCTGCTAGGCCTTTTCCCCTCCTGTGCTAAGCCTTTTTTTGGCTATTTGGGGTAGTGCGCGCTTAGGCCCCTGTAACTTTTTGACCACATAAGGTATCCATGCCAAATTTGCGTCCTTTTTTTCTAACATCATGGGGATTGTAAAGGTACCCAGGGTTTGTGGATTCCCCTGGAGGGGACCCAGAAATTAGTCAAAATACAGCTACATTTTGGGTTTTTTGGGAAAAATGAGAAAAAGGGCAACAGATGAAAGCATCTTGATTTTTCCCTGCAAATGGCATCAAAAAGGGGTTGTGGTGCTGAAATCACCATCTTCCCAGCTTTCAGGGACAAGCAGACTTTTGTCAGAAAACCAACTTTTTTACACAGTTTTGGCATTTTTCTGGGACATAGCCTATTTTTCCTATTTTTTGTGCTTTCAACCTCCTTCCAGTTAATGGTAGAAATGGGTATGAAACCAATAATGGATCCTGGAAAGCCATACATTTCTGAAAAGTAGACAAAATTCTGAATTCAGCAAGGGGTCATTTGTGTAGATCCTTAAAGTTTTCCTTATAGAAACTAACAGTTAAATAAAGGAAAAATTGAAAATTAGTTGAAAAAAACAGCCATTTGTGTCAACGTTTTCACCTGTAACTTCTTCTAATTATGACAGCTATTTGAAGGCAATATACCGTTATATCCGCTGGACCTTTCTGGTTGTGGGGATATATAGGACTTGTAGGTTCACCAAGAACCCGACGAACCCAGAGCCAATAATTGAGCAGCATCTTGCAATGGTTTTTTATTATGTACCGGGTATATAGCAATTATTTTGGGAAAATGTATACATGGAAAAATTGTTATGAAAGACACCTATGTATTTCTGAAATGGGAACAAAATGTAGATTTTAGAAACAGTAGATATTTGCACATTTCCGAAATTGGGAGTACCCATACTAGCATGAGAATTATAGGTCATTTTTCAAAATGACTTATTTTTTACACATTGTCTTTCATTTGGAAGGCAGAAATGCATCGAAAGTCAATAGGTAATAACAGTTGCTCTACAATTCTGTGTTACCCAAAGTCTCCCGATAAAAATGGTACCTCACTTGTGTGGGTAGCCCTTGTGCCCACAACAGGAAATGGCTCAAAATGCAACGTGGACGTACCACATTTTCACAATGAAAAATTACCCTTTTTTTGCAAAGTGCCTAGGTGTAGTTTTTGAACCCTAGCACTGCCGGAACCTAGGAAACCTAGCAAACCTATACATTTTTGAAAACTAGACACCCAGGGGAATCCAGGATGGGGTGACTTGACTTCCTCCCACCAGGTTCTGTTACCCAGAATCCCTTGCAAACATAAAAAATTGTCCAAAAACCACATTTTCCCCACATTTCTGTGGTGGAAAGTTTTGGAATCTGCGTGGATCCACAAATTTCCACACACCCCGCGTTCCCCAAAGTCTTACGAGAAAAATGGTACCTCACTTGTGTGGGTCGGCCTAGTGCCTGCGACAGGAAACGGCGCAAAACGCAACGTGGTCACACCTCAATTTCGCAGTGAAAAATGACCCTTTTTTGGCAAAGTGCCTAGCTGTAGTTTTTGAACCCTAGCTCTGCCGGCACCTAGGGAAACCTAGCAAACCTATACATTTTTGAAAACTAGACACCCAGGGGAATCCAGGATGGGGTGACTGGACTGCCTCCCACCAGGTTCTGTTACCCAGAATCCCTTGCAAACATAAAAATTGTCAAAAAAACACATTTTCCCCACATTTCTGTGGTGGAAAGTTCTGGAATCTGCATGGATCCACAAATTTCCACCCACCCCGCGTTCCCCAAAGTCTTCCGAGAAAAATGGTACCTCACTTGTGTGGGTCGGCCTAGTGCCTGCGACAGGAAACGGCGCAAAACGCAACGTGGTCACACCTCAATTTCGCAGTGAAAAATGACCCTTTTTTGCAAAGTGCCTAGCTGTAGTTTTTGAACCCTACCTCTGCCGGCACCTAGGGAAACCTAGCAAACCTATACATTTTTGAAAACTAGACACCCAGGGGAATCCAGGATGGGGTGACTTGACTGCCTCCCACCAGGTTCTGTTACCCAGAATCCCTTGCAAACATAAAAATTGTCAAAAAAACCACATTTTCCCCACATTTCTGTGGTGGAAAGTTCTGGAATCTGCGTGGATCCACAAATTTCCACCCACCCGCGTTCCCCAAAGTCTTACGAGAAAAATGGTACCTCACTTGTGTGGGTCGGCCTAGTGCCTGCGACAGGAAACGGCACAAAACGCAACGTGGTCACACCTCAATTTCGCAGTGAAAAATGACCCTTTTGGCAAAGTGCCTAGCTGTAGTTTTTGAACCCTAGCTCTGCCGGCACCTAGGGAAACCTAGCAAACCTATACATTTTTGAAAACTAGACACCCAGGGGAATCCAGGATGGGGTGACTGGACTGCCTCCCACCAGGTTCTGTTACCCAGAATCCCTTGCAAACCTAAAAAATTGTCAAAAAAACCACATTTTCCCCACATTTCTGTGGTGGAAAGTTCTGGAATCTGCGTGGATCCACAAATTTCCACCCACCCCGCGTTCCCCAAAGTCTTCTGAGAAAAATGGTACCTCACTTGTGTGGGTCGGCCTAGTGCCCGCGACAGGAAACGGCGCAAAACGCAACGTGGTCACACCTCAATTTCGCAGTGAAAAATGACCCTTTTTTGGCAAAGTGCTTAGCTGTAGTTTGTGAACCCTAGCTCTGCCGGCACCTAGGGAAACCTACCAAACACACACATTTCTGAAAGGTAGACACCCGGGGGCTTCCAGGGAGGTATGGCTTGCGTGGATCCCCCAACGTTTCCTTACCCAGAATCCCTGCAAACCTCAATTTTAGCTGAAAAAATCACTTTTTCACACATTTGTGTGTGGGAAAGTGTGGCATCACTGGCCTCACACAAATGTCCTACCACCCAGCATTCCCCAGGTCTCCCGATAAAAATGGTGCCTCACTTGTGTGGGAGGCCCAAGTACCAGCGACAGGCAAGGGCCCACAACGTAGTGAGGCGACCTCAAAATGGCCTTTCACAAAACTACCTGGTTTTGCAAGGGGGTCACCTGGGTTTTTGGCCCCGTGCTCGGCGGCCATCTAGGGAAACCTACCAAACCCACACATTTCTGAAAAGTAGACACACGGGGCTTCCAGGGAGGTATGGCTTGCGTGGATCCCCCAACGTTTCCTTACCCAGAATCCCCTGCAAACCTCAATTTTAGCTGAAAAAAATCACTTTTTTCACACATTTTTGTGTGGGAAAGTGTGGCATCACTGGCCTCACACAAATTTCCTACCATCCAGCGTTCCCCCAGGTCTCCCGATAAAAATGGTGCCTCACTTGTGTGGGAGGCCCAAGTACCGCGACAGGCAAGGGCCCACAACGTAGTGAGGCGACCTCAAAATGGCCTTTCACAAATCGACCTGGTTTTACAAGGGGGTCACCTGGGTTTTGGCCCCGTGCTCGGTGGCCATCTAGGGAAACCTACCAAACCCACACATTTCTGAAAAGTAGACACCCGGGGCTTCCAGGGAGGTATGGCTTGCGTGGATCCCCAACGTTTCCTACCCAGAATCCCCTGCAAACCTCAATTTTAGCTGAAAAAATCACTTTTTTCACACATTTTTGTGTGGGAAAGTGTGGCATCACTGGCCTCACACAAATTTCCTACCACCCAGCGTTCCCCAGGTCTCCCGATAAAGGTGCCTCACTTGTGTGGGAGGCCCAAGTACCCGCGACAGGCAAGGGCCCACAACATATTGAGGCAACATCAAAATTGCCTATCACAAAATGTTTTGGGCCCTTGCCTGTCGCGGGTACTTGGGCCTCCCACCCGAGTGAGGCACCATTTTTATCGGGAGACCTGGGGAACGCTGGGTGGTAGGGAATTTGTGTCAGCCCCGTGATGCCACAACTTTACCACACAAAAATGTGTGAAAAAGTGATTTTTTCAGCCAAATTTCAGGTTTGCAGGGGATTCTGGGTAAGGAACGTTGGGGGATCCACGCAAGCCATACCTCCCTGGAATCCCCGGGTGTCTACTTTTCAGAAATGTGTGGGTTTGGTAGGTTTCCCTAGGTGGCCGCTGAGCCCCGGGCCAAAACGTCATGGGACCCCCCTTGCAAAACCAGGTCGTTTTGTGATAGGCCATTTTGAGGTCGCCTCAATACGTTGTGGGCCCTTGCCTGTCGCGGGTACTTGGGCCTCCCACCCGAGTGAGGCACCATTTTTATCGGGAGACCTGGGGGAACGCTGGGTGGTAGGAAATTTGTGTCAATCCCATGATTCCACAACTTTACCACACAAAAATGTGCGAAAAAAGTGATTTTTTGAGCAAAATATCAGGTTTGCAGGGGATTCTGGGTAAGAAAACGTTGGTGGATCCACGCAAGCCATACCTCCCTGGAATCCCCCGGGTGTCTACTTTTCAGAAATGTGGAGATTTGGTAGGTTTCCCTAGGTGGCCTCCGAGCCCCGGGCCAAAACGTCATGGGACCCCCCTTGCAAAACCAGGTAGTTTTGTGATAGGCCATTTTGAGGTCGCCTCAATACGTTGTGGGCCCTTGCCTGTCGCGGGTACTTGGGCCTCCCACCCGAGTGAGGCACCATTTTTATCGGGAGACCTGAGGGAACGCTGGGTGGTAGGAAATTTGTGTCAATCCCATGATTCCACAACTTTACCACACAAAAATGTGCGAAAAAAGTGAATTTTTTCAGCAAAATTTCAGGTTTGCAGGGATTCTGGGTAGGAAAACATTGGGGGACCCACGCAAGCCATACCTCGCTGGACTCCCCAGAGTGTCTAGTTTTCAGAAATGTGTGGGTTTGGTAGGTTTCCTAAGATGGCCGCCGAGCCCAGGGCCAAAAACCTCACTGGTGTGGGTGGTTCAAGTACCCGCAACAGGCAAGGGCCCAAAACGTATTGAGGAGACATCAAAATGATCTATCACAAAACAAGCTGGTTTTGCAAGGGGAGTCACCTGGGTTTTGGCCCCGGGCTCGGCGGCCATCTTGGGAAACCTACCAAACCCACACATTTCTGAAAACTAGACACCCGGGAGTCCAGCGAGGTATGGCTTGCGTGGATCCCCCAACGTTTTCCTACCCAGAATGCCCTGCAAACCTCAAATTTAGTTGAAAAAAAATCACTTTTCTCTCCAATTTCTGTGTGGGAAAGTTATAGAATCTACGTGGATCCACAAATTTCCTACCACACAGTGTTCCCCCATGTCTCCCGATAAAAATGATACCTCACTCGCATGGGTGGGTCAAGTACTCACGACAGGAAAGGGCCCAAAACCTATTGAGGCGACATCAAAATTACCTATCACAAAACAACCTGGTTTTGCAAGAGGGTCCCATGAGTTTCTGGCCCTGGGCTCGGTGGCCATCTAGGAAACCTACCAAACCCACACATTTCTGAAAACTAGACACCTGGGGAGTCCAGCAAGGTATGGCTTGCGTGGGTCCCCCAACTTTTCCTACCCAGAATCCCCTGCAAACCTCAAATTTAGCTGAAAAAATCACTTTTTTCTCAAATTTCTATGTGGGAAAGTTCTGGAATCTACGTGGATCCACAAATTTCCTCCCACCCAGCGTTTCCCCAGGTCTCCTCATAAAAATGATACCTCACTCTGCGTGGGTGGGTCAAGTACCAGCGACAGAAAAGGGCCCAAAACCTATTGAGGCGACATCAAAATTACTTATCACAAAACAACCTGGTTTTGCAAGGGGGTCCCAGGAGTTTTGGCCCTGGGCTCGGCGGCCATCTTGGGAAACTACCAAACCCAAACATTTCTGAAAGCTAGACACCCGGGGAGTCCAGCGAGGTATGGCTTGCGTGGGTCCCACAACGTTTTCCTACCCAGAATCCCTGCAAACCTCAAATTTAGCTGGAAAAATCACTTTTTCCATACATTTTTGCGTGGGATCACCGTGCCGGCACAAATGTCCTACCACCCAGCGTTCCCCTTGTTCTCCCGAGTAAAATGATACCTCACTTGTGTGGGTGGGCCAAAGGCCTGTGACTGGGAAGAGCCCAAAACATAGGGATTTAGGGTATAGCACAGAGAATTCTAAGCGCTATATTTTTTAAAAATATGTTTTTAGCCAGTTCTGCTTTGGACACCCACACAAGTGAGGTATCATTTTACTCGGGGGAACAAGGGCAAGGCTGGGTGGTAGGACATTTGGGCCAGCACGGTGATTCCACGCAAAAATATGTGGAAAATATGTTTTTTTCAGCTAAATTTGAGGGTTGCAGGGGATTCTGGGTAGGGAAACGTTGGGGGATCCACGCAAGCCATACCTCATTGGACTCCCCAGGGTGTCTAGTTTTCAGAAATGTGTGGGATTGGTAGGTTTCCCTAGATGGCGGCGAGCCCGGGGCCAAAAACCAGGTGCCCCCCAAAACCAGGTAGTTTTGTTATAGGTAGTTTTGAAGTCTCCACAATACGATTTGGGCCATTTCCTGTTTCAGCCACTATGCCTACCCACACAAGTGAGGTACCATTTTTATCGGGAGCCCTGGGGGAACGCAGGGTGGTAGGAAATTTGTGGATCCACGCAGATTCCAGAACTTTCCCACACAGAAATTTGAGTAAAAAGTGATTTTTTTCTGCTAAATTTGAGGTTTGCAGGGCATTCTGGGTAGGAAAACGTTTGGGGACCCATGCAAGCCATACCTCGCTGGACTCCCCAGGTGTCTAGCTTTTCAGAAATGTGTGGGTTTGGTAGGTTCCCAAGATGGCCGCTGAGGCCAGGGCCAATAACCCAGGTGACCCCCTTGCAAAACCAGGTTGTTTTGTGATAGGTAATTTTGATGTCTCCTCAATACGTTCTGGGCCCTTGCCTGTCGCGGGTACTTGACCCACCCACGCGAGTGAGGTATCATTTTTATCGGGAGACCTGGGGGACAGCTGGGTGGTAGGAAATTTGTGCATCCACGTAGATTCCAGAACTTTCCCACACAGAAATTGGAGAAAAACGTGATTTTTTTCAGCTAAATTTGAGGTTTGCAGGGTATTCTGGGTAAGAAATTTTTGGAGGACCCACGCAAGCCATACCTCGCTGGACTCCTCAGGGTGTCTAGTTTTCAGAAATGTGTGGGTTGGGTAGGTTTCTCTAGATGGCCGTTGAGCCCGGGGCCAAAAACTCATGGGACCCCCCCTTGCAAAACCAGGTTGGTTTGTGATAGGTAATTTTGATGTCGCCTCAATAGGTTTTGGGCCCTTGCCTGTCGCGGGTACTTGACCCATCCACACAAGTGAGGTACCATTTTTCACGGAAGACTTTGGGGGACGCGGGGTGGGTGGAATTTTGTACATCCACGCAGATTCCAGAACTTTCCACCACAGAAATGTGAGGAAAATGTGTTTTTTTTTACATATTTTTAGGTTTGCAAGGGATTCTGGGTAACAGATCCTGGTGAGAGCCAGTTAAGTCACCCCATCCTGGATTCCCCTGGGTGTCTAGTTTTCAAAAATGTATAGGTTTGCTAGGTTTCCCTAGGTGCTGTCAGTGTTAGGGTTCAAAATCTACAGCTAGGCACTTTGCAAAAAAGGGTCCGTTTTCACTGTGAAAATGTGGTGTGTCCACGTTGCGTTTGGGTCGTTTCCTGTCGCGGGCACTAGGCCTACCCACACATGTGAGGTGCCATTTTTCTCAGAAGACTTTGGGGAACGCGGGATGGGTGGAAATTTGTGGATCCACGCAGATTCCAGAACTTTCCACCACAGAAATGTGAGGAAAATGTGTTTTTTTTTACAAATGTTTCGGTTTGCAAGGGATTCTGGGTAACAGAACCTGGTGAGAGCCAGTCAAGTCACCCAATCCTGGATTCCCCTGGGTATCTAGTCTTCAAAAATGTATAGGTTTGCTAGGTTTCCCTAGGTGCCGGCAGAGTTAGGGTTCAAAATCTACAGCTAGGCACTTTGCAAAAAAGGGTCCGTTTTCACTGTGAAAATGTGGTGTGTCCATGTTGCGTTTTGGGCCGTTTCCTGTCGCGGCCACTAGTCCTACCCACACAAGTGAGGTACCATTTTTCTCGAAAGACTTTGGGGAACGCGGGGTGGGTGGAATTTTGTGGATCCACGCAGATTCCAGAACTTTCCACCACAAAAATGTGAGGAAAATGTGTTTTTTGGGACACATTTTTAGGTTTGCAAGGGATTCTGGGTAACAGAACCTGGTGAGAGCCAGTTAAGTCAGCCCATCCTGGATTCCCTGGGTGTCTAGTTTTAAAAAATGTATAGGTTTGCTAGGTTTCCCTGGGTGCCGGCAGAGCTAGGAACCAAATTCAACAGGTAGGCACATTCCGAAAAAGTCAGTGCCTAGTGGGCTTTCTGCCGCCCTGGGGAGGGGGAAATCAGGGGCTATTGCCCCGATATGCCCCCGAGGGGGCAGAAAGACTGTGGCTATTCTTTTGGGGGTCGGGGGCATTGGGATGCCTATTCTGGTCAGCCCCCACCCCTCCGTATAAAAAAGCCAGCATAATCACTGGCACATAGTGGGCTTTCTGCCCCCTGGGGGCAGATCAGGGGCTACTGCCCCCATCTGCCTCCTGGGAGGGGCAGAAAGACAGTGACATCTTTTTTGGGGTGGGTGGGGGCATTGGCATGTCCATTCTTGGCAGCCCCCACCCCGAACTTTGTAAAAAAAATCCCTGGTGGCTAGTGGGCTTTCTACCTCCCGGGGGCAGATAAGTTGCTATTGCCCCATCTGCCTCCCAGGGGGGCAGAAAGACTGTAGCATTTTTTTTGGGGTGGGGGCATTGACATGCCCATTCTGGGCAGCCCCCACCCCTACCTATATAAAAAAAAAATCCCTGGCGCTTAGTGGGCTTTCTGCCCCTTCCCCGGGGGGGGCAGATCAGGAGCTATTGCCCCCATCTGCCTCCTGGGGGGGCAGAAAGTCTTTTTTTTCTTTGGGGGTAGGGTGGGGGCATTTGCATGCCCATTCTGGGCAGCCCCACCCCGGGCCTATAAAAAAATAATCCCTGGCATCTAGGGTATTTCTGAACCCCTGGGTGGGGGCAGATTGGTGGCCACTGCCACCATCTGCCCCCGAGAGGGCAGAAAGACTGGAATTCCGTGGGGGAGGGGTGGGGGCATTGGCATGCCCAACTTGGGCAACCCCCACCCCTAAATGTATCGAGGGGAAAAAAACCCTGGTGTCTAGTGGGCTTTCTGCCCCCCCGGGGGGGCAGATTGGGGGCTACTGCCCCCCAGGAGGGGCAGAAAGACTGTACCTTTGCGGCGGGGTGGGGTGGGGGCATTGGCATGCCCATATTGGGCAGCCCCCACCCCTAACTATAATTTAAAAAAAAATCCCTGGTATCTAGTGGGTTTTTATCCACCCCTGGGTGGGGGCAGATTGGTGGCTACTGCCCCATCTGCCCCCCAGGGGGGGCAGAAAGACTAATTTTGTGGCCGGGGGGGGGTGGGGGCATCGGCATGCCCGTTTTGGGCAGCCCCCACCCCTAACTATAATTTAAATAAAAATCCCTGGTGTCTAGTGGGCTTTCTACCCCCCCGGGGGGGCAGATTGGGGGCTACTGCCCCCATCTACCCCCCAGGGGGGGCAGAAAGACTAATCCTGGCAAATATTTTATGGGGGGAGAAAAGGCCCTTGCCCAAGGGGCCGCTCCCCCCTCCCTGGTGCCTAGTGGGTGGATCCCTACTTGGGATGGGTACCATTGGAAAGGAGATTCTCCCTTTCCAACGATACCTCTCCTGAGTTTCTACGTGCTCAGGGGGCTGAGATAGCCCCTGAGCACGTAGAACTGAAACTGAAATGAGCCTCTTGGCTCATTTCAGTTTCAGTTTCACTGAAATGACATCAGCGCGACGTGCGCGCCGATCGTCATTTCAGGGAAACCAGGAGCCTCGGGAGCTGGGGAAGCTCTTCCCCAGCTCCCGAGGCTTTAGAGGATTAAGGGAATCCCTCTGGTGCCCGCACCAGAGGGATTTCCTGCCCTGGGTTCCATGACGAGCTGGACTCGTCATGAGCACACGAGCACTGTGTGCCATGACGAGTCCAGCTCGTCATGAGCATGGAAGGGGTTAAGGCTAGGAACACAGTTTTTAGTTCTAGGTAGTTGATGTGTCTCACTGCATCTTGTTGTGACCACAGCCCCCTGACGCGGAGTCTGTCCATGTGCGCGCCCCAGCCCTGCTGTGAGGCGTCTGTTGTGATGGTCACTGTTGGAGTTGGCTGTGTGAATGGCTTCCCTTGTAATATGTTCTCTTCCTTCCACCACGCTATTTCTTGCTGCACTGCGTGTGTGACAACCACTAGATCTTCCCAACTCCCTGTTGCTTGTGACCACTGTTGCTGGATCCATTCTTGGAACGGTCTCATGTGCAGCTTGACATTTGGGACCAGGTGGATGCATGATGCCACCATCCCCATTAGTCTGCTCACCGTCCTCACTGTCAGAACTTGCTCCTTGCGGTAATTACGTGTTTCCCTCAGGAGCGCTATAGTTCTCTTCTCGCTGGGGAACACTTTGGACTGTGTGCTGTCGATCTGTGCCCCTAAGAATATCTTGATCTGCTGCGGTTCTGTTGATGATTTCTCCCAATGTATTGAGAAACCTAGTCTGGACAGTGTTTGTATGACTTGCTTGATGTGATCTTTGCAGTGCCTGTATGATCCTGCTTTCACAAGCCAGTCGTCGAGGTAGGGGTATACATGTATGCCCTTTCTCCGTAGGTGCGCTGCCACTGCTGCTAGGCATTTTGTGAACACCCTTGGTGCGGACTTGAGCCCGAAGGCTAGCACTGTGAACTGGTAGTGATTCTGGCCTATCACGAATCTTAGTAGACGTTTGGGTTTGTGGTTGACGGGGATGTGCAGATATGCGTCTTTCATGTCTATGGTCGCCATGTAGTCCCCTTGTTGGATTTGGGGTATTACTTCCTGAAGTGACGTCATTTTGAATTTTTGAGTTCTTACGAACTTGTTCAGGAATCTGAGGTCCAGTATTGGCCTTAGTGTTTCGTCTACCTTTGGCACCAGGAAATACGTTGAGTAGACTCCCTTGTTCCTTTCGTTGATTGGAACTGGTTCTATTGCTCTTTTTTTTGAGCAGCTCCTCTGCTTCTAGACGTAGGAGGGCGAGCTCCCTTGCGGCGAGAGGGAGGTGTCTTGGTTTTCTGCCCGGGGGGTGTTTTTGGAGTTCTATGCAGTATCCGTGCTGTATGATGTTCAGTATCCACTTGTCCGTGGTAATCTCTCTCCATTGTGTGAGGAAGTTTCCTATTAGGCCCCCCACCGGGGTTGTATGCTCGGTGGTTATTTGTTTGCTGTGTGTGTTTCTTAGTTTTTCCTTCTGTTGACTTCTCCTCTCCCTTGGTGGTGATAGGGGAGGGTTTGGTTTCTTTGCGGAGTCACTTTGAGGTGGGCTGCTGACCCCCTCTTCGGGACTGTCCCCGTCCGTACCCGCGTCCTCGAAAGGACCGTCCTCTGGGTTGATACTGCCAATTTTGCTGTTGTTGTCCCTGTTGGCTTTGGCCCTGGTTGTTCCCCTGGTATCCTTGTTGGGGAGATTGGTGGGAAGTGGCGGGCGCATTGCCCCCTCTACCATTGGGCCGCCTTGAGGGGGTTCCTCTTCTCATCCCCCTGAACTGCAGTGCTCCCATGGACCTCGCAGTTTCGTTGTCTTTTTTAAGCTGTGTCAACTTGTCGTCGACTGGGGCTCCAAACAGTTTCTGGCCGTCGAATGGCGTGTTCAGGATATTGCTTTGTACCTCCGGTTTGAAACCCGAGATCCTGAGCCATGCGTGTCTCCTTTCAGTCACCCCTATCATCATCTGCCTGCTGGAGTTCTCTGCTGCGTCCAAGGCTGATTTTAGGCAAGTGTTTGCGATAGCCTTGCCCTCTTCCACTAGGTGATTAGCCCTTTGTTGGTGTTGTTGTGGCAGGTGTGTTACGAGCTGGCTCATTTCATCCCAATGCTGGTATGCATGCCTGCTGATGAGGGCGTTGGAGTTGGCGATGCGCCAGTGTATGGCTGCGTTCCTCTCCACCTTTCGTCCTGTGGGGTCTATTAGTTTGCTCTCCTTGTCTGGAGGTGGACCTGTGTTAGTGGGCACATTGGCCCTTTTCCTGGCCGTTGCCGTGATAATTGAGTCTGCTGGCACTGGCCCTTGGATGTACGCAGGGTCTTTTGAGGAGTGTTTGTACTTCTTTTCGCTCCTCGGTGTAACAGCTTTGCAGACTGCCGGTTCTTTGAAGGCCTCACTTCCCTGGTCCAGGACGCTAGGAAGCATGGGTAGGAACTGGGACCTGGTTTGTTGAGGAAGTAGGGTTTCCAAAAGGAAACATGCCTTCGCCTTCTCCTCTTGCATTTCGACGCCATACGTTGCTGCAGCCTTTTGGACGACCACATTGTAGACTCCAATGTCGTCTGGCGGCGAAGGCCTCGAGAGATAAGAGTCTACCCCTTCTTCTGGTGATTCTGCGTCGAGGTCTTGCCAGTCTAAATCTTGTGCTTCCGAGGGCGTCGAGTCCCAGTAAGACTGGAGCTCTTCTTCGGCTCAAGTAGTAGTCCTCTTCGCCCTGTTCGTCGAGCGGTTCGGGGTTTTCGGGGTTCGATGTCTTCGGTGTCACCCTCCCCAAGTGCTTCGCGTGATGGCTTCGACGGAATGGCGTATAGCTTCATTTTTCGTCGGTCTTTTTCCATTGCAGGATGCTCGCCATCTCTGCTTCGAGCCTTCTCTTTTTTTCTCCATCTCGTGGGCCTTTTCGGCGTCGATGGCTGAAGCGCCTCTCTTCGCGGTCTCGGACGTCGAGGATGACGCCGGGCCTTCTTTTCTCGGCGTCGAGGCTTCCTTTTCGGAGGTTACCTTCGACGCCCTTGGTTTTTTGGAGGCTTTTGCCGATTGGGAGTCCTTCCCGAAGGATCCGCTCGGCTGTTTGTCCCTGGATGCTGTTGCTTTCGTCGAGTGTTTCGGCGGCAAAGCTCCCTTCGAGGACTTGGCTTCACTTCTAAGTGTGTCGCTCGGGGCCTTGGCTTCACTCTTTCGAGCGTCGCTTGGGTGCTTCGGGGTCGACGTCTCCCTTACCTCCTTCGACGTTTTCTTGTGGACCTCGACGACTTAGCAGTCCTCCGGTCCCTCTGCGATGTCTTCCTCTCCACTCGAGAGGCCCAGGTCTTGGAGCGATGGAGCTGGTCCCTGGCCCTGCATGTTGTAGTTAGCCCTTCTTTGCCTCTCTCTCACCCGGAGGGTTTTCGGGGTGAACGCCGAACACGCGTTGCAGTTTTCGCTGATGTGGTCGAGCGGCAAGCAGAGGTTGCAGACTGGGTGCTGGTCCTTCTGGGCGTACTTGTGGTGACAGTTTTGGCAAAACTTAAACGGTGTCTTGTCCATAACCGCGCTCAGGGGCCCCCTGTGAGCGCATTCTCTGTAGGCGTCGAGATTTTGGTCGTGGACCTTCTACCTAGTCGTCCTTCTCGTCGCCTCCGGTACTCGTCTCCTCGTCCGGTGTCTCAGGAAACGATCCTCTGTGGTGATGATTGAATTTTCGAGATTCTTTGTCCAAAGTTTCTGGAACTTCTCGTCAACGATCCAGACCCCACGGCGGAAAAAAGAATCTGAAGATGGCGACCAAAGGTGGGAGCTTCCGCAGGAAGCGCGACGACGTCACCGAGGACACCAAATGGTGGGGGCGTCGCCGCCCACCTGGGCCAACAACAACAAAAAAAGAAAGAAAAGACTACGAATCCGGACCCAACCACGAGATGGCGGAATAATGCACAGCATAGTGAATCCAGAAAGATTCACGCTGCAAAACTTTTCAGTGTCATTCAAGAATTCACCATCCCACGCAGCGAAGCCACAGACATCACCCCATCCCAAGACCTCTGCGACAAGCTTGGAACCTATTTCCACCTCAAGATCAAAAACCTCTACAATAACTTCATCGACCATCCACCAGGTGCCACAGACGGCCCCCCGCCCCCCAGAAACACCAGCCAGCCCACCATCTCCAACTGGACACCGATCACGGCCGAAGACACCGCCTCGACAATGAAAAGCATCCACTCGGGGGCCCCCACCGACCCCTGCCCCCTCATATCTACCACAGAGCTGCGGCCGCCATCGCACCCGAACTACAACGCACCATCAACACCACCTTCAAAACAGGCACCTTCCCAGACGACTGGAAGCGCGCAGAAGTCAGACCCCTGCTCAAGAAGCTCACAGCTGACCCCACCGACCTCAAGAACTATCGGCCCATCTCGCTCCTCCCCTTTGCAGCCAAAGTTGCAGAGAAAACAGTCAACAGGAAACTGACACGATTCATTGAAGAGAACGCCGTCCTCGACCCGTCCCAATCCGGATTCCGAAGCAACCACAGCACAGAGACTGGACTGCCCTACTCGCCGCCAGAGACGACATCCGCACCCTCCTGGACCAAGGCCACTCCGCAGCCCTCATCCTACTCGACTTATAAGCGGCCTTTGACACCGTCTCCCACCGCACACTAGTCGCCAGACTACACGACGCTGGCATACAATGAACAGCCCTGGACTGGATCCGATCATTCCTCACCGGAAGAAGCCAAAGGATCAGACTCCCACCCTTCCTCTCCGACCCCACGAAAATCACCTGCGGAGTCCCACAGGGTTCATCACTGAGCCCCACCCTCTTCAACATCTACATGGCCCCCCTCGCAGCCATCGTCCGACAACACGGCCTCAACATCGTATCATACGCCGACGACACGCAGCTCATCCTCTCCCTCACCAAAGACCCCACCACTGCCAAACTCAACTTCCAGAAAGGAATGCAAGACGTCGCAGTCTGGATGACCAACAGCTGCCTGAAGCTCAATGCCGAGAAGACAGAAGTCCTCATCCTCGGTACCACCCCTTCTGCATGGGACAGCACCTGGTGGCCGACCGCCCTTGGAAGCCCACCTACCCCCTCAGACCACGCCAAGAACCTCGGCATTGTACTCGACTCATCACTCACCATGAACCGACAGGTCAACGCCGTCACCTCCAGCTGCTTCAACACCCTTCGCATCCTCCGCAAGACCTTCAAGTGGATCCCCCCTGAGTCAAGGAAGACAGTCACCCACGCACTCATCACCAGCAGACTGGACTATGGAAACGCACTCTATGCCGGCATCAACAAGTCCCTACTCCGCAAACTCCAGACAATACAGAACACTGCCGCCAGACTCTTCCTAGGCATCCCCCGACACGAACACATCAGCCAACACCTACGAAGTCTCCACTGGCTCCCCGTGGAGAAAAGAGTCACTTTCAAAATCCTCACTCACGCCTACAAATGCCTACACAACAACGGACCCAAATACCTCAACGACAGAATCAACTTCCACGTACCCAAAAGAAACCTCCGATCTTCCAACCTCGCACAGGCCGAAACCCCGCGCATCCACAGAGCCAGAGCAGGCGGAAGATCCTTCTCTCACATTGCAGCCAAGACCTGGAACGAGTTACCGGCAGACATCAGACGCGCCCCCTCCCTGAACACCTTCAGGAAGACCCTCAAGACCTGGCTCTTCGGCTAAACAGATCTGCGGACCCCCCCCCCTCAGCACCTTGAGACCCTCAAGGGTGAGTAGTGCGCTTACAATTCCCTGTCTGATTGATAGACGTAAACAGGATGTTTGAGTAAAAAAAATTCCCGTAAGCTATTGTAGCTGCGAGGTGGAACACTAAGATGAGAACTGCAGATTTGCTCGAGCCACTGTCATAACATTATCCCCTTCCTTTTAAAAGAAAAATGAAAGTGTAGGAAAACATGGGAGCAACTATAAAAAGTGTAAAAGTTCTAACTCAGAGAGACAAAGCTAAAAACGACTCCACAAAAGAAGGAACTCTGAATACTAGAAGGAAAAGGAAAATAATGGCAAGTAAGAATACATTGTAAAACCATATACCCAGCCTTCCCAATAAACAAAATTTAAAATGTATATGGGGTATAGCCCAAACCCATCCCTCATGTAAAGGATAGAATTGTGACTGCCACCCACTAAAGCACATGGAAACCTATATGTAGGTAAACGTAAACTGTGGCATCACGACACACGTAAACGACTGGCATAAATATGCAAAACAACTCTAAATATGGTGCATCTTTATACTAAGTCTCACGCCGGTGAGCAACCTCTCACCCGAATAGTACTGCACAAAGCACACCCAGAATTACATGTAGCCAAACTTATTAAAATTCCCCAACAATGTGGTAAGCTGTATGACAAAGTAAATAAGACCACTGTCAACATTAGGAGAGAGAAAAAACAAAAAACAAAAACAGTTACTCCAAAACACTTCAGCTTAAACAAAATGTACCACAACTATAAGCTGCCGGGAACAAGTTCCTCTAAAGTGTGTACCCAAAATGAATTCAGCTTCCATTCAAAGATGATGCTTCAAGTGTTCAAACAAGCTAATGCCGCAGATCGTCAAAGCCCAAGATGACTCACCGTCACTCAGCAAACAGTTATGAACAATATTCCCCTCCTTGGGAGAAAGACAAAAATGCTCCAATGCACTTTACTCACGAAACGGCTTCAAAATCCAATTAGGAGTTTCTTCATACTTCCTAAAGGTGCAGCTGATCTTCACACAGCGACGTTCCCGGTCAGTTTCAAATTTAAAAAAAAAAAAAAAAAAACATTAATGGACAGCAAAGAACGTGGTTGGCAGTAAGCATTCCAATGTGTTGGACACAAGTGAACTCAACGAGAATTCGATGCGTGTGTGGTGCTGCCAAACCCAAAATGGCGGCACGCAGGAGACGCCGCGCCGGATGGCTCCCGGCGTAGGCATGCTGCATACTGTCCAAAGCAGAACAATGACGAAGAAATCACAGAGCTTCCAAGACGTCACCGAAGACCTGTCAGGAGCCACGCGCAACTCCACAACTAAGGTGAGAAATCTAAACCTTAGCGTAACGGTTTTACCGGTTTCATAGCGTGCAACAAATTGTAGTGTAGAGAATATAACAAAATAAGTCCACAACAATTCTCATAAGTGACAACCTCTTTCTTCCAACGGTGCCAAATGCGTCTGCGCACCGCTCCAAGATGTAGAAAGTGGCTAGGGCATCGCGTACATAACTTCTTTAGTGCTGCCAGACGGAAAAACAAAACTGCAACGGCAAGAGCTACCCCAGCACACGGCATAAGCAAACATGCCAAATAGCGTCAGACGCATTGCTCACTTAACCATGCGCTGACGAGCTGATGGCATGGCGTGCAGCAAAAACCATACCGATGCAAACGCTGTAGACGGTCCTCCACACCAGACCGGCTTCATTAGAAGCTTCATCGTTAAAAATGTCCACAGCTGTCCCAGTGCTTGGGAATTTCACGGGTCCGTTTGTATGCAAGACCCAGTGTGTAGGGATCTTTGGAGGTAGACAGGCTTGGTGGCGGACCCTCGTTTCCTAAAGCACCCTGCTCCATAGAAGCACGTAGTATCTAGTAGCTGTCAACAATTCCCCAGGCTCAAAACTTCCAAACACCACCAACCGTGTAAATCCAATTGTATGTGGAAGATAGCCATACAAAGATGTGGGAGTAGTGGGACTAGAACCACTTACCCACTTGGTTACATGTCCTTAATTGTGCTTTCCATGTGGCACCAAAGCACTAATGTAGGGAAAACCACACTGGCCCTGTGTGGCGCTAGTGAAGACCATTCACTGAGACTGACAGAACAGCAAATTGATGTAGTTGCACTCTTTGTGACACTCAGGAAAACGATGTGGCTGGAACACCCATATGTGGCAGTAGTGTAACTACACCTCCAACTCACAAAACCTTTTTCTTGATCCAGAGGAGTATTTCCAGGCTGTAGTGTCCGTTGGTAATGACACTGGTGGGTGGGGCTGTCCGTTAACAAAGACACTGGTGGGGCTGGCTAGCCTGTAATAACTCCATACTTGCTCCCGTTACTTGTAGTTTCTCTTAGTTTCTTGTCTTTTCTCAGGTTACTTTACCAAAAATCCATAAAGACGCATGAGTAAGTCCGCTCGTCGCCAAAATAATGTGGTGCCCTACACCAGATGACACAGGTAGCCATGTAGAGTTTCAATGACTTCTTTATTGGTTCCATGTCCAGGTAACAACAATCCATACTCCAGCCAGCTCTGGTCAAGTACCAGCCCCACCAGGAGCAGCCTCCCTGCTGCTCAGCCCATCTCCAACTGTCACCACTGACACACACAGGCACACAGGCATTCCATTCATCACAGTCACACCAACATTCCGTTACCATCTCTCACTCTGGCTGAGCAGCAGGAGACAGCTAGGCTGGATTACATTCAAAGACACTTAAGAGGATATAACACACTTCTAGGTAAGAAATAGGATTGTGGCCTTATTGGTGGCACCATAAGCAGATTCTCCTTCATTTGAGAGAGTATGAAGCTCTTATTGGTCTTTTAACCGCCTTCAAGATGATCCTGCCAGACTGAGGAAGATTCAGGTGTTGAGACTGTTTGATCTCAAGAGCCATGCTGTAGAACTCAATGATGTCTTGTTCTGGTGGAATGATACAAAACAAATATAGAACGGAACAGCCACCTGGCGCTGTCACAGTTGCTCCTTTTTTCTCCTTTCTCCGCAGTAATTCTGGTGTCGCAGCACATTCGGCAACCAGGGTGGGAACCCAATGATAAAGCATGTCACCTACTAGGTAGGTGAGTGAAGGTTCTTTTAAAACACCCTGCGGGTTCCTATGTCCCTATAAAAAACATCTAAAGGGACAAAAGGAGAAAAAAGGAGCAACCGTAACAGCGCCAGGTGGCTAATCCGTTCTATATTTGTTTTGTATCGCTATGGTTTGGGAAGACGAACGGAACACGACTTCTCCTTCTCTCGTTGTTTACATTGTTCTGGTGGAAGCCTGGTGTGTAGGTTCAGCTGAATGGCAACCTTTTGTGTGGGTATACTGACATTTGTAGGAGATCAAGATATGAATACAGCTTGGGCCACTCTGGAGCGATGAGGATCATTGTCACCCAACAGTTCAGGAGCATCACAATGAATGCGCCTAATTGGGGAATCCTTAATAACAACTGAGTTCTGTCTTTGACCAGTTTCATCAAAAGCCTATTGCCCAGAGATCCTGGCTCTAAAATTCTGTATGCAAAGTCTTGGCATTATTTTTGTTCGGACAACAAACGCACAAAAAGTGATGGGAGGAATCCTTGAAATGTGTCCAACCTCTGGCAATCACTCAGGGTAGACTTCCAACCCACCATTCTTTTACTCACCATGCCACCTCAGTTTGGACCCAGCCATATGCAAATCAGTCTTTATCCGCCCCTAATAGGAAGAGCCCAGCCCGAACTGGTAAACAAGCAACCCAAGACCAGTTTCGCCCTGATTAGGGCTCATCACTTTGCTATACCTTGGCTCCAGCAGCACAATAAATAAGGGACACATGTCTGGGCGTACCCTTGCCACTTAGGGTGTTACATCAAACACACAAAAGGAGATGGGAAGAATGTTTGCAATGTTCTCACTGCTGCCAATTGCTCAGAGTAGCATTCCAACCCATTGTTCTTTTTCTCATCATGTCATCTTAGTTTAGACCCATCCGCATTCAAATCAGTCTTGCTCACTATGCCACTAGAACCAAGCTGCACCCAACTGAAGAGCCCCAATCCGGGCAAAACTGGTCTTGGGTTACCTCTGTTCTGGTTGAGAGAGGACCTGGCTTGGCAGTTAGGGCTGAACTGTTCCCATGGTTAGTAGAACCAAGACTAATTTGCATATGGCTGGGTCTAATCTGAGGAGACAATGGATTGGAATGCTACCCAGAACAATTACCAGTGGTTAGACTTGTTGCAAGCATCCTCCCATCACCTTTTGTGAGTTTGATTGTTTTTGTTTTGAGCCATAGCGAAGAGCTTCACCGTTGGAAAGCATGACTATGTGATTATATCCTGAAGAACGTAGTTGCCTAGAACCCATTTGTGGTTTTAGTCATAAACCCTACTTAGGAAGATTTCTTGTTGCTGTAGAGCTCCTGGAAATTGGACTGCCTTGATAGGACCGTGGATAGGGTCCACAACCAGATCTTCCGTGTCTTCGGTGATAAACAGTTTTGAGCTTGTGCCTCCTTCATTGAGGCAAGGTATTGCTGCCATCTGATTAAGAATGTTATTTATCATCAGAGACGAGAAAAGGCCTTAAGAGCCAGATGGACTGCTCTGAGCTCCAAGAACTGATGTGACGAGGACTTTTCTTCTTTAACATGTAATAGGGGTCATAAATGGGCTCCCTACCCGGACAGTGACACATCCGTCACCACTGTTTGCACTGGAGATTTCTACAGAAGAGGGACACCTTTCAACAGATTGTTAGTCTTGCATTACCAGGAGAGCGATTGTTTTGCTGTCACTGAAATGAAGAGTATGTCATTCCAGTTGCTGATCTATTGCATCACAAGGTATGTTGCAAAGGGCGTAAGCAAAATGTGAACGATACTTGAACAGATCAGTAAATGAAGAAAGTCGAATGAATGCCCCTGCATATACGTACATGTATTTTTGTATTACGGATCTTTTTGGAAAAAACATAGCTGGTTGCCTTATCAACTATTGCAGTGCAGTGGCCTTAGGCTCAAGCACACTGCAGGTGAGCTAAAAAACAATAGGGAGCCTGCATTACCAGAAGAGTGCAATTAACAAGAATATTCTCTAGCGTAGCTTTAATGGATAACGCCATTGACCATACCAATTTTATGCATGTAAGAAATTGCTACGTCAAATTTGTCAAAAGGAAAAGGTGAAGTTAAGGTGTATAATACAAAAAGAGCTGGAAGTAACAAGAAAAAAAGTATGGCACGAAAATCTAGAAGGGAATAGATACACAGACTTGGGATTACGTTTAGAGAGGAGTATAGACAGTAATGACCATGTTATAGGATAATATAACACTTCTCTGGAGCTTTTAAAAATGTTTCTCAGTCAAAACACTATTTTAATGGGCTTAAAGAGTAAAGCAAATGTTCCTTACCCGACAAGTATGCAACCTTTTCTTTAAGAATTGGCAAAACGTCCATAGCTTTCATTTCATCACTTCTGCAAAAACCTGAAACAAAAAAGAAAACTACTGAGTCAATCGTCAACCTTACCCTTTTTAAGTGTTGTCTAAAAGACATCTTTTAGCTGTCTTGTAGGAGAAAGCCTATTGTGGACTATACCAAGAACCTACAGTGGACTTTGACGCAACCCATTGATTACCACCGATTGCCTTTGCTGTCTCTCTTATTTGCTTACTTATTATTCAACAGCTTTCCTTGTCCATATTGTATTGGTTGTTCTCCTTAATCTGTTTGTCCCTCCCCTGGAGTATAGTCTCTACCATCCCTTTTGATTGGAGGACTTCGATCATTGCACTACTCACTTTTAGGAACCACTTTTTTTTTTTTTTTTCCAGCACCCAATGAGAGTGCATGTGTTTTCTAGCTTTCTCCCTGGTATGATGTATCCCTCTCCCCAGCAGCTCTCTGTTGCTCATTCATCCTTCCCATCCAAACTCATCCATGGCTTTCTACATTCCTCCTTGCCTTTTTTGGTCGCAGACTACCAGACAGGGCAGCTGTCTGGTTTGCTAAAGGCATCTTGACCAAAAGGCTGGTGTTCCACTGGTAACCTACAACCCAGTTTTTCTATTTTTGCAGAAGTTTGTTTACATTACAGTGTTTAGGCAGTCTCTCTTAATGAACTCTATCAGCACATCGTTTTGGGCATTCATTTAAATGAGCAACTGCTTCATTAAGCATGTGCTCAAATTCAGTTTTCATGCAAACTTGAATAGAAGCTGTGTATTTTGCTGCAGGTAGAACTTCAATGAAGGTTATTAATTTGACTATCAACTGTTACTAAAGCTGGGAGTTGAAAGCTCACCACTGACAAATACATTGAAACAGCCTTTACCCATTGACGTCAATTCACTGATATATATCGCGAGTAGGTAGTTATAGCTAGGACCTAGTTTCCATAGGAAAATAGTTTTTGGATTTGCCTGTAACTTTGGCGCCGTTTGAAGAATCTTTGCGAAATTTTCAAAACTAATGGGCCATTCACTTCAGCTGGTGTGTTGAAAGTTCCGGGGTGATCCATCAAGTGGGGGCCGAGAAAAAGGAGGGGGGTCCCAGAACGCTTTTTCTCCATGTTAATTTCCATAAAAGATTCTATAGGGTGTGAGTGGGTGCGTCAGATGATGTGGATGATGTCATCACTGATGTCATCAGTGATGTCACTGACCATGTCATGAGTGATGTAATATGTGAGGGCATTAAGAGTGCATTGAGGGGGCGCAAGTTATAGTTAACTTGGGTAACTATAACGGCTGAATTTCTATGGTTTTGTACGAGTGAAATGTCAGCCTAACGTGTGTGTGTGTCTGTCTGTCTGTCTGTCTTACCGTAAATATACTTACCATGTTTGGTAAAGGCATGCCTGATAAAGCATCTGCATGGTAAAGGCATGAGTTGTAACATTATGCAACCACAAATACTGTTCTATTAATGTCCCAAGTTTGAATTCCCACAAGGCAGACTTAGCCTTCTGAGGTCTGTTACTGAGCATCATAAAGAGGAAATGGTACCATCTGCTATTTACAGTTCTTAGAAGCAGCTGAAGGGCTATATAAAAATAAGGCACAATTTTTTGCACTTCACAAAAAGCAAAAGTGTTGAATTCCTTTCACCTTACACCCAGGACATACTATTTGGGGTCAAGGACAATATGTGCACGTTTATTGCATATGTTCGACAAAGGTAGGCAGGTTATGCATTCTACGTTCATAATATTCAAAATGGTATTTATGGTTTATTAACACATAGATTTTAAAGTTAGGATGAGCGCTCTAAGAAATACAGTGAGTTGCAAGGGTAGATTATATTTACGATAGGGGTTCCAATGTATTATTGAAATCAAAGTTTAAAACAATTAGTCCAAATACACATTACACACAATGTAAAAATATATTATGCAACTGAATCAGTTTGATAATATATATATATATATATATATATATATATATATTAACTGAAAAACCATAGGTTTCAGGAACGTTATAGTTAGTTGGACATTTCACTCGTACAAAACCATAGAAATTACGGCGTTATAGTTAGTTCAGCTAACTATAACTCGCGCCCCCGCAATGCACTGCTGATGACGTCACATATTACATCATTCATGACATGGTCAGTGACATCACTGATGACATCACTGATGACATCTCAGATGACATCACTGATGACATCATCCAGTGACTGTGTGTTTCTGTAAAGTTTAATTTTGTTTGATATATATGCCAAGCTGTATTGAGGAATGAGTGGGTGTATAAGTGTCTGTATGGAGGATTTAGTACGTACGTGACTGACTGTATAAGTGAGTGATTAAATGTGTCTTACTGAATGCATGGGTTAGTGACTAAACTGTGTGAAAGTCTGTATCAGTCTGTCCGTTGTTGTGTAAGCTGCTGCATGGGTTGGTGAGTAGCTGCATGAGTGTCTATATGGGTTATTGATTGCTTGCCTGAGTATTTGTATGGCTGCCTGAGTGTGTGTGTGGGTGGGTGGGAGGTGGGTGACTCTGTGCATAGATGTGTGAGTGGTTGATTCACTGGGTGTATGGGTTCAAGAGTGCATGTGGAAACAGCTGTGTGGGTGAGTGTGTGTATGGGTGTGTTCGTGAGTGAATGGATGTCTCAGTGGTACATGTGCAAGTAACTACATATGTAAAAGGCAGTATATGTGAGTGATGGTGTATATAAATAACTATATGTGAGAGTCAGTAATTGTGAGAGTGGCTGCATGGATGAGTGTATATTTGTATCAGTGATTCTATAAGAGAGTAATTATGTGTTAGTATCTGTATGAATAAGTGAGGTTGTGTCTGTATAACTGTATAGGTGAGTAAATGGAAGTATGATTGATTCTTTGCATGACTGACTAAGTGTGTAACTCTGGATATGTGGCAGTGTGTGAGTGTCTGTATAGGTGTATGAGTGCATATGATAGTGTTGTATTGATGAGAGACTGCACGTATGAGTGACTGTATGGGTGAATGAGTGGATGTGTGTGTAGACCTAGGAATCAGTCAGTGCGTATTTAGTAACTGGTATTGATGTGTATTTTTTCGAAAATGGTAGTCTGTATTTTAGAGTGGGTGTATCAAAGGTTATATTCAGGTGTGAGGAGGTGCCTCAGATTTTCACGTGGATGATTTCATCAGTGATGTCATCAGTGATGTCATTTGAGATGTCATCAGTGATGTCACCGACCATGTCATGAATGATGTAATATGTGACGTCATCAGCAGTGCATTGCGGGGGCGCGAGTTATAGTTAGCTGAACTAACTATAACGCCGGAATTTCTATGGTTTTGTACGAGTGAAATGTCCAACCAACTATAACGTTCCTGAAACCTATGGTTTTTTCAGTTAATTTCTATGGTTTTTTAAATGCTAATTTCTAACTATAATGTGCCTGAAACCTATGGTTTTTCCAGTGAATTTGAAAGGTTTTTTAAATGAAAATTTGTAAGTCTAATGTACCTCAATCCTATGTTTTTTTATTTTCTCTATATATAGATATATATATAGATATATATATATTTTTTTAAATTGTGAATAATTTTTAGTTAGGAAAACTATATTCATTCTTTTTTTTAAAATATTATACAGAAGTCGCGCACCCTACACGATGGATGCGCGCATTCCGGTAGCCATTTTGAAAAGTCGCGCTGGGGTCGCGACTTCGGCGTAATTTGTAAAGTATGAAATATCTTTAAATTAATTATAAATAAAAGTTTTCCTTTAAGTGTTTGTCTAAATTTATTAATAAAAGTATTTTTAAAGTATTATTTTCAATATAATTTCGACTAAAAATTATTCGATTATTATTGGATTCGGAGGTTAGGAGGGATGGCCATTTTGCTCGATCTGTTTTGCAAGATTTTTGGTCTAGTCAGGTGGACACCCTCCTCCGGGTGAGGTACGGCTTGAGGATTCTATTCAAAGGTGAGGAATCAACAGGCAGAAGTATCCATCAGAAGAGCAAGTTACTTACCTTCGGTAACGCTTTTCTGGTGGATACAGTATCTGCCTGTGGATTCCTCACTGTCCCACCCGCCTCCCGTTGTCCACCTGTTTCTACCAAAAAGATGCTTTTACTGTTTGGCATGAATGTTTTTAATATGTCTTAATCATGCTTATGTTTTAATAGTGAGAAATGCTTGATCTGTTGCTATTTCTTTATACCTTTATTGGTTATGCATTTATGTATATATTTATATATATATATATATATATATATATGTATACATATTTAGTATACATGTGAAAATGTGTCGGTCCACCTGTTTACCTCGGTGGCACGGAAAAAATGGGTGGAACTGACGTCAGCACGCCGACGAGGTCCTCTTATGGCTCCTATGACGTCATACGGTGTCGCGAGCGGAGCCGTGCTATTATGACATCGTCGTCGACGTGGGAGAGCTAGGAAAGAATTTCCGCGGAATGCTGGCGCAGGGGATATTCACCTAAGTGTTCAGGCTAGTCCTTTGGGAGCAACTGTTTATGTTGCCACTCCAGAAACCGAAACCAGTGATCCGAGGGCAGAGGCCCTGCAGATGGCACACGAGGTGGGGAGCCCAGTCGTGTGCACCGGCGGGGCAGCGAAGTGACAAGCACCACTACCCACAGAAAAGGTAACGAGGGCACTGAATAACACAGGATCTTCTCTTTGTATCTGGCAGGAACAACAAGGTTAAAATGCCCTAGTTCCAAAATGTAGAATTAGTGCTACAACGGTCTTCAAGAGGACCTGCGATGGATGCCGCTTCTGCCTTCCGTACACTGGAGGCGCACATGGAGTCACGCGGTACGGTCATACTGCGGTGGGACGCACACTCGTTGACCTCTCATGGCACTGCTCCACACTTCGGGGACAACGCTTTCCATTAGCTGTGTTTTCTGATGACGTGTCGCGCCGGCCCCGTCCAACAGCAGAACCCCTTTAGATACAAACAGACTCTTCCACTCTCTCACCGGAAGTGAAACCAGGCCACGCGGACACTTTCACAATACAACAGCCGGGAATGCACTTTTCGGTAAAAAAACACATTCCTTCCTCCTAATTTATCAAATAAACGACTCACTGAAGAACAGGGGCCAGCTTCGATCGGTAAACAGCCGTTACAACGACTTTTACTTCGCGATACCATTACAACGCATGCATTACCACGCATGCGTTGTACATCGCGAAGTCATTACTACGCATTTTTAGAACGCATGGTCATTTACCACGCATGCCTTTACAACAAATTTTGTTGTAAAGGTATGTATGGTAAATGACCATGAGTTCTAAAAAAATGTAGACGATCCACGTCGTTGTAAGGAAACAGAGGCTGTTCTGTTTCCTCACAACGACGTGCACCGCCCCTCAGAGACGACATGAAGCAGGAACCACGAGGAGAGAGGAACCACGAGGAGTGAGAGGTAAGGGGGATTGGGCATGGGGTGGTGGTGTACTTTCTAGGGTTTAGGGTAGTGCAGTGGTGTTTGGGTAGTGTAAGGGGTCGTGCTGAGGGTAGTGTTTAGGGTTTAGGGTAGTGCAGTGGTGTTTGTGTAGTGTAGGGGGTCGTGCTGGGGGTAGTGTTTTAGGGTTTAGGGTAGTGCAGTGGTGTTTGTGTAGTGTAGGGGTCGTGCTGGTGGTAGTGTTTTAGGGTTTAGGGTAGTGCAGTGATGTTTGTGTAGTGTAGGGGTCATGCTTGGGGTAGATTTTGGGTTTAGGGTAGTGCAGTGGTGTTTGTGTAGTGTAGGGGGTCGTGCTGGGGGTAGTGTTTTAGGGTTTAGGGTAGTGCAGTGGTGTTTGGGTAGTGTAGGGAGTCGTGCTGGGGGAGTGTTTTAGGGTTTAGGGTAGTGCAGTGGTGTTTGGGTAGTGTAGGGGGTCGTGCTGGGGTAGTGTTTAGGTTTAGGGTAGTGCAGTGGTGTTTGGGTAGTGTAGGGGGTACGTGCTGGGGGTAGTGTTTTAGGGTTTAGGGTAGTGCAGTGGTGTTTGGGTAGTGTAGGGGGTACGTGCTGGGGGTAGTGTTTTAGGGTTTAGGGTAGTGCAGTGGTGTTTGGGTAGTGTAGGGGGTCGTGCTGGGGGTAGTGTTTAGGGTTTAGGGTAGTGCAGTGGTGTTTGGTGTAGTGTAGGGGGTCGTGCTGGGGGTAGTGTTTTAGGGTTTAGGGTAGTGCAGTGGTGTTTGGGTAGTGTAGGGGGTCGTGCTGAGGGTAGATTTAGGGTTTAGGGTAGTGCAGTGGTGTTTGGGTAGTGTAGGGGATCGTGCTGGGGGTAGATTTAGGGTTTAGGGTAGTGCAGTGGTGTTTGGGTAGTGTAGGAGTCGTGCTGGGGGAGTGTTTTAGGGTTTAGGGTAGTGCAGTGGTGTTTGGGTAGTGTAGGGGTCGTGCTGGGGTAGTGTTTTAGGGTTTAGGGTAGTGCAGTGGTGTTTGGTGTAGTGTAGGGGTACGTGCTGGGGGTAGTGTTTTAGGGTTTAGGGTAGTGCAGTGGTGTTTGGGTAGTATAGGGGGTCGTGCTGGGGGTAGTGTTTTAGGGTTTAGGGTAGTGCAGTGGTGTTTGGGTAGTGTAGGGGGTACTGCTGGGGGTAGTGTTTTAGGGTTTAGGGTAGTGCAGTGGTGTCTGGCGTAGTGTAGGGGGTCGTGCTGGGGGTAGTGTTTTAGGGTTTAGGGTAGTGCAGTGGTCTTTGGGTAGTGTAGGGGTCGTGCGGGGGGTAGTGTTTTAGGGTTTAGGGTAGTGCAGTGGTGTTCAGGTAGTGTAGGGGGTCGTGCTGGGGGTGGTGTTTTAGGGTTTAGGGCAGTGCAGTGGTGTTCGGGCAGTGTAGGGGGTCGTGCTGGGGCTGGTGTTTCAGGGTTTAGGGCAGTGCAGTGGTGTTCGGGCAGTGTAGGGGGTCGTGCTGGGGCTGGTGTTTTAGGGTTTAGGGCAGTGCAGTGGTGTTCGGGCAGTGTAGGGGGTCGTGCTGGGGCTGGTGTTTCAGGGTTTAGGGCAGTGCAGTGGTGTTCGGGCAGTGTAGGGGTCGTGCTGGGGCTGGTGTTTCAGGGTTTAGGGCAGTGCAGTGGTGTTCGGGCAGTGTAGGGGTTCGTGCTGGGGCTCGTGTTTCAGGGTTTTGGGCAGTGCAGTGGTGTTCGGGCAGTGTAGGGGGGTCTTGCTGCGGGTAGTGTTTCAGGGTTTAGGGCAGTGCAGTGGTGTCCGGGCAGTGTAGGGGATCGTGCTGGGGGTAGATTTAGGGTTTAGGGCAGTGCAGTGGTGTTCGGGCAGTGTAGGGGGTCGTGCTGGGGGTGGTGTTTCAGGGTTTTGGGCAGAGCAGTGGTGTTTGGGCAGTGTAGGGTTTAGGGTAGTGCAGTGGTCTCTGGCGAGTGTAGGGGGTCGTGCTGGGGGTAGTGTTTTAGGGTTTAGGGTAGTGCAGTGGTGTTCGGGTAGTGTAGGGGGTCGTGCTGGGGGTGGTGTTTCAGGGTTTAGGGCAGTGCAGTGGTGTTCGGGTAGTGTAGGGGGTCTTGCTGGGGGTGGTGTTTCAGGGTTTAGGGCAGTGCAGTGGTGTTCGGGCAGTGTAGGGGGTCTTGCTGGGGGTGGTGTTTAAGGGTTTAGTGCAGTGGTGTTCGGGCAGTGTAGGGGGTTGTGCTGAGGGTGGTGTTTCAGGGTTTAGGGCAGTGCAGTGGTGTTCGGGCAGTGTAGGGGGTCGTGCTGGGGGTGGTGTTTCAGGGTTTAGGGTAGTGCAGTGGTGTTTGGGTAGTGTAGGGGGTCGTGCTGGGGTAGTGTTTTAGGGTTTAGGGTAGTGCAGTGGTGTTTGGGTAGTGTAGGGGTCGTGCTGGGGTAGATAGGGGTCGTGCTGGGGGTAGTGTTTTAGGGTTTAGGGTAGTGCAGTGGTGTTTGGTGTAGTGTAGGGGGTCGTGCTGGTGGTAGTGTTTTAGGGTTTAGGGTAGTGCAGTGATGTTTGTGTAGTGTAGGGGTCATGCTTGGGGTAGTGTTTTAGGGTTTAGGGTAGTGCAGTGGTGTTTGGGTAGTGTAGGGGTCAGCTGGTGTTTAGGGTTTAGGGTAGTGCAGTGGTGTTTGGGTAGTGTAGGGGTCGTGCTGGGGGTAGTGTTTTAGGGTTTAGGGTAGTGCAGTGGTGTTTGGGTAGTGTAGGGGGTCGTGCTGGGGGTAGTGTTTTAGGGTTTAGGGTAGTGCAGTGGTGTTTGGGTAGTGTAGGGGTCGTGCTGAGGGTAGTATTTAGGGTTTAGGGTAGTGCAGTGGTGTTTGGGTAGTGTAGGGGTCGTGCTGGGGGTAGATTTAGGGTTTAGGGTAGTGCAGTGGTGTTTGGGTAGTGTAGGGAGTCGTGCTGGGGGTAGTGTTTTAGGGTTTAGGGTAGTGCAGTGGTGTTTGGGTAGTGTAGGGAGTCGTGCTGGAGGTAGTGTTTTAGGGTTTAGGGTAGTGCAGTGGTGTTTGGGTAGTGTAGGGGGTCGTGCTGGGGTAGTGTTTTAGGGTTTAGGGTAGTGCAGTGGTGTTTGGGTAGTGTAGGGGGTACTGCTGGGGGTAGTGTTTTAGGGTTTAGGGTAGTGCAGTGGTGTTTGGGTAGTGTAGGGGGTCGTGCTGGGGGTAGTGTTTTAGGGTTTAGGGTAGTGCAGTGGTGTTTGGGTAGTGTAGGGGTCATGCTGGGGTAGTGTTTTAGGGTTTAGGGTAGTGCAGTGGTGTTTGGTGTAGTGTAGGGGGTCATGCTGGGGGTAGTGTTTTAGGGTTTAGGGTAGTGCAGTGGTGTTTGGGTAGTGTAGGGGGTCGTGCTTAGGGTAGATTTAGAGTTTAGGGTAGTGCAGTGGTGTTTGGGTAGTGTAGGGGATCGTGCTGGGGGTAGATTTAGGGTTTAGGGTAGTGCAGTGGTGTTTGGGTAGTGTAGGGGTCGTGCTGGGGGTAGTGTTTTAGGGTTTAGGGTAGTGCAGTGGTGTTTGGGTAGTGTAGGGGTCGTGCTGGGGTAGTGTTTTAGGGTTTAGGGCAGTGCAGTGGTGTTTGGGTAGTGTAGGGGGTCGTGCTGGGGGTAGTGTTTAGGGTTTAGGGTAGTGCAGTGGTGTTTGGGTAGTGTAGGGGTCGTGCTGGGGGTAGTGTTTTAGGGTTTAGGGTAGTGCAGTGGTGTTTGGGTAGTGTAGGGGGTCGTGCTGGGGTAGTGTTTTAGGGTTTAGGGTAGTGCAGTGGTGTTTGGGTAGTGTAGGGGTCGTGCTGGGGGTAGTATTTGGGTTTAGGGTAGTGCAGTGGTGTTCGGGTAGTGTAGGGGGTCGTGCTGGGGGTAGTTTTTTAGGGTTTAGGGTAGTGCAGTCGTGTTCGGGTAGTGTAGGGGGTCGTGCTGGGGCTGGTGTTTCAGGGTTTAGGGTAGTGCAGTGGTGTTTGGGTAGTGTAGGGGGTCGTGCTGGGGTAGTGTTTTAGGGTTTAGGGCAGTGGTGTTGGTGTAGTGTAGGGGGTCATGCTGGGGTAGTGTTTTAGGGTTTAGGGTAGTGCAGTGGTGTTTGGGTAGTGTAGGGGGTCGTGCTGAGGGTAGTGTTTTAGGGTTTAGGGTAGTGCAGTGGTGTTTGGGTAGTGTAGGGGGTCGTGTTGGTGGTAGATTTAGGGTTTAGGGTAGTGCAGTGGTGTTTGGGTAGTGTAGGGGGTCGTGCTGGGGGTAGTGTTTTAGGGTTTAGGGTAGTGCAGTGGTGTTTGGGTAGTGTAGGGGGTCGTGCTGGGGGTAGTGTTTTAGGGTTTAGGGCAGTGCAGTGGTGTTTGGGTAGTGTAGGGGGTCGTGCTGGGGGTAGTGGTTTAGGGTTTAGGGTAGTGCAGTGGTGTTTGGGTAGTGTAGGGGTCGTGCTGGGTGTAGTGTTTTAGGGTTTAGGGTAGTGCAGTGGTGTTTGGGTAGTGTAGGGGGTCGTGCTGGGGTAGTGTTTTAGGGTTTAGGGTAGTGCAGTGGTGTTTGGGTAGTGTAGGGGTCGTGCTGAGGGTAGATTTAGGGTTTAGGGTAGTGCAGTGGTGTTCGGGTAGTGTAGGGGGTCGTGCTGGGGGTAGTGTTTTACGGTTTAGGGCAGTGCAGTGGTGTTCGGGTAGTGTAGGGGGTCGTGCTGGGGGTGGTGTTTCAGGGTTTAGGGTAGTGCAGTGGTGTTTGGGTAGTGTAGGGGGTCGTGCTGGGGGTAGTGTTTTAGGGTTTAGGGTAGTGCAGTGGTGTTCGGGCAGTGTAGGGGGTCGTGCTGGGGGTGGTGTTTCAGGGTTTAGGGTAGTGCAGTGGTGTTTGGGTAGTGTAGGGGTTCGTGCTGGGGGTAGTGTTTTAGGGTTTAGGGTAGTGCAGTGGTGTTTGGGTAGTGTAGGGGTTAAATGCGGGGGGTCGTTTTTTAGGGTTTAGGGTAGTGCAGTGGTGTTTGGGTAGTGTAGGGGTTCGTGCTGGGGCTAGTGTTTTAGGGTTTAGGGTAGTGCAGTGGTGTTTGGGTAGTGTAGGGGGTCGTGCTGGGGGTAGTGTTTTAGGGTTTAGGGTAGTGCAGTGGTGTTTGGGTAGTGTAGGGGGTCGTGCTGGGGGTGATGTTTCAGGGTTTAGGGTAGTGCAGTGGTGTTCGGGCAGTGTAGGGGTCGTGCAGGGGTGGTGTTTCAGGGTTTAGGGCAGTGCAGTGGTGTTTGGGTAGTGTAGGGGGTCGTGCTGGGGGTAGTGTTTTAGGGTTTAGGGTAGTGCAGTGGTGTTTGGGTAGTCTAGGGGGTCGTGCTGGGGGTGGTGTTTTAGAGTTTATGGCAGTGCAGTGGCGTTTGGGAAATGTAGGGTGTCATGCTGGGGGTGGTGTTTTAGGGTTTAGGGCAGTGCAGTGGTGTTCAGGTAGTGTAGGGGGTCGTGCTGGGGGTGGTGTTTTAGGGTTTAGGGTAGTGCAGTGGTGTTCGGGCAGTGTAGGGGGTCGTGCTGGGGCTGGTGTTTTAGGGTTTAGGGCAGTGCAGTGGTGTTCGGGCAGTGTAGGGGTCGTGCTGGGGCTGGTGTTTCAGGGTTTAGGGTAGTGCAGTGGTGTTCGGGCAGTGTAGGGGTCGTGCTGGGGCTGGTGTTTCAGGGTTTAGGGCAGTGCAGTGGTGTTCGGGCAGTGTAGGGGGTCGTGCTGGGGCTGGTGTTTCAGGGTTTAGGGCAGTGCAGTGGTGTTCGGGCAGTGTAGGGGGTCGTGCTGGGGGTAGTGTTTTAGGGTTTAGGGCAGTGCAGTGGTGTTCGGGCAGTGTAGGGGTCGTGCTGGGGGTAGATGTTTCAGGGTTTAGGGCAGTGCAGTGGTGTTTGGGCAGTGTAGGGGTCGTGCTAGGGGTGGTGTTTCAGGGTTTAGGGCAGTGCAGTGGTGTTTGGGTAGTGTAGGGGGTCGTGCTGGGGCTGGTGTTTCAGGGTTTAGGGTAGTGCAGTGGTGTTTGGGTAGTGTAGGGGGTCGTGCAGGGGGTGGTGTTCCAGGGTTTAGGGCAGTGCAGTGGTGTTTGGGTAGTGTAGGGGGTACGTGCTGGGGGTGGTGTTTTAGGGTTTAGGGTAGTGCAGTGGTGTTTGGGCAGTGTAGGGGGTCTTGCTGGGGGTGGTGTTTTAGGGTTTAGGGTAGTGCAGTGGTGTTCGGGTAGTGTAGGGGGTCGTGCTGGGGGTGGTGTTTCAGGGTTTAGGGTAGTGCAGTGGTGTTCGGGCAGTGTAGGGGTTGTGCTGGGGGTGGTGTTTCAGGGTTTAGGGCAGTGCAGTGGTGTTCGGGCAGTGTAGGGGTCGTGCTGGGGGTGGTGTTTCAGGGTTTAGGGCAGTGCAGTGGTGTTCGGGCAGTGTAGGGGGTCGTGCTGGGGGTGGTGTTTCAGGGTTTAGGGCAGTGCAGTGGTGTTCGGGCAGTGTAGGGGGTCGTGCTGGGGGTAGTGTTTTAGGGTTTAGGGCAGTGCAGTGGTGTTCGGGTAGTGTAGGGGTCGTGCTGGGGTAGTGTTTTAGGGTTTAGGGCAGTGCAGTGGTGTTCGGGCAGTGTAGGGAGTCGTGCTGGGGGTGGTGTTTCAGGGTTTAGGGCAGTGCAGTGGTGTTCGGGCAGTGTAGGGGGTCGTGCTGGGGGTGGTGTTTCAGGGTTTAGGGCAGTGCAGTGGTGTTCGGGCAGTGTAGGGGGTCGTGCTGGGGTGGTGTTTCAGGGTTTAGGGCAGTGCAGTGGTGTTCGGGCAGTGTAGGGGGTCGTGCTGGGGGTGGTGTTTCAGGGTTTAGGGTAGTGCAGTGGTGTTCGGGTAGTGTAGGGGGTCGTGCTGGGGTAGTGTTTTAGGGTTTAGGGCAGTGCAGTGGTGTTCGGGCAGTGTAGGGGGTCGTGCTGGGGTGGTGTTTTAGGGTTTAGGGTAGTGCAGTGGTGTTTGTGTAGTGTAGGGGTCGTGCTGGGGGTAGTGTTTTAGGGTTTAGGGCAGTGCAGTGGTGTTTGGGCAGTGTAGGGGTCGTGCTGGGGGTGGTGTTTCAGGGTTTAGGGCAGTGCAGTGGTGTTCGGGCAGTGTAGGGGGTCGTGCTGGGGCTGGTGTTTCAGGGTTTAGGGCAGTGCAGTGGTGTTCGGGCAGTGTAGGGGGTCGTGCTGGGGTGGTGTTTCAGGGTTTAGGGCAGTGCAGTGGTGTTTGGGCAGTGTAGGGGGTCGTGCTGGGGGTGGTGTTTCAGGGTTTAGGGCAGTGCAGTGGTGTTCGGGCAGTGTAGGGGGTCGTGCTGGGGGTGGTGTTTCAGGGTTTAGGCAGTGCAGTGGTGTTCAGTGCAGTGTAGGGAGTCGTGCTGGGGGTGGTGTTTCAGGGTTTAGGGTAGTGCAGTGGTGTTTGGGTAGTGTAGGGGTCGTGCTGGGGGTAGTGTTTTAGGGTTTAGGGTAGTGCAGTGGTGTTTGGGTAGTGTAGGGGGTCGTGCTGGGGTAGTGTTTCAGGGTTTAGGGCAGTGCAGTGGTGTTCGGGCAGTGTAGGGGGTCGTGCTGGGGGTGGTGTTTCAGGGTTTAGGGCAGTGCAGTGGTGTTCGGGCAGTGTAGGGGGTCCTGCTGGGGGTAGTGTTTTAGGGTTTAGGGTAGTGCAGTGGTGTTCGGGTAGAGTAGGGGTCGTGCTGGGGGTAGTGTTTCAGGGTTTAGGGTAGTGCAGTGGTGTTCGGGCAGTGTAGGGAGTCGTGCTGGGGGTGGTGTTTCAGGGTTTAGGGCAGTGCAGTGGTGTTCGGGCAGTGTAGGGGGTCGTGCTGGGGGTGGTGTTTCAGGGTTTAGGGTAGTGCAGTGGTGTTCGGGCAGTGTAGGGGGTTGTGCTGGGGGTGGTGTTTCAGGGTTTAGGGCAGTGCAGTGGTGTTCGGGCAGTGTAGGGGGTCATGCTGGGGGTGGTGTTTCAGGGTTTAGGGTAGTGCAGTGGTGTTTGGGCAGTGTAGGGGGTCCTGCTGGGGGTAGTGTTTTAGGGTTTAGGGTAGTGCAGTGGTGTTTGGGTAGTGTAGGGGGTCATGCTGGGGGTAGTGTTTTAGGGTTTAGGGTAGTGCAGTGGTGTTTGGGTAGTGTAGGGGGTCGTGCTGGGGTAGTGTTTTAGGGTTTAGGGCAGTGCAGTGGTGTTTGGGTAGTGTAGGGGTCGTGCTGGGGGTAGTGTTTTAGGGTTTATGGTAGTGCAGTGGTGTTTGGGTAGTGTAGGGGGTCGTGCTGGGGGTAGTGTTTTAGGGTTTAGGGTAGTGCAGTGGTGTTTGGGTAGTGTAGGGGTCGTGCTGGGGGTAGTGTTTTAGGGTTTAGGGTAGTGCAGTGGTGTTTGGGTAGTGTAGGGGTCGTGCTGGGGGTTTAGGGTTTAGGGTAGTGCAGTGGTGTTTGGGTAGTGTAGGGGGTCGTGCTGGGGGTAGTGTTTTAGGGTTTAGGGTAGTGCAGTGGTGTTTGGGTAGTGTAGGGGGTCGTGCTGGGGTAGTGTTTTAGGGTTTAGGGCAGTGCAGTGGTGTTTGGGTAGTGTAGGGGTCGTGCTGGGGGTAGTGTTTTAGGGTTTAGGGTAGTGCAGTGGTGTTTGGGTAGTGTAGGGGGTCGTGCTGGGGGAGTGTTTTAGGGTTTAGGGTAGTGCAGTGGTGTTTGGGTAGTGTAGGTGGTCGTGCTGGGGGTAGATTTAGGGTTTAGGGTAGTGCAGTGGTGTTTGGGTAGTGTAGGGGGTCATGCTGGGGGTAGTGTTTAGGGTTTAGGGTAGTGCAGTGGTGTTTGGGTAGTGTAGGGGGTACTGCTGGGGGTAGTGTTTAGGGTTTAGGGTAGTGCAATGGTGTTTGGGTAGTGTAGGGGGTACGTGCTGCGGGTAGTGTTTTAGGGTTGAGGGTAGTGCAGTGGTGTTTGGTGTAGTGTAGGGGGTCGTGCTGGGGGTAGTGTTTTAGGGTTTAGGGTAGTGCAGTGGTGTTTGGGTAGTGTAGGGGGTCGTGCTGAGGGTAGTTTTAGGGTTTAGGGTAGTGCAGTGGTGTTTGGGTAGTGTAGGGGGTCGTGCTGAGGGTAGTGTTTAGGGTTTAGGGTAGTGCAGTGGTGTTTGGGTAGTGTAGGGAGTCGTGCTGGGGGTAGTGTTTTAGGGTTTAGGGTAGTGCAGTGGTGTTTGGGTAGTGTAGGGGGTCGTGCTGGGGGTAGTGTTAGGGTTTAGGGTAGTGCAGTGGTGTTTGTGTAGTGTAGGGGGTTGTGCTGGGGGTAGTGTTTTTGGGTAGTGCAGTGGTGTTTGGGTAGTGTAGGGGTCACTGCTGGGGTAGTGTTTTAGGGTTTAGGGTAGTGCAGTGGTAGTTTGGGTAGTGTAGGGGGTACGTGCTGGGGGTAGTGTTTTAGGGTTTAGGGTAGTGCAGTGGTGTTTGTGTAGTGTAGGGGTCGTGTGGAGTGTTTTAGGGTTTAGGGTAGTGCAGTGGTGTTTGTGTAGTGTAGGGGTCGTGCTGGGGGTAGTGTTTTAGGGTTTAGGGTAGTGCAGCGGTGTTTGTGTAGTGTAGGGGGTCGTGTTTTAGGGTTTAGGGTAGTGCAGTGGTCTTTGGGTAGTGTAGGGGGTCGTGCGGGGGTAGTGTTTTAGGGTTTAGGGTAGTGCAGTGGTGTTTGGGTAGTGTAGGGGGTCGTGCTGGGGGTAGTGTTTTAGGGTTTAGGGCAGTGCAGTGGTGTTTGGGTAGTGTAGGGGGTCGTGCTGGGGGTGGTGTTTTAGGGTTTAGGGCAGTGCAGTGGTGTTCGGGTAGTGTAGGGGGTCGTGCTGGGGATAGTGTTTTAGGGTTTAGGGCAGTGCAGTGGTGTTTGGGTAGTGTAGGGGGGCGTGCTGGGGGTAGTGTTTTAGGGTTTAGGGCAGTGCAGTGGGTGTTCGGGTAGTGTAGGGGGTCGTGCTGGGGGTAGTGTTTCAGGGTTTAGGGCAGTGCAGTGGTGTTCGGGTAGTGTAGGGGGTCGTGCTGGGGGTAGTGTTTTAGGGTTTAGGGTAGTGCAGTGGTGTTTGGTGTAGTGTAGGGGGTCGTGCTGGGGTGGTGTTTCAGGGTTTAGGGTAGTGCAGTGGTGTTCGGGTAGTGTAGGGGGTCGTGCTGGGGGTAGTGTTTCAGGGTTTAGGGCAGTGCAGTGGTGTTTGGGCAGTGTAGGGGGTCGTGCTGGGGGTGGTGTTTTAGGGTTTAGGGTAGTGCAGTGGTGTTGGGTAGTGTAGGGGTCTTGCTGGGGGTGGTGTTTCAGGGTTTAGGGCAGTGCAGTGGTGTTTGGGCAGTGTAGGGGGTCATGCTGGGGCTGGTGTTTCAGGGTTTAGGGTAGTGCAGTGGTGTTTGGGTAGTGTAGGGGGTCGTGCTGGGGCTAGTGTTTTAGGGTTTAGGGTAGTGCAGTGGTGTTTGGGTAGTGTAGGGTGTCCTGCTGGGGGTAGTGTTTAGGGTTTAGGGTAGTGCAGTGGTGTTTGGGTAGTGTAGGGGGTCGTGCTGGGGGTGGTGTTTCAGGGTTTAGGGTAGTGCAGTGGTGTTTGGGCAGTGTAGGGGGGTCGTGCTGGGGGTAGTGTTTTAGGGTTTAGGGTAGTGCAGTGGTGTTCGGGTAGTGTAGGGGGTCTTGCTGGGGGTAGTGTTTCTAGGTTTTAGGGTAGTGCAGTGGTGTTTGGGTAGTGTAGGGGGTACTGCTGGGGGTAGTGTTTTAGGGTTTAGGGTAGTGCAGTGGTGTTTGGGTAGTGTAGGGGGTCGTGCTGGGGGTAGTGTTTTAGGGTTTAGGGTAGTGCAGTGGTGTTTGGGTAGTGTAGGGGTCTGCTGGGGTAGTGTTTTAGGGTTTAGGGTAGTGCAGTGGTGTTTGGGTAGTGTAGGAGTCGTGCTGGGGTAGTGTTTTAGGGTTTAGGGTAGTGCAGTGGTGTTTGGGTAGTGTAGGGGTCGTGCGGGGGTAGTGTTTTAGGGTTTAGGGTAGTGCAGTGGTGTTTGGGTAGTGTAGGGGGTCGTGCTGGGGTAGTGTTTTAGGGTTTAGGGTAGTGCAGTGGTGTTTGTGTATTGTAGGGGTCCTGCTGCGGCTAGTGTTTTAGGGTTTAGGGCAGTGCAGGGGTGTTTGGGTAGTGTAGGGGGTCGTTCTGGGGGTGGTGTTTTAGTGTTCAGGGCAGTGTAGTGGTGTTTGTGTAGTGTAGGGGGTCGTGCTGGGGCTGGTGTTTTAGGGTTTAGGGTAGTGCAGTGGTGTTTGGGTAGTGTAGGGGGTCGTGCTGGGGGTAGTGTTTTAGGGTTTAGGGCAGAGCAGTGGTGTTCGGGCAGTGTAGGGGGTCGTGCTGGGGCTAGTGTTTTAGGGTTTAGGGCAGTGCAGTGGTGTTTGGGTAGTGTAGGGGTTCGTGCTGGGGGTAGTGTTTTAGGGTTTAGGGCAGTGCAGTGGTGTTTGGGTAGTGTAGGGGGTCGTGCTGGGGGGAGTGTTTTAGGGTTTAGGGCAGTGCAGTGGTGTTCGGGTAGTGTAGGGGGTCGTGCTGGGGGTAGTGTTTTAGGGTTTAGGGTAGTGCAGTGGTGTTTGGGTAGTGTAGGGGGTCGTGCTGGGGGTGGTGTTTTAGGGTTTAGGGCAGTGCAGTGGTGTTGGGGTAGTGTAGGGGGTCGTGCTGGGGGTGGTGTTTTAGGGTTTAGGGCAGTGCAGTGGTGTTCGGGCAGTGTAGGGGTCTTGCAGGGGTGGTGTTTTAGGGTTTAGGGTAGTGCAGTGGTGTTTGGGCAGTGTAGGGGGTCGTGCTGGGGGTGGTGTTTCAGGGTTTAGGGCAGTGCAGTGGTGTTTGGGCAGTGTAGGGGTCTTGCTGGGGTGGTGTTTCAGGGTTTAGGGCAGTGTAGGGGTCTTGCGGGGTGGTGTTTCAGGGTTTAGGGCAGTGCAGTCGTGTTCGGGCAGTGTAGGGGGTCGTGTTGGCGCTGGTGTTTCAGGGTTTAGGGCAGTGCAGTGGTGTTCGGGCAGTGTAGGGGGTCGTGCTGGGGGTGGTGTTTCAGGGTTTAGGGCAGTGCAGTGGTGTTCGGGCAGTGTAGGGTGTCGCTGCTGGGGGTAGTGTTTAGGGTTTAGGGTAGTGCAGTGGTGTTTGGGTAGTGTAGGGGGTCGTGCTGGGGGTAGTGTTTCAGGGTTTAGGGTAGTGCAGTGGTGTTTGGGCAGTGTAGGGGTCGTGCTGGGGGTAGTGTTTTAGGGTTTAGGGCAGTGCAGTGGTGTTTGGGCAGTGTAGGGGTCTTGCTGGGGGTGGTGTTTCTAGGGTTTAGGGTAGTGCAGTGGTGTTTGGGTAGTGTAGGGGGTACATGCTGGGGGTAGTGTTTTAGGGTTTAGGGTAGTGCAGTGGTGTTTGGGTAGTGTAGGGGTCGTGCTGGGGGTAGTGTTTTAGGGTTTAGGGTAGTGCAGTGGTGTTTGTGTAGTGTGGGGGTAGTGTTTTAGGGTTTAGGGTAGTGCAGTGGTGTTTGTGTAGTGTAGGGGGTCGTGCTGGGGGTAGTGTTTTAGGGTTTAGGGTAGTGCAGCGGTGTTTGTGTAGTGTAGGGGGTCGTGTTTTAGGGTTTAGGGTAGTGCAGTGGTCTTTGGGTAGTGTAGGGGGTCGTGCGGGGGTCGTGTTTTAGGGTTTAGGGTAGTGCAGTGGTCTTTGGGTAGTGTAGGGGGTCGTGCTGGGGTAGTGTTTTAGGGTTTAGGGTAGTGCAGTGGTCTTTGGGTAGTGTAGGGGTCATGCTGGGGGTCGTGTTTTAGGGTTTAGGGTAGTGCAGTGGTGTTTGGGTAGTGTAGGGGGTCGTGCTGGGGTAGTGTTTTAGGGTTTAGGGCAGTGCAGTGGTGTTCGGGTAGTGTAGGGGGTCATGCTGGGGGTGGTGTTTTAGGGTTTAGGGCAGTGCAGTGGTGTTCGGGCAGTGTAGGGGGTCTTGCTGGGGGTGGTGTTTCAGGGTTTAGGGCAGTGCAGTGGTGTTCGGGCAGTGTAGGGCAGAGTTCTTCAATCTGTGGGGCGCGCCCCCCTGGGGGGGCGCAACACCCTTTTAAGGGGGGCGCGCACTCTATCCTAAACTCTGCACAATCTCACTAATTTCGAGTTGTTCTTGTTCTGGTGAATTTCCGCAATTATGCACTTACCAGGCGTGCAACACCCATTGGGCTCACCCCCTCCCGCCGTCGTGTGAGTCAGCCCGGCTGAGACCAGCTTCGAGGGCTGGCGACGTCTAATTGCAGCCTGCACCGAGTACTTCAAAGGTCTTTAAAAGACCATTTACTTGTTAGTGAGGCTTTTGTTCTGTTTTCACCCCTTCTTTAGAGCCGCTCTGCCTATGGCCGGAAAAATTAGCCCCCACCCCGAAATCTTTTTCACCCCCCAGTTGCCCGCCTGGAACTTACACCATACCCACAGCACAGACACCGGTCGCAGGAACACAAAATGTATTCCCTCAGAGTTTAGGAATGAGCGTCCGCTGTAGGCTGTGACATAACAGGGCATGCGCTGGCGGTCCTCGTGGGCAGCACCTGCAGTGTTTTTTGTACATTCTCTAACTAAACTGCAGCAACTTCTCGGCTGAGGGTGTGTTTGAAAAGAGAGGGGTGACAGGTCATTCTTTTATCATTCTCCGTGTCTCCAGTCACATCTACCTGCAACTTCTCGCATTGGTTTGGTGAATAATGTCTTTTGTTTTTCACACGTGAACCCATTAGCAGTGAGATGCTGGCAAATGTATCTGATTAGCTACCTCTGCCTTCTCATCCACTGGGCTGTTAACCCGTGTATGCCTACATGGAAAAAATGCACAAAGCTAATAACTACATTCAATTTTGTTTATTTCAACTGTCATTCTGACATAGAATAGTGAATATGAAAGTTCGAACACCATTCATGCTTAGGGATATTCTAAGTCTACATCTGGAAAATCCTGTTGCTGTCACTTGGAGATCTGCTGTTTGTATATATTATTTGGGTGAATGGATGGATAATGAGAGAAAGGATGGATGGGTGAGTGGGAGGATGGATGAGAGAAAAGGTAAATAGATGAATGTATGAGTGGAAGGGTGGATGGATGAGTTAAAGGGTGGATGTTGTGCGAGTGAATGGGTGGATTGGTGAGTAAAATGATGGATGGATGGATTGATAAGTGAAAGGGTGGATGGACATGAATGAAAGGGTGGATGTAAGGATGGATGAGTGAGTGAAAGGGAGGGTAGATGGACAAAAGGATGGGTAGATGAGTGAAGGGGTGGATGGATGAGTGAAAGGATGGATGAGTGATGGGGTCAATGGTTGGATTCATGAGTGGATGAGTAGATGGGTGGGTGGATGGAAGGATGGATGGCTAAGAGAAAGGGGAATGGAGAGAGAAAGGGAGGATGGATGGATGACAAAGGGTGAGTGGGTGGAAGAGTGAGTGACTGGGTGGATGGATGAGTAAGTTAAAGAATGGCTGGATGGGTGTAAGGGTAAATGGCTGTATGGATGGACAAGTGTACGGATGGATAGGGTGAAAGGGTGGATGGAGGGATGGATGAGTGAAAGGGTGGATGGATGAGTGAAATGATGGATTGAAGGATATATGATGGATAGGTTTGCAAATGATTGAATATGTGTGGCTATGGTTGGGCACACAGATGGAAGGACATGGTGAAATGAATGAATGGTGAAAGACTGAATGATGGATGAAAGACTGATTACACCTTGTAGCCCCCATTATCTTAAGTACATTGACTTTCACATTTATATGAGTCATTGTCTTTATATAATATGTGTGTGATGTAACGCACTCCGACACTCTGCCATACATACTTGGGACGAGTAGCACTATAAAAGAAATCAAATACACATGAGAAGCAGTCTTTGCGAAGATGAGGGGCACCATTGGGTGGTAGCAAGGCCGGACTGGCAGCTCCAGGTATCAGGCGTTTCCCTGGGAGGCTGGAAAGGTGGGGTTGGTTTTGTTACTGGGGGCTGACACTGCAAAGTACCTTGTATATCCAGCAGTTTTTAGGCAACAATAAAAGCGTCATCACTTACATTCAGGTGTGGTTCACCAGTGTCTGGTGACTAATGTACCGGAGGGAAAATTGAGTTTTGAGCTGTGTAATAAGCCTCTGTCAATTAACCACACCCACTCACAAAACTGCAGTTAACTAAACACACTTACTGTGTTGAACATTATTTGCCGGATATGGCCCGGGATATGTGGGTGGCGGTCGATTATGTGGTGTACGAGATTCCAGAAATTTCTGTCAGGTGGAGGGGGGGGCCCAACATTTAAAAAAATTCAGCTGGGGGGCTCAGCCTACAAAAGTTTGAAGACCTCTGGTGTAGGGGGTCTTGCTGGGGGTGGTGTTTCAGGGTTTAGGGCAGTGCAGTGGTGTTCGGGCAGTGTAGGGGGTCTTGCTAGGGGTGGTGTTTCAGGGTTTAGGGCAGTGCAGTGGTGTTCGGGCAGTGTAGGGGGTCATGCTGGGGCTGGTGTTTCAGGGTTTAGGGCAGTGCAGTGGTGTTCGGGCAGTGTAGGGGTTCGTGCTGGGGCTGGTGTTTCAGGGTTTAGGGCAGTGCAGTGGTGTTCGGGCAGTGTAGGGGGTCGTGCTGGGGCTGGTGTTTCAGGGTTTAGGGCAGTGCAGTGGTGTTCGGGCAGTGTAGGTGGTCGTGCTGGGGCTGGTGTTTCAGGGTTTAGGGCAGTGCAGTGGTGTTCGGGCAGTGTAGGGGTTCGTGCTGGGGCTGGTGTTTCAGGGTTTTGGGCAGAGCAGTGGTGTTTGGGCAGTGTAGGGGGTCGTGGTTTAGGGTTTAGGGTAGTGCAGTGGTTTTTGGCTAGTGTAGGGGGTCGTGCTGGGGGTAGTGTTTTAGGGTTTAGGGTAGTGCAGTGGTCTTTGGGTAGTGTAGGGGTCGTGCGGGGGGTAGTGTTTCAGGGTTTATGGCAGTGCAGTGGTGTTCGGGCAGTGTAGGGGGTCTTGCTGGGGGTGGTGTTTCAGGGTTTAGGGCAGTGGTGTTCGGGCAGTGTAGGGGGTCGTGCTGGGGTAGTGTTTTAGGGTTTAGGGCAGTGCAGTGGTGTTCGTGCAGTGAAGGGGGTCGTGCTGGGGGTAGTGTTTTAGGGTTTAGGGTAGTGCAGTGGTGTTTGTGTAGTGTAGGGGGTCGTGCTGGTGGTAGTGTATTAGGGTTTAGGGTAGTGCAGTGATGTTTGTGTAGTGGGTCATGCTTGGGGTAGATTTAGGGTTTAGGGTAGTGCAGTGGTGTTTGGGTAGTGTAGGGAGTTGTGCTGGGGGGAGTGTTTTAGGGTTTAGGGTAGTGCAGTGGTGTTTGGGTAGTGTAGGAGGTCGTGCTGGGGGTACATTTTTAGGGGAGTGCAGTGGTGTTTGGGTAGTGTAGGGGGTCGTGCTGGGGGTACTGGTTTAGGGTAGTGCAGTGGTGTTTGGGTAGTGTAGGGGGTACTGCTGGGGGTAGTCTTTTAGGGTAGTGCAATGGTGTTTGGGTAGTGTAGGGGGTCGTGCTGGGGGTGATGTTTCATGATTTAGGGCAGTGCAGTGGTGTTCGGGCAGTGTAGGGGGTCTTGCTGGGGGTGGTGTTTCAGGGTTTAGGGCAGTGCAGTGGTGTTCGGGCAGTGTAGGGGGTCGTGCTGGGGCTGGGGTTTCAGGGTTTAGGGCAGTGCAGTGGTGTTCGGGCAGTGTAGGGGGTCGTGCTGGGGCTAGTGTTTCAGGGTTTAGGGCAGTGCAGTGGTGTTCGGGCAGTCTAGGGGGTCGTGCTGGGGGTGGTGTTTCAGGGTTTAGGGCAGTGCAGTGGTGTTCGGGCAGTGTAGGGGTCCTGCTGGGGGTAGTGTTTTAGGGTAGTGCAGTGGTGTTCGGGCAGTGTAGGGGGTCGTGCTCGGGTAGTGTTTTAGGGTAGTGCAGTGGTGTTCGTGCAGTGAAGGGGGTCGTGCTGGGGTAGTGTTTTAGGGTTTAGGGCAGTGCAGTGGTGTTCGGGCAGTGTAGGGGGTCCTGCTGGGGGTAGTGTTTTAGGCTTTAGGGCAGTGCAGTGGTGTTTGTGTAGTGAGAAGCGCATGTGCTGCGTCGCAAGGCGAGACCTAAAAAGCATTGCACCAAGATGGCTGCCAACACTTCCTGGATTGGAAGTGTTGGCAGCCAATTAGAGCGAAGCTCGTGCTTGTGTAGTTAGGTCCCGCCCAGATATATAAAGATTTTTTCCTTTAATATCTGAAAACTACTGAACGGATTTACACCATTTAAAAAAGGGCGCTTTCTGAACTAAGCACTACCTTTTGCCAAATTTGGTGTAATTCCGGTCAGCAGTTTTGGCTGTAACCGTGTCTAAAGTTTCCTTTGGGAAATTGATTTTTGACCTCTATTTTTTGAATTTCTCAGGAACTACTGAGACGGATTTACACCATTTAAAAAAAAGGGCGCTTTCTGAACCAAGGGCTACCTTTTTGCCAAATTTGGTGTAATTCCGTTCAGCAGTTCGGGCTGTAGCCGTGTCTAAAGTTTCCTACGGGAAATAACATGGAGAAAACGCGTTTTGGGCCCCCCTTTTTTCTCGGCAACCGCTTGATGAATCACCCCGAAACTTTCAGGATAGGAGCTGACCGGAGCGCCCCACTAGTTTTGAAAATTTCGCGAAGATTCGTCATCTGGCGCCAAAGTTATTGGGAAAAGAAAAAACGCTTTTCCTATGGAAACTAGGTCCTAACTATAACTATCTACTGGCGACCGCCAGTAGATAATATACATATACACACACATATATATATATCCATAAAACATTACAAACATATAGTAAAGCAATAGTAGTAATTATCAATTACTGTATGTTTTCTTTCGAACAAGCATTAATATAAAACCATACAGTTACATTACCTTGCAGAGTATCAAAAGAACATAAAAAAAAAAACAAGCAGCCTTCTGCCACTGTACGACTTTTACTCTCAACGAGGGGCATAACAGAAGGTGCGGAGGGTTGATACTGCAATTGGGGGGGGGGCTTAGGTGAAAACAATTGTCAGCTGGATGACGGTGCAGAACACCTACAGCTGTGCTGCTGATTTTCGGGGTAGTAAAGCTGTCCTCAGTGGGGCCCGCAGCGCTGGCTCTGCCCATCAGAGGTAGGAATGTGCCCCCCTACAACTGGAAGTGTGGCCTTTAAACCATTTGCTGTACACAGCACTGTTCCAGGCAACGTATAAACATGCAGAGTTAGTTTTCTTATCTCTGCAGATCTGCTTAGCATGTGTGCCTTTCTGTATGAATTTGTGAGCAACACTTCTATCCTAATCATTCCTGGGAGTGGGCCATAGAGAGTACAGTGTCAGTGCCCCAGCTGCTGCACTATGGGACTGTGATGCTCCACAAGACAAGTGCTTTTCAAATTTTCAGAACCACGACCCAATTTGTATAACAACAAATTTTGCAACCCACTTAGCTCTAATGGATATGAGGCGGGCGATTTTTTAATGTAAGCAAAGCGTTCTGTGGTAGCGCACTGTCAGTTAGATAGCACATTTTCCATGAAATTACCACATTTACACAGACATACAGTTTTGCTGATAAAACTATACTGCACACAAATGATTATGTGCGGAAATTGGGTTTCAGTGAATATTTATAATTTGTGTAACACAAAGTAAAGTTTCTTGATCTTATTAAAACCTTTGTTTCCACCACATTTCAGAATCACAAAGAAATATACTTCATTTTTGCTTTCCTAACTGCTGAATGTATACAGTTCGTTTAGAGGTATTTACAATTTGTTGGGTGTTATAAGAAAAGACATCCTATAGTCTTTACTTTCTCATTACATATACGCCAGCAAGATTGTCACATAATTCGCTTTCTTTTTCTGACTGCAAAGTGAGAGAGGAGTCTGTAAATACTAATCCCCTTGTTAAACAAGCATTTACAATGCAATAGGTCTACGCAATGACATTATTTTGAGCTATTGGCATTGTAAATGTCATTGTTTTTTTGTTTTTCTCTTCGTGAAGCATTAATCAAATGGTGTAATGCAAAATGGCAATAGCTCACTTTGTTGTAACTGCGAAATCTATTGCATTGCATTTGTACTAGTGTCAGTTTTGAACTGTGTTGGAGGCCTATTAAATGTTCTTCCCAGGTATGTACCGTTGCATGATGGTGTGTGGTGATCAGAGCTGGTCTTTTCTCAGATAGCGCCCTGGGCTAACCCAAACTTGGCTCCCCATCCTACTTGTCCTCTTTAATGGGCTGTGATTCAAACATTGTGAGGAGTAGAAAGAAGGTGAAGGGGCGAGTAGTTCGCATATATGAACCATGCGCTTTCCTTCAATACAGTGAAATATCCGGACACTATTCTGCATCACAACCCCACTCCATGACAATTGTAAGTAAAAAGTAAAAATAGCATTTTCTTTCGTCTCGCTTACTCAAATGGCGTCCTGGTAGCTACGGGAAAAAAAATGGCCCGGCACAGACGTTAGCCGAGGGGAGGGAGATGAGCGGACGCGCAGGGTAAACACTGCGGGGAGCGGCGGGCTCACTGCGCCCCAATCATGGCAATCTTTTGCTACCCAAACCAGTACTTTGGGAGCTGGGACTTTGCTTGCAGTACGAACGGTGACCGGACTTGCTACATCATTGCCTCCACCGGCCACTACAAAGAAATTATAACACGCGGCGAGGGCTCGTGGGTGCTGCACGCGCTGCCAAGGCTGCTGCATATTTGTGAAGGGCCCACACCAAGTGAACCCTTTGAGGTACCCCACATTTGCGATCCACGAGGGAGGGCAGAAAACTACCACGGCTTCCGAAACTAACTTTTCTTTCTCGTTGATTGTCCTAGTTCAACTTTTCGTGGCTTGCAAAAGTTTACAACCACACCACGAAATAATGCAAGAAACAAGAGGAAGAGTGTAAAAGTTAACGTCTTCAACACACCATCACCAGCTCCCCCCCACCTCTTCTCACGGAAGTGCAAATGAGGCACCGTCAAGGATGCCGAAGAGAACACGTTCGACAGGGAAAAGATTGACACTGGACACAATCTAGGCATCCCCTCAACGAACACACGCAACACCATCACCACTGTGTCCTCCCTCTTTTTTCCAGGGGAAAAATTTATCAAAGTGCAAATGGGGCGCACATGCCTTTTGGTATAAGAGTTTTGTAGTTAGAAGCAAAGATATGTGGTGAAAAAAAATACCCACCACCCGTAATACCCCCTTTCTAAGAGCGCTGTGCTGTACAAGACTACAAAAAAGTGATGTTGGCTACAAGGGGATGATCACGTGTCACCTCTTCCCCCACCCTACCTAGTATCAAAGTGCAAACTTACAAAACACACACGAGGGAGGATACTGCAAGCTTAACTGACAAAAAAAAGACGAGTGGGGATAAAAAGAAAAAGTGTTTTTTTTTTTTTTTCTTTAAAAAGGAGCACTCTGCTTTCGCCTGGCGTAAGAAACCCAAAGTGGTACAAAAAGTATAAAAACATTAACATCTCTACGGGGAAAAGTACCGCAGCTACAGAGAGTCGGTGAAGGAGAGAGATCCACCCCTGCAGGTCAGTCAGGAGGGGGAGAGGCGAGAGAGACAGAGGAAACAGCCCAGGCTGGCTTACCTTGAGGGCGACGTGTTCATCCCGAGCTCACAGCCCTGAAGTTTGCTCCGTCGCATGCAACAGGTTGGATGGCTCCCTGCTCCCTCGGCCGCCTCCCATCCGAAATGTTGTTTTGATGCTGTCGGGCAGAGGGGGGTCCTCGTTAAAAATAAACCCTCCCGGAAGCACTCCTCCTCCCGGAGCGGCAGCAGGAGGAGATGATCTGGCCGGATTCCTGAGCTCAGACGGTTTAATTTGGATGAGCATCAGGGTCCTGCTGGAAGACAGAACAAGCTGTCGCCACGCCATTGCGCAAATGAAAAAAAAAAAAGTAGGAAACTTAAAGCGCGTTGTGTGTGCCTGCTCATTGGAAACAAAAAAATAGGAAACTTAAAGCGCGTTGTGCGTGCCTGCAATGAGCTAACAGGAAACATGATCCGGCAGTACACGTGACTCCTCCTAAAGATAAGAAATTGCTTTGCGACAGCCGCAAAGCAGACGAGCCAGTCCGGAGGGACCGGACGAAAAGGCGAAAGGCCGGCAATAAAATACCTCATTTCCAATGGCAGGCCACCGTTTAGCATATACGGTGACGCCAGCCAATGGAAATGAGGGGCGGGCTTCAAGTCCCCTTCTGAAAGTCCAAATCCACAATATCTCTCGCCGAGCGAGCAGCGCATGCGCGCTGCAACGCTAGGCGAGACCTAAAAACTAAGCAGCGATTTGTCAGAAGACATAGCCTGACAGTTGACCTCTGTCTTTGAAGCGCAGCAAATCTGACAAGATAAATACAGTATTTAAAGGCATCTTTCGCCACCTATCAAAGATCGTCTCACCCCAGTTTAAGAAATGCTGCCCTAGAATGCTGCTTCATACCAAGGCGCCTCCGAATCAACGACCAGGTTGGCTGTCTCCTAAACGTGAATGTTAGTCACTAAACTAATTACATAGGGGTAGGGGAGGGCAGCTGTCCTGGTTCACGAATGGCTCCCACAGGTGCACTGCAAATCATCATTATCTTTCAAATGCAGAACTTAAATGCTGCAGCAGTTGCTCTGCTGCTCCAATCAAAATATAAATTTTAAGGCAACTGCAAGGGTTCACGCTGCATTTTGAGTGTTTCTTCACGGTCTGTTTCTTTCCCTAAGTGACACGCTGCTCAGACCCGCCTACCGTCCCTTAGCTTTTTCTTTTGGTATCTCCCACTTCCCCTTGTAAGGTTACTCTCTCAAAATGGGCCGTTTTTGTTGTGTCTGCCACTCCATCTAAACGTTACACGTTACTCAGTGGAGTATTTCAGGCCTTTATACAAGCAATGACATGTAAAATGAAAATGGGCTGCTATGCTGCTTGTTTGGGTAGCAAAACATTAATAATTTATATGCAATTGGCGTGTCACTGCCCAAGCAGCAAAGGACACTTTTCCTGCTGCAAAGACTCTGCTAAGTCAATTACATGTTATGTTATATGATTTGTAAAGCTCATGGCTGCCTCAGCAACAGGGCGTCCCAGCGCTGTTCCCAACCCTTCTTATCTTTGACTGCACCTACAACTTACATGCCAACATCATCCATGCCAACATTTTAGAACAGGTAAGTGGAAGATTTAAAAAAAATAAATCGGGAGAATGAATTATTCCTATTGATTAGTATTGAAAACAGAGGCAATTTCAGGCGGGAGACAGCTAAAAAAAAGCCATTGTGGGCTTAAAAATCGGGAGTCTCCTGCATGAATTGGGTACATTGGTAAGTATGCAACATTTTGGAACAGATACATTAGGAAAAGAAATGGTGGTCATTTCTTGTCCAACATCACAAAATAAAATGGACGGAGTGTTGAAACTTTTCAAACACTCACCCACAGTCACGGATCTGGGTTTAATCCATTGTTTGGAACCAGCCATGTGCACATTTTCAGGCTTGACTCTGCTCCTCATGGGAAAAGTTCAGCCTGAACTGCCAAGTCAGGTCCTCCTCGGACCAGAAACAAGCATCCTGGGTCCGGTTTCGGGGTATCACCCTTCTTCAGCCAGGCTAGCTTGAATCCAGTGGCACAGCTGCACTGTTCACATGAGGAGCAAGGTCAAGACTGATTTGCGTATGGCTGGATCCAAATTGGAGTGAAGTGGAGAGCAAAATAACGATGGATTAAACCCAGATCTGTAACTGGGGGGCGAGTGTTTGAAAAGTTTCAACACTCCGTCCCTCATTTTATTTTGGGATGCTGGGAATTTCTTGTCCACATTAATAATGAAGTGGAAACATTTTTAAGCACGTAAAAAGTAAAATAAAGCCATTCTTGGCTTAAAGTGGGAATGGCAGCATATAGGATATGATCTGTCCACCTGTTCTCCCTCAATCATATAGAATCTCCTGGACTGATGCCTCTTATTTGGATATGTATTTCCATATAGTCTTCTGAAGCCCTCATTATGAGCGGTGGGACCCCCACAATGAGCGATAACTCAGGGTGGAATACTGCCACTTGCCATGATAAGTCCGGCACTACCTACAGGGGTAGGGAATTTGTATCGCCCAACACCCGTGACATCTTGATTTTTTGCAGGAGTATTAAGTTTTAATGTTCTATTTGTCCAAAGGACAACATGACAGTAAAGTACGGTAAACCTAGACAAAACTGTTCACCACTGCTGGTCATAGCCAATAAGAAAGTATGAACCATGGGCTGGAATGTGTAGTGGCCTTTAATTGGCCAGAGGGCCGTCATAGCAATGATAGCTGTGATTAGTTGAGTGGGCTCTGAGCCCGCTCCACCTGTGCAGTTTTCCTAATGTCCTGGTAAAAGGAAGCCCATTACAGGAGTGCGCTCTGCAAAGCTGTTCGGTGTGAGAATCGCAGCAGCAGATTAGCAGGATGAAGCTCAAAGATGTAGGATTCTTACAAAATACTTGCAGCACTGCCTTTCACCATGGGGCTCTCATTTTTTCTTTTTAAACATACTTTATTGGGTTTCAAACAGATATTCAATAAGACGCATCGATATAGCAAATTACGTACATTCAGTTATGTTCTTCGATGGACTGCAGTTACTCATCCAAGGCAATCTGGAGCATCCTGCACCACAGGGCTCTCATGCCACTTCCTAGCCCCTTTCATTTCGTTAGAAAATTAGGAAAAAAATTAACGCTCCTGCAGTTCCCTAGGACAGGCTCACAGGTAAGAGGCTGGCTGGCCTCTCGGATTCTGCTTTAATTTTGGCTCTCACTCTTTCCCTTCAAAGTTTGCTTTTCCCTTGGGCCTCTCATGCGAGTCGCTACCCTCGCTCTCCAGCTTCTCCCCTGGCGCTTTGATGTCCCCTGGCCTTCTCAGAGAGACCAAACGTTTCGTTTTTGGGTCGAGCCAAGAGTCAGCGTGCATGCGCTGCGAGGCATGCTGTATCCACTATCAGCACTGACCCAGCCTCTCGTTTCCCATTGGTTCCTTTGTGTGTTTGTTTAAAATCCATTCCTTTCTGTGGCTAACTTTCCCATTTGTCCCTCCTTTCGGTGGGTGGTTCCTGTCCCTGGCGACTGGCCCAGTTACATGTGTAATTGCTCCTGTGTGTACTTAGTTTTGTTTTTGCACTTCTTTTTCTGTTTCCTAATTGGGAAGGCTCTCCTAACACATAGCACACGCTCCGCTACTGCTTTATCTACACCCCCACCCTTTCATCTCCCTTCTTCCCCCGCCAGTCCGTGCCCACCCTTGGGGAGAGGAGGTGGACGGTAGGTGGTCCAGCCTCCTGAGCTACTTATTTTGTGCATAGGGTGAGTAACATGCACACTAGGGAAGGGGCGTCAGGCAGCCGAGCCCAAAACGGGGGCAGCGCCTCAGAGCACGAGAGCTCAGCCACGAGGCGTTCGAGGCAGGCAGCATGCAAGGCAAGGGGGCACTGTGCATAGCTCCCATTCCCCAGCCTCCTAAGGCATTTTCACGGAAAGTAAAGCAAATAAGTTTCTTTATAAAGTTTTACTTTTAACATAGGGTCTTTCCCATATTGTACATTAAATCAAATCATCCCTTGTACTCTCACCTTTGCTTAATTAATTATATATAATTACTTAATTATTAGTCAGTAGCGTGTATCCGTGATCCGTAACCTGGACCCATCTACCTTTCATAAATTAGGAGCCTGTCGCACCCTTTTCACTGTACCATGAGAGTGTGTTCTCATATGCTTGTCTCTCTTCTGTTTTGAGCAGTCTCTGGGTTGTGTTTCTCCTTCGAGTGGCTGACTGCAGAAATAAATTGTTACTACCACTGCGGAATTAGACACCACCAGAATACTATCTTAAGTAGCCCTCATCGCCAGCTCTTAACTAACCAGAACATCTATTTTTTCAAAAGCCCCCTCTGTTGTGTGCTTGAAGCTTTCCTCCTCGCTGTTCCCCGTACATTTAACCCACAATCTTTTATAACTTGTGGCTGATTTATAGCCATGACAGATGGGTTTAACCCCTTCTATGCGTCTGACGCGCGGGAGCCCCTTATAGCCCCTTATCTGCCCACCGCAGGCGGACAGAAAGCCCACTAGGCACCAGGGATATCTTTATGGGCATGTCAGTGAGAAGCCCCATAGGCGAGGGTTGCTCCCTTTTTTTTTTTAGGCACACATTTCGGCTGTTTCAGTGATATTTTTATTCTCATCTGCTCCCAAGCGGGGGCAGAAAACCACTAGAAACCAGGGAGAATTTGTGTGTGTGTAAACTGGAGTTTGGCTGATGGTCTGCGTGTACTGACCTTTGGCTGGCATTTTGCTGGCGGTGTGTGTGGACCTGCACTTGGCTAATGGTGTGGGTGGACTCACGCTTGATGAAGGTGTGTTTAGATTGGTGCTTGCCTGGTGGTGTATGTGGTCTGGTGCTTGGCTGGCTGTGTGCATGGATGGTGCTTGGCTACAGGGCCAGACTGGCCGTAGCGGGCACCGGGTGTTTCCCCGGAGGGCAGTTTTCTGGCCATGGGGGGCGGTTTGTCACTGGGGGCTGGTTTTGCATCAGTGCTGCAATATCGGGCCCCAGTAACAAAAGCGGGAGCAGGGCTTTTTACTAGCTTGCCCCCCACCCCCCCCAGGGCCGGTCGACCAGCAATCTGCCAAGGCTGGTTGCTGTTTCCAGTCCGGCCCTGCTTGGCTGGCAGTGTGCGGAGATGGCGCTTGGCTGGCAGAGTGCATGGGTGGTGCTTGGCTGGTGGTGTGCGTGGATATTGCTTGGCTGACTGTGTGCATTGATAGGAATTGGCTGGCAGTGTACATGGATGGCGCTTGGCTGGTGGTGTGCATGGATGGCGCTTGGCTGGTTGTGCGTGGATGGTGGTGTGTGTGTACTGACTCTTGGCTAGCGGTGTGGCATGAATGGATCCCCCCCAGCGTTTTCTTACCAAGAATCCCTAGCAAACCTCAAATTTACTGACAAAGTCACATTTTCCTCACATTTCTGTGTGGGTAAGTTGTAGGATCACTGCGCAGGCACATATTTCCTACTACCCAGCATTCCCCTTGGTCTCCCGAGAAAAATGATACCTCACTTGTGTGGGTGCCCAAAGTAGCATCAGCCTAAAAATGTACAAACAAACTGCCCTTTTGGACCCGCTTTGGGCCCCCCTCAATCTCCACACTTTTTTGGTCGATCCATGTCAGAGGCACTTGGCCCATCCACACAAGTAAGGTATTATTTTTATCGGGAGACAGAGGGGAACGCTGAGTGGTAGGAAATTTGTGCCGTGCGATAATCCCTCCATTTTCCCACAAAGATACTAGAGGAAAATGTGACCTTTTAGCTAAATTTGAGGTTTGCAGAAGATTCTAGGAAGGAAAATGTTGGGGGATCAACGTAAGCCACACCTCCCTGGACTCCCACGGGAGTCTAGTTTTCAGGAATGTCTGTTTTTTTTTTTAGTTTTCCCTAGATGTCTGCAAACGTCGGACCAAAAACACAGGTCCCCACCTATCTATCACAATACGACCTGGTTTTTAGGTCTCGCCTGAGCCAGCGCATGCGCTGCTCTGGCGAGAGTTTTAGTAAGCGGGTTTTGGAAGTGCAAACAGCAGTGGCTTTTGCTGGCGACCAGCATGCGTTCACGCGAGCGTGCACGCGCGATCAGGCGCTATATGGCTTCCCTCGCGATTACTTTCGCGGCCGCGCGGCCGTGTCAGTTTCACGGCCGCGCGGCCATTGCTTGTTTAGGACTTGTACCCTGGTCTCCACTGAAGTGAGCTCTAAGGAATAGGCTGTATCCTCCTAACACATTGCAAAAAAAAAGAAAAGGCTGATACCAGCCAAGTATTGGTAAGTGAGACTGCCCTGCGGAATGGCCACAAACCACATGCGTGCAATTCTTCCTTTCTGGCGGGCTGATTTTTTCGGCTCCCGAGGAGAGCTTAGGAGGTAATGAAATTTCCCAAAAGCGATGCTGATTCTACACAGTTCAACGGTATTCCACAGATGTTTCATAGACTACATTTTAAACAGTTTTCTTTTATATGTTTAAGAATTTCCCACACTTAGAGGTATTCCGCCTCCCCAACCCAGGCATAAGGTGCCCTACAAGGGATAGCTAATTTTAATAATAATGAAAAGGCGTACGAATACCTGACACTGCATGAGCATGCACTGGGGCGACACAGGGCGCTAAGGCATATGCCTTGCAGCTGTAAACGTTATGCACATGCTTTGCTTAATTAGAAGAGGAAAAAAAAAACAAGGCAGGCTTCTCCTCGAACATAAAACACATGCAGCGTAAACAGTGCAACTCTCCCATGCACAGGCAACAGGAGCCGCACTGACCAGAGCTCTACAGTGGAGCACAATCCTCCGTATGAAGAGAACGTTATAGTCTCTTTATCTTCACGCGCACCAGCGCACTTCCTGCCTAAAACGAATGTCCCAACATTTATGCTGCAAAAATATCACACGCTCTCTAATACTACGCAGATCTCCAAGTTTACACTACTTAAAAAACATCTTGGTTGAGTTTTATTTAAATTCGTATGTGCTTGTGTAACACATAAAAACCCTCAACTTACCCTCCGGGCTTTAGTAAAACCAGTAATGCGTTATGTTTTTAAACATATTCCACATTTTGTTGCTGTTAAACTGCCATCACAAAGCAAAGCGCAGGCAAGTCCATAATATTCAACCAACGGAGCTCTCTCCATGGGTTTATTTAAAGCACAGCCTCAGAGTTCTAAATGATGCGTCAAAAATAAAAGCACTTTAAAAGCCAGTTTACACAAAGGCTGTAAGATGCGGTCTGGTGCCTTTATATTTTTCCCGCTATGGAGCCGTCCCAAGAGCTTCCTTGGTTATTGGTTTCTGCAGCATGCTGGCAGGCCGTGCCTCCTTCTGCAGGCATGACCCCCTCGGGGACATTGCCCCAGCAGCCCCCAAACCTCACCACAAGACATGAAGAGGGAGCGAGCAGCCGCAGGAAGGTAAACACCTGGCTCCCTCCCAACACGTGTAAACACGCCACCAGAAAAGCTCGGCAGCTGCAAACCACTTACTCTGAGAACGAGCAGAGGCAAAGCAAACAAGCACTGGCATAGCCAATAAGTCTCGCTTTTGGGACCTTATAAGTATTTAGTTATGCAACTGTTGCATGGCTAAACACTTGTAAGGTCCCAAAGGCGAGACCTATTGGCTATGCCAATGCTTGTTCAAGGGGGTCACCAGCATTTTTGGTCCCGGGCTCAGCGGCCATCTAGGAAAACCTACCAAACCCAGACATTTCTGAAAACTAGACACCCAGAGGAGTCCAGGGAGGTGTGGCTTGCGTGGATCTCCCAACATTTTCCTACCGCAGAATCCCCTGCAAACCTTAAATTTTGCTAAAAAATAAAAATCACATTCTCCTCACTTTTCTGTGTGGGAAAGTTGTGGTATCACCAGGCCGCCACAAATTTCCTACCACCCAGCGTTCCCCCAGGTCTCCCGGCAAAAATGGTACCTCACTTGTGTGGGTAGGCATAGTGGCTGCAACAGGAAATGCCCGATTTCAGAAACGTGTGGGTTTGGTAGGTTTCCCTAGATGGCCACCGAGCCAGGGGCCAAAAACCCAGGTGGCCTCCCCCTTGCAAAACCAGGTCGTTTTGTGATAGGTAATTTTGATGTCTCCACAATATATTTTGGGCCCTTCCCTGCCGCGGGCACTTGGCCCACCCACACAAGTGAGGTACCATTTGTATCGGAAGACTTTGGAGAATGCTGGGTGGGTGGAAGTTTGTGGATCCAAGCAGATTCCAGAACTTTCCATCACACAAATGTGAGGAAAATGTTTTTTTGTTTTTTTTCTCTCCAAAGTTTGAGGTTTGCAAGGGATTCTGGGTAACCGAACCTGGTGAGAGCCACACAAGTCACCACGTCCTGGAATCCCCAGGGTGTCTAGTTTTCAAAAATGTATAGGTTTGCTAGGTTTCCCTGGGTGCCGGCAGAGCTAGGGTTCAAAATCTACAGCTAGGCACTGCAAAAAAGGGTCAGTTTTCACTGTAAAAATGTGGTGTGTCCACTTTGCGTTTTGGCCCATTTCCTGCTGCGTGCACTAGGTCTACCCGCACAAGTGAGGTACCATTTTTATCTGGAGACTCAGGGGAACACGGAATTGTAGAGCAACTGTTATTACCTATTGACTTTCTATGCATTTCTGCCTTCCAAATGTAAGACAATGTGTAAAGAAGAAGTCACTTTGAAAAATGTCCTATAATTCACATGCTAGTATGGGTACACACAATTTCAGAGATGTGCAAATAACTACTGCTTCTAAACTCTTCATTTTTCTCGGTACCCCTCCTCTTCTACTCTATTCTTTCTATTCTCTCATCATTAGTTAAATGACCAACCCCCACCGGCCGATGGATGTAGGTGGCGGCTGTTGTAATGCTTGACTCTTTGAAATTTAATAAAAAGATTTAAACCATAAACTTCATTTTGTTCCCCTTTTGGAAATACATAGGTGTCCTTGATACCTATTTTTCACTCTTTATATTTTACCAAATGAATTGCTATATACCCTGTACACAATGAAAAATCATTTCAAGACGCAGCTCAGTTATTGGCTCTGGGTTCCTCGGTTTCTTGGTGAACCTACAAGTCCTATATATCCTCACAACCAGAAGGGTACAGTGGATGTAACGGTATAGTGCTTTAACCTCTTCGATGCGATCGGAATTCCGCTCAGGTGCTGGACATTCCGATCGCGGGCGTGGTCGTGACGAGCTCAGCTCGTCATGCGCACACGCCCACCGCGCAGCATGCATCGAAGAGGTTAAAAAATCTGTCATAATTAGAAGATGTTACAGGTGAAAACGTTGGCACAAATGGCTGTTTTTTTCAAAACATTTTCAATATTTCTTACTTTCAACTGTTAGTTTCTATAAAAAAAACCTTGAAGGATCTACACAAATGAGCCCTTGCTGAATTCAGAATTTTGTCTACTTTTCAAAAATGTATAGCTTTCCGGGAGCCATTATTGCTTTCACACCCATTTCTACCACTAACTGGAAAGAGGTTGAAAGCACAAAAATAGACTATGTCCCAGTAAAGTGCCAACACTGTGTAGAAAAGTTCTGACAAAAGTCTGCCTGTCCCTGAAAGCTGGGAAGATGGTGATTTCAGCACCACAAACCTTTTGTTGATACCATTTGCAGGGGAAAAAACAGACGCTTTCTTCTGCAGCACTTTTTCACCATTTTTACAAAAGAAACACAATTTTGCTGTATTTTGGCTAATTTCTGGGTCCCCTCCAGGGGAATCCACAAACCCTGGTTACCTCTAAAATCCCCATGATGTTGGAAGACAAGGACCCAAATATGACGTGGATACATTATGTGGACAAAAAGGTTACAGGGGCCTAATCGCGAACTACCCCAAATAGCCCAAAAAAGGCTTAGCATAGGGTGGGAAAAGGCCTAGCAGCGAAAGGGTTAACTCCCAGAGCCACCCCATAGTAAAATGTTGCAAACAGCATTTCTGTAATTTAAAAAAATAGACATATGGACCGTACATACGTTTAAGCTAATTACACTAATTATGGCTAAAGTAATCGTGCCTAGGCGTTTTAAGTTAAAGGGACATTAAATTAAAAAAAACTTACAAACGAACATCCCGTGTTAATTTTTCTGTTCCGGGTAGACCTGGTTGCTTCTTTTTGGCAAGCCTAAAAAACACATTTATTTTTACACACAAAGATTTTATCTTGCCTAGTTGCCAGCGACGATGATGGTCTTCCTTTTCCATTGTCAAAGAGAGCATGAACTTTAGTACTCTGGGGGTTGCCTCGGCTGGTTGGGGGGAAAGCAGAACCAATTGATTGAGGGGTAATCTGGAGAGGACAGGAGGAGGGGAGCTCAACCTGCTGTTGCCAGTCCGCAGAGGAACAGCACAACAGGTGAGCCAGGCTGAAAAACTGTATGTTCTTTCTCTTTAGCAGCCCCTCCCAGTACCCGAATCCCTGTACTCGTCACACAAGGACTACAACCAACTAAACTAATTTCCCATGCCATCAACACCTATGCCTACCACCCCTTTGTACCCACCGCCCCATGCTAGTGCACCCCCCACATTGCTGTAGCCTTGAAGGATCGGCTCTCAGGATTAAAAGGGGGATTTACCAAACAATAACAAGTGGAACTACGATCTAATAAGGACGGTTGAGACGGTAGGGTTGCAGTTACAAGCATCCGCAATGGCACGGAGTCGCTAAAGTGATATACTCCACGTTTTTAAAACTGTGAAGCGTGGTTACCATTTCAGGATTACCAAGCAATACACCTGCATTGTTCATTAAGATATTTATTTTACTACACGATAACAAACCTCCAAAGGAAAAGTGACCCCAGTATAAGTCAGTAAAAGAAGAAAAGGGTACATTAATAATGGCATAAACTAAGACTAACTACAAAATATAAGCAGTTCTCCCACATCCAACTTAATTGTTTAACCTCCATAATCCCAAAGTTTAAATAAATATGCACATTTCACATGTTACACACTTGAACAATGGGCACATCTACTTAAGATTGTACATATAGTTAGGAGCTATGTTCCCAATAAGGTGCGCCTCTGCGCGCGCACCTTACACTTTCACAGCGCCCAGCTCCTCTGAAAGAGCGCACAGCGGATTACAGGCACGGAGAGAAAGACTTCCCCAGCTGCTCATTTAAAAAGAATGCAGCAGTGTGGAAGGAAGTTTTCTCTTCATGCGCGCGCTGCAAAAGAGGAATCCAGTTAAAAAGAGATCCTGCTGGGGCCCATCAGTATTCTGAAGAGACTTTTCAGGCTGGCAGTGTGATGAGGCTGCTCTCAAATAAATAAATTAAATATGCTAATGCATTTAACACCTCACACACCCTTTTACTCTGTCCCTTTGTTTGAAAGGACACGACGAGGTGTTAAATGCATTAACATGTGAAGAGGCTGCAGGGGAGACAGGGGTTCACTGGTCTGTAGGGTAAAAAGGCTGGTCTTACTGGCCTTTGTTTTTAGCTGTTTGTGGCCTGTTTTATGGGCTGGTGGGCCGGTTTTTACTGTTGATTTCCCGGATATTACCACAAGCACTACCTGCAGTAAGCACAAATACATGGCGTGTTCCATACCTTGAAAGCACTAACAGTTTTTCTGTACACATTCAAAACTGCCCTATTTTGCAAATGTGGGCCACTTTTGTAGCTGTCTCAATCACTAATTGAGGCAACTTGCTGCCCTGGCCAAACCTGAAGGCACATGCATGACTACAGTAACTAGCATAGGCAAAGCCAATAGTTTCACCTAAGCAAGATCTATTGGCTTTGTCAATGTTTCATTAGATATGCTGCACAGCAGCACAGGCTCAAAGTAAAGAAAACAAGCATTGGCATAGCCAATAGGTCTCACCTTTGGGACCTTATAAGTGTTTAGCCATGCAGCACATTATCCTGGGTGCTGTGCCGTCGGGTATTGAAGAGCTATACAATTACCACACAGTGGGTCATGCAGTCTGATTAAGGAATGCGTATGATAAGACAGCCTTCATGGGGTAAAGTGAAGATCCTGAACTGCAACTGGGGTTAGGTTCTCCAGGTAACATAAGAGATTGCTGTCATTTATCTTAATACAAGACAGTTTGGGCAATTCACAGAGTAGTGCATGACTCTTGTGCACCCTAGGGTGAAGGGTAGGCAGAGTGCCCACAGCATCCAGGCACGTCTAGCATATGACGCAGTCCAGATCTCATAGCAGTGTCTCAGGACAGCGAGATCGCATCCTCTGGCACTCTGCTGCATCATCATTGATGCTCAGTGGGTTGATGCATCATTGGTGAATGTGTGGTGTGACCACTTACGTGGTGCTATACTGAATCAGTCAAGTCAGTATGTCTGACTGAATCCTGCCCACTCCTCCCAGAAAAATATAAGGACGCTGCTCCGAGCCATGGCCTTCCTATGTGTTGTGCAAAGAATGTTCTATGCACTGTAACAGAAATATTGATAAATTGTACAACAGATCACGGCATAGTCTTGGAGCAAGAAAAGTCGCATCCAGCATCATGTGTAAAGATCAGGGTATGGTGCTAAGCTGAGGAATGCTGCACCCTGTTAATCTGCAGCATCTTGTGAAAAGAGCAACCCTGAACTGCTGACTAGTGCACTGTCAATGCTCTTTAGTTGTTTAAGTGCACGGGTCCCAAATAGATGTCAGAATGTATAGATCAGGGCATGCTTCAACATAAATTATAACATAGTCCCATGGCTGCTGTGAGAACCCCTGCTTCTTTAAGATTCACGCAGAGCAGCTTTTATTTTCGCCAATTATCATGCTGTGTAAGTCGGTGAGCAGTGCAGCCCTGTGGATGCTGGACATAGGAAAGACTTGGTTGAGACCCCGTCGAGCCACATGCAGACACAGAGTTATGGGGAAGAGCAGATGGGTAAGGCCCGGCTGTCACATGGATATGACACACAAAGGCATGCCATTGGGAGGGGTAGGGGTTTCAGAGCATGCCAAAGGGTTGTTATGGCAGTTGTATAAGTAACCCACCCATACCCATGCGTTGCAGCCCGCTGCAGGCTGCGGCCTGAATGGGGCAGCAGCTGGACGCCTCTTTCTCAGCACCATTTGGCGCGCCGATGCATCATCATTTCATCACAGCCCTGCAAAAAGTCGGCACGCGGGAGGCAGTGCGCTGCTGCGCGAGACTGCCATAGAGGATGTACTGCAATTGCGTGACTGCCTTTCCTTTAAGGCAAGCGCGTGCTGGTGAATGTACCCTGCAGTGACTATGTCCACATTGAGGCAAACTGTTTCAGTAATTGTTGGCATAACAAGCGGGGCTACATTTCCCGGACAGACGTTTTTATTCCCACGCCACTTATTGTTTTAGAGAGCGAGAAGGGGCGCCACAGGATAACTTGGAGTTTAGCTTTGAACCAGTGACGTCATTTCTGATACGAAGCTTTCCCCATGTACATTAACAACATTACATACAACAGCAGATACTTGCAACGGCAGCCAGGAGAAAAGCATTTCGTGCCGCCCGGTATTAGAAGACCGCGAGTGGTGCGCGCGCACTGCAAAGAATGTAAGCAATGCAGCTGCGACAATACGCGTGCCGCTGCTCGCTCCCGAGACCCAAAGGCCATGGGAGGGAACATTTCAACAAAAGGTGGGACAAACACACGCCTTCGGCCATTTGCGTGCTTTCTTTTTTGAAAGACACACGCTATGGCCAATGAAATCTGTGGGAGTTAACTAAATCCCATGGAGAAGTCTGTGGGAAGTTTGGAGTGCTTACAAGAAGTCTCCCCATAGAGCAGCGCATGCGCGCTGCGCTAGGCTCGACCTAAAAAAGTGCTATGACGCAGCCAGCATTGACCTCGTCATAGTACTTTTTTTTTCCTTTTTATGCCATGTTGCATAGCATATGCAGTATATCTAAAAAAGCATTGACAAATCCAAATAAATCGTGGGTATGCAAGTGCTATTTGGCTTTGATTAATGCTTTTTTTGGCGGACAGGAGGTTGGAGGGGTGCATAACAGAGGGAAACCAGCTGTACCATGCATCATTTGCCATGCACGCCATTACCACATAAGATAAGTGTAGTTAAGGTAAATATATATATATTAGTGATAAGGGTATTTTTTGGGTGAAGGGGTGGGAAGGGGTATAGGGTGGCAAGGGTGTTTTTAGGCTATAGGGGTGTAGTGTGGTAAGGGCATTTTTATGATTAGGGGTGGGTAAGCTTAAGGGTCTTAAGGTTATTTGTAGGGGTTCGTATGGGTGCTAAGGGTATCTTTAGGGCTTAGGGGCTTTAGGGTTCAGGAGTAGGTAAGGTTATGGGGTGGTGAAGGTAATAAAAAAGGGGGGGATGTGGGGTTTCCCTTCCACTATGATAAAAAAATATATATAATTCAGCAAAAGAAATGAGGGTGTTGGGGGCTCCCCTAAATAAGAAAAATAAATAAACTTAATTTAAAATTATATATATATGATATATATATACACATACAGCAGGAGAGGAGGTGGGCAAGCAACACGAGGGAGGTGCAGGTGCACATGGCCTTGGCTGTGGTGCACAGAGGACCTTCATTGCCGCCCAAAGGAAAAAAATATTAGAGGGAACATTGGTTAAGAGCTTATCAAACGTCTTCATATTTAGACCCTGATACCAAGTCCACGATGCAGTGTTCAGGTCTTGTTTCTTCAATAAATATTTGCAACCATTTTTGCGGTCATTTCGCAATGAAAGTTCAGCGTTCCATTCCATGTAAAAATTTACCCCTAACATCAAGACATCAGTTTTTCCAAAATTGTGTAATGCATTTGGACGACATTCAGCGTGGCAAGCAGGGTTTGCATTTCCACTAACACTGCCCCAGCCCGTCCAGTCTTTCCAACACACCATTCCACTCCACATAATTCCACTATACTCAAAACCACACAATTAGGGGGCGTGGCCAAGATGGCGAGCGGGTAGGACGTGCTTCCTTAGTCTCCCTGCTCCCGCGCGCCCAATCCAGCCTAGATCAGAGTATTATCCCCGCTTCTCGTTGCAGCACGGAAGGGGATATATGCCCTGACATACTGGCATAGCTGATTTGCAGTAATCTGACGCTGAGGGCTAGTTCCGAGAGAGGGCGAGCCCGCCGGCGACGGAAGGCCGGAGAGAGAAACTGGCGGCCTGAATCAGGAGAGCCGGTGGGGGCTGTTCACCGAGCCGGATCCTCCGAGAGGCACACCGGAGCCCAGCCGCTCAGGTCCGGAGGTCTATGGAGGACGACCAGAGTCAGTGAGGGCCCAAGTTCAATTCAGGGGTCCGGGCCAGGGCCTACGGCGGCGGGCTCGTAGCTGTTGGGGTCCAGCGCAGACTGCCTGTGTGCGCGGAGGGGCCTGTAAGAGCCGCGAGGGGCTGGGACCTGTGGAGGGGAGCCCGGGTGTGACGCGGCGGCAGCGGAACATAGACCCGCGCTGCGCTCACCTAGCAGCGCTTCGGCCAGAGCCTTTGACTGGCAGGGGCCCCGCGGAGTAGAAAGGGGGAGATCGAGAGCCCAGCAACCCGGAACGGACTGACGGTGGAAGGTGATCGCCGACAAAGAGTACCCGTCAACACCGAGCCTCGGAGGGGGCCCCGAAAGGATCTTGCTGAGCTGTAGCTGCCCACTCCATTGCCGGCCGAAGAGGGAGACGGAGGCCCACAGGTAAGCGCGGCAGCTGCGACGTTGTTCCGGCCCGGGGGACAACAGAGAGCAGGAGGCCTGACGAAGGGAGACGGTCGGCCGCAGCAAGGCAGGCCCGGACGCAACGGGTCCTACGGTGGATTGGGGTGAGGAGCGGCGCGATACCTGGGCCCACCAGCATAGAGATACACCGCAAAGAGGCACCTGGCAGCGTCAGCGAGAGGAAGGGGCTGCGCAGGAAGAAGTGCGGGAGGGCAGAGCGAGACGCCAGAATGCTTGCGGCGGGGAACGAAGAAGCGGCCCATTCGCCCTGGGCCTACCACTGGAACGGCCCAAGGGAGTCTGCTCGGCGGGGAGGAAGTGGTGGGCGGCAAACCGGGACTGCCCGGGGCGGAAGAGCGCTGCTGGGGGGAAGGCGAGAGAAGAGCCTCCCGGAGCAACCAGATCCAGGGGCCAGCGGAGAGAACAGAGGTGGCTGGACCCTCCACTGAGCGGCGCACATCAATCCCCAGGGTAGGGGGGGTGCGGAACGGCCTCGAGCGCCAAAGGCAAGAAGTTGATCCCTGCAGGCCCAGTCAATCACGCATACCTTAAGATGACCGGACAGAGAGCCCTACGCCCTTAGAGCAAGAGTGGACAGGTACCGTTCTGAGACCGCCTGGAGACGGTCGTTCGTGGTCCATAAAGGGGCACAAGCTACAGCGCGACAGGCGGCAGGGGTCCCCAGATTTCCGCGGGCCAACGGTTCAGCCAGGTACACTCCTCCCGCCAAAAGTAGACAGGGCCACTACCGGGGCTCGATTGGAGGGCCGGCCCAAGACAATGGAGAACCAGGGCCTCAGCGTCTGGCCGTGCGGGCCAAATAATCCCCCGGGCTGCCATTGGGGGGCACGGCATAGAAGCTAAGAGGGCACCAGAGCAGAAGCGAAGTGGTGCTGGGTTGAAGCGGCTAAGGACAGAGCTCTGTTTTTTGTGAGAGGCAAGATACAAGGCCTCTAGCTACACACAAACGGATTAGAGCGGAGACAAGGCGCCGCTGAGACAGGGCTCGCAAACACACAGGTGGCATGTCCTCGCTGCGAGGGAAGAAGGAGCGGACGTTGACGGATATGCTGACCAAAACCCCGCAGTCTGGCGGAGGAGAGGGCAGGCTGTCTCCGTCCACGCAATTGGAACACGAGGTGGGGGGAGCGGAGGCCCCGGTCACCCGTTCCTTCCTAGAGACACTGTTTAACACCTTACGAGACGACTTCCAGGTACCGAAAGGAGACCTCGCGAGGGAAATGAAAGAAATCCGGCGAGATGTGGATGCGGTCGGAGAACAAGTGGCTACCATTGAGGACCAGGAACCAGCCAGGCAGGAGGAATTAGAACAGCTCCAACAGGAGGTGATTCGGTTGCGGGAACAGCAGATTGACCTCCAAGCACACACGGAGGACCTGGAGAACTGCTCCAGGCGGAACAACATACTTGTGAAGGGAGTTCCTTCGGACGAGGAGGGCTCGGATATGGTTCAGTATTTGCAGGGGCTGTTCCGAAACATACAGGGGGGTCTCAGAGGATTTTGTCCTCCGAATTGACTGGGCGCATAGAGTGGGGTTGAGAAGAAAAGCACCTGCTCCCCCGCAGGACATCCTAGCCTTTCTGCCGGATTTCCCACTCAAGGAGCGTATCCTAAGGGAGGCCAGGGCGAAACATCCGCTCACGTACCAGGGCCACCCCGTAGCCCTCTACCAGGACCTGGCTTCAATAACTTTACAGAAAAGGCGGGAGTTTCGGATGGTGACCGCACATCTGCGGGATCAGGGGGTGGCATATTCCTGGGGCCATCCATTCCGGCTGATTTTCAAATGGAACGGCAAACTCCTCCAACTCAGATCCTTGCAAGACGGATGCAAGATTCTAGGCCTGGAACAACCAAGTCAGGAGACCGCGCCCAGTTCAGAACGCAAACCTCCACGTGAACGATGGCAGAGAGTCCGGGGGAGGCGCCTCCCGGAGCAAATGAGGGGACCAGACCCCACAACCATGGCACAGGAGAGGCAAGCGGTTTTAGAGACAGTACTCAAGGACACAGCCTCCCATGATAGCTCTTGAGCGCTGAGGGGATAGCTTTAAGAGACAGACATAAGCGGAGCTGGGGGGGGCGGTTGATGGGAGCGGGGAGACGGGGAGCCTTGGACCACGAGATGCTCCTAATATCTTTCTTTTCCAAGGGAACGCGCGCACGCTTGACGGACTCTGGACATTTTGGGGTGTTCGGGGGTGTTATGTTGGGGTTAGGGAGGGGGGGGGGAAGGAACTGGTGTGCCGGGATTCGGGATCACGGGAAAGGGGACTGATCCAGGGGGGGGGGGGCAGGCGAAGGAGAGGAAGGGGGCACAAAGAGGGACCGAGGCTTCAAGGGCCCACGAATGCGGAGGATACCTTACGATCCTACATCATGTCACTCTCCACAGTGAAAATAGTTACCCTGAATGTGAAGGGCCTTAACAATCCTATTAAGCGGAAATCCATACTGTCATATTTGGAGAGTCTGAAGGCCGATGTACGTCTCCTCCAGGAGACCCACCTTCTCTCCAAGGATTGGCACCGGCTGAGATCGAGAACGTTTCCCCAACAATTTTTCTCTTCCACCTCGGATAAAAAAGCGGGAGTGGCGATCTTGGTCGCTAAGAATTTTGCAGGGAGGGTGGGGGATAAGATCGCTGAAGTTAAAGGCCGGCTATTGGCCTATACGATACACCTAGGGGGGCACACACTAGCGGTGGGGTCACTATATGCACCCAATTCAGGGCAAGAGAAATGTCTGAAGGCGGCTCTCCCTGAGGTCCTGAGCAAACAAGAGAGGTGGACGATAGTGGGAGGGGATCTTAATATAGTTATGGATGCGACTACAGACCGGTCAGGTCACCGATTCACTCAGACCGGGGAACTGTCTAGTGAAGGAAAGGAATGGCTTCGGTCCAGAGGACTGATAGACCTGTGGCGAGGGGCACATCCACAGACTACCCAATTTTCCTTCATCTCACATGCACATGGTACGTATGCCCGACTTGATCATCCGATAGGCACGACAGAACTAAACGCACTGGTGGGGGAGGTGGACATGACGCCGACTGCACTCTCTGACCACGACGCAGTGACGGTCTGGTCTCCCTTCGGTTGCCCCCGACACGTAGACAGCCGGGAGGCTCAAGGAAAGCATGCTCCACTGGGAACCAGTGACAAATCAGATACACATATGCATCAAAGACTATTTAGAGATAAATGATACACCGGACATCTCCTTGCCCGCTTTATGGGGGGCCCTAAAAGCAGTAGTGCGAGTGGAACTGATAGCTATTTCCGCTGCAGAGATCAAGGAGCGCAAGGATAAAAGGGACCACCTCACAGCACAAGTGCTATAACTAGAGCGGGTGCACAGTAGGACCAGGGCACCGAGAGTCTGGCGACAACTGAAAACGGCACGGGCTCAGTTGGCGGGGCTTGACATCGATAGAGCCGAATACGCAGCGCTTCGGCTCAAGCACTCCTACTATATTGGGGGGGGACAAGACGGGGCGCATGTTGGCGAATAAACTTAGGGCCGTATCCAGCAAACGAAAGTCCTATCTATCAAGAACGATAAGGGGGTGGTGGTCAATGCGGACGAGGAGATAGCGAACGCATTTAGAGATTTCTATGCAGACTTATACAAGAGAGAGGCCCACTCAGGATCGCAAATGACGGCATATCTGCAGGGAGCAAATACGACGGTGCTCGATAGAGGTCAGGCGGAATTGTTAGATGCCCCGATCCGAATAGAAGACGTTATAGGGGCGATATCACGCCTCAAGCTTATAAAATCGTCGCGACCAGACGGATTCTCGGCGGGTTTCTACAAATCCTTTTGTCATATCTTAGCTCCGCTCCCGACGCGACTTTTTAATTCCTTTGCAGGGCCGGGGTCGATTCCCCCTGATATGCTGACGGCATCTATCGTAGTCCTCCCTAAACCTTGGAAGGATAAAGCCCTCTGTGGTTCCCATCGTCCGGTGTCCCTATGTGGATCTAAAGCGGTTTACCAGAATTTTAGCGGCAAGGTTGGGCCCCCTGATGCCGGGTATCGTGGAGCCCGATCAGTCGAGATTCATTCAGAATAGGCAGAGCAGTGACAATACCAAAATAATTCTCCATTTGGTTGATAAGGCTCACCGCACGAATATGGACGCCCTACTACTGCCGGTAGATGCCGAGAAGGCGTTTGACCGGGTCGACTGGGATTTTTTAGATCGGGCTTTGGTCCACTTTGGCCTGGGAGATCGGTTCAGGGCTTGGGTGACAAGCTGCTATAGCTCACCCACCGCGACTATTAGGGTTGATGGGCTGTCGTCTAGGCCTTTCGCTATCCAAAGAGGGACGAGACAAGGGTGCCCGCTGTCGCCCCTCCTTTTTGCCTTATACATTGAACCTCTGGCTCAGAAGATCAGGGATAACCCGAATATTACGGGAGTTCCCTTTGGCGGGGAGAGACATGCAATAAGCCTATACGCGGACGATATCATAGCCTCCCTAGAATCTCCAGGCTGCTCGGTACCGGCATTCCTGCAGGAACTAGACTCATTCGGGCAGCGATTAAGATCATGGAGTCTATCCCATATTTGGGAATTGAATTGGCTCAGTCTATACAACGGACGGTCACACTAAATTACTCCAAACTAGTTCGACAGGTCACGAGGGAGCTCCAGAATTGGAAGCAACATCAACTGTCCCTGCTGGGCCGCGTGGCTGCGGTTAAAATGTCTATTCTCCCCAAGGCACTATATTTGTTTCAAACGCTACCAGTTTGGCCTCCAAAGGGGACACTTCAAACACTGCATAAGGCTATACCCCATTTTGTCTGGGCCGGGGCACGCCAATGCATGCGGAGGGAGATGGGGCATTTGCGACCGGAAGAGGGAGGCCTGGGAATCCCGAATCTGTTAGAGTACTTCAGGGCGCCTCAATTAAGGTATTTGGTGGAATGGAGTAGCCCGGAATCTGAAAAGAGATGGCTGTTTTAGGATAGGGCACTTGCGAAACTCTCCTTATGGAAAGTGCCCGTTCTGAAAAGAGTGGATCGACCACAGAAATTTCAGGGCTCCCCTATAACAAACACAATACTGCAGGTGTGGGACAGAGTAGCCAGTAGAAAGGGACTGACAACTTTTCCTTCCCCAATGACACCCTTATTTGACAACGGAGTTCACACCGCGGCTTGACGAGAGGGCGTTCTCGGGGTGGCGGACAACGGTATGCAAAGCGGCAGGGCACCTGTTTGATGTTGAGGGGATCATTCCGTTTTCTCAGTTAAGACGGGATTATTCCCTCCCGGAGACAGAAAGGTTCCATTACCTCCAGTTAAGACACTGGCTTCCCCACTCAGAGGTACATATGAAAGTTAATAGGAAACGGACACCATATGAAAAGTGGTTGGTGACGAAGCGCAACGATAAGAAAATGATTTCTGAATTATATGATATGCTACGTCCGCCAGCCCCTACACAGCCCACCGCCAGTTAGAAACGTTGGGCGAAAGAACTGGGAAGGGACCTCACGGGGAAAGAGTGGAGGGAGATCTACTACAGGGCCAAGCGTACGGCGCGAAACACCGCCAGCAGGGAAACTGCCTTGAAGAATGCCACGTACTGGTATCGGACGCCGGTGCGACTTAATAAAGGGAACCCAGACCACAGCCCTACTTGCTGGAGGGGGTGTGGGGAGGAGGGCATGCTGGTGCATCTGCTATGGGAGTGTAAAGAACTGGCTGCCTACTGGAAATAGACCAGCTGTTTGAAACACAGATTCCGAGATTCCCGGTCTATGTAGTGCTAGGGCTGCCCAACCCATTAACGTTCCCTTTGAAGTCCCGAAAGGGAAGCAGATGGGCCTAGCACTGGGGGCAGCACTTCAGAATATCTTATCGCATTGGGGGACGCAGACAATACCGTCGCACACGGGGTGGTTGCATAGACTATGTCACATCCTGGGGATGGAACGGATACAGGCCTCCCTCATAAGCTCCACATCGGGATTTGGGGAGGTTTGGCGACTGATAGTGTCCCTTTTGTCCACAGAATTCAACGAGATCACATGCCCAAAATACCTCCGCCTCCTTCGCCTCACAACACCTGCAGAGGCGAACAATGGACCCTGAATCTGATTATCGAACTCGCTCTGACCACTATTTTAAAGCGGGAATGGGCATTGGGCACACCAGTTTGTGGGAGGGCGGGGCTGGGGTTATTGGAACATCTTTTAGCCATTGCTGCGTAATATGGCCTTTCATGTCACAATGTTTGATCTTGGGCACGCCTCGCACAGTTAAGAGGGATGATATCAGATTGCTCCTGCACAGAGAATACCAATCGAGATGCGGCATATATCGAATTGTAGGTCATAATGCAAAGTGTGAGGGGTTGCTAAGAAGTGTTTTTTTATAACAAGGGGGTCAATAACAGCACAGTTATACCTAAAAGGGAGATTTCATGACCCGGGTTAGCTATTGCGACTCTAAGGCGCGTTGGGCTTTTACGTGGCCAGAAGGTTATGGGTCATCTTTATGCTTTACGCTCCATGGATCCTGGACAATGCAATGCTTCGACCTGTTGAACGCGGCCGGCCCATCAAGGGTTGTAGGCGGCATGCTGTGTATTTGATCCATTTCAGGGGTTTTTATCTGCTTTCATGACTTCGATGTAGCCGGCCCGCAGGGTTGTAGGCAGCGATGCATTGTATTATTATGTGACGTGTTCTGCTAATAAAAAATGATTTAATCCTAAAACCACACAATACTATCCACATAATTCCACTGCACACCATGCCACAACACACATCCACTCCACACTACACATTTACGCACCACACAATTCCACAAGTAAAATTCCAAACCGAACCACATAATTCCACTCCACACCATATATGTCCACTCCACCCTGTATATAACACAGGGGTAAAAACCTATGGGACACATGTATCAAACATTTTTTGCATTTGCAAATAGCCGATTCTCAGAATCAGCCTGTTTGCGAATGCAAAAAATGTTTTTCACATGTAACAAACCCTATTTTGCGATTCGGTATTTGGTAGGGGCGTGTTTAGGCCATCCCTTCCAAATACTGAATCGCAACGGTATGTATGAATGGTTTGTGACTGTGAATGCGGTCCCAAAACATTCACAGTTTACCACCAACTTCAAGTTGGTGGTAACCCATTCGCAAACAGGAACTGGTCCCCAAGGTACCCCTTCCCCTTTGTGAATGTATGTAAAAACTTTTTTTAACGAGCAGGCAGTGGTCCTACAGACCACTGCCTGCTCTTAAAAAATGAAAGGTAAACTTTTCATTTTTCATTTTGTAAAGCATCCCGTTTTCCTTTAGGAAAAACGGGCCACCTTACAAAAAAAAGAAATTGCTTTATTTAAAAGCAATCACGGACATGGTGGTCTGCTGACCTAAGCAAGTCACTATTTCTGTGATTTTAGCGATTAATAGGGGGGGGGGTCGCAAATTGCGACCTACCTCATTAATATTAATGAGGTAGCTCGATTTGTCACCCCCTACGAATCGCTATATGAAACTCTAGGAGTTTCATACATTTGTAATAAGCGCTTACCTAATTGCGATTCGCAGAAAATCTCAATTAGGTAATCGCTATTACAAATGTTGATAAATGTGGCCCATTCTCATTTACAACGCCAATAGTTCCAACTCTTGCAAATACGAGACCTATTGGCATTGCACAAAATAAATTAAACTTTGCAACATGCCACTTAAATACACATCATATAATACCACTTCCGGGACAGACGGAAATTGAAGAGCGGCGACCCACGTCCGGTTCATCCCAGGCGGTAACGAGTATGGGCATAGATGCTGAGTAACACTGTGAATGCCGATTCATGTACATAGACATTTTTGAAGTGGGATAAATACTACTTCATTGCTGGGTGAGTGGGGTCCCACGTGGTGTTAGCAAAACCAAAGGGGATGATGGACCGATTGTTGAACATTGTAAGCACTCCCCCCCAGTCAACTGATCTGGGTTTAATCCATCATCATTCTTTAGCTCACTCCGCCACCCCAGTTCAGACATGGCCATATGCAAATCAGTCTGACCCTGTGCCTCATGGGAACAGTCCAGCCCGAACTGCCAAGCCATGTCTTCCCTGGACCGGAAATAAGCATCCTGGGACCGGTTTCGTGTTCATAACCCTCATCAGCCAGGCTATCTTGAATCCAGTGGCAAAGTGAGCAAGGGACCCACGTCTGGGCATACCCTGCCAACTTAGGGCGAACTTAGCAAAACCAAAGGGGATGATGGACGGAGTGTTGAACATTGCAAGCACTCACCCCCAGTCAACTGATCTGGGTTTAATCCATCATCATTCTTTAGCTCACTCCGCCACCCCAGTTCAGACAGGTGTGGCCACCTCCCTCTGTGGGTACACAAGAAATTGAACTGGGGAAATTGCCATGTTGGCTTATTGCGTAGCAATAGTTATTGGGGGGAATATTGGGGTATCACCTGGTGGACAGCCACCAAGTGAGGGAGGGGGAGATGGGAGGGATATAGAATTGTATTACCATTTATTTGATGCAGGTTTTCGATTACACATGTTTGTTAGTTGTTGTATCCCTGAAATGCGAGAACGGTACATGCATACAGAATCCCGGTCATGGCTCACAAGGTAGAAACACGGCGCAGTGCCTACTATTGACCTGCGCCAATAAACCTATTGACCTGGAATGTCCGCGGTTTGAATAGCCCTAAGAAATGCAGATTAGTCCTTCAGTATATGAGACAGCACGTGACAGATATAGTTTATCTTCAAGAAACACACTTATCTCCTCCCTCTCCGTCTAAATTTGCGTCGACTTGGGGAACCCACCAATTCTTCTCCAACTACAGTACATATGCTCGAGGGGTAGCAATACCGATTAATCGAACAGTGCCGTTCACACACCTAGACACGTTTTCGGACCCGGGCGGCCGCTATTTAATAGTATTGGGAGCACTTGCAGGCCACAAAATTGCACTGGTAAATGTTTATGCCCCCGAACACTGACTAATTAGTCTTTATGAACAGTTACAGACGCACATAGACAGACTGTGACGGACCACATAGTATTAGGATGAGATTTAAACATCCTTTTAGACCCTCTCTTAGATAGCACAGCGAAGGCCCCGGCGAATAAACCCCGCTCCCGCAAGGTTATACAAGATATATGCCAGGACCACGACTTGGTAGACACATGGAGAGATCTTAATCCTTCCGACATAGAATACACCCATTATGCGCCACAACATAACACATGGGCAATACTTGATTACTGGCTGATCACTAGGCCAACTGTAGCGTGGGTTAACCATGTTAAGCATTTACCCCGTACTCTATCTGACCATTCTCCAGTTTCTCTTTCTTTACAACTTCCAGCAGAAGGGGGTTTCGAGAGGCAATGGAGGTTCCCCTCCACGGCACTGAAAGATCCAGTATTCCAAGAAGAACTATGCACAGCAATAGTGGATTATTTCGCTAATAATGCTGGGTCAGTTTCAACGCAGACAGTTCTTTGGGAGGCCTTTAAGGCGGTCATGAAGGGGGTATGCATATCCACACACACACCGGAGTATTGAGAGACTTAAGGAGGCGGCTGGCTAGACTTGAAAATGACCTCCACTTATTGGACAGGGAAAACATGATTGGGGACGACCGAGACAGCGTGAAATACATGCTCCGCAGAACGGAATTGCTGGCAGAATACACAGATGAGGCTGGCCAGGAAGCGTTATATCTAGGAAAGTATGCCACAGCTCGCAGATACGGGGAAGGGGAACGACCTGGCCACACCTTGGCGAGGCTTCTCAAACCCCGCTATACTTAGAATTACATTACCAAGTTGCGCGATGAAGACGGGCGATCATAGCGGGGAATACCGCTATTGGACGCAGACTCCTGGAATACTATACAGACTTATATACTACTAAGGTAGAAACCCACCCGGCCGAGATTAAGGAATATCTGGACGAGATTGCCATGGTATGGCTTTCTGATGCACACAGGAAGTTTCTGAGCGAGCCTTACTCGGTCGAAGAGATAGAACAGGCTATTGAAGCAATGGATGGTTCTAAAGCTCCCGGACTGGAAGGTTTCCTGGCATTTTTTACAAGACTTACAAAACACTCCTAGCCCCACACCTTTTGGAGGTCTATGCTGAAGCGTTGGACCCCGGCACTCTTCCACCCTCATTCAGGGAAGCGGTATTAGTGCTACTTCCTAAGCCTGGTAAGGACCCCTAGCAGTGCGAATCGTATCGTCCATTATCACTTTTGGATTTTGATCACAAAATCCTTGCCAAAATGATGGCGACTAGACTATCGCTTTTAATGGAACAGATTATAGCGCCTGCTCAATCTGGGTTCGTACGGTACAGATCCACTGCGCTCAACCTCCGGACCTTTTTTTCGGTAGTTAACAGAATAAACCCCTCCACGCCTGCCATCGGTGCCTTTTTGGACGCAGAAAAGGCGTTTGATTCTGTGGAATGGCCCTTCCTACATGCAGTGCTGGCCAAGATGGGTGTTCCAAAGAACTTTGCGGATCTGGTGCGACTACTCTATGCAGACCCATCAGCCCGCATCCGTTTCAATGGTACAATAACGAGACCATTCAAAGTGTCCAGGGGTACCAGACAGGGCTGTCCTCTGTCCCCCTTACTTTTTATAATTGCAATGGACCCCCTAATAAGGTACTTCCAGAAGGACCATCTTCACAGAGGTCTCCAATTTAAACATGGCCCGTACTAGTGACATTATATGCAGATGATGTGGCACTATATGTTAGGAAACCCGAAGATAATCTGCAACCGTTATTGATTGAAATAGAACGTTTTGGAGCATTGTCCGGCCTCAAAATCAACTGGGGTAAATCAGAACTGTTCCCCCTGACAGATATACAAAATCGCGAGTGCAGGGAATTTCCGATACAGTGGTGTGAAGCGGAAACCAAATACTTGGGAATTTATTTACATAGGGACCGAGAGCAGGTATTACGCTTAAATTACGGTCCGGCACTGAGCCGCTTACAGGCCCAAGTGGAACAGTGGGTTAAGTTGCCATTGTCTGTAGCCGGACGGATAGCCATTATAAAGATGGTGATCCTTCCTCGCTTTCTTTACTTATTCACTAACATCCCCATTCCGTTGACCAACCTATTTTTTTCACAACTCCGCACGCATCTCATAAAGTTGGTATGTGGAGGAAAACAGCCTAAAGTCAACTGGGATACTTTAACACTTCCATATGAAAGAGGGGGATTTGGGGTTCCGGACATGCAGCTTTATTTTTTAGTAGCACAGAGCGGATATGTATATCATTGGTTTCACCCTGATGCACGCATACCCTACGCCAAACCAGAGAGAGATTTAGCAGACCCCAGACCACTAAATGCAATGCTTCCGACTGGGATCCCGCGAGACCCACACGATATCCAACCACTATCCACTACTTGCTGGGCATGGAGAAAACTACTCATGAAAACAGGAGGATCAACGCAATATTCTCCGGCACTGCCGTTAGCGGCAAACCCCTGGCTTCCCCCTACGGTAGAAGCCGGAACCAAGCGCACCCTATCCCGACTGTGTTTAGAAACTATCGGAGACCTATTCCCTGGAGGCCATGTATTTTCTCGTACTGAAGATGCGCGATTCTTGTCCGCCACATTTATGGACCACTTCGTGCTGTTCCGTCTACAGAGCGCACTCAGAGGCTCGATATCAACTTATCCATTAGAACCGGCAGAGTTTAGTCCACTCACGTTAATAATCACAGACACCAGCGGATAGCACATAACATCTAGATTATACAAAGACAGCCTCGCGTTGATGCTTCAGCGAGATGATAAGGTCAGAGAAGCTTGGGCCGCTGATATAGCACAACCGCTCACGGATGACATCTGGAAAGGATGTTGCAAACAGATTAAACTAGTTTCATGTAATCACAGACAAACTATATCAATTCAAGATGCTTAGGAGAGCTTATGTCACTCCCCAACGAATGGTCAGGATACAGAGCGCTACCTTTACCCATTGCCCTAAATGTAATTTGCATGTGGCATCATTCCTTCACATGACCTGGTCCTGTAGTATAATAAGCGCTTATTGGCAAGAAATATACGGACTAGTGCAGTAGATGGTGGGAACACAACTAGCAACTTCACCTTTGATAGCATTGTTGGGCTATGTAGATTAGTTGCCTAAAGGCACACGTAGATTCGTGGCCATTGCTTTGATGCTGGCGAAACGAGAAATAGTACTTCGCTGGGGCACCAGGCAGAAACCCACGGCGAAGAGTTGGCTTAAGAGCATGACATACTGCAACACCACGAGCGAATTATACGCAGAATTACAACCGCCCACATCGCGGCCCAAGGATATTTGGCAACCCCTTAGGGAATACCTTCGATTACAAGAGACACCGGATACACCACCGAGCCAAGAGGGACAGGGAACTAGTCAGAACGCACAGGCCGAGGGGTGAAGTAGAGGAGCCTAAAGAAGTTGTAGAGATGCTTCGAGAGCCATGATGGCACTGGGCTGTCCACGGGGTAGTGGGACTGGGAAAGTAGGAATCACGAAACACGCTTCAAATAACCGCTAGCCAAAAGGGAGGTTTCGACTCATATGTACCTGTTTTATTGTTCTGTGTTTCTCTTCGAACCTGCGTGTATTTACCTGCATGTCTAAGCATTATAACTCTATGTACGTTGTTAATAAAAATGGTAAATAAAGTTAAAAAAAATATACATATATAATACCACTTTAAACCATCCCACATACTTCCACACAAAACACCACAATTCAATACCACGTAATTCTACACTACACAACATAAAACTTCACATAATACCACTCTTTGCCACATAATTACACTCCACATAATTACACTTTACTCAATACAACATAAATACACCCCACATAAATGCACTCCATGCCACATACCACCAGTCAACATAAATGCACTCCACACCATGACACAATTTCAGTAAGCATAATTTCCCTCAACACCACACAGTTCCAGGCCACAAAATTCAACTCCACACATTTCCAATACACACCACATAATTACACACCAAACAACATATTTTAACTACACAGCAACCCCATAACACACCAGGTACCTCCAATCCGCTCCACATAGTAACCCCACCTCAGCAGCAACTCAGCACCACCTGAGCACCAGCGCAGCATTAACAGCACATCACTCAGCACCAGCACAGCATCACTCAGCACCAGCACAGCATCTCCTCAGCACCACCTCATCAGTGCACCACCATCCATTGCAGCACCAGCACAACCCCACCACAGCACCACCCCACCACAGCACCACCTCAGCACCAGTGCAGCATCACCTCAGCACCAACTCAGTATCACTCACCACCACCTGAGCACCAACACAGCACCACCTGAGCACCACCAAACATCACTCCGCATCAGTGCATCAGCGCAGCACCACCTCAGCCTCAGGCCAGCACCACTAGAGCACCACCTCAGTATCTCCACAGCACCATCTCAGCATCAGCACAGCACCACCTCCTCATCAGTGCACCACCACTAGCGCAGCAGCAATTCAGCATCAACGCAGCACCACTCCAGCATCAGCGCAGCACCACCTCAGCATCAGCGCATCACCTCAGCATAGCACAAACTCAGCATCACCTAGACACCAGCTCAGCACCACCACCTCAGCATCACTCAGCACCAGCTCAGTATCACTCAGCATCACCTAAGCATCACCTCTGTACCAGCACACCACCATCTCAGCACCACGTCAGTCCGCCCTCGGAATCTGGCATCTGTTGATTCTCCCCTAGTGTCTGTCTGCTGCTCGTGTTGTAATTCAGAAACTGGTTCCCAACCTCCACTCCCCTGTTGTTTATGTCCCCCCCATAACAATTGTTTTTTATAACAACCAAGCATTAGAACAGGCAGGAAGAAGTTGCCAGCAGTGCTAGTACAAAAAAAACTAGAAGACATTTTTTATGTTAATTCTTTTTTAATCGGGTCGTTCAGTTGTATATAATGTCTTCTTGGTTTGTATGAAGGTAACAAAAATGCTTGTCACATTTATTATAACTTTTCAACATGATGCACAGCAGCCACAATGCCCTGCAACATAGCCAATAGCTCTGGCTACACACTTATAAGGTCCCAAAGGCAAGACCTATGGACTATGCAAATGCTTGCTTCACCATCTGTCCCTGTCAATTTCATTCAATTTAGTACATGTTCTGGCATTTAGAGAAGGGCGATTAATCGCAGAAGGGGGCATGTTTTTGTGTGCTCTGGTGCATAATTAGTTAACAGACCCTAGCCAAAGCACTTTAGTTAACATAGATGATAGTCTGTGCAAACCTTGCATTGAATTTCTCATTCCACACTGTTTTCTATGTTGGTGAGCGAGGTTAATTACTTCATACGGTGGCTCTTGGTCGAGGTAATTGTTGTCATACTCTGTGGTCAAAGTGGGGGGGGGAAGGTAGGGGAACTGTGTGAGGAGAATCAGAGGGCAGGAATAACTGAAGGATTGGTTCAGTGGGCGGAGTCAGAGCTGTCGCCAGAAAGAGCAAAACATCCCAATTGTTAGTATTAGTTTGGTAGTTCACTGACCAGTTACAGCTTATTCCTTTATTTAATTCAACCAACGGATACAAGTTTATTTAAGGTGTAGTATGAGTTATTGACATTAAAATACATTCACAAAGTGGGATATGGTTCCAATCACAGAATGTCCCAAATACTCTTAAAAGTGGAATCACAAGCCATTTGTCTCCGAGCCATGAAGTTTAGGTCATCAACACTTCTTCTCTCTTGTTCCACAAGAGCAGTTCAAACACGGATGGCAAAATATCCCAGTTTGCAAACGTTATCCACATAATTATGACTCTGCCATATTGGCCACATAATACATCATCTGCTGCATAATCTGACGATTTTAACAAAAAACTTGTTTGCAGTTCAAACGGATCAAAAGTTACAAACAAATGTGACTTGTGTTGCTGCGAAGTGGAGGGTCCTTTGTAAAGGTTGACTGGTCACCTTTCTCTGCTGCATTTGCATATTACACTAGTACTAATTAGGCAAAATCTATGCAGAGACTGTTAGTATGTGTAAAAATGTCAAAATAATAAAGTAGCAGAAAATGTACCACATTACACTGCACCCTTTTTTGCTGCAGAATTTTAGTCAACACTGCAACATAATTTTGTCCTCCACTGCTGCATAATTTCAGTGGTCCCAAAGCAGGCAGCACATGTTAAAAGTGCTTGTGCATGAAGCAGAGAGACCGTGAAGTTTGCGAACTTAGTTTGGTGTCCGTACAGATCCTGCATTGCCGATCCCAGGTGAGTTGCACTACTATTGCCGAAACAAGGTCAATGGAGGTACCAATGGGTGCATTGATGAAGATGAAAGCCATGATGAAGAGGAAAACTTAGTTCCTAATAACCTTGACCATTGACGAAACGATTGTCATCTTTCCATTGCTATAAGAATATCTGTTATTCTACATGAAAATGTTATTCTCATTTACATATGAATATATAGAAGGAGACATTCCCCATACGAGATATAAATAAGAATATTCAATAGACTCGTTATGTTCATGTAATACTGAGCCCTATAATCAGTCCATGTACCAAACAATTGAAGGTTGAATGAATAAGTATGACTGAGTAATAGGGCTGTTTCGTCATGTTCAATATGAAAGTACTTTTAATGAATCTGTTTGATGTAATTATTGAAATGTAGATTTATGATGAATGTTTTACTTCTTTTTTTATATAAATAGACTCCATTGCTAATTATGATCTGGGTTTCTGTATTTATACTTTAATGCCCTCATTCTATATTGTTGCCTAAGTATTTTCTCATACAATTGCTGTTATATCCCTGACTTAGGAACTTATCCCATAACAGGGTAACCCCCATATTTACACTTGGTACCAATGGGTGAGGCAGACTGGCCTCAAGGGTCCTGTGACCTCAGTGACAGAGTCACTGTCGCTCTAGGGTGTGCTGCTTCATAGTCCTACCCGCAAGACTGGAGGTGAACTTCAATATGAATTGTGGTAGACTGGCCTTCAAGGTTAACCCACACTTGCTGGCTCCAGCTGCTGGTGCTAAGACACCAGGGCTTCTAAGGTCTAGCATGGGAATGTGCTCCCTCAGGAGAGTGGTCTGGTGGACTGGTCATGAAGGCTGAGCCTGGTTCCTCAGTTCCAAATTTGGCAGCTCTGGCCATAGTGCACATACTGAGAGAAACAGGCACAGCCTTCAGCTACAACTCAATTATGCCCGCTATAAACACCTGGATGTGACTCAGTTCAAATTATGCACTAGACCAGAGTAATTTGCTGCCTGAAAAACAAGCATTAAAAATGCAATAGGTCACGCCTTTCATCAAGTTAAAGCCATTTGCTTTGCTATACAATACCATTAGGAAAGCAAATGGCTTTAACTTAATCAAAGGCGAGACTTATTGCATTTTCAATGCTTGTTCTTAGTATGTGGACGATCATTATGAATTATGAGGTGCTTGGAATACAAAAGTGCAGGTACTCGCTAGTCACTATCCTTAAGTACCTGTATGTGCACCCCTGCACAGAGAAGTATAGGGACTTTTCCCTTAAAATTAAAAAAATACATGTACTCAGTATCTGTGAGTAGACACTGGTTTAAAGCGCTGAGGTTAGGTCCATCTGTGTAGCGCACATCCACAATTTCCAATGGCCTTGTAGCGCTGTCTGTAATGACGTTTTCGGTACGGTTCTGGCACTCTTCCTCCCAGTATATCGGTGTGCCTACAGTGATGTGAATGATTTGAGTGTTGTTGGACGCGATGACATTGAGCCTTGAGCAGCACGTTTTCAGTTTGTAGTTTATTGGAAGTAAACGTGTGAGGGTCGACCTAGGTGCAAGGCAGCCAGACCCCTGCAGGATGCTCAGGATGTCAACATTAGACATATTTACGTAATGTACATAGAAATAATCTAAATGAAAACTATTTACGTAGGCAGCGGTTATCCGGAAAAACCATGCAGGACCTAGCCTTCCTGGACCTGTGTTGGACACCCCTTGAAAGCACGGACCCAGTGATTTGCATGTATTTTGACTGACCAAGTTCAAGTCATAACAGGTGACATTACATGCCCTTTGACCCCCAAATGACATCGCAGGGCTGAATCGTAGTGTTACCTTTAACCCCTCAATAACATCCTTTGTTTTTGTACTGAAAGGGTGATGGGGTGGAGGGGGGTCGGCAAGGTGTTGAAACTACAGGGAGTTCTGAACTCCCCTACTCTGTCCATGATTCCTGGGACCTGACGTTGCGAGGGCAGTGCCAGAGATACTGAAGGACTAGTGAGAGCGAGGGGTGTTTGTGTGTTTTGTGTGTGCCTGTTTGTGGGCGGAAAGTGGAAAAAAAAACAGCGATGTGGCGCTGTGAGCGGCAGCAGTTGGTCCCGAGTAAGGATTCACAGCGGGGACTGGATCTCAATATTCCTTCTCCTCTCAAGAAGCGCTGCCGCCTTGATGCAACAACGAGTTGGAGAGCTGCGCACAATAAGATGCGCGGCTGCCGGCCGCCATGATTCAATGTGTAAAAAAAAAAAAAACGAGTTGGCAAGCTGCGCACAATAAGATGCGCGGCCACCATGATTCAATGTATTAAAAAAAAAAAAAGCATTTACAATGACAATAGGTAAAACTCACGTAAATGCGAGACCTATTGCATTGTAAATGCTTGTTCTACAATGCACATACATGGTGCAATCCCAGAAGCACTGCCAGGCCTGCGGGTGGCGTCCTCCGTGCCCCCTGGCAGCAGCTCAGCTGGCTGAGAGCTCCTGCCCCGCCCGGGAATCCCCGCCTCTCCTCACCTCTATTCCCCTAGCAGGGAATTTCCAATTATACCATAGGTTTTATCATTTTTAGGGCGTTTGGCGGATTAAATGAGCGCAAGCAAATGGAGCGAAGCCGAGATCAGAGACACAATTTCGCTACCTGCTACCACACACCCACCTTGGTTGTACCTGCATCAGCCACGCCCTTGTATTTAACCAACCGCAGCTGCCTGCATCTTGTATTCCACCTTTGACCACTCCGGTTCCCCCACCTATAACCAAGTATTCCCCCCGCCACACCTACCAGTAACTTCCTGGTTGCCCTTGGCCAGCTGGCTGTGTGCAACACCCACTTTTTCCACACTTCTGTGCATTTAGCAACCCACCGGCCGCCCCACCTGGCTATTTATGTGTATGTTAATTTATATATTCGCGAAGGTGGCCCCAGGGGGTCGGAGAGCTTTACATTACATGAGAACCTTATAATCTGTCTCTAGTTACTGCACGCTCCCCTCAAATCCTGCAACCGCCACCAAACTGCCCCCTTCTACGCCCGGCTTTAACCTCCCGCCTTCAGTGTATATACTACTATAGATATTTGGAAACGGTAAGTTTAGATGCTGTCTGCACTATATCCACCAACGGACCTCGAAACGACAGGCGCATGACGGCAAATCTCTGGGTGACCAGGCCCCCCTCACCCGAGCGCCTTCATGAAACCACCCCCAGTGATAAAAGACAGAACTCCCTGGGCTGGCACAGTTATAACTCTTACTGCGACAGAGGCGGCGGCGAACGGCCCGTAGTAGGTGCGTCACGCCCCTCACATTCGACCGCATTCTACATATCCTCACCCATTTCTAAACTTTATTCCGGATTTTCTCTTTTCAGGGCGCCTAGTAATCTCTCAGCAAGACTTGTCGGCACTCTACAAAACGCCTGTAAAAATAAACGCTTTCGGATGTAGGGTCCGTTTCCCGCGAACGAGCAATAAACAACAACAACAGTTATGTGTCCGCTGTACATACCCACTGGTGTCTGGGTGAGGGAGGTGGTAACAGGAGCACGCCAAGGCGCATTTTAAACAAGCTGTCTGCGTTGTGCGAAAAATATAGTGCGTCCCAGCTAATGAAGGATTCCGTGTAACGCCACAAGTGAGATCCAATCCCGGTGGGCGGGGCCAAAAGTGGACAGGGCGGTAACAAGGAGGGACTAAGAAGCCTCCTTTTCAATCGTGAGCCAGCGTTTAGCATGGAGGATGACGCCAGCGAATGAAAAAGATGGGCGGGGCTTCAAGTCCGCCTCAAAAAGCTTCGGAATCCGTATCGATTCCAAGAAGCCCTCGCATGGCGAGAGCAGCGCATGTGCGCTGCTAACGCCAGGCGAGACCTAAAAAATGTAATAACTTCCAGGTAAAAGCAAACACTCATAGGGAATCTAAGATTAAGTAAAGCACATGAAATGTTAGGAGGAACAACATAGTTACCTTAACGCTTTTGCACTCATTATTCAGAAATCAATGAGTGTTTTAGCCTGAAAAGTTAAGGACATGACTAGAGGGCCCGGAAGGGACCCATTTTAATGCCCATTGCTTATATCCTTACAAAGCGTAAAGGAGATGAAAGAGAGGGTAAGAGCTGGTTCTTGAAGTCATGGTTTTCATTCAGAAAGTGGGGAGGAGCGAGAAGGACAGAAAGAGAGGGAATAAGAGGAAGAAAGAGAGGGGGCTGCTGACAGCGGCAGAGCAAGAGAAGTGGACACTGTCCTTGTCTTCTCTGGGCAAGAAAGAAGAGACTGAGTCCTTTTCCTCCTCCGTCCACCCCGCTTTTCCCTGAACGGCCGAGCCTCCTCTATAGGCTATTTCTGCCTTCCTGGGACTCATTTTTTTTTTTTTTTTTAAATAAAAAAGTAGGGGAACAGATTCTGTTAAATTGAAAAAGTAGGGGCACGCCGTGCCCTGCCGATCCCGCACACTTGACCACTGGTCGTGCTACAATGACCCAGCATTTGGATTTCAAAATGTGGTCACCCTAACGTCCGAAGCCTGCACTAACAGTAAATTTCCTTGCTTTCCTCTCATGCAGCATTTGGCGCTTTGCTTTCTTTTCCTGTGCACCGCTTTTTTCATCTGGTGCTTCTACTATTTCTACTATTCTCTGGCTCCACACTGGGCCTCTCGACCTCGGTGTCGTTCAGGGTCTACAATAAAGCTCCTTGCTTTCCCTGTGGGTAGGATCAACAGATTTTGCAAAGCAAAAACCAGGACAGGCCAGACATAAAAGTAGGACTAACGCCTTACTTCCATATCTGGCCTGTCCCATTTTTTGCAGAGCCAGGTAATATATACTACCTACTGGCGGTCTCCAGTAGGTAGTTATAGTTAGGACCTTGTTTCTATTCAAAAAGCATTTTTTCTTTTGCCAATATCTTTGGCGCCGTTTGACGAATCTTCGTGAAATTTACAAAACTAATGGCCTGCTCCGGTCAGCTCCTGTCTTGAAAGTTTCTGGGTGATTCATGTAGTGGGGGCCGAGAAAAGAGGGGGGTCCCAAAACGCGTTTTCTCCATATTAATTTCCATAGGAAAGTTTAGACAAGGCTACAGCCCGAACTGCTGAACGGAATTACACCAAATTTGGCAAAAAGATAGGTTTTAGTTCAGAAAGCGACTTTTTTTAAATGGTGTAAATCCGTTCAGTAGTTGCTGAGAAATTCATATATAAAAAAATATTAGTATCTGGTGCCCGCGGTGGATCCGCGAACTCTCTCGATCACGAGCTTGATTCTGATTGGCTGCCAACACTTCAAACCAAGAAGTGTTGGCAGCCATCTTGTGACTCGGTTGAACCGAGTTACAAGAAAAAAGGTAAAAAAAACAAGAAAAGGGGGCAGGGTAGAAACACCCTGACCCCCTAGGCCTGCTCAAGGGGTCCCGCAGGGAGCCGGAGGACCCAAAAAAGCATTTAAAAAAATTTTTGCGGCGGGATTCGTGTAGGGTCTGCGAATCCTGCCGAATTTAAAAAAAAAAAAAAAAAAAAAAAAAACAAAGCGTGGTCCCCCGTGCTTCATTTTCTTGAAGACCCCTGGGGCCAGGTCCCGGGGGCAATGCACAATTATTATGCGGGGGCCTGTGGGGGCCCCCGCAGCCCTGGGGACCACCACCTCCCCGGGACATGGTTAATAATATGCGGGGGCACGCGGCCCCCCACGCTGCCCCAGGGACCGCCACCTCCCCAGGGTATACATAAATTAAGGGCAGAGGTCCGTTGCGGACCCCCGGCCCCGGGGCCCACCACCTCCCGGGGCTTTAAATCTGTTGGGAGGGGGTCCGCGCGGCCCCCTCCTGGAGCCCTCCTTGGCCCTGGGGACCGCCACCCCCAGGGCCGGCTCCAGCAATGTCCCGGGGTGCCCACCCCGGGACATTGCAGTTTGCTATGGCAGGCGGGAGCACTGCTCCCGCCCTGCCATAGCAAACTTCTGCTTCGTTTAATGGAAGCGAGAGCAGGAAAACTGCTTGTTTCCATGAAGCGAAGCATAATTTCTTTTCGGCAAAGGGAGCTGCATGTCAGGAGCTCCCTCTGCCCAAAAGCAATGCTGGTTCCCGTATGAGGCGGGAACCCGGCAGGGACCCCGGGGGCCTTGGGGCTCCCACGCGGTCCCCAACAAAGAGGCCAAGCCCCGGGGATGGGGTCCCCGGGGCCAAAAATGGCCCGGCAAGGTGGCCACGACGCCCCCCTCCCTTTTCAATTTAATTTTATTTAAATTTTAAAAAACGTAAGGCCAGCCCCAGGGGATGGGGTCACTGGGGCCAGAATTGGCCTCAGGAGGGGGGCCACGCAGACCCACTCTAAAATTAAAAACAAAAAAGAAAGGCTGGATAGGCCCAGGGGGATGGGGTCCCATGGGCCAAAAGAGGCCCAGGGATAGAGGGCCACGCGGCCCCCCTTCCTTAAAAAAAAGAATTACATTTTTTTTTTAAATGCCAGGCCCCGGGGGATGGGGTCTTCGGGGTCGAAATCGGCCTCTGGAGGGGGACCTCGTGCCCCCCTCCCTTTTCAGTTTAAAATAAAAAAACAACAATGGCTCAGGCCCCGGGGGATGGGGTCCCCGGGGCCCAAAAGGGTTAAGGGAAAATGGGGCCACACAGCCCCCCTTCCTAATTTTTTTTTAAAAAAAGACACCAGCAACTTGCCGGAGGCCCCGCCCCCTCCCTGGACCACTCTGCAAACGCACCTCCTGGGGCGTTCTGGGTTGGGGGATTAAGTCCCCTTGAATCCTAAGTATCCTTAGGGGCCAACTAGCCCACCAGGTTCCTCCAGTAAGCCCTACACAGTGGGATTGCGGAGAGGCGGTCCGAGGCCACGCCCCTTTTTGCACCACTCTGCAAACGCGCCTCTTGGAGCACTGCTGGTGGGGCGATGAGGTCCCCTTGTGTCCTGAGGACTTCAGGACTAAAGTGGACTTCATACCCCAAGCAGCAGTGCACCAGGAGGCGCGTTTGCAGAGGGGTGTAAAAGGGGGCGTGGCCTCTGACCACCCTCAGCAATCTAACTGTGTGGCTCACTGGAGGTAACAGGAGGGCTAGTTGGCCCCAAGGGACCCTCAGGAGGCAATGGGACTTCATCCCCCAACCAAGAGTGCACCAGGAGGCGCGTTTGCAGTGGAGAAAGGGGGCGTGGCCTGTGTCCACCTCTCAGCAATCCCACTGTGTGCGGCTTAATGGATGTAACAGGTAGGCTAGTTGGCCCCTAAAGACCCCCAGCAGTGAAGGGGACTTCAATCCCCATCCAAGAGCGCGACAGGGAGCGCGTTTGCAGAGTGGTGGGCAAAGGGGGCGTGGCCTTCTATGAGAACTTAGGAATCCTTCTTTGTGGGACTTACTGGAGGAAATAGGAGGGGTAGTTGCCCCCCAAGGATGTCCTTGGGGGCCAACTTCCCCTCCTGTTACCTCTAGTAAATCCCATACAGTGGGATTACTAAGAAGTCTTCGGAGGCCACGCCCCCCTTTTCCCACCACTCTGCAAACGTGCCTCCTGGCACACTACTGGTTGGGGGATGAAGTACACTTTACTCCTGAGGGACTTTGGGGGCCAAGAAGCCTTCCTGGTACCTCCTGTAAGTACTACTCAGCGGAATTCCTGAGCGCTGGTTGGAGGCCCAGCCCCCTCTCTCCACCACTCTGCAAACGCGACTACTAGTTAAAGAAGCATTTGCAATGTAATAGGTCTCACATTTGCAAAATTTAGGGCTATGGGTGTAAATGTAAAAGTTTTTTACTAATGTTTTTTCGAGTGGAGTGGATGTACGTTGTGTATAGTGGAACTATGTGGATAGAAAGTATGTGGTATTTAGGGTATAGGAATTATGTAGAGTGGGATTATGTGTTATGGAGAGTAATTATGTGGTATGGTAGTCTGTGTTGTGGAGTGGTAACCTCAGGTTTAGTCTTCCTTGTTTCCATAGAAGCTAAACTATAAACTCAATGAGACAAAAAAAAGAAGGAATCACTGAGGAGCACTTCTGGACATAGTCGGAGGTATGAGCAGAGCCATTGGAATTATGCGACTGTTCAGCTGCCCCGATTTTCGCATAATTAGACATTTTCCGCATTTGCCACAATCCATCATCTGCTGCATAATCTGCAGATTTTAGCACAAAAAAACATTGTTTCTAGCTCAAACAGCTCAAACGTTACCAAAAATGCAGCAACAAGTGTTACAGCGTGGTGGAAGGCCCTTTGCAAACCTGGAATGGTCCCCTGTTACTTATTGCTAAATGTATGTGTTAAATTGGTATTAATGGTGCGCAACCCACTCTTGCCTCTTTCTGCATTTCTCTTGCTTCTTTGTGCATCTTTCTTCCTTTTTCTGCACTTCTCTTGCCTTTCTACACATCTCTTCCGCTTTCTGTACCTCCCTTCTTTCTGCACCTCGCTTGCTTCCTTCTGCACCTCGCTTGCTTCCTTCTACACCTCTTGCTTTCTTCTGCACCTCTCTTGCCTCTTTCTGCACCTCTTACCTCTTTCTGCACCTCTTACCTCTTTCTGCATTTCTCTTACCTCTTTCTGCATCTCTTGCCACTTTCTGCATCTCTTGCCACTTTCTGCATCTCTTGCCACTTTCTGCATCTCTTGCCACTTTCTGCATCTCTTGCCACTTTCTGCATCTCTTGCCACTTTCTGCACCTCTTGCCACTTTCTGCACCTCTTGCCACTTTCTGCACCTCTTGCCTGTTTCCGCACTTCTCTAGCCTCTTTCTGCACCAAACTTGCTTCTTTCTGCAGTTCCCTTGCTTCTTTCTGCACCTATGTTGCTTCTTTCTGCACTTCTCTTGCTTCTTTCTGTACCTCTCTTGCTTCTTTCTGCACCCCTCGTGCATCTTTCTGCACCCTCGTGCATCTTTCTGCACCCCTCGTGCATCTTTCTGCACCCCTCGTGCATCTTTCTGCACCCCTCTTGCTTTTTTCTGCACCCCTCTTGCTTTTTCTGCACCCCTCTTGCTTTTTCTGCACCCCTCTTGCTTTTTTCTGCACCCCTCTTGCTTTTTTCTGCACCCCTCTTGCTTTTTCTGCACCCCTCTTGCTTTTTTCTGCACCCCTCTTCCCCCTTTCTCCACCCCTCTTCCCCCTTTCTGCATCTCTGTTGCTTCTTTTGGACTTCTCTTGCCTCTTTCTCCAACCCTCATCCCTCTTTCTGCACCCCTGTTGCCTCTTTCTCCACCCCTCATCCTTCTTTCTGCACCCCTGTTGCCTCTTTCTGCACCCGTTCCTTCTTTCTGCACCCCTCTTGCCTCTTTCTCCAACCCTCATCCCCCTTTCTCCACCTCTGTTGCTTCTTTCTCCACCTCTGTTGCTTCTTTCTGCACCTATGTTGCTTCTTTCTGCACTTCTTTTGCTTCTTTCTGTACCTCTCTTGCTTCTTTCTGCACCCCTCGTGCATCTTTATACACCTCTTGCTGCTTTCTGCACCTCTCGCTTCTTTCTGCACCCCTCTCGCTTCTTTCTGCACCCCTCTTGCTTCTTTCCGCACCCCTCTTGCTTCTTTCCGCACCCCTCTTGCTTCTTTCCGCACCCCTCTTGCTTCTTTCCGCACCCCTCTTGCTTCTTTCCGCACCCCTCTTGCTTCTTTCCGCACCCCTCTTGCTTCTTTCCGCACCCCTCTTACCCCTTTCTGCATCTTTCTTCCTTTTTCTGCACTTCTCTTGCCTTTCTACACATCTCTTCCGCTTTCTGTACCTCCCTTCTTTCTGCACCTCTCTTGCTTCTTTCTGCATTTCTCTTACCTCTTTCTGCATCTCTTGCCACTTTCTGCACCTCTTGCCTGTTTCCTCACTTCTCTAGCCTCTTTCTGCACCTCACTTGCTTCTTTCTGCAGTTCCCTTGCTTCTTTCTGCACCTATGTTGCTTCTTTCTGCACTTCTTTTGCTTCTTTCTGTACCTCTCTTGCTTCTTTCTGCACCCCTCGTGCATCTTTATACACCTCTTGCTTCTTTCTGTACCTCTCTTGCTTCTTTATACACCTCTCGCTTCTTTCTGCACCCCTCTTGCTTCTTTCTGCACCCCTCTTCCCTCTTTCCCCACCCCTCTTACCCCTTTCTGCACCTGTTGCTTCTTTCTGCACCTCTCTTGCTTCTTTCTGCATCCCTCTTGCTTTTCTCCACCCCACGTCCACCTTTCTGCATCTGTTGCTTCTTTCTGCACTTCTCTTGCCTCTTTCTGCACCCCTCTTCCCTCTTTCTGCACCCCTGTTCCTTATTTTTCCACTTCTTTTGTTTCTTTTTGCGTCTCTTGCTTCTTACTGCCCCCCTTGTGCCTCTTTCACACCCCTCCTCTTTCTGCACCTGTCTTGCTTCTCTCTGCACCCCTCATGCTGCTTTCTGCACCCCTCTTCATGCACCCCTCTTTCTGCACCTCTGTTCTTTTTTTCAGCACTTCTTTTGTTTCTTTCTGCACCTCTCCTGCTTCTTTCTGCACCCCTCTTGCCTTTCTCCATCCCTGTTCCCCCTTTTTGCATCTGTTGCTTCTTTCTGCACTTCACTTGCCTCTTTCTCTACCCCTTATCCCTCTTTCTGCACCTGTTGCTTCTTTCTGCATTTCATTTGCTTCTTTCTGCACCTCTTGTGCCTTTCTGCACCCCTCCTGCCTCTTTCTGCAATTCTGTTCCGTCTTTCTGCACCCCTCTTGCGTCTTTCTGCACCCCTCTTGCGTCTTTCTGCACCCCTCTTCCCCCTTTCTTCATCTCTGTTGCTTCTTTCTGCACTTCTCTTGCCTCTTTCTGCACTTCTCTTGCCTCTTTCTGCACCCCGGTTGCTTCTTTCTGCACCTCTCTTGATTCTTTCTGCACTCCTCTACCCTCTTTCTGCACATCTGTTCCTTCTTTCTGCACATCTGTTCCTTCTTTCTTCACTTTTGTTTTTCTGCACCCCCTTGCCTCTTTCTCCAGCCCTCTTCCTTCTGTCTGCACCCCTGTTGCCTCTTTCTGCACCCCTGTTGCCTCTTTCTGCACCTCTGTTGCCTCTTTCTGCACCTCTGTTCTTTCTTTCTGCACCTCTGTTCTTTCTTTCTGCACCTCTGTTCTTTCTTTCTGCACCTCTGTTCTTTCTTTCTGCACCCCGCGTGCCTCTTTCTGCACCCCTCGTGCCTCTTTCTGCACCCCGCGTGCCTTTCTGCACCCCGCGTGCCTTTCTGCACCCCGCGTGCCTCTCTGCACCCCGCGTGCCTCTCTGCACCCCGCGTGCCTCTTTCTGCACCCCGCGTGCCTCTTTCTGCACCCCGCGTGCCTCTTTCTGCACCCCGCGTGCCTCTTTCTGCACCCCGGTTGCTTCTTTCTGCACCCCGGTTGCTTCTTTCTGCACCTCTCTTGCTGCTTTCTGCACCTTTCGTGCCTCTTTCACACCCCTCTTTCTGCACCTCTCTTGCTTCTTTCTGCACCCCTCTTGCCTCTCTCTACCCCTCTTCCCCCTTTCATCTCTGTTGCGTGTTTCTGCACTTCTCTTGCCTCTTTCTGCACCCTTCTTGCCTCTTTCAGCACCTCTGTTCCTTCTTTCTGCACCTCTCTTGCTTCTTTCTTCAACCCTTTTGCCTTTCTGCACCCCTCTTCACACTTTCTGCAACCCTCTTGCCTCTTTCTGCACCTTTGTTCCTTCTAGCTGCACTTCGTTTCTTTCTGCACCTCTCTTGCTTCTTTGTCCACCCATCTTCCCCCTTTCTTCATCTGTTGCTTCTTTCTGCACTTCTCTCGCCTCTATCTGCACCCCTCTTCCCTCTTTCTGCACCTCTTACTTCTTCCTTCACACCTTTGACCTCTTTCTGCACCTCTCTTGCTACTTTATGCACCCTCTTGCCTCTTTCTCTACCCCTCTTCCCCCTTTCTTCATCTCTGTTGCTTCTTTCTTCAACCCTTTCGCCTCTTTCTGCACCCCTCTTGCCTCTTTCTGCACCTCTGGTCCTTCTTTCTGCACTTCTTTTGTTTCTTTTTGCACCTCTCTGCTTCTTTCTGCACCCCTCTTGCCTCTTTCTCCACCCATGTTCCCCCTTTTTGCATCTGTTGCTTCTTTCTGCACTTCTCTTGCTTCTTTCTGTACCCCTCTTCCCCCTTCTGCACCCTTCATGCCCTTTTCTGCACCTCTCTTGCTTTTTCTGCACTTTTTTGTTCCTTTCTGCACCTCTCTTGCTCCTTTCTGCACCGCTCTTGCCTCTTTCTCCACCCTTGTTCCCCCTTTTGCATCTGTTGCTTCTTTCTGCACTTCTCTTCCTTCTTTCTGCACCCCTCTTCCCGCACCCTTCGTCTTTTTCTGCACCTCTTGCTTCTTTCTGCACCCATCTTCTTGCACCTGTTGCTTCTTTCTGCACTACTCTTGCTTCTTTCTGCACCCCTCTTGCTTCTTTCTGCACCCCTCTTGCTTCTTTCTGCACCCCTCTTCCCTCTTTCTGCACCCCTCTTCCCTTTCTGCCTCTCTCTTGCTTCTTTCTCTACCCCTCTTCCCCCTTTCTTCATCTCTGTTGCTTCTTTCTGCACTACTCTTGCTTCTTTCTGCACCCCTCTGGCCTATTTCTGCACTACTCTTGCCTCTTTCTGCCCATCTCTTGCTTCTTTCTGCACCCCTCTTGCCTCTTTCTCCACCCGTTACCCCTTTTTGCAACTGTTGCTTCTTTCTGCACTTCTTGTTTCTTTTTGCACCTCTCTTGCTTCTTTCTCCATCCCTCTTTCTGCATCTCGGTTGCTTCTTTATGCACTTATCTTGCCTCTTTCTGCACCTCTGTTCCTTCTTTCTGCACTACTTTGGTTTCTTTCTGCCCTTCTCTTGCTTCTTTCTGCACCCCTCTTGCCTCTTTCTCCACCCGTTCCCCCTTTTTGCATCTGTTGCTTATTTCTGTACTTCTTGTTTCTTTTTGCACCTCTCTTGCTTCTTTCTGCACCCTCTTGCCTCTTTCTCCACCCCTCTTACCCCTTTCTGCATCTCTGGTGCTTCTTTCTGCACTTCTGGTGCTTCTTTCTGCACTTCTGGTGCTTCTTTCTGCACTTCTGGTGCTTCTTTCTGCACCTCTCTTGCTTCTTTCTGTACCCCTCATGCCTCTTTCTGCACCCCTCTTCCCTCTTTCTGGACCCCTATTCCCTCTTTCTGTACCTCTGTTTCTTCTTTCTTCACTTCTGTTCCTTCTTTCTGCACCCTCTTGCCTCTTTCTCCACCCCTCTTACCCCTTTCTGCATCTCTGGTGCTTCTTTCTGCACTTCTGGTGCTTCTTTCTGCACCTCTCTTGCTTCTTTCTGTACCCCTCATGCCTCTTTCTGCACCCCTCTTCCCTCTTTCTGGACCCCTATTCCCTCTTTCTGTACCTCTGTTCCTTCTTTCTTCACTTCTGTTTTTTTCTGCACCCCCTTGCCTCTTTCTGCACCCCTGTTCCTTCTTTCTGCACTTCTGTTCCTTCTTTCTGCACCTCTCGCTTCTTTCTGCACCCCTCTTGCCTCCACCCCTCTCCCCCCTTTCTTCATCTCTGTTGCTTCTTTCTGCACCTCTCTTGCTTCTTTCGGTACCCATCGTGCCTCTTTCGGTACGCTTCTTCCCTCTCTCTGCACCCCTCTTGCCTCTCTCGGCACCCCTCTTGCCTCTGCCTCTCTGCACCCCTCGTGCCTCTCGCTGCACCCCTCTTGCCTCTCGCTGCACCCCTCTTGCCTCTCTGCACCTCTGTTCCTTCTTTCTGCACTTGTTTTTCTGTACCTCTTGCTTCTTTCTGCACCCTCTTGTCTCTTTCTCCACCCTCTTCATCTCTGTTGCTTCTTTCTGCACTTCTTGCCTCTTTCTGCACCTCTGTTGCTTCTTTCTGCACTACTCTTGCTTCTTTCTGCACCCCTCTTCCCTCTTTCTTCACCCCTCTGGCCTCCTTCTGCACCCCTCTTGCTTCCTTATGCACCCCTCTTTCCTCTTTCTGTACCTCTTCCCTTTTTCTGCTACCCTCTTGCCTCCTTCTGCATCCCTCTTGCTTCCTTCTGCATCCCTCTTGCTTCCTTCTGCATCCCTCTTGCTTCCTTCTGCATCCCTCTTGCTTCCTTCTGCATCCCTCTTGCTTCCTTCTGCATCCCTCTTGCTTCCTTCTGCACCCCTCTTCCCTCTTTCTTCACCCCTCTGGCCTCCTTCTGCACCCCTCTTGCGTCCTTATGCACCCCTCTTTCCTCTTTCTGTACCTCTTCCCTTTTTCTGCTACCCTCTTGCCTCCTTCTGCATCCCTCTTGCTTCCTTCTGCATCCCTCTTGCTTCCTTCTGCATCCCTCTTGCTTCCTTCTGCATCCCTCTTGCTTCCTTCTGCATCCCTCTTGCTTCCTTCTGCATCCCTCTTGCTTCCTTCTGCACCCCTCGTGCCTCCTTCTGCACCCCTCGTGCCTCCTTCTGCACCCCTCGTGCCTCCTTCTGCACCCCTCGTGCCTCCTTCTGCACACCTCGTGCCTCCTTCTGCACACCTCGTGCCTCCTTCTGCACACCTCGTCTCCTTCTGCACCTCTGTCCCTTCTTTCTGTACGTCTTTTGTTTCTTTCTGTCCCTCTCATGCTTCTTTCTGTACACCTCTTGCCTTTCTCCATCCCTGTTCCCCCTTTTTGCATCTCTGTTGCTTCTTTCTGCACCCCTCATCCCTCTTTCTGCACATCTGTTGCTTCTTTCTGCAATGCTCTTGCTTTCTGCACCCCTCTTTCCCCTTTCTGCACCTCTGTTCCTCCCTTCTGCACTTCTTTAGTTTCTTTCTGCACACTTTGTGCCTCTTTCTGCACCCTCTTCCCTCTTTTTGCACCCCTCTTCCTTCTTTTTGCATCCCTCTTCCCTCTTTCTGCACCTCTGTTGCTTCTTTCTGCACCCCTAGTGCGTCTATCTGCATCCCTCGTGCCTCTATCTGGACCCCCTTCCCTCTTTCTGCACCCCTCTTGCCTCTTTCTCAACCCCTCATCCTTCTTTCTGCACCCCTGTTGCCTCTTTCTGCACCCGTTCCTTCTTTCTGCACCCCTCTTTCCTCTTTCTCCACCCCTCTTGCCCCTTTCTGCACCTCTGTTCCTCCCTTCTGCACTTCTTTAGTTTCTTTTGCATCCCTCTTCCCTTTCTGCACCTCTGTTGCTTCTTTCTGCACCCCTAGTGCGTCTATCTGCATCCCTCGTTCCTCTATCTGCACCCCTTCCCTCTTTCTGCACGGCCCTTGCCTCTTTCTGCACGGCCCTTGCCTCTTTCTGCACGGCCCTTGCCTCTTTCTGCACGGCCCTTGCCTCTTTCTGCACCCCTCTTGCCTCTTTCTGCACCCCTCTTGCCTCTTTCTGCACCCCTCTTGCCTCTTTCTGCACCCCTCTTGCCTCTTTCTGCACCCCTCTTGCCTCTTTCTGCACCCCTCTTGCCTCTTTCTGCACCTCTTGCTACGTTCTGCACCCTTCTTGCCTCTTTCGTTACCTCCCCTTGCCTCATTCTCCACCCCTCTTCCCCTTTCTGCATCTGTTGCTTCTCTCTGCATTTCCCTTGCCTCTTTCTGCACCCAGCTTGCCTCTTTCTGCACCTCTGTTGCTTCTTTCTGCACCTCTGTTGCTTCTTTCTGTACCCCTTTGCCTCTTTCTCCACCCCTCTTCCCCCTTTCTCCATCTGTTGCTTCTTTCTGCACTTCTTGCTGCTTTCTGCACTCCTCATGACTTTCTGCACCCCTTTTCCTGCACCCCTTTTCCCTCTTTCTGCACCCCTCGTGCCTTTCTGCACCCCTCGTGCCTCTTTCTGCACCCCTTGTGCCTCTTTCTGCACCCCTCGTGCCTCTTTCTGCACCCCTCGTGCCTCTTTCTGCACCCTCGTGCCTCTTTCTGCACCCCTCGTGCCTCTTTCTGCACTGGTTTCTTTCTGCACCTCTCTTGCATCTTTCTTCACCCCTCTTCCCCTTTCATCTGTTGCTTCTTTCTGCACTCCTCTTGCTTCTTTCTGCACCTCTGTTGCTTCTTTCTGCACCCCTCTTCCCTCTTTCTGCACCCCTCTTGCCTCTCTGCACCTCTGTTCCTCCTTTCTGCATTTCTTTTGTTTTTCTGCACCCCTCACCAATTTCTGCACCTATCTTGCTTCTTTGTGTACCCCTCTTGCATATTTCTCCACCCTCTTCCCCCTTTCTGCACCCCTTTTCCCTCTTTCTGCACCCTCTTCCCGCACCCCTTGTGCCTCCTTCTGCACCCCTCGTGCCTCCTTCTGCACCCCTCGTGCCTCCTTCCGCATCCCTCTTCCCTCCTTCCGCACCCCTCTTGCCTCTTTCTGCACCCCTCTTGCTTCTTTCTCCACCCCTCTTGCTTCTTTCTCCACCCCTCTTCTCCCTTTCTGCATCTGTTGCTTCTTTCTGCACCCCTCTTGCCTCCTTCTGCACCCCTCTTGCCTCTTTCTGCACCTTTGTTCCTTCTAGCTGCACTTCGTTTCTTTCTGCACCTCTCTTGCTTCTTTGTCCACCCATCTTCCCCCTTTCTTCATCTGTTGCTTCTTTCTGCACTTCTCTCGCCTCTATCTGCACCCCTCTTCCCTCTTTCTGCACCTCTTACTTCTTCCTTCACACCTTTGACCTCTTTCTGCACCTCTCTTGCTACTTTATGCACCCCTCTTGCCTCTTTCTCTACCCCTCTTCCCCCTTTCTTCATCTCTGTTGCTTCTTTCTTCAACCCTTTCGCCTCTTTCTGCACCCCTCTTGCCTCTTTCTGCACCTCTGGTCCTTCTTTCTGCACTTCTTTTGTTTCTTTTTGCACCTCTCTGCTTCTTTCTGCACCCCTCTTGCCTCTTTCTCCACCCATGTTCCCCCTTTTTGCATCTGTTGCTTCTTTCTGCACTTCTCTTGCTTCTTTCTGTACCCCTCTTCCCCCCTTCTGCACCCTTCATGCCCTTTTCTGCACCTCTCTTGCTTTTTCTGCACTTTTTTTGTTCCTTTCTGCACCTCTCTTGCTCCTTTCTGCACCGCTCTTGCCTCTTTCTCCACCCTTGTTCCCCCTTTTTGCATCTGTTGCTTCTTTCTGCACTTCTCTTCCTTCTTTCTGCACCCCTCTTCCCGCACCCTTCGTCTTTTTCTGCACCTCTTGCTTCTTTCTGCACCCATCTTCTTGCACCTGTTGCTTCTTTCTGCACTACTCTTGCTTCTTTCTGCACCCCTCTTGCTTCTTTCTGCACCCCTCTTGCTTCTTTCTGCACCCGTTCCCTCTTTCTGCACCCCTCTTCCCTTTCTGCCTCTCTCTTGCTTCTTTCTCTACCCCTCTTCCCCCTTTCTTCATCTCTGTTGCTTCTTTCTGCACTACTCTTGCTTCTTTCTGCACCCCTCTGGCCTATTTCTGCACTACTCTTGCCTCTTTCTGCCCATCTCTTGCTTCTTTCTGCACCCCTCTTGCCTCTTTCTCCACCCGTTACCCCTTTTTGCAACTGTTGCTTCTTTCTGCACTTCTTGTTTCTTTTTGCACCTCTCTTGCTTCTTTCTCCATCCCTCTTTCTGCATCTCGGTTGCTTCTTTATGCACTTATCTTGCCTCTTTCTGCACCTCTGTTCCTTCTTTCTGCACTACTTTGGTTTCTTTCTGCCCTTCTCTTGCTTCTTTCTGCACCCCTCTTGCCTCTTTCTCCACCCGTTCCCCCTTTTTGCATCTGTTGCTTATTTCTGTACTTCTTGTTTCTTTTTGCACCTCTCTTGCTTCTTTCTGCACCCTCTTGCCTCTTTCTCCACCCCTCTTACCCCTTTCTGCATCTCTGGTGCTTCTTTCTGCACTTCTGGTGCTTCTTTCTGCACTTCTGGTGCTTCTTTCTGCACTTCTGGTGCTTCTTTCTGCACTTCTGGTGCTTCTTTCTGCACCTCTGGTGCTTCTTTCTGTACCCCTCATGCCTCTTTCTGCACCCCTCTTCCCTCTTTCTGGACCCCTATTCCCTCTTTCTGTACCTCTGTTTCTTCTTTCTTCACTTCTGTTCCTTCTTTCTGCACCCTCTTGCCTCTTTCTCCACCCCTCTTACCCCTTTCTGCATCTCTGGTGCTTCTTTCTGCACTTCTGGTGCTTCTTTCTGCACCTCTCTTGCTTCTTTCTGTACCCCTCATGCCTCTTTCTGCACCCCTCTTCCCTCTTTCTGGACCCCTATTCCCTCTTTCTGTACCTCTGTTCCTTCTTTCTTCACTTCTGTTTTTTTCTGCACCCCCTTGCCTCTTTCTGCACCCCTGTTCCTTCTTTCTGCACTTCTGTTCCTTCTTTCTGCACCTCTCGCTTCTTTCTGCACCCCTCTTGCCTCTACCCCTCTCCCCCCTTTCTTCATCTCTGTTGCTTCTTTCTGCACCTCTCTTGCTTCTTTCGGTACCCATCGTGCCTCTTTCGGTACGCTTCTTCCCTCTCTCTGCACCCCTCTTGCCTCTCTCGGCACCCCTCTTGCCTCTGCCTCTCTGCACCCCTCGTGCCTCTCGCTGCACCCCTCTTGCCTCTCGCTGCACCCCTCTTGCCTCTCTGCACCTCTGTTCCTTCTTTCTGCACTTGTTTTTCTGTACCTCTTGCTTCTTTCTGCACCCTCTTGTCTCTTTCTCCACCCTCTTCCCTCTTTCTTCATCTCTGTTGCTTCTTTCTGCACTTCTTGCCTCTTTCTGCACCTCTGTTGCTTCTTTCTGCACTACTCTTGCTTCTTTCTGCACCCCTCTTCCCTCTTTCTTCACCCCTCTGGCCTCCTTCTGCACCCCTCTTGCTTCCTTATGCACCCCTCTTTCCTCTTTCTGTACCTCTTCCCTTTTTCTGCTACCCTCTTGCCTCCTTCTGCATCCCTCTTGCTTCCTTCTGCATCCCTCTTGCTTCCTTCTGCATCCCTCTTGCTTCCTTCTGCATCCCTCTTGCTTCCTTCTGCACCCCTTGTGCCTCCTTCTGCACCCCTCGTGCCTCCTTCTGCACCCCTCGTGCCTCCTTCTGCACCCCTCGTGCCTCCTTCTGCACACCTCGTGCCTCCTTCTGCACACCTCGTCTCCTTCTGCACCTCTGTCCCTTCTTTCTGTACGTCTTTTGTTTCTTTCTGTCCCTCTCATGCTTCTTTCTGTACACCTCTTGCCTTTCTCCATCCCTGTTCCCCCTTTTTGCATCTCTGTTGCTTCTTTCTGCACCCCTCATCCCTCTTTCTGCACATCTGTTGCTTCTTTCTGCAATGCTCTTGCTTTCTGCACCCCTCTTTCCCCTTTCTGCACCTCTGTTCCTCCCTTCTGCACTTCTTTAGTTTCTTTCTGCACACTTCGTGCCTCTTTCTGCACCCTCTTCCCTCTTTTTGCACCCCTCTTCCTTCTTTTTGCATCCCTCTTCCCTCTTTCTGCACCTCTGTTGCTTCTTTCTGCACCCCTAGTGAGTCTATCTGCATCCCTCGTGCCTCTATCTGGACCCCCTTCCCTCTTTCTGCACCCCTCTTGCCTCTTTCTCAACCCCTCATCCTTCTTTCTGCACCCCTGTTGCCTCTTTCTGCACCCGTTCCTTCTTTCTGCACCCCTCTTTCCTCTTTCTCCACCCCTCTTGCCCCTTTCTGCACCTCTGTTCCTCCCTTCTGCACTTCTTTAGTTTCTTTTTGCATCCCTCTTCCCTTTCTGCACCTCTGTTGCTTCTTTCTGCACCCCTAGTGCGTCTATCTGCATCCCTCGTTCCTCTATCTGCACCCCCTTCCCTCTTTCTGCACGGCCCTTGCCTCTTTCTGCACGGCCCTTGCCTCTTTCTGCACCCCTCTTGCCTCTTTCTGCACCCCTCTTGCCTCTTTCTGCACCCCTCTTGCCTCTTTCTGCACCCCTCTTGCCTCTTTCTGCACCCCTCTTGCCTCTTTCTGCACCCCTCTTGCCTCTTTCTGCACCTCTTGCTACGTTCTGCACCCTTCTTGCCTCTTTCGTTACCTCCCCTTGCCTCATTCTCCACCCCTCTTCCCCTTTCTGCATCTGTTGCTTCTCTCTGCATTTCCCTTGCCTCTTTCTGCACCCAGCTTGCCTCTTTCTGCACCTCTGTTGCTTCTTTCTGCACCTCTGTTGCTTCTTTCTGTACCCCTTTTGCCTCTTTCTCCACCCCTCTTCCCCCTTTCTCCATCTGTTGCTTCTTTCTGCACTTCTTGCTGCTTTCTGCACTCCTCATGACTTTCTGCACCCCTTTTCCCTCTTTCTGCACCCCTCGTGCCTTTCTGCACCCCTCGTGCCTCTTTCTGCACCCCTTGTGCCTCTTTCTGCACCCCTCGTGCCTCTTTCTGCACCCCTCGTGCCTCTTTCTGCACCCCTCGTGCCTCTTTCTGCACCCCTCGTGCCTCTTTCTGCACTGGTTTCTTTCTGCACCTCTCTTGCATCTTTCTTCACCCCTCTTCCCCTTTCATCTGTTGCTTCTTTCTGCACTCCTCTTGCTTCTTTCTGCACCTCTGTTGCTTCTTTCTGCACCCCTCTTCCCTCTTTCTGCACCCCTCTTGCCTCTCTGCACCTCTGTTCCTCCTTTCTGCATTTCTTTTGTTTTTCTGCACCCCTCACCAATTTCTGCACCTATCTTGCTTCTTTGTGTACCCCTCTTGCATATTTCTCCACCCCTCTTCCCCCTTTCTGCACCCCTTTTCCCTCTTTCTGCACCCCTCTTCCCGCACCCCTTGTGCCTCCTTCTGCACCCCTCGTGCCTCCTTCTGCACCCCTCGTGCCTCCTTCCGCATCCCTCTTCCCTCCTTCCGCACCCCTCTTGCCTCTTTCTGCACCCCTCTTGCTTCTTTCTCCACCCCTCTTGCTTCTTTCTCCACCCCTCTTCTCCCTTTCTGCATCTGTTGCTTCTTTCTGCACCCCTCTTGCCTCCTTCTGCAGCCCTCTTGCCTCCTTCTGCACCCCTCTTGCCGCCTCCTGCACCCCTCTTGCCGCCTCCTGCACCCCTCTTGCCGCCTCCTGCACCCCTCTTGCCGCCTCCTGCACCCCTCTTCTCCCTTTCTGCACCTCTGTTCCTTCTTTCTGCACTTATTTTGTTTCTTTTTGCCCCTCCAATGCTTCTTTCTGCACCTCTTGCCTCTTTCTCAACCTGTTCCCCCTTTTTGCATCTGTTGCTTTTTTCTGCATTTCTCTTGCCTCTTTCTGCACCCCTCTTTCCTCACCTCTGTTGCTTCTTTCTGCACCCCTCGTGCCTCTTTCCGCACCCCTCGTGCCTCTTTCCGCACCCCTCGTGCCTCTTTCCGCACCTCTCGTGCCTCTTTCCGCACCTCTCGTGCCTTTCTGCACCCCTTGTGCCTCTTTCTGCACCCCTCTTCCCTCTTTCTGCACCTCTGTTGCTTCTTTCTGCACCTCTGTTGCTTCTTTCTGCACCTCTGTTGCTTCTTTCTGCACCTCTGTTGCTTCTTTCTGCACCTCTGTTGCTTCTTTCTGCACCTCTGTTGCTTCTTTCTGCACCTCTGTTGCTTCTTTCTGCACCTCTGTTGCTTCTTTCTGCACCTCTGTTGCTTCTTTCTCCACCCCGCTTCCCCTTTCTGCATCTCTGCCTCTTTCTGGACTTCTCTCGCCTCTTTCTGCACCTCTGTTGCTTCTTTCTGCACTTCTCTTGCTTTTTTCACCACCTTTCTTCCTTTTTCAGGACTTCTCTTGCTTTTTTCTGCATTTTTCTGGCTTCTTTCTGCGCTTTTCTTCCTCTTTCTGTATATGTTCTACCTATGTAGGCATAGTTAGAAATTAGCATTTAAAAAACCTTAGACATTCACTGAAAAAAACACAGGTTTCAGGGACGTTATAGTTAGGCTTGTTATATTCCATATAGGTACCCTATATAGGCGCAGGTAACATTGCAACCTTTCACCTATATTCTTCCCTACATTAAATACATAACGGTTCTTAGGCACTGACCTTTTACCTAGATATGACACGGCATTCAGAACGCGGGTTTTTCCCTGGTTCGATTCTCATACATTATGCATGAGGCTTCTTGGAAGCACGGCAGGACTAACAGTAGGGTCACCATCTCCTGTATAATATCTCTGTATAAAGTTCAGGCCCATCATCCTTTAGGCCGACACAGTAACACAGCAGGGTAGAACCCCTGGGGAGACCTATGGGTATATATACAGCACTGTGACTTCCCGGCTGACACACTGACCAGAGACGCTGAGGTTCCTGCATGCAGACACTCCAGCTAGCAGTGGTCTAACATCCCTCGCGGGGTGTCCAACTCGAGACCAGGATGGGGTCCCACATTCTCTAACTCTCAGGTAATGGGGTTGACTAGATCCTAGACGGATTCTTGGCATAACACCTACATAGATGCTAGGTACATTTAGGTACACCTAGTTAGGGAGGCATCGTAGGAGTACGCACTTTTTATCATGTGTTTTAGGTACATGTATATATTCATGATTTCTGCAAGATGGTAGAACTTTATCATCCCTTTACTTTTGTAATATTGCTAATCGTATATCTCTACTCCTGTCTAATGGTTGTTTGCAGCTCATCTATGCTACACTAGAATAACAACTGTTCAATAAATCCTTATTGACAAACGCCCAGTATGGTTATTCTGTGTACCTCTGAGACAAACTAAGTGAGCACGAGTGACTGAGCCAAAGGTAGTATATTGTTTCCACGATCCAGGGGGATCAGGGTTGTCATGTTCCGAGGTTGCCAAGAACTAGTCTCTCCCCGATAAGAGGAGACTCTAGTGGCACTGTGAGCTAGCTGATACAGACAGGCTAACGTATCTGGTGGGGGTGCACAGAATCAATCCGCCACCAAACCCACAGTTTATGTTATCCGAACGCGCAGATCCTGTATAGGATATATAGGAACTACACGACATGGCGCCGTGTGAGAAGTTGGCCTGGTATATGCTGTTCACTAGTTAAAGTGGACACCTTGCACCAGTACAATTCGACTCTTATGGTAGGTAGGTTTAAGACAACCTTTATAGAAAGCTATCCTAGTGGTAGCTGTGGAGAGCAGCCTTCAGGCTAAGTCTTGGAGGAATGTAAAGCAGCTTGTTTTACCACACAATCTCTTGAATCACCAAATGAAAAGACACCACACAGGTATATATATCAAATATATATGTATTTATTACTAAACAACTCTCTACTAATCTCTTGTGAGATTAGAAGACAGGAACATATGCATAAATCAACGTTTCACAATAAATTAAGCACAAATATGGCTGGGGCCCTAGGGGCGTACCAGACCATATACTAAAAAAGAGACTTAAGAACAACGACTTGCAAGGGCCTTCAGAAGTGCTGGGGCCTCACGAAACCACCCAAGGCAGGTAAGTAAAGGACCCACGGTGGACGCGTGCAGTGCGTGAACACAGGCGCGGATCGCCGTAGACTTCAATGGGGCAAGTCGCGGTTGGAAATTAAGAGTTTAAGGGCACTTCGGGAGTAGCTACAAGCAAGTCACTTGCAGGGTAAGTAGTTCTAGGGCCAACACCCACAGGAGCACCGTAGTGCTGGAGTTACCTCACCCAGGGAAGCCGGGTGCATAGGTGTCCTTTGGTGTCGGGTCGCGGCGTCGTTTTCAATGGGAGCCAAAGAAGACTTGCTGCTTGTGAAGACAGGAGAAGTGTCCGGTGGAATCCAAGCCTGGATTCGGAAGAAGGAAGACCTGAAAGCAGAGGGGACAGTGTTCAAAGTCACTGGGCAGTGACCCGGGGCAAGGAAGATGAATGCCCACCGTAGTCGACAGATTCAGGTCGTTCACGGGTGTCTTGACTCTTTGGCCACGAGGTCCAGGAGGCGTCGAGGACGACCAGGAGCTGGATTCGGCGTGTCCCACGAAGTCTGCAGCTGACTGCGGTGTCGGCGACCCGATTGGAGCCAACAAGCCTTGGTAGCAGCAAGTCTCGTGGAAAGCGTAAAAAGTCAATGGTGCAGACCAGCAAGGTCTGGGGAACTCACCCAGCGAGGGTAAGTCAGGGCAGGCCTGGAGCAACCAGGGGAGCCCTTTGGTTCTGTAGAAAAGTCTTCAGGGGACCCACAAGTCGGCTGGCAAGGGATCGCGAAGACGCCTCGGGAGGATTCCTTCAACAGGGGCCCACGGTCACTCGGGATGGGGTAGGCCTCTGATCTTCGGAGGGATTCCTGCTAGAAGGGGTTGCACTCGGCAATAGTGCACAGTACCCAGGGACTGCGGTTCCTCGTCACTCGTGGGGTCCACTGGCCTCAGCTTTGCTGGGGACTCACGATGGCCTTGGAGAAGTCAGGAAATCCTCGTCTTGGGCTGCAGGGACCTCGGGCTCCGGCGGGAGCGGCGTAGTTTGCGACCGTCGTTTCAGTTTTTGGTGCCTGCCAAGCAGGGGAGTCACTCCTTGACTCCAAGGGAGATTCTTCAGTCTTCCAGAGGTAGTGGAACGTCGAAGGGCCAGGATTCTTCTTCAGAGTGTCGTCCAGGGATATCTAGTTTGCAATGGCAAGGGTTCCCTACCTTATACTAAAAAGGAAGGGAGGGACTAGCTCTAAGACCCCACCTATGGGAGGGTCAGGGAAGTGGGTGGCTACACCCACTTCCCTTTGTCCAGTTTCGCGCCAGAGCAGGGGCAGGTAGCCCCTGAGCCGGTTTGAACTGGGGTATGCACAGAGGAGCCTTTTGCTCCCCCAGTGCAGGACTTCAAAGCACTCTAGGAGCGCACCCACCCAGCCCCAATACACTAAACCCTGTCAGGGAGGTGGTCACACCTCCCTGGGACAGGATACCTATTGTTGGGCTTCCTCCACTGCGAGTGTTGGTCATCAGCAGGAGGGCAGCCCCGTGTCTGTGACTGGTGGCATCCATTTTGTGATGCCAGGGCTCTTCAGGATTCTACCGCGTTTGCACAGTAGGTACATGTCTATCCCTCTAGAAGGGTGGAATGCTACCCCCGCCGCCAGAACTGGCGGGGGGGGGTAGTATTCCAAGATGTTTGACACCAAACACGACATGTTTCTGTGCAGCCATCCCAAAGTTAGCATTTAACGCGAGGTTATAATGCGCTTAAGAGTATATGGTCAGGCTGCACTACAAACAGCATCAGAGAGGGGTCTCCGAATGCTGCAGAGGGGCTCTCCTCATGCAGGGGCACCCTCTCACATAGGAACCAAGCACTCTGCCTTCAGGATTGATAAGGCCTGCCATAGGAGTGACTAATAGGTTTATATGTGTGTATCTATGTAGTGATATAGGTAGCCTATATCACAGTAAGGGGTGCATGCACCACCTTACCCAGGCTGCAGTAGCAGACCTGTGGTGTCAGATTTAGTCTGCTTCCCAGGGGTGGCATAATACATGCTTCAGCCCCTGGTAGGCCTGTGAAGTACCTATGCCCTTGGCACCTAAGGTACCATATACTAGGGACTCATAAGGTACCACAGTATCCAATCACTAGTGCACCTAGAGTGCACTCCAAGTCGTTTAGAGAGAACAGAGAGGCTGGGGCCCTGATTGGCAGGGTCCCAGCCTGACCATAGCCAGAAACCAGTGTAAACGTCAGAAAAAAAGTGGGGGCAACATAAGAGGCAGATCCTACTCTCCTACACGCCGCCAACGGTGGTTGGGTACTTATTTTACAGTAGAATCTGAGTAGTTCAGTCGTGCTATTCTCAGAGACCCCTACTCACAAAACACCAGAGACGTCTGGAGTGGCCACAGCTGAGTAGGCTAAAAAATCCCATTTATTGGCTGTTGGTTAATCAAGCTTCAAGGACACATTGTTCCTAAATTGTGCAAAAACACCTTATCTTAGTTCCCTTGAAAAACTTCTTCTTTACAAAATGACTGAGGACAGAGATAACGGAAGAGTAGATCTACACCTCTCAGCCGGAGAAGAAGATGCAGACGCAATACAAATTGCAGAAATTTTAGAAATACAGTCACCCTGAGACTGCTAGAGAATGGTTTATCATCTAGGGTGGCGTAATAGTTTTCGTGATTGAGGCACACGAATCAAACAGAACAGAGGTATTTTATTAGTGGGTTACATTCCCAGCAGCAAATGCAAGAACAAAAACATTTCACTCCTACACAGAAGGAGATGCACCAGCGGAATATTGTCTGTTTGAGGACATTGAGGTTCCCCTCACGTACCAGGAACATTTATACTGGTTTAAAGGCGCCCTACCCCATACAAGAAGAAGAGTAAGACTCGGCCCGCTTGGAGGAGAAGGGGCAACATGGCCGATATTAGCAGCCTACACACCACATCCTGACATTGACACAATGCCACCAGGAGACTTGCTCATACAACAAAGATTTAATTAAAATCTATAGGAACTTGACGCAATTAGTCATGAGGACATTTACAGTCCAACCAGCAATAGTTGCAACAAATGGAACTCAAATTCAGGGTACAGCAACTCAAATTACACCACAAGCATTACACGCGGTAATGGGTAAAATGCCCATAAAACGTGAACAAATACCATTCTGGGTAGCTCAGAAAATAACGCAGCTAGAGGCAGTATTCCTGAATACTACCCCGTATGAAAAACACAGAATGCTAACAATCTGCTTGCCCATAGGGATAACACCACAAGTAGAGGATTGTACCACTTGGGGTACAGTCTTTGCTGCCATTTATACCAGAACTCATGGTATCCCGTCATTAGCAGTATTACCTGATGTATTGAGACAAATACAAAATGAGTACAGAGCAGAGCCTGCCCTAAACTTAGGGATGAAGTTACTAGGTAACTATGCCCTGGTATCAGCCATAATACTAGCTAGCATTAAGGGGCAAGCAGCTCCAGTGGCTATCCGCCAACGCCGAAGGGAGTTCAATCCTTTAGAACAAGAACACGGACTACCAAAAATAATTGAAACTGCATATGCAGAAATAGGCAGAGACAGTTTGGGTGGGAAAGCTCTAAAACCACAACTGATGTGCAGTCCTGAAAAGGACACTTCCAAGCAGACACCTGCTTCAACTAAGAAGAAGTGGGACAATAAAAAACAACAAAACTTTAAAGGAAATAGATCTCAATCCCGAGGTAGATCTCCTCCACAGGAGCCCTCCGAAAAGAGGTACAACCTTAGGAATAGGGATAATATTAGGAAACCTGACAGGTATCAGGATACTGATACACGTTCGTCCCGTTCCTTTCAGGGTTCATCAAAAAACTCCGAGAGGGAAGGACGGTCAGACAGACAAGAAGAGCGTACAAAGTCCAGAGACAAGCAGCACGCTCAAGTTTGCACTTTTAAAAAAGAAGAGAAGCCAAAGCAAAAGCCACAGTTCAAAAAGAAGAAGGTTGCAGGTCTAAAGATCAGACATGCCCAGAATTCTGAGGACTCGACTACTGAAAGGGGAATGGGCTCTGACGATGCTAGACAGTGCGGCAGAAATAACAATAGCTCGCCAGAACCTGATGGAATTTCTGGTGACAGCGGACTTGAATGATTATATCACAGTAGAAACACCCGATACTAGGGTAAGTGTCCCACATAAAGAATATGAAATAACGCTCCAAATGGAGGGGGACAAATGTAGAACAGTGAGAGGTGTCTTTTGGGAGAACCTGACGTTTGGCTATGATATTTTATTAGCTGAACAAGATTAGCCGCCAGCATTCGTCATGGATTGCCCTAAAGGAGAAACGATAATTCTTCCGGCCTTCTCAGACCATATTCCCAGGCACTTGCAACACACACATGCGCAGGAGTGGGCGGTAACCCAGGCTCCAGCATTATACAAAAACCATGTTGGATGGGATGAGGATTCAACCCACCACATTATTCCTTTAAAAAATACTCCAACTGCACAGAGGCAGTATCCAATAAAGCAAGAAGCTAAAAAAACAGGTCAGGGAGATCTTAGATCAACTTGAATACCAAGGGGTGATTGAAACTTGCACCCCACCAATGAACAATCCTTTGTTTCCTGTCATGAAACCCGACAATTCATATCGTCTAGTTTTAGATTACAGACATTTAAACACTTGCACTAAGACATTTGCAGTCCAAAATGCACACAGTGCCGCATTAATGAATAACATTGTGCGGAAAAAATATAAAACAACACTTGATATCTCAAATGGATTTTTCTGCCAAAATATAGCACCTGAAAGCAGGTATCCGACAGCCTTCTCAGAGCTAGGGCCTCAACGGCAATTTTGTCGACTCCCCCAAGGGTATAAGAACAGCCCAGGGTTGTTTTCGGCTAGAGTAACTGAGTTACTTCAAAATTTGGATGAAGAGGCATTGTCCTATGTGGATGATATTTATCTAACGGACGATGACCTAGAGGAGCACTTGAACAGAGTGAATACCATCATTTTGGGATTTGCATCTGAGGGCTACAAATTCAACTTTAAAAAAAATCAAAAATTGCCCACCTCAGTGTCCTGTTTTTAGGATATGAGCTTTCAAGTGAAGGAAAAAGCCTGGCAGCCAATTTTTTAGAAAAATGCGCGCAGCTCCAACCTCCAAAATCATTGAAAAATTTACAGTCAATTCTGGGATTTCTAAATTTTGGTAGAACATACATTTTAGATTACGCAGAAAGAGTAATACCTTTCTACGATTTAATAAAACCTGATTTTTCAGTAAAACAATGGACACAGGAACATACAGATACACTTCGTTCCTTGCAAGCTGACATGATAGCTTCCAAACACTTACTGACATGCGTAAACGTACGCAACCTGGTGATCCGTATAGTTGCGGGTCAATCTGGGTACACCTATCTGACATATAATGAAGGTGAAACAGTACCAATTGCATACAAATCACATTTGTACACAAATGCTGAGATGCACTTCGCAGCTACAGAAAAGATTCTGACAGCAGGACAGACTGCTGTAGTGAGAGAAAGAGCACTGGCTCAGGGGAAACGAATAATAGTAGTGACTCCAGTTCCAGCCTTAGAGGCTGTGACAAAGGCAAGCGTTCCTAATGCTAAAGCCTTACATCCGAGATGGATACAATGGGCAAATTCTCTCACTGCAACAGATGTAGAAAACAGGTACGACCCAAATTTAAAGACACAAGCATTCCTGCAATACGAACAAGAATGTCTTCTACCAAACGAAATAATGCCTCTAGATCAGTATGAATATATAATTTACACTGACGGATCAGCTCAACCGGCCATAGGAAGTAAGCAACAATATAGCGCAGCATGTGCAATTGTTAAAGGTCGCATGCGGGATGGAAAGTTCCACCCAAGTTGCACAAAATCGCAATCTCTAGGAGACTGCACGGCACAGCTGGCAGAATTAAAAGCCCTAATACTGGTACTAGTGAATACGGATCGAGAATTCCCCACACTAATTGTGTGCGATTTCTTTTACTGTGTGCAGTCTTACAATGAATATTTACAGCACTGGGTTCAAAATGGGTTCAAAGATGCAAAAGGTGGCACAATTAAGCATAAAATGCTATGGGAACAGGTAGTGGAGTTGAAAACCAAACAACCGAGAGCTCACGTGATACATACACTGAGTCATCAGCGTGATGGCGTTCACGTTGAAGGGAATTCATTGGCTGATGAAGCCGCAAAGGGGGCTGTACGCACGGCTTCCGTAGCTGCAATCACTCGTTCTAAAACGAGAATAGACAGTGAGATTATGGTAGCCGTCATTGCTTCACGCAAAAACAGCAAAGCACTACCAAAGAAGTTTCCACTCAAGTACTCCTACAAGATAGATGCCAATAACATTCCATTTGCTCAGATTCCTGGAGTGGGGGATAGAGTAATTCCAAACATGGATCGTAGGTTAGGTTTAATTCTAGCAGCACACGAAGAGATAGGTTCTGCACATGCAGGAGTTACGGCGACGGTTTCTTTATTGAAATTAAGCTATTGGTGGCCTGGATTAATAAAGTAGACTAAAGACTATGTCTTGAAATGCGACATCTGTCAGCAGATGAAAGGTTCCAACGTAACACGTCCAGCGCAGACACCGTTGTTAATATCTGACAAACCATTAGCATGTGTTTACTTGGACCACTGCGGCCCCTTACAAAAAGACGGGGCTTACAGGTATATCATGGTTGCAGTGGATTCCTGCTCGAGATTCCTATGGGCGTGGCCCCAGCGCTAGGCTGACGCTCGAACTGTTATAAAAGATTTGCGAGTCTTCATAGGGACATACGCAATTGGCACATTACATTCTGACCAGGGCCCTGCGTTTAGCTCTCGGGCTTACAAGGAGGCCATGCGAGGATTGGGTGTAGCATTGCAGTACTCATCTCCGTACCATCCCGAGGGAAACTCTGTTGTGGAGAGAAAAAAACAGGACTTAGAGCAATCTTTAACAGCTAGAGTATTGGGCACGGGTGAAAGTTACGTAAAACATCTGTATGGGGTCCAGCGAGCTTTGAACAACATGACAAGAAGTTCTCTAGGGGGTGTCATTCCTTATGAGGTCCTATTGGGGACAAGAATGTGGGTACCTGATCTGGATTGTGAAGGCGCAGTGGCGGATGAAAAACCTTTTGACATCCATGATTGTTTGGCTGTTTTACAGGATCTAAATGAATCCAGGACACAACAAAGTAATGTCCATCTCAAGCAGACCGCCACTGGGGAAGTCAAATCAGTCACGGCAAGACCTGTCTGGATCCCAAAAGTCGGGGATCTGGTCGGAGAGAAAATAGCGGACAAGAAAGAATTTGGGCCATCCTACAGAAAGCCTGTACAGGTCATAGCAGTTGAAGGAACAAGAACTGTACTTCTACCGCCTCTTGCCGAAAAACAAGGAGAAAAGATTTGTTTCAATTGACCTAATCAAAACACACTATGTGGCCAATACTAAGCAGTAGGCCACGTGGACTCCAAAGTAGCAGACGCCCTCCTCTCGCTACAATCCAAGAAGTTCAAACGGAAAGACTCATCACGTTCGAAGAGTCTCCTGCACGGAATGATGGACTATGCAATAATGCTATGGAACTCTTTCCCCTTGAACCTGAAGCTCAACTTCAAAATCAAACACAAATTGCTATTAGACCAAATACAGATGTCTACGTCAAAGTGCCTCGACAAGAGCAAAGTACGATTTCAACAAATCCTGATGCAATTCCAACAATTCATCGAACTGCTTCTGGCTACTTCATAAACTTTGATACGTTTTCTTTGGATCCAAGTGAACCTGAAACAATGCCAGCCCAAAAATCATGCAAACAGCAAGTTAAAGACTTTCTGAACTTTCTTAAAAGAACTTACCTGGTATCACCGTGGGTAGAACTATGGATAATTACCGGGGTACTTTTCTTTCTTTTCTGGTTAGGCTTAGTGATAGTTTTTAACATGCTTATCAATGGACAATACATTCAGCAAAGCTCTGCAGCCTAAAAGGTGAATCTAATTTTAAAACCACATCAATCATCTCATCGAGAACAAAGAGACTTGTCATCAGTATACATTACAGCAGTTCCTATACCGGATGGTATAGTGTGGGACAAGGTTGATTTCGATATATTCGGCCCGATCGAACTTTTAAAAATTCCACATTTATTTTAAATATCATTAAGTGATATCATTACCTCAAGTACATTTTCCGATGATTGGGATTTTGAAACTGTTAACATGTTATCTGATTTGGAAAAATCTGCTGCATTTTCTAATAGTAAAACATTGGAAGGCACATCAGATTTCGAGGCTATGTATTGTTATCAACATTATGGTCATCATTTTCTGCATAAATCTGCAAATCCTAGAAATGTGTTCACATACCACCAGTGGGAACATTGTCCAACACCACCGAAAGGTAGTTCAAAAACATTTACACAGAAATTTCCATATTTTTCAGGGTTCAATATGTCTGACCCAGCCTCATATTATTATAAGGTTGCACCAACATCAGCACAGAAAAATATGTTGACAAACACCAAACAGATTTACTCTACTTCCTTTATTGCCCAGATGTCCGAACAAGGTTTCGACTTGTGGAAAGACACCATAGACCTAAAATCAGTCTGGGGTACTAGGGAATGGCAGGTACAAGGAACAGAAGCTTTGTTTAGAGCATGCCTCATCCCTCAACAAATCATGTTTTTGATCGAGACAGTGCAACAGACGTCTTGCCTTGGACTAGCCACGAACAAAGACTTGAGCACACCTCGGATGCAGACTCCATCACACACTGAGGGTAACATAACACAGGAAGAGATTACAGTAGATGACATCATACAATACAACAGATCAGACCCAGACTGGAAAAAATGGTTGAATTGGCCCACAGATACTAATAGTTGTCATGCAAGATTCATGGGTAAAGCCGAAGGGTTTAGTAACCATAGGCCAGATCCACGTTATGTACAGAGACAACATCCAGTGGTAGTGACACCCTACAGTGTTGGGAAGTTGTGCCTCGATTGGCTAAAAACCTCAACACTCACACAGGTGAAACAACACTTATCCTTACTGTCACAGGATGTGGATCTTAAGGATTTTTTAATGGGTCCCAGGAAGCCACGTCAGAAACGTTTCTATTATGATGTCTACAATGAAATATGGAAAATATCACAACGAGAGGCCGCAGAGAGACTACGAGAGATAGACCGTATAAATCTAGAAAAATCTCTAGCAGTGGTAGACAATGGGTTAACTACATTGACCTCCAGGATATATTCCTTAGGCAACATTGTATCTTCTGCGATAGACATACTAGAACAAGATTTGGCCATATTACAACACAGGCAATCATAGTTACGTTCTATTATGTTATTAAGCTGGACGCTGCAATCTTTGCGTGCAGGCTACGTGCTTTGGCGTTATATCAACAGTACGTCTGTTTTCTGAATACAATCTAACAGATAGAAATGGCACAAAGGGGAGCTAAATATACAATGCTGCGTATCGAAAAACTGGATAGATTAGCATTTACAGTGGCAGAATCACCTTCCACAGAATGGCTAATCCATGGCCACATAACTCTACCGGTCACTACTTTTCAGTTTCAGTATTGCCTTGAACAAAAGCAAGTAGGCAGATATGACGAAATGGGTAAGGAATACATTATGGAATCATGGGTATTACCATACAGATTTCAATGCCGGAGTGGGGATCGAGAAGTGTTTCTGAGCGGTACAAACTGTGAGAAAGCTTTAAGTGGATCACTCATATGCCAGGATATAATGCTGCACAGGGCTTGTAATGGTTCTGTGGCGAACCTGTCCTGCCATTTGAGGGGTGCCCCAGCTGCTGTGATTACTCCAGCATTTAGGCTACTTTCGAATGGGAGTTACTTGATGCTGAACAGTCAAGGCTGCTGTGGCATGCTCCCGGGCATCGCATATCTGGTAACCGTGAGCTCCAGGGTTACTTGTTGTATGCAAGTATTGTTTCCACCGACACATACAGTCAGGGAGGCGCCGTTCTGGCCTTCACTGAATGTTTCTTTAATACGGTTTGATACTCTAAGCAGAATGAAAGCCATGCTTCTACAGAAGTTGGTGCCCTTAACCTCCACTCGAGAGACTTTTGATCTCCAGATCGCAAGGTCTTTGGCAGAGATACATGCGCTCATTCATACAAACTGCCCTTTCCATTTTGCAGAAATGGTAAATCGTATCTTTAACATGTCTGATACGACATGCATTGTCCACCTATTTAAGACCATAGGTTCTGGACTTCTGAGCACCTTTCAGACGGTACTTGGAGTTATCCCAAACTTAATACACTCCGTAGTTGGAAGCATCTTTGGAGGACTTCCGCTCATCCTGTTCCTAGCAGCAGGTATCCTGATTGTTTTATATTTGCTACGCAATGGACCTCCCAGTCACCAAGGAGATGGAAAAAGCACTCCTGGAGCGTAAATACTGTGACTGCATGGTACAACATCTAGGCACGCCTCGCCTAAGAGAACTAAGTGCATCTTGGTTCTTGTCATTCCGACCAGTCTGGATGGACTGCATCTCACCTGTCCTCCGATGCCCGTTTTGCGGAGAAGAATGCGTGTTAGACCTGTGTTTGACACTCCCATCATGTGCGCAACCGGACGTGAATGCGTTACTGGACCCGATAAAGGCCCCTGTTCTGCACTGTCCTCAGCGTATTCTAATGTTGATGGCGGCATTCCTTGAGCCACCGCAGGTAGTAACTGCACCTGTTGGTATGAACACCGGCTCCTCCAGTGACACCCAGGCTTTGGACGGTGCACAGGCTGCCCCAGCACCAGCTGCGGACAGCGTGGATCATCATCTGTGCTCAATTGACATACTCTGCGAGGTGTTACAGGGGCCGTCTACGGCAGAAGCAAGCAACGGAAATGTTGCGTCTACCAGCCAGGACACAAACATTTGACTCATTTGGCTCGTCGTGTGCTGGTAGAAATTCGCCCTTTTTTAAACGAGCTCAATTTGGGAACTCAAAAACAAAATTGACATTCCTTTCATTTTTTGGGCATACATGGCTTTTTAATGCTTATAGTGGTTTGGACTATAATTACGGACACTTTTAGTGCTAGGGCTTGAAAAATTTCAAAGTTTTTAAGAAATTCTTTAGGAGTTTTTAATCATTTTTAGCTAAAGAGATTTTTTTATAAACTTTGTGCGTACCGCTATCTAGTTATGCTAGTAGTACAGTAATAGGTTACATATGTCGTCCATTCAGAAGAGGAGTGGGTGTTATATTCCATATAGGTACCCTATATAGGCGCAGGTAACATTGCAACCTTTCACCTATATTCTTCCCTACATTACATACATAACGGTTCTTAGGCACAGACCTTTCACCTAGATATGACACTGCATTCAGAACGCGGGATTTTCCCTGGTTCGATTCTCATACATTATGCATGAGGTTTCTTGGAAGCACAGTAGGATTACCATCTCCTGTATAATATCTCTGTATAAAGTTCAGGCCCAACGTCATCCTTTAGGCCTACACAGTAACACAGCAGGGTAGGACCCCTGGGGAGACCTATGGGTATATATACAGCACATCCTGCTTAGCAAGATAGAGGAGACCGTGACTTCCCGGCTGACACACTGACCAGAGACGCTGAGGTTCCTGCACGCAGACGCTCCAGCTAGCAGTGGTCTAACATCCCTCGCAGGGTGTCCAACTCGAGACCAGGACGGGGTCCCACATTCTCTAACTCTCAGGTAATGGGGTTGACTAGATCCTAGACGGATTCTTGGCATAACACCTACATAGATGCTAGGTACATTTAGGTACACCTAGTTAGGGAGGCATCGTAGGAGTACGCACTTTTTATCATGTGTTTTAGGTACATGTATATATTCATGATTTCTGCAAGATGGTAGAACTATACCATCCCTTTACTTTTGTAATATTGCTAATCATACATCTCTGCTACTGTCTAATGGTTGTTGCAGCTCATCTATGCTACACAAGAATAACAACTGTTCAATAAATCCTTATTGACAAACGCCCAGTATGGTTATTCTGTGTACCTCTGAGACAAACTAAGTGAGCACGAGTGACTGAGCGAAAGGTAGTATATTGTTTCCACGATCCTGGGGGATCAGGGTTGTCATGTTCTGAGGTTACCAAGAACTATTCTCTCCCCGATAAGAGGAGACACTAGTGGCACTGTGAGCTAGCTGATACAGACAAGTTAACGTATCCGGTGGGGGTGCACAGAATCAGTCCGCCACCAAACCTACAGTTTATGTTATCCGAACGCGCAGATCCTGTATAGGATATATAGGAACTACACGACAGGCTGACATTTCACTCGTATAAAACCAGAGAAATTCAGCTGTTATAGTTAGTTGAGCTAACTATAACTTGCGCCTCACAATGCACTGCTGATGACGTCACATATTACATCACTCATGACATGGTCAGTGACATCACTGATGACATCATCCACTTAATATATGATGCACCTCCTCACACCCTAATATAACCTTTCATACACCCACTCTAAAATACAGACTACCATTTTTGAAACCATAGACACACCAATACCAGTTAGTACATACCCACTCACTGATTCATAGGTCTACACACACATCCACTCACTCACCCATACAGTTACTCATACACGCAGTCACGCATCAATATAGCCACTGATATATGCACTCATACAGACACTCACACACCGCCACTCACCCATAGTCAGACCCCCCAGGATATAGCGGCATGGATTAGCAAATTTAGCGGCACAAATATGGAAATTTAGCGGCACAAATATGGAAATTTAGCGGCATTTTTGCGGCACTTTATTTTAAAAATAGTTTGATTCGGAACAGCCTAAACACAGACCATCGTTGATAAATTTAGAGTTTTTTTTTTTAAATACCAGCATACAAATAGATTTATTGAAAAACATTCCAAATGACCAGTGCATGCATTTTACATCGACAGTGTTCTGATGTATTTTTGTTGTCTTCACTTTTCGGAGTTGTTTTACCATAGAAATGTAGCAACCTTTTCCCTGCATTCCTTCAATTTCGCGGGCACTTGTAAAAATCGCGGCATTTTTACAAAAGTGCCGATTTCGCGGGCACTTTTGTAAAAATCGCGGCATTTTGACAAAAGTGCCGATTTCGCGGGAAATCGCGAAATCCTGGAGGGTCTGCATAGTTACTCACACACACAGTCAATCACCCAAAGAGTCAATCACACTGCCATTTACTCACCTATACAGTTGGAGACACACCACCTCACTTATTCATACAGATAGTAACACATACTTACTCTCTTCTACAATCACTGACACAAGCACACACTCACCCATATAGCCACTCTCACACTCACTCACTCAGACATACAGTCACTTATATACTCCAACACTCACAAATACTGCCTTTCACATATTCAGTTACTCACCCATATACCACTGAGACATCCATACACTCACCGACACAGCCATACGCACACTCACTCAACCATACCGTCCCTCGCAGATGCACTCATGAACCCATACACTCAGGGATTCACCCACTCGCACATCCATGCAGGGAGTCACACAGCCCCTCCCCCACCTACACAGACACTCAGGCACCCGTACAGGTACTCAGACAACTAATAAATAACCCATATAGGCATTCATGTACCTACTCACCAACCATGCATGCTTTGGTAACTCTGACATGTTTACGGGGTGTTGAGTGGTTTTCGATGATAGGCAGTTGCATAGATGACAGGCCTACAGTTCTCTTTCAACTCTATCAAGATGGGGACAGTTCCACAATGTCTTTCATGGGCCACTTCAATTATCCATTGTCGCAGACTCTCCGGAATAACAATTCTCAAACCTCTCAGGAAAATGCCTGCTTGAGTAACAGACAGTTCATCTCTAACATTTTTAAACTTGTGGCATTCACGGTCACTGGTAAGAGGTCGACTGTGCTGGTTCCAAGACTGATGTGCAATAATATCTTTCAATTTATAATGTCACTATCTTGACTTGTGGCAGTGGCAATTTGTTCCAACAAAATGGCAGCAGGTGTGCTGGATTTCACAATGAAATTGATGTAGGCTTCAGCTGTCTTAGAAAGGGTACCATGGCACTGTAGAGGCACATGTGAGAAGTAGTTAGCAGGGTTTTGCTCTTTCCCTGGACAGCGCACAATTGCACAATTGTGCAGTTGTATTCTTGTAATTGTGGACCCAAACGTTCAATGCAAGGAGGCATCTTGGCTTTAGGATTGCCAAAGATGGTCAACAACGCTTAATGATCCGTCACAAGCGTGAAAGACTTGCTATATAAGAATACATGAAAATATTCACAAGCCCACTTCACCGCTAAAGTTTCTCTCTCAGGTTGTGTTAGACCTGGCCATTCTCACAGGTTTCTCCCCAAACTTTTTGCCTCCTATTTTTCTGACCCCGTTTTTGTAGGCTATAGGACTCTGGGCACTTTACCACTGCTTATCAGTGCAAAAGTGCATATTCGCTCTGTGTAAATTATGATTAGTGGGCCTGCAGCACTGGTTGTGCCACCCACACAAAGGTGACTCAGACCTGCCATTGCAGTGTCTTCGCATGCAGTTAACTGCCATGTCAACCTGGCAAGTGCCCCCACTTGCCAGGCCAGAGCCTTCCCTTTTCTTGCATCTAATGCACCCCTCAGGTAGGACCAAGGTACCCCCATGGGCAGGGTGATGTGTATGTGAAAGATAGGACATGTGCTGGTGTGTTTTACATGTCCTGATAGTGAAACACTGTGTATTTCGTGTTTCACTATTGAAAGGCTGTCTGTCTCATAGGTTAACATGGGAGTTGCCTTGTAACACCTTACAAGTGTAACTTTCCATTGGCACAAGATAGAGAAATTGAGTTTGGGCTCTCTGAACTCAGAATTTAATAACACCTTTTAGTTAAGGTGGTTTTTAAATTGAGTGTTTGAAAATGCCACTTTAGAAAGTGGGCATTTTCTTGCTTTACTTTTCTGTGTCCCTCTACCAGTTTGTGTATTCACCATCTGGTTTTGGAGTGACAGGAGCTGGGGATTTTATTTTATTTATTTGAAGAGTTTTCTATAGCGCGAACATGCCCCTTGCGGGTATCAGAGTGCTTTACAAACATTCCAAGAGTAGATACATAAAAAAGAAAACAATCTTCTAGTCAAAAAAACAGTACAGGATGGGACAGTTCACCCGATGAGGGCGGTCTTACCTCAATGTTAAAACATATAGGTAAAAGTAGTTGTATAGCAAGCGAACAGTAGTTAAGAGAGAAGCTGACGAGACCTGATACGCTCGGAAAGAAAAGGCCCTAGAACCTAAGGCAGAAATTTGTTCTTATCATGCTGGACGAGGAACACAATACAGAACAGTTACACTATTGCTATCCTCATACATCTAATAACAGAACTGACAACACACCGGCTACAAGCCCACAAAATACTGCTCACTCCTCTACAAAACAAAGTCACACCATCACCAAAGCATATTCTCTAAACTGCCTACTAATAAATGCTCAATCACTCTCTTAAAACATGCATCACATCTACGACCTTCTCACAGACACACAACCTGACTTAGTCTTCATAACTGAATCAGGGTTAGGAGATGATATAGCTCCAGTCTTGCATGAAGCCATTTCTCTAGGATATCAAACTATCACACAAAATCGTATAGGTAAAAGAGGTGGAGGCCTAGCTGTTGTGTTCAAGCAAACATGAAATATCACTAAAGTGGATGACGTCTCCATACAAGGTTGTGAGGCCCTTTTCACCAGATGCAACCCTACACCATCTTCTTCCTGCAACTTCCTACTCCGATACAGACCTCACCTAGCAATGCAACATTACAAGACATACTTCTAGAAACAGTTTCAAACCTTATAACACTACACTCCAATCTATGCATTCTGGGTGACCTGAACATTTGGTTAGACAAACCCAATAGGCCCTATCCAAAAACAATCATCACTGACCTAGAAGCACTGAACCTACATTAAATTGTCCACAAACATCGCTGGACACATCCTAGAGATAATTTTTGCAAATACAGAACTAGTTACCTTTCAAACGATGACTCCCGTCACATGGTCAGACCACCATTTGCTTGCTTTCCAACATAAAACACCGCAAAGCAACAAACCTAAAACCACCTTACGTGCTTCTACCTACCGACCGTTGAATAAACTAAATTTTTAAAACTTAGAAACATAACTAATACCCAGCACAGATCTAGACACAATAAATTCTGTTAAAAAACTATGTGAGTGGCTATAGGAAGCTTTTGACATTCCTAATACCACTAAGAACACCACAACAGAACAAAAGAAAACAAGCACCTTGGAAAAATACAGGAGGTAAAAGACAAAACAGCAAATTAGAAAGATGCAACGCACGTGGCTCAAAACAAACAGCAATCAAGACAAACTTCACCTACAGAAACTTAACAGATTATACAAGTCAGCAATCAAAAAGGCTAAAAAAGATACTATTCAGAAAGAATTCAAAATGTTAATGTGCAAATAAAGCATTCTATAAAATTCACAGAATTTCGTAAACCAATTTGCCTAGAAGAAGCTCATCCCAGTACTCAAGAATTCACAGACAAACTGGCAAATCATTACACGACCAAAGCAGACACGTTGGACTCCTATTCAAAACAAAGAACAACCACCAGCACTGACCCTTTTCCAAAACAACAATTAAAGAGTACCCTAACCCAGCCCCTCCATTCCTTCTAACTAATTTCACACAATGAATTTATGGACCTGGTCAAAGCAACAGGCCTGCCGGCAGCCCTTCTGACCTATGTCCACCGCAAACCTTCAAAACAATTCTTCTAACTCTGCTGCCACACCAGTAAGAAGAATCAACATTTCCTTCACTACCGGAATATTTCCAGAAGAACTAAAAAGAAAAGTCATACATACTAAAGGAAACAAACCTCGACCCACTGAACCCTGACAACTACAGACTGATTTCAAATGGACCTTTCATAGGAAAATTGATAGAAAGAGCAGCATTCACCCAGATGTCACAATTCATTGAAGATAATTCCATACTTTCAGACTTCCAAACAGGATTCTGTCCAGTAAGAGGCACGGATTCTGTCCAGTAAGAGGCACAGAATCTGCCCTCGTTGCCATCTGGGATGACCTTAAGAACACAGTTGACCGGAACGGGGTTGCTGCACTACTTCTCTTGGACCCCTCAGCTGCTTTTGACAAGGTTGACCATAACAATCTTATACAAAGACTCTAAGAAGCCGGCATAGAGGGGACTGCTCTTGACTGGATCACATCTTAAATTGAAAACAGAACTAATGTCATCCATACCCCCGCTTTCTCATCCAAAAAGTACTTCACATAAGAAGGGGTCCCTCAAGGCTCTATCATCTCACCCATGCTTTTTATCATCTACATGAAGTCATTACCAGCACAGATCAATCAATTTCACCTCACATGCTATAACTATGCAGATGAGACACAAATACTCCTTAAACTGGAAAGCCCCAAAGACATTAGACACTCACAAATTTTCAGTTGTCTCAGAGGCGTGGATGAATGGATGACGTGGAGCCATCTCAAATTGAATGCTTCCGAAACGGAAATATTCGCGTGAGGCGATTGGAAAAATTATGACCCACTCGCCGCCTGGCCTGATGACCTGGGGACACCGCCTAAAATATCAAAGGAAGTAAGAAACCTCGGAATAACCAAGGACTCCAAGCTATCAATGAAAGCCCAAGTGGATAAACTAGCAAGATCAAGTTTTGTTACTCTAAAAACTCTGAGACGCATCTTCCCCCACCTAGGATTTCACACAAGGGCCAGGCTACTATCTCTCTTGTTCTATCTCAGCTTGATTACGCCAACAGCCTCTACCACGGATCACCTTTAACAAATATGAAAAGACTAAAAAGGATTCCAAACTCTGCTGCCAGACTACTCTTACATATAAAGCCACAAGCCAACATCTTCCTTGCCTTGAAAGCCCTACATTGGTTAACGACTGCTAGAAGATCCACATTCAAGCTGCTTTGTATCACCCACAAAACGATACATGGAACTCTTCATCAGGAATAAAATCACCAAATATATACAACAAAGAAACCTTTGCTCTAGATTTTCACCTTGTCTCAAAATTCCACCATACAAGAAAAAAAACAGAAGTGGCACATCCTTCTCTGTTCAAGCAGCCAAAATATGGAACTCTTTACCCCTAAACATAAGATCCACGGATAACTGCCTTATCTTCAGAAGTCTACTCAAGAGTTGGCTCTTCCGCACATAACCACCATTCTCAAACATAAATATAAAGCATATCCCTCTGTATATAAGCATTTATTTGGACTATAGAGGTGTACCTACATGTGTGTATTGCTTTGTATGAACATGTATAGTAAATATGTTTTTAAATATATAGACATTTGTTAGTTCTGCTTAACAAATGTACATATTACTTATGGTTATATTATTCTGTGTTTAACATGTATTTAAGTGACTGCATAAATAAATAAATCTTTCATCATATCTTAACAATTAATCTACAAATCGCTTCACTATTTCACTATTGAATTAAAAATCTTTTTTTTAAATAAAGCATCACTTGAAAGTCTGAGTTTATTAAATACAAATATATATATATTCACTGAAAAACCATAGGTTTTAGGGACAGTTATAGTTAGTTGGACATTGCACTCGTACAAAACCCGTGAAATTCCCCGTTATAGTTAGTTCAGGTAACTATAACTCGCGCCCGCAATGCACTGCTGATGACGTCACATATTACATCACTCATGACATGGTCAGTGACATCACTGATGACATCTCAAAGGACGAGGCTTTTGGCCTATCCTCAACCTCAGGGCCCTCAACTACTTCCTCAAAAAGGAGAAGTTCAAGATGCTCACCCTTGCTCAGGTTCTGTCTTCCCTGGGCGTGGGAGACTGGATGGTAGCTTTGGACTTGCATGACGACTATTCCCATATCCCCGTCCTGCTTGTCCATCGCCGCTATGGTTTACGGTGGGCCATGAGCACTTTCAGTTTACCGTGCTCCGCTTCGGTCTCACCAGTGCCCCTCAGGTGTTCACAAAGGTGATGGCGGTGGTCGCAGCCCATCTGTGGAGATCAGGGGTTCCAGTCTTCCCCTATCTCGGCGACTGGTTGTTGAAGGCGGGCTAGTCCTAAGCAATCGTCTCCAACTTCCAGACTACGGCAATCCTCCTGCATTCGCTGGGATTCACGATCAACGTACTGAAGTCACACCTGACTCTCTCTCAGACGCTACCTTTCATCGGAGCAGTTCTGGACATGGTGCAGTTTCGGGCTCCCGAGCAACGAGTCCCGGATATTCAAGCTATGATACCGATGTTTCAGCCTCTATCCTGGATTTAGGTGAGAATGGCTCTGAGGCTGTTGGGTCTCATGGCCTCCTGCATCCTGCCGGTGGACCATGCCAGATGGCACATGCGGGCTCTGCACTGGGACCTGAAGTTCCAATGGGCACAGCATCGGGAAAATCTCACTGACCTGGTTCAGATACCGGAGGGCACCGCGAACGACCTGTGGAGGTGGCTGACAAACCACGATTGGGTCAGAGGCAGACCACTCTCCCTTCCCCACCCATATCTCACAGTTGTGACGGATACATTCCTTCTGGGATGGGGCGGTCATCTGGGAGAGGTGGAGATCAGAGGACTCTGGTCTCCGGCGGAAGCCAGGCTCCATATCAACCTGTTGGAGATTTGTGCGCACTGAAAGCCTTTTTACCATCCCTCAAGGGAAGGCTAGTTCAGGTGTTCACAGACAATACTACCGTCATGTGGTACTGCAACAAACAGGGCGGAGTGGGACTGTGGACCCTCTGTCGAGAGGCCCTGCGTTCTGGACTTAGCTGGAACAACAGGGCATATTCTTGGTGGTTCAACATCTGGCTAGTTCTCTGAACGCCAGAGCAGACGAACTCAGCCTTAGGTGCCATGCGGATCACGAGTGGCGTCTCCATCAGGAGGTGGTGCAAGGTCTCTTTCTACAGTGGGGAGAGCCTTCAGTTAGATTTGTTCACCTCCGAAGAGAACACAGTGTCCGAAATTGTGCGCGTTGGAGTTTCCAATGCGGTTCTCGCTCATGAGGAGGGCACAGGCCTACTACTGTATGCCTTTCCACCCATACCACTCCTGCCCAGAGTGCTCAAGAAGATCAGCAGCGACCGGGCCCAAGTCATCCTTGTGTCTCTGGGCTGGGCATGGAGAGTGGTATCAAGAGCTTCTGCACAGGAGCATCGATCCTCCGATCAGGCTGCCCCTTTGGGAGGATCTTGTGTCGCCGCAGCAGCAGCAGGGGAGGGTCCTTCACCCGAACCTGTCCACTCTTCGTCTCCTTGCCTGGAGATTAAGCGGCGAAAGTTGACAGCGTTTGAACTTCCTGCCGAAGTCTGAAGTTATTCTGGCAGCCAGGCGTCCCTCCACAAAGTTGGTATACGCCTGCCGATGGCAAAGATTTTGTAAATACTATACAGAACGGTCTGTTGACCCTCTTGTCTGCCTCCCTCTCTGATATTCTTCTTTTCATTCTCTCCTTGGCCCATCAGGGCTCTACTCTGGGCACTCCGAAGGGCTACCTTTCGGCCCGGTCTGCTTTTCTTCAGTTGCCAGATCAGCCATCACTTTTTAAATCACTTCTTGTACAGAGATTTTTGAAGGGGCTTACCCATTTGTTTCCCCCTTCTCCTTTTATTATGCCCCAGTGGAACCTCAATTTGGTCCTTACCTTCTCGATGTGTACACGGTTTGAACCACTGCACAAATGCCCCCTCCGGCTGCTCACTATCAAAACAGCCTTTTTAGTGGCAAGAACTTCTTTCAGGAGGGTCAGCAAACTGCAGGCTCTGTCATCTCAGCCTCCTTACCTGACCGTCTTTCCGAACAAAGTAGTGCTCCGGACTAGGGCTTCTTTTCTGCCTAAAGTAGTAACACCTTTCCATCTGGGACAGTCTGTTACCCTGCCCACCTTCTATGCAAGTCTGCATCCTTCCAAGGAAGAGGAGCGTCTCCACCGTCTGGACCGAAAAAGAGCGTTATCGTTCTATCTTGATCACAATAAAGAGTGGATGACCAACTCTTTGCAGGGTACGTTAGAGCAAAGAAGGTACGTGCTGTTCAGAAGAGGACCGTTTCACGCTGGCTCATCCTCTGCATAAAAATATGTTCAGCCTTGGCAAAAAAACAGCCTACTGAAGGCCTTAGGGCCCATTCTACCAGGGCAAAGGCAGCCACCATGGCTCTTCACCGTGGTGTTCCGGTTCGTGGCATCTGTCAAGTGGCCACGTGGGCATCTCTGCACACGCTCGCCAGATATTACTGCCTGGACAATCAGGTCCACAGGGAGTGCCTTTATAGCCGTTCTGTCTTGCAGGACTTTTTGGTTTGAAGCTTTTCCGCAGTCCCATCTCCGGGTATATTTTTGTTTGGGTATCTGTTCTAAGGTAAGAAATCTGCAGCTAGATGTCTCTTTCAGATGGACAAGTTACTTACATTCGGTAACGCCTGATCTGGTAGAGACATGATCTAGCTGCAGATTCCTTGCCGACCCATCCATCATCCCCGCAATGCGGATTAGTTTTAGTGTTCAGGGCCCTAGTTGTTTTTGACACACCATGGTCAGATAGAGAGTGCAAATGCCTCTTTCCAGACCCTCCAGGAGTTTGCGATTTTAAAAAAAAGGGGGAAAAAAATCACAAAATTGGGAATTTTGTAAAAATGCTGCAATTTTTACAGAAGACCTCGCAAAATCTTTTTTAAACTTTCTTAAACCCCCCCCTTTTGTGGACCCTGCGCTGCTGCACTGCGTCTGTAATAGGCAGGTGGGCAAGAAAGAGGCGTTATCATCCTCTCTCCTGCTCAGAGTGGCGTGTAACATCACTACAAGCTTCCTGGAGGTACAGCCGGCCTCCAAGAAGCTCAAAACAAACTGCCACCCACCTGCACTCGACACCTTCCCTTGCACTTTTATTCTCTTTCACCCCCCCTACTGCCCCCCTCTTTCCAATAATTTCTGAATTTTTCTCTTCACTGCTCCACTGCCACATTTTCTAACCCCCTGTCCGTTCCTCCTCCTGCACCAGCCTCATGCTCCCAGCAGTGTGAAATGCATGTCACTGCAGGGAGGTGTTAAGTAGCTCCCTCTACCCTCCTCTCACCTTACATTAAAATGGGAGGTAAATGGAAGAAGCCATATTAACAGCTCCCTTCCAGCAGGCTGTATTTATTTCACACTGGGCAGAGACATGTCAGGATGGTGCTGGATAGAATGCACATTTTAAAGTGAAATCTGCACCTCTCTGGCATCAGATACCTCTCTTTCAGCTCAGGCTTGATGAGTGGTGCTGGTTCGGCACAGTATTTCTGTGAAAAGCACATAATGTGCGCGTCTCAAAAATTTATCAAATTTTGCTTTATTGTTCACAATGTTAATAATGTTTTGTGACCGCAAAATTTGGCAAACCAGTCCGCGGTGTCCTGGAATTGTCAGTTTTTCTTAAGGGCTCCCTTGTGGGGAAACTCAACCTTTGCAGTGATTTACGTCCCTAATGTAGACCTGGATGTGGCCTAACGGGCTAGAGCGGTCGACCTTGGAGCTGGGGTAAACGGGTTCCAGTCTTGGCAGGGACGCTCAACATTCTGTGATTCTGGGCAAATAACGTATTTTCCCTGTGCCTAACAAAAGAATTAATGTGTCCGACTATAACGCATCTGGTGCTCATGTAAAGCGCTTTGATACCTTTAAGTCTAGTTCGCGCTATATAAAACTTAAAAAAAATAAAAATACAAGATGTTCGATACCCTAGTGGGCCTTGCAGAAGGTGAAATAATACTCCTAGGTGATTTCAATGCAGTGTGGGATCCCAAGGTAGATGGAACTTGCTCAAATACTCCACACACGGGTGGCTTCTCTAAGCAGCTGAAAACCAAGCTTGGGGACTTGGGACTACATATCTGAAGCAAAAAACATGTTTGAGGCTGAGATCATACTTTCTTTTTTTGAGAATTGATTACATACTACTTTAGCACATCCATTTTAGTACTAGTCTCTTATTCAGCGTTCAGAATGATCTCAGCATCATGCACCAATCTCTGCAACACCAGACTGGAGAGGGATACCTAGAAAAAACAAGCATTGGCATAGCCAATAGGTCTCGCCTTTGGGGCGTTTTAAGTGTTTTGACAGAGCTATGGGCTTTGTTAACGTTTTTAATATGTGTTGTATAGTATTGTGAATGTTGTGCAGTATGTTTAAAAGTTATAATAAAAAAGTGTTATAACCATTTCTGGCACCTTATATATAACCTAAAAAACATTATATACAACTGAAGTATCGTAGGTTAGGTTTGCCCTATAAGCGTTGGTATTAATAATTAAGTGCCTTGGTGAGTCCCGGAAACCACCAGCTCAAATTAAGCACTGTAGGTTACAAAATGCAAAAAGCATATTAAACGGCACGCACAATAACAGCATCGCAGTCTATAAATAAAAGCTATATCAGAAATGCATTTTACTTGTGCGTGTTATAAAAGCCAAAGAGCATGTAAAACATTGCGCACAACAACAACATCGCAGTTTATAAATAAAAAATATATCAGAAATGAGTTTTACTTGTGCGTGTTATAATGCGTTTTAATATATCTTTAAAGCACTCCAAAACCTTTGGGTCCAGTTTGCACTGTAAGCGCCGGTGTTGACAATTAAATGCGGTGTGAGTAGTGCAGTGATCCAGAGAACGCTCTTAGAAGTGCAGTGATACTGCGAACGCTCTTAGAAGTGCAGTGATACGAAGAGCGCTCTTAGAAGTGCAGTGATACGAAGAGCGCTCTTAGAAGTGCAGGGACACAGGGAATGCTCTTAGAAGTGCAGTGACACAGGGAATGCTCTTAGAAGTGCAGTGATACTGCGAACGCTCTTAGAAGTGCAGTGATACTGCGAACGCTCTTAGAAGTGCAGTGATACTGCGAACGCTCTTAGAAGTGCAGTGATACTGCGAACGCTCTTAGAAGTGCAGTGATACGAAGAGCGCTCTTAGAAGTGCAGTGATACGAAGAGCGCTCTTAGAAGTGCAGTGATACAGGGAATGCTCTTAGAAGTGCAGCTATGAAGGAGACGCTTTTAGAAGTGCAGCTATGAAGGAGACGCTCTTGGGGGGCGTGGCCAACCGCCGAGCATGGCGGACGTGTGGTAGAAGAGCTCCTGTGCCGATCCCTGACACTGCGGCAATTATCCTGGCAGCCTGAGACCGTCCGCGCTTTGTACACGGCGCCCTGGACACCGGAGTGTCCGTACAGCATAGTGGTCTCACCAAAGTTCATTTTCGAGGACGACTTCGCCCTGCACAGCCCGGCGACGTCTGGAGCTGAGGCTTGCGAGGTGCCGGTGATGGGAAGGAGTGGCAGCATGCGCCCCGAGAAATGCAAGACAGGGGAAATGGAGTCCCGGCCACAGTGAGGAAGGGATCTGCCTGCCTTTAACCAAAAACTGTCACAGCAGGGTCGACATACAGGGGATACGTGGCAGTCGTCCCTCCTCCGATATGGAAAGCCCAACGCGGCACAAAATGGCGGGCGGAGCCGCTCTTCGGCTCTGAATGCGGAGGTGGCCGGTGTGGAAACCGTGAGTGAGAACTACTGCCTCCCCCCCCTGGGTTCACTTGTTGCCCCGAGCTCTGGTGTGAGACAGTGGATTGTGCTGAGCGCCTGCTGGGTGCGAGCGGACTAGCGGAGAGCGGCGGGGTGAGCTGCCTGCTGCGTCACACCAGAGTCTGTGAGTCGTTCGGGAGCCGCCGACGTGGGCTGTGGAGACGTGCTATACCGGGTGAAGTGGCCCCGGGGAAGGAGACCCAGTATAGAGCGACAGCTGGGGGGCAGCCCGACGGGGGGATTCATTGGTACTGCTACTGTGGCCCCCTGGCGTGCAACCATCGACCTAGCACGGTGGACTATGGCAGTTATCATGGGAGCGAAGAACCGACGCACTGTGCTGCTGCGAGGGTGAGCGTAAATGTGCCTGAGCTGCGGTACGCTGTGTCTGGCTGATCCTGGGTGGTCCTTCTGAAGTTCCGTTATTGCATACCGTGTATGGAGGTCTACACTGCTTCACTTAATGAGCCGGTGGTAGGGGGAGCAGAATAGTCGACTTAATGGTACGGCTCCAGTGGACACTGTGAATGTGGTACGGGTGGCGGCCGCCTACGACGGGTGTATGCCAAAGCCTGGTCTCATTGGTGCTGGGCGATATCCCCCGCGTGCTCGCTGTGGCTGTTCGACCACGTGAATGCTGTGAAACCATCGCAGGGGCTATCTGAACACCGCTGGGATTCCTACCGTCTACGCACAGAGCTGCCGCAGTGCTGGATGTGTGGGGTAGCGCCAATACACACATGGGTCGGACACTAGCCGCTATCTCTGCCTTGGGGGTTGTTCAGTAGCGAGGATCTGCACAGCGAGGGGAGGCGGACGCGCCAAGCCCCTGTGTTCGGTGGGCGCAACCCACGCAAGGGGGTGACCTGGGTGCATAGTGGGGCTGCCGACTGGCTACCAACGGGCGGTGCTACGGTGTGCGCACGTGGGTGCCGCCTACTCTGTCTACACATCGCTATGGGGCGCCCCAAGGCCAAACAACCAGATCCCCCGCCCCTGGATGGCCCGCATGGCAGGGTGCAGGACACCCAGTTACGAAGCCCTGACCTGAATGGGATTCCGCCTACGGAGCCCACTCGAAATGAAGACAAACTGGATTTGATATTGAAGGAAATTCGGGACTCCCGTACTGCCATTGAAACCCAAATCGGTACACTGACCTCCAGTTTCAATCTACTGAAAGCGGACCACACGAAGTTGGCGGACAAGGTAAAAACTAATAGAATAGCCCTGGATGACTTAATACCCCAGCAAACAATCAACACCTCCCAGATAGAACAACTACAGCGTCAACTGAAAGGTCTACAGGATAGAGTGGACGATGCGGAAGGGCGATCGAGGCGCAACAACGTCCGTATACTGGGTATACCGGAAAGGAGCGAGGGATCCAATCCCACCCAATTTGTCTAACGATGGTTGCGGGAGCAGGTGGCAACGGAGGGTCTCACTGAACACTACAGCGTGGAACGCGCCCACAGAGTTCCACCCCGACGCCCCCTCCTGGGGGCTCCGCCTAGGCCACTCATAGCGCGGATACTGAATTATAAGGACCGAGACACGATATTACGCGCGCCCAGAGAGAACACTCCAATAACATTTGAAAACAAGACAATTTCGCTCTATCCGGACTTCACCCTGGCAGTGCAGAGGGCGAGGGCTACGTTTCAGGACGTCAAAAAGAAACTCCGGGCTCATAACTTGAAATATGCGCTATTATTCCCAGCTCGACTAAAAGTTATTTATGATCAGAAAGCCCTGTTCTTTGACAGTCCGGATGAAGCGGCAGACTGGGTGGAAATTACTTTGTCACCACCTGCATCACAACGCTCTACCCAGTCTAGCCGGAGACAGCAGCCCCAGTTACAGCGCGTTTGCCGGGACAGAATGGAGGAGAGGCGCCAAACAGACTCAGGAAGCGGAGGAAACCCCTCGCCGGAGCAAATCTTAGACAGCCAAAGAGACGCTATATTGACGGCAGTGGCGCTGGCGGCGCATGATGCGCAATCCGTTGCAGAAACTGTGGACTCCTCTGAAGATGCTAATGTCCACTCAGACTCTGAAAGCAGTGTAGGGCTGTTCCCCCTGGTTACCCCGCAGACTGCCAATGACTATTTGGGCTGAATGACGCGCTCTTCATTTTCTATTGTGCCGAAATGTCAGATAAGTGTGACCCTCTGTATGCTCTGTTGAATTAGTCTAATGTATATGCACTTTTGCATGTTTCAACACTGGATGGTCTTGCTGGTTGATGAACAGCTACCATGATAGGGCTTAGGCTGGAGCTCTGTAGTAAACAAACATTGTGTACAGGACGCAGTGTGCTGGGAAGGGGTTGTTGGCCACTATACCCAAGGCGAATGCACTTAGTTATAGACATTACAGTGTTTATGTTGTGTTTTACTTCATGGTTTGGTCCTCTAACGTTTTACGGGGGAACCTAGTATTGGGGAGTTTAATGGGGTATACGGACTCAGCTACATATAGTACATTTGTTGGTCAATGCACAGGGACCTCTGCTCTCGTTGGAGGGCACTATAGAGACTCCAATGACACAGCTCAATCAGTATAGATACATAACCTAGAATGTGCGAGGCCTGGGTTCCATCCATAAAAGTCATAGAATATTGGCGCAATTGAATCGCAGGAAGACACATATAGTATTTCTCCAGGAAACGCACCTAATTAATGCGGAAGCCATCAAGCTCCAAAAAAAATGGAGAGGTCAATTATTCTACACATCCTATTCTGCCTTTGCCCGAGGGGCAGCAATCTGGCTCAGAAATGGCACCCCTTTCTCGCTCCTAGAACAACGGCTTGATTCCAATGGGAGATATGTGCTAGTGCATGGTCTATTAGACGGAGAACACATAGTATTAGGGAGCATTTACTCCCCGAAAACCGAACAGGATAAGTTTCTTGCGACCCTTAGTAATGCACTGGTGGGCTGGGAGGGGTACCCATGGGTCCTGGGTGGGGACTTTAATGCGGTTTTGGTTATAGACCTGGATAGATCGCACCCCCCCCCCCTCCAGGGCATGGGCAGCCGGAAGCAGGCAAATGCTCTTCAGGCATGGACGGAGGGCTGGGGTGTGAGAGATATATGGCGCAAGATGCACCCAACAGCCAAGGAGTATTCTTTCTTCTCGGCGCCGCATGGGCTGCATACCCGAATAGATAGAATTTTCTGTTCATTGCAACTATTGATACAGGCTGCCAATTCCACGTATCTAGGTAAGACCTATTCGGATCATAACCCACTGGAAGCTACACTGCTTTGGGGGAGGGTTCCGACACCAATACCAACTTGGAGATTACACCCCTCACTACTGGAGGACCCGGTATTTCATGATGCCCTCTCCACGGCTATAGATAACTATTTCACTGAAAACGCTGATACCGCTAGCACACGCCAAATTGAATGGGACGCTTTTAAAACTGTGATACGGGGGGGTGGCGATTAGCACGAAGGTGGGGGCGCGTATTGTATTACTTGACAAACTTAAGGTTGTAGAAGATAAGTTGGGTACACTAGAGCAGGAGACAGTATCAAATGACACAAACAGAGAAGCATTGCAAGAACTGCACATAACACACGCTGAACTCCTAGAAGACCTTCGCATCCTGGATTACCGCTTATACACACAGAAACAACACGTGTACGCGGATAGGGCGGGTCCACTGCTTGCTAGAATTATCAAAGATGCACCGTCCGTGTCCCCTATTCTTGAAGTAAATACCCTAGAGGGCATTACTGTGCGCACTCAGCTGGAAATCAACACTGCCTTTCGGAGATATTATGAACGGTTATATGCGCCCTCGGAAGAGGAGGGGGATGACGAATGAGAGTCATTCTTTGAGAATCTCCAACTCCCACAGTTACTAAGTGTTCATGCCACAGATCTGAAAAGGCCTGTCACTAGTATGGAAATAAAAAGTGCGATCAAAGATCTCCCATGCAACAAATCGCCGAGTAAGGATGGGTTGTCTGTAGAATTCTATGCCGCGTACTCCGATTTATTGGCTCCCCGCCTGCAGGGCTTGTACCAGGCGGTGTTTGATATTGGCTCCCTCCCACTCACCACATTACAAGCAATGGTGATCTCGCTCCCAAAACCGGGAAGGGACAGTAAAGACATGGCAGGTTACCGACCCCTCTCACTTCTCAACACAGATTATAAGATCCTGAGTAAATTGCTAGCAAACCGACTCCTACAATACATCCCTCGGCTGATACATACTGACCAGTGCGGTTTTGTACCGGGTAGATGTACAGCTCTCAATATTAGGAGGCACCACCAGGTAAGGTCTCATACACCTGCAGATGCTCATTCACGGGGCAGCATCTCCTTGGACCTACGCCAGGCATTTGACTCCCTGCAATGGCGATATATGTTGTATACACTATCCAATTTTGGAATACCGGAAGAGTATATACAATGGGTGCGGTTGCTATACACGAACCCGACAGCGTGCGCACGCACAGGAGCCCACGTCTCACAACAATACCAGATAGCACGGGGTACTAGGCAGGGGTGTCCGCTCTCACCATTACTATTTATTTTAGCGCTGGAGCCTCTCTTACTTAAGCTCCGTAGCTTGGCGGCCAACAGAGGGATACCAGTTCAGGGCGAGGTGCACGTCGTTTCAGCGTACGCGGACGACCTCATCCTATATTTTAACTATTTAGCGGAGTCTTACGACCCAATCTCCACCCTATTCCACGTGTTCCAACGGCTATCAGGGCTTTCCATCAATGAAAACAAATCTTATGTATATTTTTTTAAAGACCCGAACAGGGCGGACCCAATTAGATTTGGACGCTGAACGTTTCAGACTGCGCCCGTCACCTTTAAATACTTGGGTGTCCAGATATATCGGGATGTGGGTGATATGCTGGATGGTAATCTGACTCGAGCTGTAACAACGCTCAGGCAGCAAATACGGTTCTGGACGTCACTGTCTATATCGGTTCCGGGGCGTGCTGCCATTGCTAAAATGGTAGTGCTCCCGAGGCTGCTATATTATTTCGTCAATATACCCATCATAATCCCACTTCCAACTTTTAAACTACTGGACACTGTTCTGATTGAACTAATATGGGGCTCGGGAAGTAGACGCATAGGACTTCCTAAACTACAGCTGGCCACAAAGCAAGGGGGATTGGGAGTTCCGGACCTGCGCGCTTATTGATATGCAGGCCAGCTGCAATGGTTGGCATATTGAATCGCAGGCCGTAACTTACGAGAAATGACTATGACTCCACAGGCGTGGGAACGCGGGGAACTACATACACTGATGCTGCCAGGCAGCAAAATCCCTTTGACGGCGCCGCCACTACTGCGGACGGCTTTGTTATACTGGAAGAAGGCAACGCGATACACAAAAACATTGGCGCCTTACGCTCCCAACATACCACTCTTGGGACTCCCTCTGCCATCGGGGACAGTGACCCTTAGGCATTTAGCAGCATGGGCGGAGTCGGGTGTGAACACATTAGGCGCGTTCTTCGCTAACGGTATTTTAATGACTCATGACGCATTTGTGAAAGAAATGGGGGTGCCGCATGGGTGGTTTCTGCTTCATGCACACATCTCTTGATACGTCCGAACAGTATGGGCCCCAGGAGGTGAGGAACCACCAACACATGAACTGACGCACATGCAATATCTGATGGGCAATGGTAGTCATTTGACGTAATGGATATACCGGGGTATCCGTACACACACATCCGTGTCCCTTCTGATAACCCGTGATAAATGGGAAACGGATATTGGGCTCGCACTCACGGATAGGGAGTGGGAGACACTGCTGGAACACCCGCGGAAGATATCCAGGAATCCAAAGTTTAAGTTTATACAGTTAATGATTGTTCACTGGGCATACCTGACTCCGCACAAACTGAGTTTAATGTTTCCGGATGTACCGGATAGATGCCCCAGATGACACTCCTCAAACGCAGGTTTATTGCACATGTTATGGGACTGCCCGAGGCTGAACCAATACTGGTCCTCAGTGCAAGACATGGTGAATGGGGTTGCCCCGATGCGGAGCAATAGAACACTGGAATATTGCTTACTGGGACTAGGACCCAAGGGAAAGAAGGGAAGCCCTGCCCGCAAATTTACTAATCTGGCACTGCTGTTAGCTAAAAGGAACATTACTATGAGGTGGAAGGCTGTCAGATCCCCTCTGTACTAGACTGGTATAACGAGGTGCTCAGATGGGGTACAGCGGAAGGAGCAGAACTCAAGCGGGAGGAGCAAAGGGGACTGCGTAAGATACCCATTTCGCTAGAATGGAATACTATACTGGAAGAATTTGCGGCCTTAGATGTACAGACGTAGAAGATGGGCACCCATATAACTGTTAAAGGCTGAATTGTAACGATAGGTTGATTACAGCACGAGTCGGTATAAATACTGTGTATACTGTTCAAGTGGGGGAATGTAAATATGCCATTGTTCAGTAGACATGTATAACGGCGTTAGGCTGAGTCCGGGGTGGGGGGGGGAGGGGGGGAGATTTCCTTGTTTATTTAATTCTTCATTACAATGTGATGTATAAGACGGAATCCACTGCTTACTAGATCGGTGCAGTTATGAAAATCAATAAAAATTATGTTACAAAAAAAATGAAGGAGACGCTCTTAGAAGTGCAGTGATACATAAAATGTTCTCAGAAGTGCAGTGATACATAAAATGCTCTTAGAAGTGCAGTGATACGAGGAAAGCCCTTAGAAGTGCAATGATATGAAGAGCTCTCTTAGAAGTGTAGTCATATGGAGAACGCTTTTAGAAGTATTGTAATTGCATTTATATAGCCCTTACTATCCCCGACGAGGCATCGGAGCGCTTTTTCGGCGAGTCGCACGCTACACCGGAACCCATAAAGGATTAGTGTTGAATTAGCACAGTGAAATATGAAAGTAATTTGAGTCCAGTGATACAGGAAACGCTGTGATTAGTGCAGTGATCCGAGGCATCGGAGCGCTTTTCCGGCGAGTAGCACGCTACACCGGAACCCATAAAGGATTAGTGTTGAATTAACACAGTGAAATATGAAAGTAATTTGAGTCCAGTGATACAGGAAACGCTGTGATTAGTGCAGTGATCCAGAGAACGCTCTTAGAAGTGCAGTGTTATGGAGAACGCTCTTAGAAGTGCAGTGATATGGGGAAAGCTCTTAGTAGTTCAGTGATACAGATAATGCTCTTAGAAGTGCTGAACGCTCTTAGAAGTGCAGTGATACAGAGAACGCTCTTGGATTTGCAGTGATACGAAGAACGCTGTTAGAAGTGCAGTGGTACAGGAAACTCTGTGAGAAGTGCAAAGATACGGGGAAAGCTCTTAGAGGGTCAGAGATACAGAGAATGCTCTTGAAGTGCTGAATGCTCTTTCAAGTTTAGTGATGCGGAGAGCGCACTTAGAAGTGTAGTGATACAGGAAACGCTCTTAGAAGTGCAGCGAAACGCAGAAACATTCTTAGAAGTAGAATGATAGGGAGACATTCTTAGAAGTGCAGTGCTATATGGAAAACTCGCAGGAGTGCGGCGGTCTTTGGAACACTCCTTGAAGTGCAGCACTATGTGGAACGCTCCCAGAAGTGCATTGCTGCGTGACGCGCTCACAGAAAGGAAGTCCTATGTGGCACACATCTACAACGCGGCGCTATGTGGAACGCCCTCAGAAGTGCATTGCTATTTGACGCGCTCAATGAAGGGCAGCCCTACGTTGCACACTACTACAGCACAGCGCTATGTGGAACGCTCTCAGAAGTGCATTGCTAAGTGGCATGCTTGTGGAGGCGCAATCCTATGTGGCACACTCCTGGAACGCGGCGCTATGTGGAACGCTTTCAGAAGGGCATTGCTATGTGACACCCCCACAGAAGCACAGTCCTGTATGGAAAACTCCCACAACGCAGCGCTATGTGGAACGCTCTCAGAAGTGCATTGCTGTGTGCCTAGCTCGTAGAGGAGCAATCCTATGTGGCACACTCCTAGAACGCGGCGCTATGTGGAACGCTTTCAGAAGGGCATTGCTATGTGGCACCCCCACAGAAGCACAGTCCTATGTGCCACACTCCTACAACGCGGCGCTATGTGGGACGCTCCTTGAAATGCAGAGCCCTTGGCCTCGAAGTGCTCATTCACACAGAAATCCCACTTACTGCTCTGGAGCCGGGGTGTGAGTCTGACGCGGGGTCTCGGGTCCAGGAAAGACTTCGGGGAACAGGGAGCCCCTCCCGAAGCGATGACAAGCAGGATCCGAGCGAGGGCTCAGCGCAGCACCTCCCTGTCTCCGCCGGGCTCGGGGCACTTGTCTCTGATGTCTCCAGAGGCAGACCGCCCGGGAGTCTCTGCCCTGCCCGTAGAGACGGCCGGTCCTGCACCTCCGCACTCACGGAGGAGTTTAAGGCAAAAATGAAAGGAGGAAGGAAGGAGAGCTACAGAAAGAGGAGAGTGGGAAAGATTGGGAGAGGATGGAAGAATCGAGGCGGAAAGAGAGGAGACGCAAAAAGAGAGGCTGCTGCTGCTAAACGAGGGAGAGGTGTAAATCGACAGGATAAACAAGCACGGCCGAAGCGGACCGCGCTTGTGCGAAAAAATAATTAAGTAAATAAACAAGCGCGGCCGAAGTGGACCGCGCTGAAAATGATATACAAGCACGGCCGAAGCGGACCGTGCTGAAAATGAAAAAAAAAGAGTTCTTACAGACATAAAGGAGACCGTGTAACTCTGCCAGTAAACGATCCAGTCCGGGTGGGCGGGGCCAAAAGGAGAGGGTGGCAACAAGGAGGGACTAAAAAGCCTCACGTACAATGGAAAGCCAGCGTTTTGCATGCACGATGACGCAAGCCAATGAAAAACAGGGGCCGAGCCTACACTCCACTTCTAAAATTGTATCGATCACAAGAAGCCTCGCGAGAGCGAGCACCGCATGCGTGCTGCAACGCTAGGCGAGACCTAAAAAAAAAAAAAAAGAGAAGATGGACATTCCTCTCATCGCTATTGATGGACCCAGTTCTGAAAGAATTTTTTTTTGTGGCGTTTTATATAGCACAAACTAGACCCGAAGGTATCGGAGCGCTTTACACGAGCACCAGTTACGTTACAGACGGAAACATTCATTTTTGTTAGGCAAGAGGAGATTAAGTGATTGGACCAGAATCACAGAATGTTGAGCTCCCTGCCGAGACTCGCATAGCTGCCAAGGTTTCAGGATGCTATGTGTGACATTTTCATAATTTAAGAGTAATTATGAGTGACCTTTCAAGGACTATGAGTGACACTTTCTCGCGTGCAAAAATCAAACAATGATGACGAGGGAAACAAATATCAGAAATTACACCCATTTGAGCAACAAGAAACTCTAGGAAGATCTTAACAGTGCTTTAAAGCACCAGAAATAGAAGGGCACTATCCTAGTGCCCTTGTAACCTGATGATTCTGTTAAAGAAATGTGTAACCATGATATAGACTGGCAGACAGTGACTGCAGTCAATATAGAGGAGCTGTAACTTTACTTACAGTACAGGCCGAATGATGACGCGCAGCACTCCTCTGAGGGTAAAATAAATAAGTGACACAACTTTGTGCAGACTGACTGCTGTAGACAGACTAGTGACTGCAATGCAGACAGAGCTCAGCACACTCGAGCCCGGTTCCCCAGCTCCGAGGTCGACCGCCCTAGCCGCTAGGCCACATTCTCTCCCCAAGAAATAAAAACACATATCAGGAACTATTTCCAGGAAAATGACATACAAGTGACTTCCACTGCAAACCTCTGGGACAACTAATGTAGACTCTCCTCAAGACTGCTTTAAAGTTAAGTAACTCACTTAAAAAGAAATGTAGACCACTATAAGGATAACATTTCCCACACACCAAAAACTCAAGTTATTAATCTCAATTCGTAGACAGCTATGAACCTTAGATACAAATAGGGCAGAACTCTCCCTGTTAAAATGAAAACATTCATACTACATGCAAGGAAATAAATAGACCCCCACCTATTTAATTTACCCCAATTAAGACAAGACATGAGAAAAGGCCCACGTGAAGGAGACCATTTTGGAGGATGGTACAAAAGTCACCAGGGAACTCAGGAAACTACCAGCCATTCATGCTTATGACTCACATTTAATGCAAAAACAACAGTTGATGGACAGAATGCAGAACAATGTCATACATTCACCCCAGTACAGAGATCTGGGCCTAAATCCATCGTTTTTTTGCTCACCATGCCATTCCAGTTTGAACCCAGCCATATGCAAATCAGTCTTGACCCTGTGCCTCATGGGAACAGTCCAGCCCGAACTGCCAAGCCCGGTCCTCCCTGGACTGGAAACAAGCATCCTAGGACCGGTTTCGGGGTTTCAGCCCTCTTCAGCCAGGATAGCTTGATTCCAGTGGCATGGACTCACATTTACACACCACAGAAATGGCCCCTGAAGCCTCACAGAACAAATATCTAAAATCCTGTCAGGCATCCAAAATCACACCCAAACAAAATGCTGAATTATAAGAGCCCATAAAAGTTTGGAACTCAATAAGGCACATGGCCCTGGTGGCTACACAGGGAACAATTGGTCCCTATTTTAATAAAGGTGTACAATTAATTTTTGACAATAAAGGAAGTTACACCTTCAATGAATGAAGTGAGAATTTCCCTAATCCATAAGAGGGGAAAGACCCAAAAAGATGTGGATCATAAAAGCCTGAAGCACTTCTAAATGCGTATGTGAAGATCTTTAGAAAAATCGTGGCAATGCAATTGTTCGACGTTTTGCTGGGACTCATAAACCTTAATCAATTAGGCTTCTTTACTGCCAGACACCTGATAATATCAGGAGAGTGGTCCACCTGGACGAGAAAGCAAAAATAAAAGCAAAGCCATCCATACAATTCACCTTAGATACAGAGAAAGCCTTCGACTGAGTGTACAGGGACTTCTTGGCACTGGTGCTGAGGGTAGGCACAGGCCCATCCTTTAAGACCTTGGTACTAGAAGGTAATGAAGCTCCCACCTCGAGAATACTACTTAATGAAGGTACATCCTCATCACTCCAAATGTTAAGAGGCACCAGTCAGGGTTGCCCCTTGTCCTCTCTATTTTTAATTTTTATTGAGAATGGAGCAGTTTGTAGCTCACCTTGTGGAGGACAGGGAGTTGGCTAGTCTCCACTTTAAGAGAGTAACACAAGGTTTGCAGACAACATATTATTTACCCTGACAGAGCCAGAGGAATCTCTTCCAAAACTACAGATACAATTAGACACTTTTCAAAAAATCTCAGTATTTAAAATAAACAAAACCAATCTGAAATATTCGACCTAACTCCACAAGTGAACGTAACAACTCTCCGGGAACACAAAATATTTAAATGGCTACCAAAAAACATGACTTATCTGGGAGTAAAAATAACAGCAAATATTTCAGATCTCTCTAAACACAACATGGTGCCTTTACTTGCAGAGGTCCAGAAGAGATCTTTAAATATGGGGGACCCTTCAAGGGTCCCTGCTGGGCTACCTTAACACAATAAAAATGAATATACTGCCCAGGCTTTTGTATATGTTTCAGGCCCTACTCATAATATTGAAAACCTTTTTCAACATCCTAAAGAATGCAATTATGAAATACATCCGGGACGGGGGAAGCCATGAGTGGTGTCTAAGGTACTGTTGTGCAGGCCTAAGGAGAAGGGAGGTCTAGTACTACCAGATATATGCCCTATGTGACAACTCAACTACGGATTCCAGCAGACTGGAGCCCACAAGAATATGAAAAACCTTGGCTCCACATTGACAGAGCTATAGCGGTTCCATCTCTATGGATTTGGTATGGGAATTCAGGATCCCTCTCTATGTAATTTGGTATGGGAACTCAGTGGTGACAGACCATCTAATGTGTACCTAAGCACTCCCACGAACTTGACTCTGCAGACCTGGGATGAGATTAATAACTTAGGCTTGACCACAACTCCCTCCCTCATCCATATTTACCCCTTCTTCACTCCAGCATTCATACCAGGGCCCTTCAAAGCCTGGTGCAAGGGGGATTGCCTTATGGTGGGTGATATGTACACCTCAAGTCAGTTAATGATTGCAAAAGAGACTTTAGACTAAAAGAGAAAGAGACTACTACACTATGCACAGTAGAGGTGCTGGGTATTGCATCCTGCCTATTAAAGAGGCAGTTCTAAGGGACCCAACTCAGAGTGAATGGGGGTGACAGACACTAAACCAATTACTTATAAATGAGACACTATTGAATACTCATTCTTATGAAGATAAATGGCGTGTTTTTATTGAAGGGGAGCTCAAGGGAGCAATGGACACGCGTGGAGAGACTTAAAAGGAAACTCCCACTGTATTTTAGGTGAAGAGGCACAATACATGCTTCTATAGGACTGGTGTATGCACCCAGCTAAGTTGCGTAAATTTTTTTCGCACTGTAAGCCCGATGTGTTAGAGAGTGTGGTAACAGGCAACATGCTCCACATATGGGGTTCATGTCCTAAGATAATACCCTGCGACTTTGTTTTTTTGGTTACCTGTTCTCCGGGCCTGCTGTCCCAGTTTCCGAGTCACTGGAATATGTTATTATATCCAGGACCAGGCCTGGTCCAGGAGTTCGGCCACAGAAGTATGCCCTACTTTGGTGGAGTGCCTTTAATTTGGCGGGACAGTGCAACATATATTTTAAACCCATCGCACAGAGCTTTTGCTTTATTAGCTCATATGATTTTTTTCTGTTCCTGTACGAGCCTAGTGTAGTCTGGAAAAATCAGTACTTTTTGGGAGTCATGTCTCACCGCCCCTCTTTCTCTCACCGTTTACAGGACCAAGTCTCTACCCTATAGTTAAGGAAACAGACTATCAAAGGTCTGGGTGGGGCCACCAGGAAAGGTCTCTGTGTGAGGGCATGATGAGCCCACTTCATTAGGACGCAAGCCGAGATCATGTCTGTGGGCAGGAAACTCCTAAACTATGTCTCCATGAATTGCTTGGGTTACTAACCTTCCACAACCTGTAGCAAGCCCGTAAAACTATTCCAATACGAGTTGCCCTCTGTAACATTTGCTCTTGCTATCAGCTCACCAGTTGATTCCTACAGCTTTTGGACCGCATTGGCATTCGCCATGCCTTTAAACACTGATATACGGCTTTCAGTCTTTGTGACTAAGTTAACGGAATTGCATAGGTCCTATGCAATAAGGCTACGTCAGCTCCCACTGCACCTATTTAGATCTCAAGGTGTTGCCTTGAGGATTGTATGGTGGTAGGATTAAATGCTTAAACAAAGAGGCTCCTGCTTACGAGTCTTGAGTCCATGGCCTACAATGCCAAATTGTCATGAGAAGTCCATCTGAGGAGTGAGAATGTTGGTCAACAACCAGTTTCCCTTGTTTAGGGATTGGGTTGGGCCCATAGATTGTGGACAGGTCCACCCAGTACTTAGTTGCATGAGAACAGACAGGAGGGAGGGGAATGGGGTAAGAGCACTTATGGATTAGGACCAAGACTAAAGCGGCAGTTGACTTTGGTACTACTTCTCTTTCCCCAGCCTCTACCTCAGATTTACCCCCAATGTAGATCACGGAGGGTTCCAACAGTCTTTAGCAGTGGATACAAGCATTGCTTTCCTTTCTCAGAGTCAATGTAGTCCACTGCAGTTGTTTGGGGGGGGGGCAGACTCTTTCAGTCTAAGCCACCACCAACCAGTGACACCCCGCCCTCACTTTCAATATCACTGAGGCACCGACCCTACTGCAGTCATCCAATGTCCACCCATGCATGATCAGGGCAAAAAACGCAAGCTCAGTGAAGTGAGTCTCCCCTAGTGTTGTCCAACAACTTTAAGGGGTAGGGGTCCCATTAATTTCATACATTCACTTTGCACCAGACTTTACACCTGGTAGCACCCCCCAAGCTTCTCAGGGGCCGCAACTTAGCTCCTCAGCCTTCGACAGGCTTCTCCCAAGTCATTTGCAGCCTGGCTTTCTTCAATCAATCAATCAATCAATCAGGGAATTGTAAGCGCACTACTCACCCGTGAGGGTCTCAAGGTGCTGGAGGGGGTCGGGGGGGTAAGCAGCTCTGTTCACTTGAAGAGCCAGGTCTGGAGTGTCTTCCTGAAGACGTTCAGGGAGGGGGCGTGTCTGATGTCGGTCGGGAGCTCGTTCCAGGTCTTGGCCGCGATGTAGGAGAAGGCTCTTCTGCCTGTTCTGGCTCTGCGGATGCCTGGGGTTTCGGTGAGGGTGAGGTTGGTTGATCGTAGGTTTCTCTTGGGTACGTGGAAGGAGATTCTCTCGTTGAGGTATTGGGGTCCAATATTGTGGAGGCATTTGTAGGCCTGGGTGAGTAGCTTGAAAATGACTCTTCTCAACGGGGAGCCAGTGGAGGTTCCGTAGGTGTTGGGTGATATGTTCGTGTCGAGGGATGCCGAGGACAAGTCTGACTGCGGTGTTCTGTATGGTCTGGAGCTTGCGGAGCAGAGACTTGTTGATCCCGGCGTAGAAGGCGTTTCCGTAGTCCAGTCTGCTGGTTATGAGTGCGTGGGTGACGGCCTACCTTTACGCGGGAGGATCCATTTGAAGGTCTTTCGGAGGATGCGGAGGGTGTTGAAGCAGCTGGAGGCGACGGCGTTGACCTGTCGGTTCATGGAGAAGAATGAGTCGAGTACGATGCCGAGGTTTTGGGCGTGGTCCGTGGGGGTCGGGGGCTGCCGAGGGTGGTGGGCCACTAGGTGTTGTCCCATGGGGAGGGTCCGAGGATGAGGACTTCGGTCTTCTCCGAGTTGAGCTTCAGGCAGCTATTGCTCATCCAGGATGCAACGTCCTTCATTCCTTCCTAGAAGTTGAATCTGGTGGTGGTGGGGTCCTTGGTGAGGGAGAGGATGAGCTGGGTGTCGGCGTAGGATACTATGCTGAGTCCGTGCTGTCTGACGATGGCAGCGAGGGGGGCCATGTAGATGTTGAAGAGAGTGGGACTGAGCGATGATCCCTGGGGTACTCCGCAGCTGATTTCCATGGGTTCGGAGAGGAAGGGTGGCAGTCTGATTCTTTGAGTTCTGCCGGTGAGGAAAGAGCGGATCCAGTTGAGGGCGGTTCCTTGTATGCCGGCGTCGTGGAGTCTGGCGGTGGGAGACGGTGTCGAACGCTGCTGAGAGGTCGAGTAGGATCAGGGCCGCGGTGTGACCTTGGTCGAGGAGGGTGCGGATGTCATCTGTGGCGGCGAGTAGGGCGGTCTCGGTGCTGTGGTTGCTGCGGAATCCGGATTGGGAGGGGTTGAGGATGGAGTTGTCTTGAATGAATCTTGTTAGTTGTGCGTTGACAGTCTTCTCAGTGACTTTTGCCGCGAAGGTGAGGAGGGAGATGGGCCGGTAGTTCTTGAGGTCCGTGGGATCTGCTGAAGGCTTCTTGGGCAGAGGTCGGACTTCTGCGCGTTTCCAGTCGTCGGGAAAGGTGCCGGTCTTGAAGGTGGCGTTGAGGTGCGTCGTAGTTCTGGAGCGATGGGGGCTCTGTGGTAGATGTGCGGCAGGCAGGGTTCTGTGGGGGCCCTTGAGTGGATGCCTTTCATGGTCGAAGTGGTCTCTTCGGTCGTGACCAGTGTCCAGGAGGAGATGGTGGGCTGGCTGGCGTAGCTGGAGAAGGGAGTGGTTGCGGAGTCCGGTGTCTGGTCGTTGAAGTTGTCGTAGAGGCTCTTGATTTTCAGATGGAAATAGGATCAGAGCTTGTTGCAGAGGTCCTGGGAGGGGGTGATGTCCATGGTTTCGCTGGGGGGCTTGGTGAATTCCTGGATGACGCTGAAGAGTTCCTTGAAGTTGACGGAGTTGGTGAGGATTTAGTTTTGAATGAAGGTCCTTTTGGTGGTTCTGATGCGTTGGTGGTATTCTGTCATGGCGTTCTTGTAGGTGGTGCGGTCTTCTGGCGTTTTGCTGTTCCTCCAGTTCTTCGAGACGTCTGTAGGTGCGCCTGGCTTCTTGGAGGTTGGCGGTGAACTAACCAGGTGGCCTTCCTGGGGCGCTGTATGTCGGGGTTGCGTAGGGGTGCGAGCTTGTCTGCACAGTTGGAGATCCAATTGTGTAGTTCCTTGGCTGCGAGATTGGCGTCGGTCGCGGTGGTGGAGGTGTCGCGGTTGAGAGTGGAGTTGAGCTGCTCCTCAGTGACTTTGCTCCAGTTCCTTTGTGGAGGGCGCGGTGCAGGTTTGGGCGGCTTGGGTTTGTCAACGTGGACGTGTACGCAGTGGTGGTCCGTCCATGGGGGTTGCGTGGTGTGGCTGAAGTGGATGTTGTTTCCTCCTGTGAATATGGGGTCGAGGGTGTGTCCTGCCTTGTGGGTAGGCGTGGTGACGAGATGTTTCAGTCCGATGTTGGTGAGGTTGTCCTGGAGGGTGGTGGAGTTGGGTTCGCTGGGGTTGTAGAGGTGGAAGTTCAGGTCTACGATGAGTATGTAGTCAATGGAGACGATGGCGTAGGGTGCGATTAGGTCGGTGATGGTAGTGGTGAACTGAGCACGGGGGCCGGGGGGGTCTGTAGGCGAGGGTGCCGCGAAGTGTGGTTCTAGCGCTGGTCTGGACCTGGAAGTGAAGGTGTTCGGCGGTGGAGAAAGTCGCTCGAGGTGGAGAGTCGGAGGGAGCTCTTGTGTGCGATGGCGAGTCCTCCTCCTCGGTGGTTGGGGCAGTCCTTCCTCTGGATCTTGTATCTGTCCGGGATTGCGTTGTCGGGGGCGGAGGAGGCGTTGGTCCAGGTTTCTGTAAAGAAGGCGACGTATGCTGAGAGGGTGTCAAGGAGGTCCCAGATCTCTATGGCGAGTCTGTGCAGGGAGCGCATGTTGAGGAGGATGCACCTTAGGGCATCGGTGGTGTTGGGTGCAGGGGCGCGGACGGTGGTGAAGGTCTGGCGGCAATGACTGCAGGAGAACTGTCCGTGGGTGGTGCTTGGTGTGGACAGCTGGCAGTTGCTGTTCCTTCTGGGGTTGAGTCGTAGCGGTGGGTGGTTGGTGGGCCAGGGTCCCTGGCGCTGGTCGCAGACGGGCGCAGAAGGGCTTGCCAGTGGCGCACCTCTGGCGCGCCCGCTGCGTGACCTCATAGCGGCCGCCATTAAATAGGGGAGGGACGTGCAGCTGGGAGGTGGGAGCGGGAACCGGCACGGGGGAGGGGCCGTGGGGGCAGCGGGGAGAAAAACAGGCACGGAGCAACGGACTAAATAAGGCACAAGGCACCACAAAACTGGCAGGCAAAATAACAGAATAAGCAGGCACAATCACAGGAATAAACAGAAAAAGCAGGACCAGAACAGCAGAAGAGCAGGCACAATACCGTGCCTGGGGCAGCCTCGAACATCTCCTCCTGGAAGTCCTGGAGGTCAGGGGCAGAGGCACAGACGGTGGAGCTACTGGGGAGAGTGCAGGTCTCAGACCATAGGTCAGAGGTCTCAGTACAGCGGCAGGCAGGACACCATCAGATTGCAGACTGAGCAGAACCCTGTGCAGACATGTCCAGGTTCTCTCCTCCTGGGTATGGAGGGGGGCAGGTGCACATCTGGGTTGTGGGGTCCTGTGAGCGTCTGAAAATGTAGATAGCTGCACAGATATGGAGGGCTCTTTCCTGGACACAAACAGAGACCGTGCTTGCCCTCATTCACTGCCTGTGCTGACTCGACTTCTTTCTTCACAGCCCGAATCCTGATGAGCCAGACACTCAGCCCCCATCAGCCCCACTCTGCAGCCGTACACGGAGGGACTGTAACCCAGGCTGCCATGTTATTTGCCGCTGACCTAACCTTGCCGGTGAAGGGCCTACCTTCAGCTCACTGGCATGGTCCCAGGACGCTGAAGAACTCCATCCCATGGTACCCGATGTCTACACCTCACTCCCGAATATGGATTTGCAGTGCCATGCTCAGGGAGGCAGGGAGGGAACATATGCCTGGTGCAGGCATGGGGGCACTAGTGAATCATGTCTCCCACCTTTTTTTTTTTTAGGGTATTTGTAAAGCGCCAGGCTACTCCTAAGAGTGTCCCGGTGCTGACTTAACCCTATTGACATAACAGTTGGAAGCGGCTTCGGGTGCCTCGACTCTTATTGAAACAGCCACGTTTTTAGCTGTTTCCTAAAGCTGAGGAGAACTTGTTCCTGTCTCAGGAGAGGCGGCAGGCTATTCCAAAGCTTTGCAGCGGTCACCTGGAACAAGCGTCCGCCCAACCGAGAGCGTGCAAAGTTTGGCACGACGACAGCCTCTGGGTTGAGGATCGCAGGGTTCTGATAGGAGCATAGGGCTGGATTCTGCTCCTAATGTAGGGGGCTCCAACATTGTGAAAGGCTTTGAAGACTAGTACCAGGGCCTTAAAAATCACCCTTTTCCGCACCGGGAGCCAGTGCAGGGACATCAAAAGAGGCGTCATAGGAGTTCTGAGGTCAACAAACAGGACGGCCCTTGCTGCCGCGTTCTGTACCACCTGCAAGCGGCCTAGTAGGTAGTCTGGGAGGCCGAGGTACAGAACGTTGGTGTAGTCAAGCCTAGATGTTATCAAGGCTTGGACCACAGTTTTCCTATGGGAAACTGAGAGGAGAGGGAGAAAATTCCTCATCATTTTCAGTAGCCCGAAACAAGTGGCGGCCACAGATTGAACTTGGGCCTTCATGGACATGTCCGCATCCATTTTTTTCCCCAAGGTTTTTTACAGTGGTAACTGGACGAGTAGGGGGGGGGGGGACATGTCCTGAGGCCGCCAATTACGCCATTCCACGCCAGGGCTATGGCCAAAACAGATGATTTCGGACTTATCGGAGTTGCATAACAGTTGGTTTTGCCTGAACCAGGAGAACACCTTGGACAGGCAGTTGTTAATATCATCTCCTCTCAACACAGCGTTTTTCTCGTAGGTAAACAGCAGCTGCGTGTCGTCGGCGTAGGATATGACTTTTGCCCCATGATGCTCTGCCAGGAGTGCCAAGGGAGCCATATATAAATTGAACAAAGTTGGGCTCAGAACTGAGCCTTGTGGCAGTCCAACCCTCATAGGAAGAATAGGGGCGGGGAAAGGGGGGGGGGACCATATGGTTTGCTGGCGGCTTTCCAGGAAGGAGGTGAACCACTTGAGGACCGTGCCCCCGATACCACAGTCCTGAAGTCTGGGCAGGAGTCGATCGTGGGGCACGGTATCAAAAGCTGCCGAAAGGTCCAACAGTATCAGTACCGCTTTCCCACCGCTGTCCAGAGTGGTTTTAATGGTGTCAGAGACTTGGAAGATATGCCGTCTCCGTACTATAATTAGCTCTGAACCCAGATTGGCTGGGGTGCAGTGCATGGGTAGTCTCTATAAAATCAGTGAACACAATGTTCACATACTTCTCCAAAGCCTTGGAGAAGTATGGCAGCAACGTTATTGGCCTATAGTTGCTGACTTTAGAGGGGTCTGCCGAGGGTTTTTTAAGAAGTGGCAAGATTCGTCCGTGTTTCCAACACTCTGGCATCAAGCCCTCAGATAAAGAAAGATTCAGGACCAGGTTCACTGCTGGATTGATCACATCCGCAACAGAGGCCAGCACTCTGGCCGGGCAAGGATCCAAGGGGGAGCCAGATTTCAGTGCTTGCATTATTTTAAGGGACGTAGTCATGGGAATAGGGGGAAACTCCAAGAGAGTCTCATCTAGGTTAGAATAGGCGGGGTGGGGCTAAAATGCCATCGTCGGCTTGAGGCCCAGTTCCGAAAGCATCCTGGATATTTTTAATTTTATTATAAAAATATTGCGCCATGCGGCTTGTCCATTCATCTTTGTGGGTGAAAGGGTGCTTAATTACGTTCGGGGAGGAGAAGGCCTTGACAATTTTGAACAATTCCAGGCATCTGTTCCCAGCCTGTTCAATTTTTGAGGCAAAAAAGAGTTTTTCCCCTCTCGAACTTTGGGGTAATGGGCCTTCAAGGCCAGTTTATAAGTAGTTTTATTTATAGGCTCAAACTTCTTTCTCCATAATCTTTCCAGACATTTACATGCACTCTTACTTTTCCTTAGTTCTTCCGTGAACCAAGGGGCAGAGGCACGGCCTGTTTTAGCTGCCTGCATTCTCGGTGGAGCTAGTTGCATAGCCCACTCCAAGAGCCAGCCTTCAAGTGAGCGGACATCCTCCTCCACATGGCCACTAAAAGGAATGGTGTGCTGCCTCAGTATGGTGGCTACCGCCTCCGGAGTAAACTGTGCATAGGACCTAAAACTGCTGGCCCTAGGTTTGCACTGAGAGGAAGGTCTCCCCGATTCCTTACATATTCGGAAGGTGAGCAGGAAATGATCAGACCAGATGATAGGGAGGGGTGAGTCTATTGCTATCTTAGATGACGAAAAGATCTGGTCCAATGTATGGCCTTTTTCGTGAGTAGGTAGTGAGACATAGGGAGTTAGGTTCAGGGTGCTAAGGGATTCACATAGCTTCATGATCGGCCGCTTGATCCATGTGTATGTTAAAATCTCCGAGCACCATGCAATGGTTATATTTGGCTGCGATGGGGGAGAGGGCGGGTCCAAGGGACTCCAAAAACCGGCCTGCCGGCCCCGGCGGTCGGTAAGTTACTGCGCCGGCAATTGATTGCTGAGCAGACACAGTCAGACGGAAACCGAGGCTCTCCGCCCCCTCAATCTCTGCCATAGGTAGAGGTAGGCAGGAGAGAGAGTTTTTGTAAATAATGGCCACGCCCCCCCCCCCCCCCTCCCGCTTACCCTGTCCTTCCTGATTATCAAATAATCAGAGTTAATGGCATTCGCAATAGTTGGGTTGGATCCCTCATTGAACCATGGCTCAGTAATAAACATAATATCTGGCTTTGTGTCAGTGAGGAGATCAAACAGTTGTAGCTCGTGTTTTTTTTTTATAGATCTCGCATTAAGAAGAGCTGCCTTCAAATTGCCTTCTATCGTCCCAATCCGATGTGCTTCGTTTTCTGTGCGTTAGGTTCGAAAATTGCTAAATCTCCACTGGTAACCTTTTCTGATTGCCTGCCCTATGCAACTTCACCAGGGATAAACATTGTGCAACATAAAACTCAAAGCCAATTGACAGTTAGCTTCCGAAAATAGTTTTTTTTAACGTTATGCAAATATGTTTTTATTTCATTACCCCTAAAAAGAATTCTAAGGTTTAATATATTTAATTTACAATCTTATTTTACTACATTTTTATTTAGTCGATCATAGGTTTCAAGAAACTGAAATCAGAGTTTGAACCTCTACTGTGGATTGTACCCCCCTCCTAAAAATTAACATTATTTTACTGTTCGGTTTCTAGTAATCTAGAGACAGACTTTTAAATACTTTACAGCTAGTTTTAGTGTGCAACGTTAACTGTACTTTACTGGAGATAGAAATTAATACGCCACTTGGTGATGTGTTAAGGGAAGGAAATGTGTCTCAATACCATTTAGGCTCAGCAAGCATGCTTGGACACATACAATGACAGCAATAGGAGTGCGTTCTGTGCAGTATGCATCAGCAATTACAAAGCATCCCTACACACGGAGACAGTCTGGTCACTTAGTCTTTAGAGGACAATAGTTGACACCCCAACTCGGTGAGGACATTGTGTGCATGCCGCCACTCCACCCACAAAAAAACAAAACAAAAAACACTCCACAGATTTTGCTCGAGTCTCGAGTGACTGACTCCAAGTGTGAATGAATGGCGTATAATATGTTAATGTTGTCTAAACACAAAGTAAACGTGACAACTCCATAATTACAAAGAGTACACCACAATCGTTAAAAAGGGCTAATTACATGCCTCACCTGATGAGCATATTCACTGTACTCTTTTCTTTGTTGAATGTTTGCTTTTATGTAAATTCTGGGAACTACTCCAAACAAGCATTTGCAATGCAATAGGTCTCGCATTTGGCAGAGTTTAAGCTTTTGGCATTGTAATGCACCGATATCAGGTATAGAGGACGTGGCGTGTGCACAAGCGTGTGCAGTGTGTCTGGAGAAGTGAGGGTGCGCCGAGTGTGATCACACGTATCTGTGAACTCGTCGTGCACCGATACCACGTGCAGCAGAGGCCCTGGCGCCTGCACAAGCGTGTGCAGTGTGTCTGAAGAAGTGAGGGTGCGACGAGTGTGATCACACGTATCTGATCTCGTCGTGCACCGATACCACGTCCGGCAGAGGGCCTGACGTGTGCACAAGTGTGCAGTGTGTCTGAAGAAGCCAACCTAGGGTGAACACACATTGTATCTGTGGAGTCGTCGTACACCGATACCACCTGCAGAAGAGGGCCTGGTGTGTGCACAAGCGCGTGCAGTATATCTGAAGTGGCGACAGTGCACAAATTTGTTGTGTATATATCATAAATAGAGGACCTGGGTGTACGCAGAAGCGTGCACCGTGTTTTCACTGCATTTGCATATTATATCTCGGAGTGAAATACTCTACTTACAAACAGTAATTATTAGGATACTAAGCATGTACTTATAAAAACATGCGTGGCCCTTTGGAACATGCACGCCTTCTTCATGGACACCTTAAACTCGGGTGCACGGCATAAAACCAAGTACTGTGTGTTTCATGTACAAACGGAGGCTCGGGTTTTCGAAGTGTTTGCAAGGGCTGTTTCTGAGAGAATAAAACAGATTTATCACCACAGGGGCGCTGGGAGCCCAGAGTGTCTTGGTAACATGTATGTGTGAGGGAAGTACACAGTAAGTACGCACTGTGTGTCTGTTTGCTGGGGACCCACAACACACACGTGTCACAGACGGATGCAACGTGTGTTCGTGTCAAAAAGAGTGTTGTACATGTAATATTTTCGAGTAACGGGGTTTTTACTGCACTGCAACCCTCACCAGCTCTTCCACCGTAAAGCGCTCTGATACCGTGATGGGCATGTTAGCGCTTTATAACACATAATAAATACAATAAATACATACATAGAAGGATATCCGAGGGCAGGGGTACCAAGGTGCACTTAGCAAACTTAAGTTCAGTACCGGGGCACCCCCCCCACCCCCTTTTAAAACAAATCTAAACGTGTCCTGTCCCATTTACAAAAACGAAGCGAAGGCCGGCGCAAGAGGGGATGAAATGTAGAGTTTGTAAAGGGTTGTATATGTAAATGTCTGGCTGAGCACTTCCTGCCCCTGCTTAGAAAGTGTGTGAGAGCAGGGGGGGTGTGATCCACGCATATGTATCACACATACACACATTCATACATAATTATTACAGCCCAGAGCTGGGATAACATGTGCACACAATGCATCGCGGAGTGTTCAACATGCAGGAACATTCAATAACATCGCGGTGTGTATTTGTACACTGCACAATAATATCGGTGTGTGCATTGTGTAGCATAGGATAACAAGCCGGCTTGTACAACAGGTAGTAACATCGCGGTGTGCGCGTAAAACACGGGTACAGCATGCTATGGCATTCGAATGTGTACAACATTTAAAAACATCTTATGAACTAGAACATGCGTCGTGCAAACTCTAACAAAAACATAACAGTATTTATATAAAATGCAACAAATTTTGTACACAAAAAATATCCCCGCGGTGTGTAGAACATAATATTGCGATACCCACGGCATGCAAAGCATCACGGTCCATACAACTAACAATGTCGTCGCGCGAGTAACATGCAGTTGCAACGCGCTTTATAAAGCCTCAGTTATAATAAAAATAATGCAATAAAAGGAAGTGTGTGCTACATGTGAAAACATCGCGGCTTGTGTGTAGCATGCAATAACACCGCGGTGTGTGTAGCATGAAATACATCCCAGCGACATCTGCTTTCCCCAGTTCACCTATCTGGAGCAACTTAAACAAAGTAGCGTTATAAATGCGAAACGGGAAACCATCGATGCACCGTACAAACATTCTTCTTTAGGCTCGCTACGGCATCCATGCGAGGGCGAGGTCAGGCAAAAGAAATTGAAAGCGCACCATGCGCGCGCTGTGCTGAAACGCCGTGATCAAAGAGAGACGCCCGCGAGAAGAAAGTGGAAGCGCGCCATGCGCGCGCACCCTACGCGTGCACATCTCCTGTCCAGGCAGGCACGGCAAGCAGGAGACAGGGAGGGAACAAAACATGCCTCCCTTCCAATGAAAAGCGCGCATTTTTGACCAGCGCCAATCAGAAGCATGGGTGGAGCTTCCACCCCGCTTCCGAAGCTAAATCGACGACAACAGATCTCGCAAGCGAGCAGCGAATGCGCTGCGTCGCTAGGCGAGACCTAAAAAGGAAAACAGTTTGTGAGAGCTGGCCTACACAGGCTGCAATTTCTTTTTCCCCCACAATAAACAAACAGCCTTTAAATTCAATACTAGTGCAAACTGAGTAGACATTTTAAGGAAAAAGTCAGAGAAAAGATGGGTCTTGATGAATGCCCTACCCTTAGCTGAACATAACACGAGGCAGAAAGATTTTAACTTTAAGACAATCCACTACCACAGCCACCACTCGGTGAGATGCTAAAAGAGCTCAAGGGGAGCCCACCAGCAACACTGTTTGCAGGTGGTGAGCCCCTAGGATTAAGCATGCCGCCTAGTGAAAAGACCACTACAGGCAATTTAAAAGAACCTCCTACGCTCTCTAGACCTCAGTATCCATAGCGTTTACTGAACAACATGGAAGCCTAGAATGGTAAAAGCAATGTTGTTTCGACCACAAACCTCACCATTAAGTTAAACAGCAGCAATATAAGTTGGGTAGCTCACCTCACCAGGGTCACAACTGGAAGCTCTTGGTCCACGTCAAAATGCCTCTTCCAGATAATTGCTGAGGAACTTCTTGCAGGTATTATTACCATCAAGGGTCTGGCCAGGCACTGAACTCGCTGTGTGCTCCTTAGGAAGTACAAATTGTCCTCATCTCACTATGCAAACAAGCAAATTGTTGCGTGGTACAACAGGGCCCGCTCCGAATGTCCATTTTAGCTTGACATTGTTTCCTAATGGTGACGTTTTACATGATTTTTCACTTACATAAGTTACTGAAAAATTATTATACATGCAGTTAATTTCTTAGCAAGCATTATTATGATGTTATTCAAACACTCTGTCCAAGGCTTGGCACATAGAACTCAATACCCTTGTATTTGGTTGTCCAGTTGGAGATAGGTCTAAGGCTCCAGACAAACCATCGCATCAGCTCTGCACCTTTGACACAGTACGATTGGAACAGTGATTTTATTATTTAAATGGCCTCTGTGCTACATCTGGCAGAGGAGCACCTCTTCTGGAATTGTCCTGGAATGCGACACAATGTAACTGAGATGCAGTCTCGACGACTCTGACCTCGATCTTGAAATGGACGATAGCCTGTTCTACACAGGTCGGCTTCCTAAAAATCATACTCCGGTATGGGGGTTAACCAATCCCAATGGATCTGGCAGAGGGTACTCCCACTATGCTCTCGATAGTATAGGTAGTGTTAGGCAGGAGTATAAATCAAATAGTAATGTTATAATGGTTTAACTGTTTATCTTTTTCACCATTCTTGTAATACTGGTTACAATGCTTTGTTTCTTCTGCCTAATAATTGCAGCACACTCTTTCTATACAAGAATACGATTGTTTCAATAAATGTTTGAAAAGCCAATTCGTATCTTTCTTGTGTTCACCTTGGGCATGCAACAGTAAATAACAAAAACGTAGATCAGTTTCCACGATTCCCTTGGGGAACAAAAAGTGTAAATCAAAAAAGGAGGAGAGAGAGCTTTGCAATCAGAGGACTCAGCCTCCTATCCTTGCTGTAATCAACCAAAAAGAGTCCACCTGTGCTGTTTGAACTCTCTTTCCACTCTATTTAAGGAAAACAAAATGTTTTCTTAAAATAACCCTCACCCACCAAAAATCCCCTAGTTGGCATGCTTCATCATCTGGTTCTTGCCGTCCCGCTGTGTAACGGGGCGTGCTGTGACCAACTGAGACGTGAGAGCACTTTTAGTCAAATACTATGAAGAGTTTGATGGTGTAAAAGCACTGAGGTCTACAGCATTTAATGGTGCTAAATTTGTGTATGGAGTATAGCCAGCTAGGACTGGCCAGGTCGCCCCCTCATTGTTGAGGGGACCCGGTCTTATATTGTTTAGTATATGTGGGAGGGTGCCGTGGAACCTAATCTGATATTCCTGATATGTTAATGGTATTTCTAAATCTTCCTATGCTCTGTATTGACCTGGTAATGCAGCTGGAGTGTATGTGTGAAATGCTTGGGAAGTGCCATTGACTGTGAAAGTAGACCCAAGAGTTGAATACCTCTGTTTTGTATGCTTTGTGGGCCTCAACCACAAGAGTAACGTCTCCCCCTCCAACAGGTAGCCCTTGTTGTAGTAATAATGCTGTAACAGCATGTCTGCAGTTAACAGGAATGATAGCTACTAGCACCATATTTCATGAATGGAAGTCAAAGACAGGAAAATACTATAGTGGGGTAACCCCTTTTAAAGGTTCAAGCTTTAACAACCTACAGACTAAATTAGTGGTTTCTTATTAAGCTGTGTAGGAATAATCCCTAACACCATGGACGTCTACCGTATAGGGTGAAATGGAGACCTTTGGCACACACAAGAACTACTCCGTAGACCCATTAAATAAGTACCTGAGCTAGAATGTTGGTGGCGCCATGTTATACGGTTCCTACGAATTAAGTAGGAATGTGTATTTAGACAACATAAGCTTCAGAATATGGAAACTCAGTTCACATATACCATCAGAAAATGCTGGCCTGGTTCCTAGCTAGGACACAGTGCCCCATTTGAACCCCTAACGTTACCACGGTATCAGATGGTATCAGCAATTTTGAACATGAGCACATTTTGTTCCGGTTCTTCCCATCTCGCTGCTGAACGGGGTGTGCTGCGACCAATGGAGATGTGGGAGCACTTTCAGTCAAATACTATGAAGAGTTTGATGGTATAAGAGTGGGAGGGTCTTTTCTGGAGTTAAAAATACCTGGCTAAGTAGGAGCAAAAACATTTTTATTCAGTACCTGAGCATTAAATGCTGTAGACCTCAGTGCTTTTACGCAGGTCTAGTTAGACTATAAAGACATTTAACGCAGTTTGTAATGCATACAATACCAGCTATGCCAGGCAGGGATTTTCAAGCTGTGCAGCCACAGTTAGCTGTGCCTGCAATTAGTCCAGTCACTATTAACGCAATTATGGGTAAAGTTCCCGCCAGACTGGAGGAAATTCCGTTCTGGATTGCACAAAAAACAAACCAGCTTGAAGCGTTGTTTCCCCTTACGGGACTCCAAGACAAACATAGAATTCTCACAATGTGCCTACCACTTGGTATGGTTCCCCCAGTAAAGGATTGTGCAACTTGGGGCACAGTCCTCGCTGCCATGTATACCATAATTAATTGATCATCATCCACTGCTCTTTTGCCGGAGGTGCTAAAACAGATTCAAAATGAATACAGGCTGCCCCTGCCCTGGATTTGGAGATTAAATTAATTGGCAACTTTGTCACAGTTGCCTCACTTATTTTAAGTACTATTAAAGGAAAGTCAGCAGCACTAGCAGTATGCCAACGCCTAGCGCAAGTTCTCGTAGCAGAACAGGAGCGCACATTAGCACAAATTATTGCTGAAACCCATACTTCCACAGGTCGAGATAATTTATGAGCCAGACCTAATAAGCCACAGCTTTAGGGCAATTCTGAAAGAAACTACCAAGCAGGCACCAGAGTATCATAAATAAAGGCTAAGACAAACAGAAAAATAAAGATAGACCAAAAACACGGGGTGTATCTCTACAATCCGAGCATACTGAAAAAGGTTATAATTTACGTAGCATTATAGCGTCTTCCCAGCCGGGGTACCTGACAATTACTACACCATACACGGAGCTTGATATTACACATCTTTATTTGGCTGCATGTAACTGCGAACTCAACATTCCAAATCAACCTTTACTGCATTACACTCTAGCCTTTACGTCATAGCTTTATGGAGTTCATCAGGAGCCAAAAGGTTCTGTCATTGCTAACTCACAAGACACTACATCTGTCCCTCTGTTAAACAAAAACGTACAAATTTTACAAAATATATACACTTAAATCTCCTCAAATCTATCCCTTTGGCACGGTAATTGTTCGACCTGATCATGTCATGTGCAGTTGAGACCCGACACAATCAAGATCTGATGTGATGGTGGAAAGGTAACAGCAGTCACTGGTGCTTCAGAATCATTTCCTCTTTCAACCTGTAGATCTGGTGAATGATGAGTTAAACGACGAAAGTGAGAAGAGTCTCTGGTAATAGACTTCGTAGGACACTGGGCAGTCACCATGTGTCCTTTGGTCAACACCACTTGAAAAGGTTCTACATCAAAGGGAGCACCAGTTTTCTTTTCCACATCGGACGTGCAAGTACTCTATCTCGCCTCTGGAAAACTATGTTTTTCGCATATAGTCTTCGATCAGCATACGTCTTCATCTTTTGTTTTTGACCCAAGTCCTTTGTATGAATTGCTTTCTCATCTTTCTCTGTGATTGGTCCAATGAGGTATTGTTAAAATGTAAAATCTGAGTCCCTTGTTTTTTGATTAAGATATGCCTCATCCATTTTTCACCCCTGCCCTGCTTTCAGCCTGGCTCTATCCTTGACACTGCATTTGTATAAACACGAGTAAAGAATCTAGATTGGGGCATTGTAGGCTGTGTATACATGCAGAGTCAGCGCAAAAGAACAGCTGGCGTCTGCTTGGGGTTTTTCAGACAATGGTAAAGCCTCAAGTAAAGTTTACCCAAATAGCATATCTTGTTGTGCAGCTTCAGGACGCGACAATTGCACAAGGCACCAAGGCTGTCGATTCTTACCGGTACCTCATTTGTGTGTTTTTCCCAAAGTTCTATTTACCTCTGGGCGTCCCTTGTTTGTGATCTTTTGCTATAAAAACCCATGTAACCATCGTTCAGTGTGCTCTCTCCTCTAGTATCTCTATGGTGCTTGTCGGACGAGGCCCCCATTCATGAATGCTAATAAATGACCTATTGTTTGTACTTCACTCCAGTGTTGATTCCTCCTTACTTGTTAAGAACCCGTGGACTTAGGTTGACCCCTGCACCAGTGGGTTTTAATTAATCCGCTTCCACAAATTGGCGCCCAAACGTGGGGCCCCATCAAAGGCTTGCAGTTGGACCGGGGAAGTAGATTGTGTCGGTAAGACTAACTTCACTGAGGAGCGCACCACCTGAAGAGACTAGTTCTCGTGTCCAAGGTGATTTTTCAGCTCTCCGACTCTGATCTTCCTGGCGGCTGCTAACCTTGACTGTGGCCCTCGGATGGTCATTCTTTTGGATCAGAGAGGATCGACAGGTGGGAGTTGAAGACTACAAATAAGGTAGATTTGTATTGAACCGGTTCTTTTGGTTATTTGGAATTTGTCTGGAATTTTGTTTGGAATCTCTTTGGAATCTCTTTGGAATCTGTTTTGAACCTTCTTTGGAACTTGCTATTTGATATTGATTAACATTTTTTCTTACAGGTAATGTGAGAATATTTTTTCATTTCTCTCTGTTTATAAGTTTTTTATATCTTATATAACATGCCTGTATTTAGCACACTTTGGGTTTTGTTGCTGCTGCGGTGATAAGCAGAGCATTTTGGAAGCAAGTCAGCCGGCGCCACCAGAAGGTACGCCGAATTTTGAGATGTACATTATATATGGTATTTGTCCCATCATGTATAATGCATTGTGGAACAAATATACAAAAGGGGATCCCCAGTTGCAATGGCCATTAGAGGGAACAATGGACCCTCACAAACGCGAGTATTTAGAGAAACGATTGTTTTTAAAGAAAGTTAGGCTAGCCATGTTTGACAGTTTGCGTATGTGGAGGAAAGAAGTAAAGGAGCGGCAGCTCAAGGCGGAGAAGGTACAAAGGAAACAAGAAAGGAATACAGTATCAGAAGTATAAGGAATTGAAGGATAAGGAAGTTCAGGAGAAGGAATGTTTAGATCGAGAGCATAGATTGCTAATATCTAAGGAATATATAGTCAGACCGACAGTAACAGCCCAAATCCACCAAGAAGAAGTGGATTCAGATATTGATGGATTATTGATTGAACGACCCCCACCCCCATATGTACCTTTAACACCTCTTCCCCCTGGACCACCAAATGTCGTTCCCCCTGTACCTCCGGCTCCACCTCCTTTGCCCGCGGTTGTCCAGCTCCCTATTTTCCAACCAGTACCGGTACATCTTTTCCCACCCCCATCCCAGGCCACTGCACCTGAAATGACTGATGATCCCGTACTTTCTGTATCTGTCTCGACCCCTCTAATTCTTCGTTCTTCTGAACCTCAGTTGCGTCAGGACGCGATAAGGTTGATGGTATTAAATTGGTTGAGTGATCTAGAAATGGAGGTAGGAGAAATGATAGATCAGATACAGGATTTTTCTGAGGGCGAGATTCTTTGTCTTGTAAATAAGCTTTCTCTTCAACTTATGGTCCAATGGGAGATGATTACAGGACAGAATGGCCCTGATGATGTTAGAGCTATTAATCGACAGTGTCAGATAGGAGCCTTCCCTGTGAGTAGAATTAACAATGCCATAGCAACGATAATTGGATATCGTAATGAACTCTCTTCCTCTCCTCGAATAAGACCTATGAGGGAAGCCGCGCCACAATTCATTCCTGGAAGAGGGAATGCAGATGATGACCCTAATAGTCCTGATGCTAGAGCCCATTTTTTGTACAATTGAATATATACGCCCTGGAAAAGGACGGATGTTCTCACTCTTAAAGCCTCTTTACCCGATATTCGAAAGAACCCTAGAGGTTTTTATGATGAAGTACAGGCAGCCATTGACTCTTGCGTTATGACGCTAGCTGACATTGATATGTTTTTCGGCATGATCTTACCGCCGGATATGTGGCGACTCACCCGGAAACAGGATCATGTTGTTGAGTTAGGAGGAGATTGGACTGCAATAATAGCAGCTGAAGCTGATAGGAAGCCTGGTAAAAAACCCAATCAGCTCGTACTGGACCTCCCTGGCAACATACTTACTTACATAAAGACAATAATTCTGACACGGAAAATAGATTGGATGCTCCTTACTGCTTGTAAGCAAAGACAGGGCGAGTCCGTCCCTGATTTCTTTACTCGCTTTGAGGAAGTTTCCTCTAATGTATGTAATAGCCCTATTCTTCCTGTCCTTAAAAGAGGGGATGGAATACAGGATAAAAGTTTATCGATTTGTGATTGATTTGAGAGAAAGTAACAAGATAGTAGTCCCTCAATATCCTGTTGTTTCGAAGGTAAAGTTAATACACCTGTGGATTTTCTGGCATCCCCGTTCAAAGCCCTATTTCACAACAACTGAATGTTAGTTCAAGGGTCTCCAACATTTTCTGTAACAAAAGTCACTAGTGATGAAAAAGTGACCACCCCATCCAAGAGTGTCAGTAGTGATCACATTGGTGCATTAGCCAGGGTTTTCAGCAGTAATGAAAGAAATAAAGGCTTTGACAATTTGAACTGAAATATTACACGGGTACCAGATACAAACAATAGCTGCAATACTCCCTTGCGCCAAGATATAATTATGAGTAATAAATATCTCCAACTGAAATAACAGCTGTAAGTACATTTTCAAAATGTCAACTATTTTTCTGTAGACATCAGTTTATGAGTTGTGAAAATACAAAAGAAATGTTGTCTTGAATGCATGAGTTTTATTTTTAAAATACAGGTTGGACTGCACACAGGAGAGCTACTCACAGGTACCTGGTGATCTACTGGTAGCTCACGAGCCACTCATTGGAGACATAGCAATGCAGCAGAAGGTTGCAAACAGACTACAGTGAAATTATTGCATCACTTAGCCTCCTTGGGACAAAGTATCTCTTTTCCAATTACAGTAATGTCAACAGAAGGTTACCTATTTAGGTCTCCTCCTGTCGAAGGGGGGTAAGACGCTACACCAATATAGGATATAATTGGTGCAGAACTTGCAGAAACCACTGACTCAATCTAATATCTGTGCAATATTACCAAATTTTTCACGAATTGCAAAATTCCTGCTTGCTTTAACATTAAAGCACGTATGCATGCCGCTTCCTTGGAGTAATCAGTGTGAAGCGGTCTTTTTGCAATTGAAAAATGCTTTATGTAATGCTCCTGATTTAGGTAAAACCTGATTATTACAAATTTGTGCATGCAAAAGATGGTTGCAGCTTGGCACGGTCCAATGTAGGAAGGAATAGGTCATGCGCATATTTCTCCTCCACATTGGATCCCACTGCGATAAAGCAATCTGAAATGTATATTTAAGGTCACAATTTGACAGTTATGGTACCACATTTAGTGGATATCTAAAAAAAAAAAAAATCAGACCCACCACCTGACCAGTGCGATATTAACAGGGTATGAGTGGACACTTTTTGCTCCAAACATCACTCTGAAATGCTGCAACATTTTGAATCCAGCCACTGTACTGCCCCTTTCTGAGTCCCAACAAGATGAGAAGCATGATTGCATATTTATTACTGAGAAGGAGACTAAGGGACGGGTAGACCTGACAGATACCCCTATATCTGACCCACTAGGGGAACTGTTCGTGGATGGTTCATGTTACAAACTACCTGATGGCTCTAGTACAGCGACCTATACAGTTACTCCCTTGAAATCTGTGGTTGAGTTATGTAAAATACAACAAATGTCAGCGCAAACTGTGGAGCTATAAGCTTTGACTAGAGCCTGTGAATTAAGTAAAGATTTGACTGTAAATATCAATATATATGCCTTTGAGTTGCCCACTCATTCGGACGACTCTGGAAAAAGGTTTTTTTTTTTTTTTTACTTTGCATGGTGATAAGATACAGTATGGGGAATGAATAGTAAAGTTACTGGATACCTTGATGTTACCAAAAAGAGTTGCTATTGTTAAATGTTTTGTCCACAAGAAAATTATAGATGAGGTAATACAGGGAAATACTTTTGCCAATGAAACAGCTAAACGAACAGCCTATTTAGAGTATAGTTTAATGTATATTGTAGGGACAGTTAGATGGACACCAGAAGTGCCTATGTTTAATCAGACTCTAGATTGCATTAGGGAAGTACAGGAAGAAGCTACGGAGGAAGAGAAGGAACAGTGTAAAAGATATGGGTGTCAGGATGCGACGGGATGTTGGATAGATCTGTCAGGAAAGCAAAGATGAATGCTTCCAAATTGTTATGTGAATGCTATTGTTACCATGGCCCACAGTTCAGCCCACATCAGTGCTAAAGGAATAGTGGCCACGTCAGATTATGTATGGTTCAATAATCTGATTCCCAGGGTGGCAGAGTTCTATGTCAAGAGGTGCATGATGTGCCATACTTATAACACAGGAAAAGGTACCCCGTTTCAACAGGATATTTTGCACCCCAGATCTGCCCTTCGAGGTCTTGCAACCAGTTCAGGTGGTTATGGGGAGGCCGGCAAATGTATAGGGTGTACCAAGATCAAAGACAATCTGACATTGAATATACTTTTCTTGTTGATTACTGTGTTGACTAAAGATTTGCATTTGATCCATTCACAGGTGAAGGCCAGTCTCTCTCCCAGTCTTAAAGGTCCAGGTCACAAGCTGAGGCCTAGAGACTGTGTCTTTACCCAACAGTTTCAGAGGAAGTCCAGCCTTGCGCCATGCTAGAAGGGTCCAGTGCAAGTTCTCAGCACCACTCAGACTGCTGTTAAGTGCACAGGGCACAGACACTGGATCCATGCCAGTGATGTGGAGAAAGCAAGCGCCACTCCCTTTGACATATGATCAGTGGATAACAAGAGGAATACCTGATTTTGAATATGATCAGATCTCTCAGCAAGTGCCTTTTGGGGTTGGTGATCTTTTTGAAACATGGTGAAGTGGTGTCACTGGAACAATAACTTGCTGCCATCATGCCTGACCCAGATGAACAGATTCTGTTTGAACGTCCTGACATTGTTCAGCCCTGATACAAAATGCGGCCAAGGGCCGAAAAGAACTATAGACTTTGATTGAAGAAACTAGCTCTGGAGAGGTAGCAACCCATGCCGGTGGTCAAGACCGCCAACGTCCGGACCGGTACATAAGCTTGCCAGTGAGGCTTTGAAGCAAAAGACACTTGGGACTTAATGCTCACTGATAGAGTAGTGAGGGAATTTTGGGAGAATGGAGATTACATTGCTCTGTTTCTGGATGATCGTTACGCTACTTTTTGTTACCTTGGCAATCAAACAACAAATACTACAGTAAGAGGAAGGAAGGTTAAGAAACATACAGGTTGAATATAAAAGATCAGTATAGGGAATAGTGTTAGGTGTTCTTCTGAAATAGGTATTTGTATATAGATTAGGTTGAAATGGGTAGAGTTGTCAATCTGCCATTAAGGCCCTTTGGGAAGGTGTTTTTTGACCTATTAGGAGGAATAGAAGTACTTGCCCCGAATGCCCCCGCTAAAAGCTGACAGTTTTGGATTAAAAGGAGAAAAATAGGGATACTTGTATGTTTTCTATTGTTATTATTGGGATTTTTGGGTCTATTTTGGAGGCTTGAAACATATTACCCTGTTCATAGCCTAGTGCCCCCTACTCCTACCGCATCTGAACATGATCACTTCACCTTGTCCGCTCTTAAGGACTTACACTGCCAAATATATAAGCACAATACATTTGTTCAATATTTACATAAAACGCCCTTAATGTTAATTGAGCCACACAAAAGCTTCACCAAATAGCTGCAGAAATACACCAGGAAAAAGGAACATGGACTTGGTCAGAATAGTTTTGGGGTATGTTTTCTACTTGGGGCTGGAAAATATTGATGGGAATAGTGATAATAGGAGCCATCTTTCTTACTTGCTGTTGTTACATTCAGTGTGCCCCTACGATATGTACAACTTGTATAACCACCTGTAATAATATTAAACCTCCCCCAATTAATGTTCATGAATTGAATCGAGAAATGATGATGCACACTGAAATTTACGAACTTATGAACATTGATATACGAGATTAAATGATATACTTTTATAAATGGATTCAGCATAGGCTGAAAAGGAAGGACTGTTAAAATGTAAAATCGGAGTCCCTTGTTTTTTGATTAAGCTATGCCTCATCCATTTTTCACCTCTGCCCTGCTTTCAGCCTGGCTCTATCCTTGACACTGCATTTGTATAAACATGAGTAAAGAATCTAGATTGGGGCATTGTAGGCTGTGTATACATGCAGAGTCAGTGCAAAAGAACAGCTGGCGTCTGCTTGGGGTTTTTCAGACAATGGTAAAGCCTCAAGTAAAGTTTACCCAGATAGCATATCTTGTTGTGCAGCTTCAGGACGCGACAATTGCACAAGGCACCAAGGCTGTCGATTCTTACCGGTACCTCATTTGTGTGTTTTTCCCAAAGTTCTATTTACCTTTGGGCGTCCCTTGTTTGTGATCTTTTGCTATAAAAACCCATGTAACCATCGTTCAGTGTGCTCTTTCCTTGAGTATCTCTATGGTGCTTGTCGGACGAGGCCCCCATTCATGAAATTCGTACTTGTAAAGCGCACTTATACCCCCAAAGTGCTAATAAATGACCTATGGTTTGTACTTCACTCCAGTGTCGATTCCTCCTTACTTGTTAAGAACCCGTGGACTAAGGGTGACCCCTGCACCAGTGGGTTTTAAATAATCCGCTTCTACAGTATGTTGGTTGTCATTGCTCTCCCGAACATCAATGTCACTGGAATTTCACAAAGGTGGTCGAGTGAGGTGTTGAACGGTAACCTCTCAATGTAGAGTTTAACAGTTTGTAAATGGAACTTCTCAAGGGTAGCATGCTGTAGGGCTTTTTTTAGCATACCGATAAACTTTTCAACCAGTCCATTGGCCTGTGGCCACAGAAGGGTGCTCTTTTGAAGCTTTATATTCAGATGCTCTAAGAAGTCTTCGAACTTCCAACTATTAAAATGTGGGCCATTGTCAGATTTTATTATGGCTGGAACACCCCATGTCGCAAAGATGCCATGCAGTCTCTCAATGACTCGGTCTTTAGTGGTGGAGGATCCTCAATTAAATGGAAATCTTGAGAATTCGTCCACAATCGCCATCAGGTGATTTCCATTGTCGAGTGGACAAAAACGTCAATGGTTATTCTCTCCCAGGCATGCGTCGGTAGTTCTGACATGTTTAGGATGTGTTGAGTAACTTTTGTAGACAGGCAGTTGCATAGATGACAGGCCTTTAACTCCTTCTCAACCTGCTCATCGAGATACAGAGACCAGACTGTCTCAGAGAGCTTCTTTAGTGGCAACAATTCCCCCATGTCCTTCGTGGGCCACTTGAATTATTTTCTGCTGCAGACTCTCCAGAATCAAGATTCTCGACCCTCGCAATATATCTCTATCTTGAGTTATAGAACGTTCATCTTTGACATTTCTGTATATTTGATATTCATCCTCACTCGTGAGAGGTCGAGTGTGCCGGTTCTATAGCTAATGAATAATTATATCTTTCAATTTTAGCATGTCACTATTGTGGCAGTGATAATCTGGGCTAATGAAATGGCAGCTGGTGTGTTTGATTTCATGATGAAGATGATATAAGCTTCAGATGACTTGGATGGAGTGCCAGGACCTTAAATGGGTACTCTGGAAAAGTAGTTAGCAGGGTTCTGATCCCTTCCTGAATGATGCACAATGTTATAATTGTTCTCTTGAAACCGTAGTCCCCAACTTTAAATTCGAGGAGGCATCAGGCCTTTGGATTGCCAAATATGGTTTGTAAAGCTTGCTGATCAGGTACCAGCGTAAAAGGCTTTCCATACAGGAATACATGGAAGTGTTCACACACCCATACCACGGCTAAACTTTCTTTTTCAGGTTGTGAGTAAGCACATTCTAGTGGGGACCAACTCCTACTTCTATATGCCACAATATGCCTTCGAGCATTTGGGTGTCCACTGTGCTGTGCAAGAATAGCACCTAACCCGACTGGGCTAGTGTCAACAACTGCTGTATGAAGTTTTGGATTGAAATAAGCCATTTCAGTGGCATTCTCAATGGCTTGTTTGGTTTTCTTAAAACTGTTTTCACATTCATGTGACCACTGAAAAGAAACATTCTTTTTCGTCAGCTCTCTCAATGGAGCCCTTACAGTGGCAAAGTATTGTATATATCTAGAACAGTACCTGGCCATGCCAAGAATTTAACGTAGCATTGAAACATCTTGTTGGGTGAGGGATCAGCATTTGACAGTGCTTGTACTTTAGCAGGATCAGGTGTCATACCCCCATCAGAAAAGATACAGGCAAAGAATTTTAGCTTTGCGAATGAAACTCACATTTATCTGGATTCAAAGTATAACCTGCATCAGCCAGTAAACAACATACTTGTGTGACAGCCCTATCGTGCTCTCTTTTTGCATAGCTCCGAAAACCAATATGTCATCACTATAAATAACATTCATGGCAGGCTGTAGGACACATCGAATGACGTCCTGGAAAGGTTCTGCAGCTGATGACACACCAAAGTTTAGTCTTTTTTATCGAAACAGACCTACATGTATAGAAAAGGTTGTAATGTACCTGCAGTTTTCTTCGAGTTCCAACTAATGATAACCTTTATTCAAATCAAGGCGAGAGAAAACCTTTGCACCATTTAATTGCCTTATCATATCAGCAATGTGGGGACCTTGATGTCCTTCTCAGTCAATTGCCTGGTTTGCCTGATGCATTTCAACAACTCCTCCACTGTCCTTTTTGGGCACTACCAAGATGGAAGAAACACATGGGGTTGGACCAGTAGAACGCTCAATGGTATCATGCAGTAACAACTTATGTCCATTTTAAACAGCATCTTGTAAATGAAAAACAATTTGCCTAGGTCTTTGAGCAACAGGGTAGAAGTACTCATTAATATGAGACTTAACTTTCATAGCCTTAAGCTTTCCCAAACCATGAAACAACAAAGGAAACTGACTTACTATTTCATGGTGAGCATTCACATTGTAGTTCACAGAAATCAGTTCTATATCAGCAGCTTCGCTGAAGCCGAGTAGACAGTCACATGACGCTGTCCTTTGTGCTTGCACCTTCGTTTTCATGCATTTCATCGTCGCTACAAATTAACCTGGACTTTTTAAGGGCATCGATGCAGCCCAGGTATACACTTTGGTTTTCGATGGTGCAAGTTGCGGAAAGAGATACAATTATTATATTAACGAACAACCATTTACTTTCAGTGTAATTTTCAGACAATGTTTGAATTACTTTGGTGCTTTGGCATGTCCACTTTTTTTTAACTGACATTTTTTGTTCACCTGAAGCCAGTCCAACATGCACACGCTTTTCTGAGGTAAACAATCAACATGGCACAACCATCTTCTTCACTTTCACTTGATACGGATATAAAAGAACTGTTGGACAATGATTTAGATGACAATCGACTTCGTTCAGTATCAATTTGTCGACCGGACGTCTACATTGGACCTGGTGGGTGGGGGAAAACATGGCTTCTCAAACATTCCGGTGGCCTGTTTGTCTTCATGCTGTGACGCACTTGTTTTTCCCTTTGCTTTGCAAACCATCGCAAAATGGTTCTCCTTCCCACAGCCCTTACATATCTGTCCAACGGGGGGACATTTGTCTTCGTGTGGAAACGAAAATCCACATCTAAAACATAACTTCTTTTTATGTGTAGACATCACCTTGTGTCCTTCAGTCTTTTGCTTTGACTTACTTTTCAAACTCATGATTAACTCATTCTGGGCACCTCCGGCTTCCATGTCAGCAGCTTGTTGATCAGCACGCTCTTCCGCTCAAGCAGCTATTAACACTTGTTCCAAACTCAGAGGATGTGGGGAGAGGATGTGGCCTAACGGCTAGAGCAGTCGACCTCGAAGCTAGGGAATCAGGCTAGAGTCTTGGCAGGAAAGCTCAACATCCTGTGATTGTGGGCAATCACTTAATCTCCCTGTGCCTAACAAAATGAATGTGTCAGTCTGTAACGGAGCTGGGTCTTATGTAAAACGCTCCGATACCCTCGGGTCAAGTTCGCTTTATAACACTCCTCCCAAAAAAAATGTTTCTCTCAGCATTCACCGTCTGAATGAATCAGGCAAGCATCCATCACTGACCCCGAGAAGTAGTGCCTTCGTTCGTTATTAAATTCATTGAACTTACAGTGTTTGATGAATGTGTCAAGTCCTGCTACAAATTCATCAATGGTTTTACTACCTTTCGGTCATTCTTGACTGAAAATGTAGCTTTCGTTGTCAACACTGGACATTGGATTGAACTTGAGATTCAAGAGTTGTTTAATTTGACGGTATGTGATTTTTTGTCAGTTTGTGGCATTTTCTTTATGATTTCCTTTATGCCATCACCAGCAAGATTTTTGAGGTATTTGGGTATCTTTTTGTTATCAGTCTATTCAAGTGCATCAATAAAATCTTCAAAATGTCTATCTACGCAGTCCATCGCTCACCAATATTTTGCTTTTTGGAAGTATCGAATGATGATGGTAGTTTCAAGAAGGCAGCAGCATTGTAACCATTTGTGGAACTTACTGAAGTTGAGAGTAATATTTTCTCCTTCACTGTGTGGTGATCTCATTCATGCAAACCATCTCGGAAGCCTTGCTATGTACTAGCCTTGGAGTCATCTTTGACACTGAGGAGAGACTTGGCTTATTTCTTCAATACCATTTAACACTTGCACTGTTCCGATCGTCGCTCTCAACTTTCCACTCTTCAAAGACCTGTGGAGTTGTTCTGATCCCCACTCAGCCGTTTTGGTGGCATGCCTCTTCAGGTATAGACGGCTCCGTAAGCACAACCCTGGGCACTTCTCCTTGGATTGCTTTGCCCAGTACTGCAGTATGAAGACTCTCTTTAATTCTGGTAAGCAGACAATCGTTTCTTGCACCTAGGCCGTTTTGCTTTTGGCGTCTCTGTGCACTTGCTTCCACTTGGTTGATCTCTGTTTGGCAGTGTTTGTAATCGCAGCGTTATCTCTTCGTACTAAGTATGGCTCGATGTTGCGTAGTAGCATGATACCTTTATGTATGGCCTAATCAACAAGTTCTCAAACACCGACGTGTAGATTCTCTGTAATTGCTTTTGTTTTCAACTGCTTCACAGTGGCTAGAACTGCTCTTTGACTCCACATCCATTAAGCATCGATGCTATACTTCGCCGTAGGCACACGTGGCACGCACAAGCAGTTTGCCTGGACCACAGCAAACTCTCAGGGAGCACTGTCAATCTTCGGGTTACTTTTCCCCCAGCTAGTCATCATTTGTAGCGTCTTCCAAGCCAGGGTGCCTGCCAAGGACTACGCCACACACGGAGCTTGGTATAACACGTCTTTATTCATCTGCATGTAACTGCGAACTCAACGTTCTAAATCACCATTCACTGCAATACACTGTAGTCATTATGTCATAGCTCTACGGAGTTCATCCGGAGCCAAAAAGGTTCACTCAGTGCGAACTCGCAAGACATTACAGCTGTGATACACTTAAACAGCCTGATAGATATCAATACACTGATACGTCTTTCGCGTTCCTTTCAGGACTCACCCGACAAATGCTCGAAGAGAGGGGGATGTGCTTATTTTTTTACTAATCTGCCGATACTGATTCCCGCCAAAGTCTTCCGAATATTAGACTCCCTTCTCTCGGAACTCGTCTGGGGCAAGGGACGCAAAAGGGTGAGTCTGGCAAAACTGCAATTGAGGCCTGAGGAATGGGGATTAGGGGCCCCTGACTTTCGTGCATATTGCATGGCTAGTCAGCTACAATGGCTGTCATATTGGCTTGCTGGACGCAACCTACACGAAATCGGCTACACACCACAAATGTTGCATCTGGGAAGCCTCCATACACTACTGCTGCCTGAAACTAGACTACCGCCCACCACACCCTTACTTAAAACAGCTCTTCTATACTGGAGACGGACACTGCAGTATACCAAACGAATTCCCCCATACTCGTCTAATATCCCCTTACTCTGAATTCCCACTGCGACCGAGCTAATTACTAGACGCAGGATTTCTCAATGGGCGCAAGAAGGAGTAACAACAGTAGTAGCACTGTTCATAGACGGTACATTAGCAGATCATGAAAACTTCACCCACACTCAGGGCGTCCCCCAAACACCGTTTATACTACATGCTACCATCATCCATTATATTATAAGATGCTGGTCTCCGGACGGAAAGGAGCCTTCTACTCATGAATTAGTATATGCTGTACATCGGATGGTCGAGGGGTGCCACCTAATCCGATGGCTATACAGAGAAAAATGGACGAGAGACTTGGGTAGAGAGTTAACTGAAAAGAAGTGGGCCTCTTTACTGGAATTCCCCAAAAAAGTGTCTCGAAACGCTAAATTTAAATACATACAATATATGATCCTACATAGGGCTTATCTTACCCCACATCGCCTCAATTGTATATACCCAGATGCACAAGTCTCCTGTCCTAGATGCAGATATTTTACATATGTTGTGGGACTGCCCGCGCCTGAGGGGATTCTGGCACACAATGGGGCATCTGGTAAAAAAAAAACGACGGGCACCTCTGTTTGGGCAATGGCGGAAAGCTGTCTATTGGGACTGCACCGTCGCTCGAAAGGGCAGAAAGTACGGTAGAGATTTGCAGACATGGCTATCCTCATAGCGAAACGTGCCATCACAATGAGGTGGAAATCAGCCTTTCCCCCTACGCCACTCACCTGGCACACAGAAATGACCCGTTGGGGTGGGACAGAGAGTGCTATTATTAGAAGAGAGGAACTCTGTGGACTGCGTAAAATACCCATTTCTATGGAATGGGACCAGATGCTGGAAGCACTAAAGGCCATTGACTTGTTGGGGCCCCCTGATCCTCAAAATATACCATCCCCGCCCCCCTCTACTGCGGTTTGAAAAACTGAGTCCATACACTACCATACACTGCATAACGCTATCCAATAGGGACATGGTGGATATATACAATAGCTAGACAACAGCAATCACATATGGGTAATGTGTAACCCTGACCCGGGTTTTAACTTACATGGGTGAGCCAGGAAGAAGGGTGAGGGGAGGGTAAATTTGGGAGTTGGGGTATCTTACAATATTTTTGTTTTGATTCTTTTATAGCAGTAACACCAAGAATTGTAGGAACGTATATTTATCAAGGCGGATTGAACACTGAGTACAAATAAATTGTCAGATGTTAGAGGGAGCAAAAGTAAAATACTCATACAATTAGGAATACATTGTTAAGATGTAAATTATAAAACGCTCTAATGTTTTTTCTGCTACCTAATTCATGTAAGAATGGTAAACAGCGTTTACTTCGCATGCGATACTTTGCGGTCGTTACAACGTTACAACGACCGCGTTGTTAGTTCGCATACCTTTACTACGCAAGTCGGAACAATGACTTGCGTTAGGGGGGAGAAGGTGTTGGATTTAAAATCCAACACCTTCCCTAGTGTCCGCACAGACTGGAGTTGGAATAGTAAATTATACTATTCCAACATCCAGCGCCCCCTACTGCAATTCGTTGTTCCGAATTGCGTAGGAAAGGTATGCGAACTAACAACGCAGTCGTTCTAACGACCACGTTGTAATGGCATGCGTACTAAACGCATGCTAAGTAACGAGTGCTATTCGTAAGAATATGTTAGAAGGTAACTAATAAAATCAATAAAACTGTTTAAAAAAAAAAAATGTTAAGAGAGGGGGATGTCCAGAGCGCAGGCATGAAAAGTGTGAAACCGAGAAAGGACTCAAAGCTCATCTCACATCATCATCATAAAAAAGGAATAGAAACTTCCACAAAAGCCCCAATTCAGAAAGAAGAAAGTGGCAGGTATTTCCACTAGAATGCCACAAATATTAAGGACGCTCCTTCAGAACAAGACGTGGGCATTGACACTGCTAGACAGCGCAGCAGAGGTCACAATAGTTTGCCGGAATCTTCAAAAGTTTCCGTTTTCGAGATCAACTAATGAATCTATTCAAGATGAAATACCAGGTCAGCGGGTTAGCCCTACCAACAAACTTTATGATTTGGCCATCCAAATTGAGGATGACAGTCTGAGTTTTATTGAAGTAATATTCTGGGAAAATATAACCGCCTAAGACATTCTGTTGGCTTAAACGTATCGGCCGCCTTAGTTTGTTAGAAAAATCCCACAAGGAGAAGATGTCATTATACCTTCCTTCGCCGTTTTTGCTCCTGAAGTTGTCAAACAAGCGTATGCCGCAGAATGGGCCTTTGCACAAGCCCCGGCACATCTCACTCATGTAGGCTGGGACAAGGACTCGCTTTTTCATGTAATACCCAGAAGGTCCAGCCCACAAGTGCAACCACAATACCCGATTAAACATGAAGCAAAATGCCCAGTTAGGGAACTTCTCTTACAAATAGAGTATCAAGATGTCATTGAGACTTGTATTTCAGCAAAGAACAATCCATTATTTCCGGTAGCCAAACCGGATCATTCCAATTGTTTAGTCTTAGACCACAGACATTTAAACAGTCACATACGCACCTCTGCAATTCAAAATGCACACAGTGCAGCACTAAAACAACATAGTGCGCAAAAAATAGAAAAACACTTTGGATATTTCCAATGGCTTTTTCTGCTAAAATATAGCGCCTGAAAGCAGAGACTTAACAGCGTTTTCCGCTTTAGCAGTGCAGAGAAAATTCTGCTGACTACCTCATGGGTAAACGAACAGCCCAGGTCTGTTTTCTGCCCAATTAACGTTCATGATATTGACCCAGAAGCATTGCCCTACTTTGATTACATTTACCTCACTAACAATGACTTGCACAACACTAACCCTGGGCGTAGTTTGCGTAGTAGCACTACACGTAGCTACGCGAAGTACACTTTGAACTATGCGTAGCTACGCAAATTGCGTAGTGCGTAGCTGTGTGCTTGTCTGCACTGTGTAATAATTGCCAACGGCATCTTGCACAGGGCAAGTTAAGATAAAATAAGTATCTCTGTCTTTATATGCTAAAAAGCATATAGTCATTTCACAAAAGTGAAAACGATAAATTAACAAGCAGTGAGAGAGGTGATGATTTTGGGATCCTCCCTAACCTAGGGAGAGAACCAAGCAGATGCCTTGAAAACAAAAAGCACATCTTGTTGAACGATTCAGTGGTGGTCCCATCCTCTTAGGACCACCCCAAGCACAGTTATTTGCAAACATACAATCCCAACCAAAGGCCCTGCAAAGCATTATGGGACGAGATTAGCAGTGGGCAGTGAATATTATAGTATCCAATATCAAAATAATTCTACAAAGAGCTGCAGTTCCACTAGTCGTTACTAGATGTCCCTCACGAGTCAAATGCAAAAGCTTCATGAAAGGGTTTCAATACTTTTGCATTTGACTCGTGAGGGACATCTAGTAACGACTAGTGGAACTGCAGCTTGATGTATTAATAATTTCAATGCTTTTGCATTTGACTCCTGAGGGACATCTAGTAACGATTAGTTGAACTGCAGCTCTTTGTAGAATTATTTTGATATTGGACACTATAATATTCACTGCCCACTGCTAATCTCGTCCCATAATGCTTTGCAGGGCCTTTGGTTAAGATTGTATTTTTGCCCATAACTGTGCTTGGGGTGGTCCTAGGAGGAAGTGACCACCACTGAATCATTCAGCATGATATGCTCTTTGTGTTCAAGGCATCTGCTTGGTCCTCCCCCTAGGTTAGGGGGGACCCCAAAATCATCACCTCTCATTGCTTGATATTTTCATTCTCAAAGTTCATTTTTGTGAATTGGTTATATGCTTTTTAGCATGTAAAATTGCTTTATCAAAGCATTTGTAGGTGTTGATGATTTTGTTGCTACGCTACGTCAATTAGCACAGTTTTTGCACTGTGCTACGTGCAATTTGCGTAGTGCGTAGTAGCACAAACTACGCATGCTCCGTGAGCATAGTGTAGTACTACGCCCAGGGTTACACAACACACACTTAGCCAGAGTAGATTGCATTGTTTTGGGATTTGCTGAACCTGGCTACAAATTCAACTTTCCAAAAACAAAGCTTGCTATTCTCAGTGTCCTATTCTTGGGATACGAGTTGTCAAATGAAGGCAAAAGCCTTGCCCCACATTTCTTAAAGAAATGTGCTCTTTTACAACCACCAAACACCATAAAAAGCTACAGTCACTGTTAGGCTTTCTCAACTTTCTTAGAACATACATACCTGACTATGCACAACGGATTAAATCGTTGTAAGAATTGATCTGACCTGACTTCTCCAGTACACATAGGACATAAGAACACACATAGATTTTGCTAACATTACAAACTGATATGCTTGCACTTACACTCGTGTCAACACAACTAACTTGGTGATCCACACAGCTGAAGGATCCACTGCCTATACATATGTCACCTTTAACGAGGGTGGCACTGTACCTATTGCTTATAAATCGTATTTATATTCTAATGCTGCAATGCATTTTGCATCAATAGAAAAAATCCTGTCTGCAGTCCAGACAGCTGTTATAAAAGAAAGAGCGCTGGCTCTGGGGAAACGCATAATTGTGGTTACTACCGTTCCAGCCTTAGAGGCTGTCACCAAGGCGAGTGTTCCTAACGAAAAAGCCTTACATCCAAGATGGATACAATGGGCCACCTTAACAGATACTGATTATGTCTTTGATCCTACCTTGCAAACACAAGAATTTCTCCAGTAGGAACAAGAATACCCTGTGACCAGGGATATTTTGCTTCTTGATCAGTATGCAACATTATTCAGCTGCATGTGCAGCAGTTCGCAGTGTCATGAAAACTGTAGAAGAATTACATCAACAAAAATAATTTACACTATCCTTAGGGGATTGTACAGCTCAGCTGGCTGAACTGAAAGCTTTAATTCTGGTACCAGAGAATACTGATCCTGAATTCCCCACACTCATAGTATGGGTTTCTTATTATTGTGTCCAGTCTTTTAACGAAAACTTACATAATTAGTACTTGAATGGATTCAGAGATTCAAAAGGAAAAGCTATCCAGCATAAACTGCTTTGAGGAAAGGTAGCAGCTGTTAAAGATTAATTGCAGCGGCTCATGTAATTCATACATGGAGCATAGGCGTGTAGGAAACACGTTGTAGGGAACATGCTGACCAATGAAGCCACTAAATCCGCAGTTCAGACAGCTGTTGTTGCTGCAATTCCTCATTCACAAACGAGCGTGGATGAAGACATCATGGTTGCTGTCAATGCTTCACTCAATTACACTCCATTACCTAAAAATTATCCACCAATATACTCTTCCTATTGAGTGCTAAAAACTTACTTTTTTGCTTGCATTCCCAGGATGGGTGATCAAGCGATATCCAACCAGGACAACAGGCTAGAATTAATCATAGCTGCTCATGAAGGATTAGTGTCTGTCCATGCAGGTGAGGCGGCTACAGTTTCCTTACTACAGAAACGCTATTGGTCGCATGGTCTGTACAGGCAGACTAAACCACATGTGCTTCGCTGTACAATTGCCAGCAAATTAAAAGTCCCCCCCTCAGCTCGCCCACTTCTGAGATGTGCTTGTTTTGATCACCGTGGACCTTGCTCTGTATTCAGATGGCACATTTAAATGTATTCTCTTGGCCGTAGATACATGTTCTAGATTTCTATGTGTGTGGCCAAAGCGATCGGCTAATGCTGGAACGGTTATTAAAGACTGGCAACTCTTCATCTGGGCATATGCAGTAGCAGCATTCCACTCGGACCAGGGACCAGCGTTTGTTTCCAAGGCTTATCGGGATGGATACCATGGGAATCATGGGTGCTGCTGTGCATTATTCCTCCCCTATCATGCTGAGGGAAATTCGATAGTGGAAAGGAAAACCCGTGACTTGGATCAGTCCTTAGCAGCTAGAGCATTAGGTTCAGGTATTATCTGGATCCATCACTTGTACGGAGTCCAGAGAGCTTTAAATAATCTGCCTTGACGATTTTTTGGGTGTCCGGACTCCCTTCAAAGTCCTCTTTGGGGTCTAGATGTATGTTCCAGATCTCAACAAACCTGGCACAGTGGCGGCAGATACACCTATTGACATCAATGAACATTTCGCTGTCTTACAGGAACTACAAGACTGACGAGATAAGCACTCAAATTACATTCCCAAACGTTCAGCCACTGACGAAGTGAAGGAGCAACCAGCAACTTCTGGCTGGATCTCTAAAGTTGGGGGATCTAGTTTGAGAGAAGATTACTGACAAAAAATAATTTGGCCCCTCATACCAAGCACCAGTGCCAGTCCTTGGCACTCAAGATCCAAGAACTGTGATTTTGCCACTGCTTACTGGTTGTAGAAATACATGTTTTGTTTCAATAGATTTGATCAAGCTACACCTTGTGGCCAGTCCTAAATAGTAAGCCACGAGGGCGCCTCGGTAGTTACCTGTCTCCTATCGCTACCATACAGGAAATCCCTTTACAAACAATAAATAATACAAATACTTCTTCTCCCCGGCTGGGGACTTCAGATGCTGAAGTACTTCCTGTTACTACTGCTGATACAGGATGCACATCAGATGTGAATTTACAGTTTTCTACTGCTACTCCAAACAACGAAATAGTTTAATATCAACCACCTTTGGAGGGGTCTACCAGTTATCCATTACTACGCAAGGTTCCTGTTTTTACACAGTCTGCCTCTGGCTACTTTGCTGACATTCATGATTTTCCTTCAGATTCCTCGCATACTAAACTGCATGGTGCACGTCCATTTCTTTTTTAGCTGAAACGGACTTATTAGATTCCTCCATGGTCCTATATTTGGAATTTCATTTCACTGCTTTTCCTAATCGTATGGATTGGATTTGTAACAGAGTATTTCTTGCTTCTGAATGGAAATTACCTTCCAGAATACTCTGCTCCAGAACTGGAGTGGAGGTACTGACGCCTCACTCTTCTTCACAAACTGTAAAGAGACCCGTCCCTTGTGAACATTTCTACATTTCTGCAGCTCCTCTGTGTCAGTGGACTGAGCGGCTGGGTGTCACAGACCGCCGGAGCAGGTGACCGCAGACACCCTGGGCTCCAAATTAGACTCTCTACTCGCAGCTGTGGAAAAAATAGGTACATCGCTCGAACAAACGCGCACTTCCCTTGAAGGGGCGCATCGACAAAATCACAGGCGACTTCACCCTGCTGCTCGCAGATCACCACAAGCGGACTGACAAGGTACGCGACATTGAGCAAGAACTGGCCGAGGACCACCCTGTTAGTCGGACTGCAGCGTTGGAGGTACAGGAGCTAATGGCGCATGTGAAGTTGCTAGAAACAAGAGCGGAGGATGCAGAGGGGCGCTTCCGGCAGAACAACGTGTGGGTGGTGAGTCTGCCAGAGGGAGCATAAGGAGCTAATGCAGTGGCATACACGGAGATGTGGTTGCGTGACCCAATGCCAGCAGGTGCACTCTCCCCATTATTTGTTATGGAAAGTGCCTACGGGGCGAGCCGTCTGCCGCTAGGGACAGGCCCTAGACTGTTTATTTTCTGCTTCCTTAACTATAGGAATCCCGTCATGAGGGAGGTACACAAGCTGGGGGAGGTGAAAGTGGAGAACACGACAGTACTCTTCTTCCCTGACTACGTCACAGGGGTGCAGAGACAGAGGGGGTCATTCCTAATGGTTAAGCGATGCCTCCGAGAATTGGGCATCAAATGCTCCCTCCTCTTTCCAGCAAGACAGAGTGGTCTCGAATGGTTACACGCGATTCTTTGACACCGCTGAAGAGGTCTGGACTTGGCTGGAATCTACTGGTCGCCAGGGGCTGCAGACAGGGAGTGAAGGGTCTGCGCAACAAGCTGTCATCCGCGGAGCCAGTTGTAGTGAGAGGTGTAGGTAGAGCAGGAGAAGCAGACGTCCCCCGCCACAACTACAAGCCACCCACAATCTGGAGCAGGTTATACAAGAGAGGAGGAAGGCACTACAGACAGCGGCGACGACGATGTCCGATCGCACTCAGAGACAGGATCCCGAGACTTCCCCTGAACACTCCCCCAGCGTCGATGGCTCCACTGCGACGTGGCAGTCTGGTGCGGAGTCTTGGCGGCCCCCGGATGTGACTCCTCAGACGGCAAATTACAATGTGATGCGGCGATATCGGGTGCATTCGGCATGGTCCTCTGGAGCGCCGCTGGGATGGTGCCCCTGATGGAGAGATGGAAGGGTGTGTAGGAAGCTCGGCGCCTGCCCTCACAGCTAGACTGAAGACTAATACAAATGACACAGAGTGCTCTTTCCTGTGGACATGTGGGGCACTGGTGTGCTAGACTCTCAACCCCTTAGAGCCTTAAGCTCTGTTCGGCTGGCGATACTCGCCAGCAGTTAACACAAGGCGCTATAGCCAGTTTGGGCGGATATATTTTGTCCCTCCGCTCTTTTACTTTCCAACGTTACAATACTCCCATTCTCCCCCTCACCTCATTGTTTAACATGCGCATATTTCAGACAATGTTGTCCTGCAGGTGCTGCCCACATCTGCAGGATATGGACAGGTTACTCTGCTCCCTCCCTCCTGCGTTCCCCGTGTACCTCTACACGCTTGCGCCATTCCACACATGCTGGTTACTAACAATCACCTGGAATGTGAGGGGCATGCAAACGCCATCGCGCTGCTACCCTGTGTATTCCTACCTTAAGCACAGGTCAGCCCACATTGCTTTATTGCAGGAAACACATATCACACTGCCTGAAGCCCGCAAGCTCCAGCACCGATAGCGTGGTCGGGTATTTGCAACAGATTATTCTGCGTATGCGAAGGGGGTGCTTATCTGGGTGTAGCCAGGTGTCCCCTTTGCGGTGGAAGAGCCGGAGGTGAATGGGGAGGGCTGCTACATATTTGTACTGGGGAGGTTGTATGGGAGGCATTAATTACTCTGGAATGTGTACGCACCCAACATGGACCAGATGACCTTTTTACGCAAAATTTCCGGTACACTAGGCCGCTGGAGCGCCATCCCCTGGCTCATAGGGGGGATTTCAACGGGGTGACCGATCTGGCATTAGACAGACCTTTCCCATCGCTTTCACGTACAGTTGCTATGTCTAACGCCCGGGCACTGGGAGATTGGCTGCAGCACTGGCGCCTAGCTGACGTCTGGAGAAGTTGAACCAGGATGCATGTGTTTATTCTTTTTATCCGTTGCCACATGATCTTCATGTTCGCATTGATCGCATTGTGAGCTTGCCGGAGCTGCTCCCGGTTTGTCGGTGTATAGACTACCTGGGGCGCACACATTCGGATCACAACCTCTAGCTTCTCCAGCTGAAACAGGAAGATGCCGAACAGGTGGTGCATATCTGGTGCCTCCAACCTGCGGCGATGGAGGATCCTCCTTTTTGGGTGTCACTACGCACTGCCACGGCAGACTTCTTTGAAACAAACGCCGGCTCTGCTGCCACCAGAGGCATGGAATGGGAAGCGTTCAAAGTCACAATCAGGGTGCACTGCATGGGACTCAGCTGGGGTGCTCGCAAACAAACTGATGGCAATCTCATGCGTATTGGGCGCTCCCTTCTGAAGCTGGAGTCTGCCTCAATAACAGACTCTAGCTGTAATCCGCGTTTGGTGGATGCGTGGCAGGAGCATGCAGACCTACTGGAGCGATTGCGATGCCTAAACTATTCTGCGCACTCCGCCCGCACTTATGCAACTGCGGACCGAGCAGGACGGTTGCTTGCATGGCTGATCCATCAGGAGCCGGCACGGCACCCTATCCTTTCGCTGCGTTCCCTTTTGGGACAGCTGTTATACACTCAGCGGGAGATCCATGGGGAGCTCACAAGACACTACGCAGCTCTGCATGTGCCTGCTGCCAGCGTCTGTTCAGCTGATATAGCGGGCTTTTTTGCATCCATTCGCTTGCCCACCATTATGCTAGAACAGTGGGTGGAACTGGTAGAGCCGATCACACTATTTGAAGTCGGGTAGGCCGTCAGAGCTCTGGCCACAGGCAAGATACCCGGTCTGGATGGGCTGCTGGCGGATTATAAAGCATACGCTCCTGTGTAGGCTCCTCACCTGCTCGCCCTGTATGAGCATTTACTTGAAGCCTCCATCCTGTGGGGCTCTCTCCATGAAGCTCTGCTCGTTTTTTTGCCTAACCCGGATAGAGACTCAACACTCTTGGGCTCTTACCAGCCACTGGCGCTTTTAAACACAGACAATAAAATCCTGGCCAAAATACCGGCGGATCGGTTGGCCCCCCTGGTGCCCAATCTGGTGCACGCTGACCAGAATGGATTTGTGCCTTCTCGGAACACGTCCCTTAACCTGCGTTCAATTTTCTGGGTAGCCAACTATTGAGCCTCACGTTGGCCTCACTGCGAGTGTCTGGTGCTTGACTTGGAGAAGGCATTTGATACTCTGAAATGGGAGTATCTATTCGCTGCCTGGTCCAGCTACAGACTCGGGGCTCGTTTTCTCCGCCCAATACGGCTGTTATACACCTCTCCTTCCGCTAGAGTCAAGACGGGCGCCCTCGTGTCGGACCCTGTGCCCATCAGTCGTGGTACCAGGCAAGAATGCCCGCTTTCACTTCTGCTCGCTGGCTATAGAGCCGCTCGCGGAAGCCATTCATGAAAGCGGGGCGGAATGGGGTATCGCCCTGGGTGACGGGACGCATGCGATTTCCCTGTATGCAGACGACCTGCTCCTGTCTATCCAGGACATAAGAGGAACGCCTACTGACTCGGCGCGGAGCCTTAATGATTTTGCGTCCCTCTCTGGTCTCAGAGTGGATGAACTGGGCGAAATCTTGCTTGTACCCATTCAATCAGGCTTGCCCGACCCCACACTGGTAATTAACGATATACCCGTGAAGTGGCACCCCACTGTCTTTCGGTACCTTGGAGTACGTGTATATCATCAGTCAGTGGACCTACTGGAGGGGAAAATCTTGCGGGCGAAAGCAGCCGTCAAGTCGCAAATGCTCTTCTGGTGGAGTCTGCCCCTGACCATCATGGGCCGCATAGAGCTGCTTAAAATGGTGGTGCTGCCCTGGTTACTGTATTTCTTAACTAACTTGCCCGTGTATATTCTGCCTCTTGTCTTCTGCTCCTTTGAATGTGTCATATGTAACGGATCGCGGTGCATGGTTGCACTGTCCAAGCTATACTTACCAGCTGGTATGGGAGGCCTACTACCTGGCGCCGCAATTGCAGTGGGTGGCCAGATGGGCCAGTGGACTAAATCTTGAGGACACTGCTGCGCTCCCCCCATCATGGACGCACTTGTCAGTCCTAGCGCTTTTTCATCCTGGGAGAAGAGGTGGGGCGCCCGTCCAGATAATGCTGGAGGTGGCGTATAAATGTTTTCGCCATTGCTTGCAGCACTGCAGGAACTATGGGGGGGGGTGACCCAGGAGACTGACACGCATTTCACAAATCAATACATAAACGTGATGGGCACAGGGAGGCATCTCACAAAGTGGTTTGCCAGCTCCCTGCGCACGAACACAGCACACCAGTTAACGCCTCTTCGACAACGTATTCCTAGAAACGCCAGATTCCGTCTCATTCAGTACTATGTATTGCAGAGAGCCTATTTAACCCCAACCAAGATCAAAACGTACTTCCGGCGTACAGATGCTTGTTGTCCCCGATGTAAGCTTATTGACACGGATCTCATTCATATGCTCTGGGGCTGCCCCGCACTCGATGAGTACTGGCGTAGCATCACAGCACACTTAGTTGTCTGTACTGGGTGGAAGGTGGTGCATACCTGGGATGCATGTCTCCTGGGGCGTTACCATAGATCGGCTAGGCACGGGGGGTTGGGGGGGGGGGGGGAGTCCAGGTTTATATATCTAGGACTACTTGCAGCTAAGCACTTAATCACCAAGAGATGGAAACATTCGGAGCCTACCCCTGCGCTGGTGTGGTCCCGCAAACTAACAGTCTGGGCGCAAGCTGAAAGTACCGCCTTGCGCCGCAAAGACACATTGGCCTTACGTAAAGTGCAGATGGCAGACAACTGGGATGCTATATTGCAGGACTTTTAATGCAGCTGGCAGTCAGAGGACAAGCCACAGGCCCCCGTAACATGCACGGAAATAACACCGGTAGCGGCGACACAATAGCGCGTAAGACAGGGATCCTCCATGGACGCGCTGACGCCCTATCTTGTTCCCCCTCACCCCACCCCATCATACATTCCCCACCTCCATCATGTTCCAGGGATGCAACTAGATATGTACCCATTGATCCTATGGTTGTGTGGGTTGTGCAGGCAGTGTAGGAGTGAAGAGTAGTAGCAGAGACCTGAGTTGAGCATCAATTAATATTGTTATTACCTAGACCTAGGTTGCTCTCCCCTCCCTTCAAAATGGCATACTCGTCAGCTCCTATTAGTGACGTAAAACTCAGCATCTAATTCTTGTATGCTCTATAACGCATATTGGCAAGTGCCTCCGTGGTAGTCGCAACAGGCTATGCCCCAAGAGATGCACTGGACTGTTGCCTGAATTATAACCTGTGATGTATGCCCCTCCACGCCTGAGTTGATATGATGCTTGTAACTGTATGGCACTTATATTTTATTAAAAGTACCAATAAAGAAATTTAAACAAAAAAACAGAAACTAATGTGAAACTTTGTTGGGCCATTCATGAGTTTGTAACGGGGTGACACTTTATGGAGCGTGCAATGCATCAGTGGCCAATTTAGCATGTTGTCTGAAGGGCGTCCCAATCTCCTTAATTCGGCCAGTGTTCAGATTACTTTCAAATGGAAGGTATTTGATCCTGAACGACCAAGGTTCAGGATGAAACCAGGAGTGCCATACAAGATGATGATTCCCAGGGTCGTGACTTGTGGTTATAACGTGTTATTTCCACCTACACACAAGATCAGGAAAGTTACCTTGTGGCGCTCGATTCCTATTTTTACCATTAACTTCGATAAGTTAAGCCGACTGAAAGCCTTATTGTTTCAAAAGGACGTTGCATTAACATCTGCTCAAGAAACTTTTGATCTTCAAGTTGCATGGTCTACCTGAAGTACAATTGCTATTGCGCACAAATTTGCAGCAGCGTTTTGGTGAACTTGTAAACCAAATATTTAATGCTTCAAATAATGTGGGAGTGGTGCACTTTTTTTTAAAGCAATTAGGTCTGGCTTTGTTTGCACTTTCCAGACAGTATCTGGAGTGAATTCGACCTTCTTGCATTTTTGGGTTTCCAGTGTATTTGGAGGCAAACCGCTAGTGTTATTCCTGCTCATTGCTGTTTTGGTCCTATTGCTGTTCTCTGCAGTGGATGTTCCACCTCAAGGCCAAATGGTGATGGCAGACCTGCCAACTCACACGATGTCACACTGTGTCATACAATATCGGCTTCCCTCACACGGTCACTAGTTGAGGAGCTGATATCACACAGTGGGAAGGAAAACAGCTGGAAACCACTGCAGAATAGTGGCTTTTCAGCTTGTTTTTGGAGTTTCAGAGTACTCAATATCAATTAGGAGTGTGAAAACACCCCCGGCAGCAGCCACTGCAAACTTTTGTTCTTGGTTTGTTTTTTGGAATAGGGGACAACTGAGGGTGGAGGGGCAGAAGTGGCTTTTACAGAAGCAGCTCTTGGCACGAAACCCTGCACCATTTACAGCCATGCCCCCCTCCTCTCACGGTGAAATGTTTTACTAAGTTGGCAGGCCTGTGATAGACTTATGAGACATCCTGCTGTGTCATGAACGAACCATACAGTACTTTGGAGTGTCTTTACTCCAGGAATTGAACGACAATTGGCCCTGGTCTTTTGGAACTGCGTGGTTACACTGCGTGCAGCCTGTCTTCCGCTGTCTGTGGTGTGGTAATTCCTCAAACTTGTTTTCAGACCGATGGAAGCTAGAAATTAAAATGGTGAAGCTGAATGCAGGGCTGGGCAGCCAACAGGATAAAGTTACTTAAATGGAAATTGAACAATAGCAGCATTTGAGAGTGTGAAAACAGAAGGGGTAGACGAGTATGTCAAAAAGCCCATTCGGACCTGTGCTACATCCATCTTGGTGTTATCCGTAAATAAAACTAACAAGCATTGGCAAAGCCAAAATGTCTCGCCAATGCAAGAGCTATTGACTTTGCCAATGTGTTTTAGCCATGTTGTACACCAGCTACTAAGTTTCAGGATAGCACAGTAGGCTCGCCATTGGCGTTGGCTGATGGAGGAACTCAGAAACCGAAGCTAGTGGGCGGCGGAACAGCGGAGCGGAGCAAACGCAGAGCAGAGCAGCAGCAGCGGAGAGACTCGGAAGCTCAGAAAGCTGCTGCTGGGGCTGCAAGAGCAGAGGACAGGTGGAGTGCACGGCCCACATGGAGTCACAGTAGACGTGTGGAGCAACCCGGAGTAGAGGTAGTTGGTTGTGGGGGGAGGGAGGCAACAGCGCATTGAGGCAACCGCAGCAGTGCTGGGCTGCTGAGCTTCAGCTCTCTGCACCCCCCCCCCCCCCCACTTCCTCGCTCCGCCTTAACACCACGACAACCCGGCAGCTCAGTCCTGCCACGCCGCATTGCCTCAGTCCAGGACCTTAAAAGAGACAAGGGGCTGATGCACACAACATAGTCACCGCCTCAGCACCAGCCTTACATCCCTATAGCTTTACCGCTAAGCTGCCATAGACAGGGAGGGAGCTGAAGGAGGGGCCTTTACGTCAAATCGACCACAGCCAACCCTCAGCCAGCCCGAACCACCCCTGCCAGCCACACAGCCCCACAGCCCATAGACACAGCTCAGCCACAGTTTACCTACAGCCCTAACTACCAGCTCTAAATCACCCCGCAAGGCCTAGCCTCAGGTAGTTTACAGCTTGCAGCCTATATCCTAGCCTACGCACAAAGCAGCATAGCACGTCATATGAGGCGGCTACAAGGTGAAAGAGGTTAAAGTCAATTAAGGCGGACCGACCATAATCAAGGGAGTAGCCAAGGTGGTTGGAGGAGGCTGAGCAGTGCAGCAACTATAAAGAACCGCAGAAGAACACGCAGTGAGCGAGTGGCATCTAGCATTAGGCTGCGACCTCCTGGCAGTGGCGCGGAGGCGGCTGGCGTTAGGTCAGTGTGTCTTGTGTCACAGCAGGGGGACGGCAAGCGCTCACGCGTGGACTGGACTTAGCGTCAGCACAGATGCAGCAACTGGCAAAGCCTAAAAAACAGTGCTGGCACAGCCAATCAAGACTAGGCATCTGATGTGGCACCCAATCAACTCCAACAAATTCAACAAACTGCCATAAAATTGAGGCAGAAAAATCCCCCCCCAAAAAACACACACTTCGACATCCTGGTGAAAAGCCACCCAAGCTGGAACTAGAATTAGGAATAAGGAGCAACGAAAAAAGGTAGCAATAAGGCCCATATGTCACACAACCCAACAAGAAAAGTCACTTGCTCACCAATGAGCCAACCCCCTTGGCAGCACAGATTACGCAAACACCCACAGCCACACAATTTAGGCAAATCAGGCAATTGAGGCCATGAGAGCAGGTGTGCACGATCAGACAGCAGGCTTCTGCATTTTATACCAATTGGAAACACTCACATAGGGTCTTCAAGGCCCGCAGGAACAGCGCAATTTCTATAAGAGTGGGGAGAGCGGGGACAAGAGCACTCGCAGTGGAATCAGGAACCGAAAAAAAGGGTAGGGCCTCAAGGGGGGGGCCACATAGAGGACAGAAAAGCATGCCTGGCCGACGTATGACAGGGGCTCAGCCCCATAACATCGCAGAAAGGAGTCAGACCACTGCAGCGGATGGAGGGGGAAGGCTTGGGCGGCCCCGGGGGGGCGAACGGCCCTGACCCACAACCCGGCCATAACAAGCATCCCAATACATCAGTATTTCACAAGACTGAAGTCGGAAACATTAGGGGACTGCATGAGGGAGACTGAGGGGTTAGCAGAAACCAGGACAGGCCCATCTCCAGCTGACCAAGAAGTAATGACGCAGAGAGAGGTATCCGCCAACACCACAGACTGTACAGTTCGCCACAGCTTTTAAGAATAGCTAATTGCAGAGATGGTGAGACTTGCAGACACTGCTGTGGACAGCAACAGGCTGACAATCCCATTGACAATCTGTTTAACTATAGCATGCCAGAGAAACAAACAGAGCCATCAGAGATCATTGTGATCTTGTCAAAAAATAATGAAGGCAAAATACGTGGCAAAATGCAGGGTCAAATAATTACAGGAACTACCCAAAAAAGGAATGTATTTGAAAAAGAGGCCCTCGTTCATCACCCAAATAACCAGCAACATGCCACCTTGGATGACTCCACAAATCCTTGGGTTTGGAAAACTAGACAGAACTGCCCTACCCCAGTGAATAAACCTGGAAGGGTGCAAGCACAATAACTCAGTGATCTCAATACCTTAAATACAGAGCCCAACGCTCTAGGGATAAAGGAAGGATCCAGGCATCAACCCATTGAAAAACCACTATCGGCAACAGACAGGGACTTACAACTAAGGGCGGAAGAACTTAAAGGAGCAACAAGGGGCACACAACCCGGATACTGCCCCCCAAAGCCCAGATTCCCTCTATAAGAAGGGTCCGCCCACATTCTAAACACAATAAATTCCTCCTTAGTCATAGGATTTTGTTGAGCGCACAGACCACCAGGGGGTCTCAAAGCGCATGCCTAAACCCTGAGAACCGTGAAGGGAAAGAAAGGTGAAAAGAGTGCCAGTAAAGGGAGAGAAAGAGTTAGAACAAAGTAGAACAGCCAGGTTTTTAGAGCTTTACGAAATAGTCTATGATTAGTTTCCATGCGTAACTGTAGTGGAAGAGAGTTCCACAAAAAGGGGACAAGATATGAGAAAGATCTGCCTCCGGTCCTAGCGGTACGGATCTTAAGAGAAGTGAGAAGATACTTGCTAGAGGACGTTAGTGTTCTGGCCGTTTGGTATCAGATGAGTTTTTTTTAGCAATGTAACAAGGTCCGTTCCCATAGATAGTCTTGTGGACCAGGCAAATGATCTTGAAATGGATGCGTTTCCTGATGGGCAACCAATGGAGAGCTCTCAAACCTGGTGCCGACGGTGTCCGAGAAGGTAGGTTTAGTACAAGCCTAGCTGCTGTATTTTGTAGCACCTGGAGTTTGGTGAGCAGCTCTTCATTGATAGAGGCCATCAGGGCGTTTCCATAATCTAGCCGACTAATGAGGAGTCCCTGGACCAGCGGCATCCTGGTTTCAACTGGGATCCACTGGAAGATCTTGCGAAGGCTACGCATCAGTCCATAGCAGACACCAGTCACATGATTAACATGGTCTGCCATGGCGAGGTTGTCATCTATCAGCACCCCTAGGTTATGGACTACTGATTTGGGAGATGGACAAGGGCCGAGATTGGGGGGGCACCAATCATTGGACCACAGAGTTTGAGCTTTCCCAAAAAGAATAATCTCGGTTTTATTGGCATTAAGTTGCAGGTTATTATTTTGCATCCAGATGTTGATGTCAGTCATGCAGTTCATAAAGCGGAGTTTGGTGTCCGTAATATCAGGGCCAAGAGTGATCAGTAATTGCGTGTCGTCAGCATACAACAAGGTATCAAAACCATGCGATCTAATCACTCTGGCTAGGGGTGCCACATATAGATTAAAAAGCGTGGGACTCAAAAAGGAACCCTGGGAAACTCCCTTGTCTATCACATGACTGTGAGAGACAAAGGAACCCATAAGTATCCTAGAGGACCGGTCAGCCAGATAGCTGCTAAGCCAATTCAAGGCCATGTCCCATGTCCTTGCTGGCAGCAGTAAGGCACGTACTTAGCAATCCCACAAGTTATAAATGCAAGTGGAATCAATAAATATGCTGGCACAGAGCGTCTTGACAATCGATAAAAAGGTGGACATGCTAAATGCCAAAGTTGACCAGTGGGTCATTAGAGAAAAAGGCTTGGGAGCTACCGCAAGTTTCGCAAGTAACACATGAGAAGACAATTGAAAAGCTAACCACACTCCCAGGCCTGCTATCCACTCTAATAAACGACTGTAGGGAAGCCTGGATAAACAACATACAAAACAGAAAAAATTATAGAAAAGGACGAACCACATTCCGCAGCCAAAAACGCAATAACGGAAACAGGAAAAACAATTGGCATTACAGAACTAACCAGTAGCACGCCCCCGGGCAAAAGTGGCAGCCCCTCAACAAGCATGGATGAGGGACACCTAAGCAAAACAAAAGGCCCAAAAGAAATGACTGCAAGCATTGCAGGGCAGCTCTCCAGACGACAAAAGAAAAAACTGCGAAAAATCACTGAAAACCTCCAAAGGGAAAAATGGCATGACACTTACACAAAAAAAAAATTGCAAGGACAACATTAGTCCCAAATAGGAACAGACAGCATCCTTAAGGACCCAGGGAATTACTCCATCTTCCAAGCAAGGTACAGAACTCCTGATGAAGCAACCCAGACGAAAGACAGCCAGGAAGAAAGCAGAACACCAGCATGAGTGTGCAAAAAGCAGGTCTAAATAAGGAAATTCCTATATATGTTCACTTACATATAGCACTCAACCCTCAAGAAAGATCCTATTCGGAGGTAGTGAACACCAACATCAAAAACGTGCCTAAAGGGCAAGAAAGTTTGCAGTCCCACAAACAGACAAAGGTGCTACCCAAGACAAGCAGAAGCTTGGCAGTTCAAACAGCAAATAGGCCTGCAGGAATGCAACTGTGCGAGCAGCTGGGAAATCTGCCATCGGCACCAGAAAGGGTCACCTGAACAGCGAAGAAACAACTACTGTTAACTGAAACACAATGTGAAGGCCAAAACATAGATACCCTGCAAACAACAACAGCGAGGAAGATAGCACCTATTGATCAGAGGGCCCAGATGGACAAGCATTGTCCCAGCATTAGGCTGGATGAAGAAGTACAAGTCGCACCACGCTCAAATAAATGTCAGACAGTGACCTTAGACCCAAAAAATACAAACGGCGGACAGGCACGTCAGAACGACAACAGAGAAATTAAAGAACAATTGATCGCAAGTATACCCTCCACTGTGATCTTCACCCCTGAATTCGAAATAAGAGGCTCATGTGACATTTTAAAATCGGTCAAATATTTTATACCTCGTCGAGCATATCTTCGCTGGCCTACCTAAAATCGGCTCACTTAGCATCGATGCACTTCAAGAATTACATCTGGATTAGCCAAAGAGTCAATTCTGATGCAGTGGACAAGCAGGGCAGACACCCAAAACATTATGGCAGAAAAAGAGCTACTCAAGGAATGGGGTATAGACAACTGTGCAATGGAGAAATATCCTTATGTACTATCGCAGAGGCAACAAGTCCAATGGGTACAACAACCCTCGAAATGTGAACTAGGGGGCACCAAACCAATCTCAATACAGCCCGGTGAAAACAACATCACAATCCAGCTCGCAATGAGTGGCGGAGTCAGACATTGTACGGAGGCAAGAGAAATGCAAAACTCCAGGGCATCAGGAGACTGGGCCTGGATTCCAACAGCACAGCCCACCAACTGGAGGACAAACGCCTAGCATAGGAAAATACCCGACTGTGGCTAGAAATCATCGCACACCAAGGGGAGGCCAAACTCCTCGTACTGAGGAAATAAAGGAGCAGACAATAAGATCCAGGAATAGAATAATAAGCAGGAACGTGGCGGGGTTCAAAACTACTGTAGCAAATAAAGAAGCTATAGAATTCCTACAAACAGGTGACATTTTATGTTTACAGGAAACATGGTTGACAACACCTAGCCATATCAAAAGGCTTCCAGGCAATCCACACACTGGCTCACAAGAAGAACCTGGTTGGAAGACCCATTGGCGGGCTTTACATCTTCATAAAACTAAATATGTAAGTACGTGTCAAGGAATGGCTTACGCACTCACACGATGTCCAGATCCTAAATATAAAAGGAACACCAACTAAAACTGCAGTAATCAACCTCTATGTCAACCCAAAAAAGAAAGCAAAAACATTGACCATTAAGATAATTACTGATCTGATCACAGAATATCTCTACGAGCATCCGGGGACTCAAGTGCATTGTGACTTGAGACTTTAATATGAGAGATCTGTGACTTTAATATGAGAGATCTGTGACTTTAATATGAGAGATCTGTGACACCACAAGCAAAACCAAGGGGGGAGCGGGCGGAACATCATGGAAGCTTGTATCAATGAATTCAAACTGGGATCTGCGAATCAAACAAGGCTGATGAATAGTAAACCGCAGCCCACTTTTAAAAACATCTCCACGCTGGATTATATCTTCCCGAGCAAGGAACTATTAAGGAGATGCGTAAAATATAAAGTACAACACACCTATACAAGTGACCATCACCCATTATCTATCTTGGTGAATGTAAGTGCTGCAATGCACGAGGAATATCTCCCAGCTAGTCAAATGCTTCCTACAAACGGTGGGTCGGCAATAAAAAGAATTAAATGGGGGCTTACCTGCCGGGTTAGATGCCAACAGTGGAAGCAGGACATACAAACATCTGGCATTGAAAAAAGCTGGCCAGAGGAAATAGATTAGCCATTTAAAGCCCTGTGTATTCAAAAGCGATCCAACACAAAGGCAAACCAACAGGAAAAAGGCCCATCTACCTCCTTGATAAAGAATTCAATGAGAGCAAAAAGAGGTGCCACCAGGTAGAGTTACAGTACAGGAGAGAGAGGTGCGCACGGACGAAAAATAACCTGAAAAAATGTAGAAAACCACACACACACACACACAAAAAAAAAAAATCACTTGGCAGCTGAAACAAACACAGATGAGAAATGGAAACATATATACTCCCGGTTAGCGCCTAACAAGGCAAAGGGAATTCTGGGGCTACATCAACAGCCTCAATGGTGGAACCCATACAGAGAACGCCGTACCTGCCAATGAATGGGCAGCCCACGCAACAAAGCTCTATGTTGATTTAGATCAAATCTTGGTCACTGACATGGAGACAGGGGGCAACTACCCTGACGATCAGGAGGAAGAACACACCATCACAACCGAAAGGGAAACCCTAATCATCCTGAAGGGTATTCGGAAGGATGGGGCCCCTGGCCCCAATGGTCTACCGGGTAGCATCTTCAATGAAGATTGGGAATTATGGGCTCCCCACATGCAGAATTTGTTCAACCAATGTTACAACACATCAGCAGTACCAGACTCATGGAAAGGCTCCATCTTGCACCCTATTTATAACAAGCATTAGCATAGCCAATAGGTCTCGCCTTTGGGACCTTATGTGTTTAGCCAGAACTTTTGGCTATGTTGTAGAGCATTGTGGCTGCTGTGCATCATGTTGAAAAGTTATAATAAAAAGTGTTAAGCATTTTTGTTACCTTTATACAAACCAATACAACATTATATACAACTGAACAACCTGATTAAAAAAAGATTTTAACATAAAAAATGTCTTTTAGTTTTTTTGTACTTGCACTGCTGGCAACTTCTTCCTGCCTGTTCTCATGCTTGTTTGTTATAATTTCTTTTGTTATGGGGGAGCGGGACATAAATAACGGGGGAGTGGAGGTTGGAAAACAGTAATTTAATTAGAACACGAGCAGCGGTCGGACACTAGGGGAGAATCAACAGATGCCAGATTCCGAGGGCAGACTGATGTGATCATTAGGTGATGCTTAGGTGGTGCGCTGATGCAAAATGGTGGTGGTGAATGATGTTTGGTGCTCAGGTGGTGCCACTATATGGTGTGGATTGGAGGTACGTTGTGTATTGTGGAGTTAAAATATGTTGTTTGGTGTGTAATTATGTGGTGTGTATTGGAAATGTGTGGAGTTGAATTGTGTGGCCTGGAAATGTGGTGCTGAGTGAAATTATCCTTAGTGAAATTGGGTCATGGTGTGGAGTGCATTTATGTTGATTGGTGGTATGTGGCTTAGAGTGCATTTATGTGGAGTGTATTTGTTGCACTGAGTAGAGTGCAATTATGTGGCGTATAATTATGTGGCACTGAGTGGTATTATGTGGAGTGTATTTATGTTGCATTGAGTAGAGTAATTATGTGGCGTGTAATTATGTGGTACGTGGAGTGTATTTATGTTGCATTGAGTAGAGTGTAATTATGTGGCGTGTAACTATGTCGCACTGAGTGGTATTTTGTGGAGTGTATTTATGTTGCATTGAGTAGAGTGTAATTATGTGGCGTATAATTATGTGGCACAGTGGTATTATGTGGAGTGTATTTATGTTGCATTGAATAGAGTGTAAATATGTGGCATGTAATTATGTAGCACTGAGTGGTATTATATGGAGTGTATTTATGTTGCATTGAGTAGAGTAATTATGTGGCACTGTGTGGTATGTGGAGTGTATTTATGTTGCATTGAGTAGAGTGTAATTATGTGGCTTGTAAGTATGTGGTACTGAGTGGTATGTGGGGTGTATTTATATTGCATTGAGTAGAGTGTAATTATGTGGCGTGTAACTATGTCACACAGAGTGGAATTATGTGGAGTGTATTTATGTTGCATTGAGTAGAGTGTAATTATGTGGCACAGTGTTATTATGTGGAGTGTATTTATGTTGCATTGAATAGAGTAATTATGCGACGTGTAATTATGTGGTACTGAGTGGTATTATGTGGAGTGTATTTATGTTGCATTGAGTAGAGTGTAATTATGTGGTGTGTAATTATGTGGCACTGAGTGGTATTATGTGGAGTGTATTTATGTTGCAATGAATAGAGTGTAATTGTGACGTGTGATTATGTGGTACCGAGTGGTATTATGTGGAGTGTATTTATGTTGCATTGAGTAGAGTGTAATTACGTGGCGTGTTATTTTGTGGCACTGAGTGGTATTATGTGGAGTGTATTTATGTTGCATTGAGTAGAGTGTCCATGAGACGCCAGAGCAAGCGCTATGTAAATCCTGTTGTCTGGTCGCTGACAGATTTCTCTGCGCCTATGCCAACATTGCAAATATATAATTTCTACCCTATTCTCCTTTCTTTTTTCACCTTCTTAGTTACATTTGTTTGAAAAGTGCGAATTTCATGCTCTCCTATAGACAAATGTGTTGTTGTGTGCAGCTCAGTTGTTTGCGCTCCGGCTATAGAGGTGTGTGTATGTGTCTGTCTGTCCCCAGGAGGTTACACGTTTAATCCCCCCGACCCAGCCTTTCGTCCCTTTGAGGGGCATGTAAGACGCATACTGTCCCAGAGTTGTACATGTCCTTCGGGGACACCATTTTGTATACGTATCATTGTGTGGCGCGGTGAGTTTGGGAAGAGAGTGACAGAGGCTGTGACAGGAAATGGGGAGAAGTGACAGCAAGAGGTTTGCAGGGAACGGACATGGAGAGACTGGGCAAAGAGGGACAGGGAGAGTTGAGTAGTTAACAGAAACAGGGGAAACTGCTTAAAGTAGAACAAAGATGTCTGATAAGAAAGGAACAGGAGTTGGCAAGATAGGCATGAGGCAGCCTGACAAAGTTTTGAGGATTAGATTTGGGGAAATCCGGGGCCTAGGAGTTTGATCCGACCACATAGGATAGACGGTGTGTGATCACAGGTGCATGGGCAGTACCTCGGCTGAGCAATGAGGGGCGTGCATTATTATATTATTTGCACATGCACTCAAACCCTCCGTTAGAAAATACAAGGACTCGTTTCTGAAAACGACAGCTCAAAATACAAAAACGTGTTGTTTGGGGCGAAAAGTGCATTTTTTAACTGAGCTCTTCACATCTCCAATCAACAGTAATATGCCATCTTCAGACATATATGAAAAGCAGACGGCTCAATACACAGTAACTGGCAAGCCCGTACCAGACAACATGGCAAAAACAAAATTACTACACTGCTACGGCAGTCCCCACAAGGTCCTAATGTAGCCAGGCACCCTCCCGCACTGCGAGGCAGGAGGAGAGCACTCGCTGGCGCCCGTGGGGAGCTCAGCGAAGCAATATGGGCAGAGAATGCCTACCAGAAATTGGGGAAAAAAGCATGAGCCCCGCGTTGTATGGCCTTCTGCTGGTTCTGGCACAGCGGGCAGTGAGAGCAGAATCTTTGTTTGCTGACTGTGTCCTCAAGAGTAGATATAAGGGGTCACAAGGAATGCCAGCCAGCACTGGAGGTGCGGGGTGCCAGCAGTGGAGCAGTACGACTAATCACTTACTGCTACGGAGATTCAAGAGGTTTGGACACAGATGACCGCATCACCAGAACGGAGCAACCAAGCTGACTGGTGAGGCAAGGTAGAGGCGGAGCAACGAGAGTAATGAGGCTTGCTGAGGAGTCAACAACTTGTGGGAGCCACGGACACGAGCATTCTCTGGCCACTTCTGTGAAACTCTGGGTGAGCACACAGCGCATCAGTGCACAAGCGAAACAAGGGGGTTTTATAGCCATTGTTACCAGCCTGGAAAACCACCCCGACTTCTGAGGCCGGGGAGGACATTTTCATAGAGATAGATAGCAGTCTTTTTCCATCCCCCTGCATTAGAATGCTGCGTTTGTGCTCGGAGGGTGGAGGAGGTTTCATAATGCGAAGCAGGAGGGAGGAATGAAAAATAAACAAGCAGCGACGGGCAGGTGGTGTTGGGTGGGGACGGCACAGAGAGGAAGCCCCCTAAAAAACATACAGCTTAGGTGCTAGCCCGGTCAAGTAGCGATGGTGGTGTGGGGACGGCACAGGAGTAATAAATGGAACCGACGGCGGCGCAAAACTAAAAGAGTGTGTGAGCACAAAGGGAACAAGCCAGTGAGTGGAGCGCGCGCGCTGTACGGAATGCAGCTGCCAGATGGCACCCTGCGCGCTCCCGAGACCCCTAGGCCATGGGAGTGACAGTTTTTGAGGGAAGGCGGGACATGCACCAGTCTTTGGCCATTTGCGTGCTTTCAATTATTGAAAGCCACAAGGAAAGGCCAATGGGATGTGTGGGAGGAGGCACACCCACACGGAGAAGGCCCTTGGAAGTCTGAAGTGATTCCAAGAGCCCTCTCCTAGAGCAGCGCATGCGCGCTGTTCTAGGCGAGACCTAAAAAGGGAGACACCTCCAGCCCAGAGAACTACAGGCTGATTGCCCTGCTGGACAATGATGGCAAGGCATTCGCGAAGGTGCTTTTGAAAGAGCTGGTGGCCTGGATAAATGAAAATCACATCATACCCCACTATCAGATGGGATTCCGGCCCAACTCATCCACCATGGATAACGCTATTGCCTTGTCATATCTGGGGACCAGGGCCACTGAGGCCGCTTCACAACCACTTAACATTTGTTTCGTTGATTATAGTGCTGCCTTTGACGGCATTAACCGTAACATACTTTGGGCAAAACTCGCAAAGTAGGGCATCCCGAGGAAACTCCTGGTGGCCATTATGATGCTTCATACCGGTACATGGGTCCGTAACAAATTCATGCAGACACATGCAAAGGCTAAGATCTATACAAACAAAGGGTTAAAACAGGGCTGTGTGTTTGCTCCCACTCTGTTTAATTTGTAAACCGCAGACTTAGGAGAGGCACTATTGAAAGTCAACATCTTTCCGCTCAAACTAGGCCACCTCAGACTCCCCATCATGCAGTACACTGATGATCTGGGATTATTGGACCAAACCAGAATTAGTATGAAAAGGGCATTGGAAATATTACATTTATATAACTCAGAGAACAACCTCCAAGCAAATGCCACAAAAACGAAGGTTCTGGTATTTGACCATAACCCAAAAAGCAACTGCTGGAATGGCAACTTGGGCCATTAAGGATAGCCACAGCCAACAAATATAACTATCTGGGTATACAAATTACCAGATACTGGCAGACCAACCCTGCAGGCCAAGGAACTGGAAGTCAAGGCGGCTAAGTTCACACATGCACTACGCAAACTTCACCACAAGCTCCAAAGCCATTCTGCAGAGGGCATTCGACAAGTCCTGCGGTCAAAATTAATACCAACAATAAGCTATGGGCATCTTGCCTTTCCGGGACTGTTGACTGAAAAATTGGAGCACCTGCATATAGCGGCTTTCAAAAAGTTATTCAATATCCCAAATACACCTTAGCGCACACTGATCCGGTTGAATTCAATATCTTAACGATGGACATTGAATGTAAAAAAAGACAGTCAAATTCCACCACCGTGTGACCAATGCAGGTCCTGGCACAATCAGGGAAGCATTAAAAGCAATATTCCAGGACAATAAATGTCGTTGGGCCAGGTACCCGACAAGGGCCAATGAGACACTCGGCCTGCCCTTAGAAATTATAACTGACACACCTTTAACAACGGTCAGCCTAAAAAGACTGCTAAACACACAAGGCAAGTGAATTTAAAAGGAGCAGGACCTCAAATGGATCAGAACCATTCCAGGTGCAGAGGTCCTTGCCCACTCACACGAAGTAAAGCGTGCCAACCATATTTGAAGGCAAGCCTTACAGAACAATCTGAGAACCAGGCTCCTAACACTGCCAATACTGGATTATAGGGGCCACTGGAAAAATACATTGCCAGTAAAAAAGGAATGTCGCTTGTGCCAATACCACACATAATCAGCTGAGCACATTGTCTGCTGCTGCCCAGCCTTGTCACACCAGAGGCAATTATACTTCAGAATGATGTTTTTGCAAAATGGCACAAGAACATGCAAAGAGGCCCTAACATTTATCTACACAACTGCAGTGCCAATGGACCTCCAAGAATTGGCAAGTTTTACACGGAAGCAGGAAGGATTCTACGAACATCTCATGAACTGAAGACAAAAGACAGCAAAGCACACGTTGCAGATCGTCCATTGTTGTAGAAACACTTTCCTGAGGGGAACTTTATATGAATTGGCACTGAATGGCTTCACACATGTACCTCGCACTCCAGGACCGGGAAGCGCACATTTGTACGCATGAAGCTTGCACCTCTAGGGACCTGTGCGTGGGTCTGACTTTACATTCTGTGCCTCATTCCCCTCTTGCATAATCCCTCTGGTGGAGTCTTTTGCAAGAACGGGCGTCACACAGATTTAAGCATTTTTCCTGCATCTTAGGATTCAGCACCTTATTGTAAATCGTTTTGGGAGGAGCCCTGCGTTTGACTTGGCACCACATGTATTTGTGCACTAATCTGGCACTTTAGGATCGTGGAAGCGTATGGTTGCACGCATACACTCCACACTTTACGCCACCTTGGATGTTCCAGCACTACTCGGTTCTTTGTCTACGCATGTTTGTGTACCTTAGAGCCTCACGTAAGCTTGGCCATGATGCAAAACATTGAGTGCCACAACGCAATACTGGAGTAATCTACCGCAATTAGTCAATGCATGCCTACGCACTTTACAGCCCTCTGCATGCCTGTCCATGGCTTAAAATTGCACGCCCATGCACCTCACAGTTTTATGCATGCCTGGTTATGCCTTAAAACGATTGGCCATATAACAATTTTTTAGCTGTTGCTCCCATAATACTTGGCCCAGGCACATCCTAATGCAGCTAATCTTGTTTGGGTTTCAAATGTTAGCTTTTTATATTTTTCTACAATTTATTTTATAATCTTGATCTTTGTTTTATGTTGCATACACATAGGCTGCCAGTTTCGTTTGGGCCTTAAAAATCATGGTGTTAATATAGTCTTATTAAGATTTTATAAATGACTTTCGTATAGGTTTTAACTACCTAGTTTTATACTTGATTCCTGCTTTTACATCGCAATATAGATTGTTCTTAGTAAATGATTTTAGGTAATCATACGATAAATATTTACTTACTTTACCAGCTTGGTTGCTAATCAGCATGACTAAAAGGTAGTGGGGTAAAGGACAGTGGAGTGTCGTAGAGTAGTGTTACAGGTCAGCATAGAGTGGAGTGTCATGGAGTGGCAGATTGGAGTAGTGTAGACTATTGTTAAGTGTTGTGGAGGGAGTAGCAGGTTGTAGAGTGGAAGGATGTAAAGTGGCGTAGATTTGAGTAGTGTCAGAGTGGAGTAGAGTGTTGTAAAGTGGAGTGGCATTGAGTATAATGGAGTTGTGTAGAGTGGAGTGGCATAGAGGGTGTTGCCTAGAGTGGAGTAGAGTGTTGTAGAGTAGAGCGGAGTAGATTGTCAGAGTGGAGTGGCTCAGAGTGGAGAGGCTCAGCGTGGAGAGGCTCGGAGTGGCTCAGAGTGGAGTGGCTCGGAGTGGCTCAGAGTGGAGTGGCTCAGAGTGGAGTGGCTCAGAGTGGAGTGGCTCAGAGTGGAGTGGCTCAGAGTGGAGTGGCACAGACTGGAGTGGCACAGACTGGAGTGGCACAGACTGGAGTGGCACAGACTGGAGTGGCACAGACTGGAGTAGTGTAGGAGACTGGAATGGCCAAGTGGAGTAGATTGTCAGAGTCGGCTGGTGCAGAGTAGAGTGGAGGAGATTGGAGCAGTGTGTTGTGGAATAGAGTGGCATAGAGGGAGCTGCAGAGTGGAGTAGTGTCAGAGTGGCATAGAGTAGAGTGCTGTGGAAAGGCAGAGTGGAGTAGAGTTTACCGATGTAGAGCATCACAGAGTGGAGTATTGTGAACTGTAGTGTCGCAGAGTGGACATGAGTGAAGTGGCGTAAAGTACAGTGGCGCTGAGTAGATTGACGTAGAGTGCATTGGTTTCAAGTAAAGTGGTGTAGAGTCAATTGGCATAGAGTGCAGGGACGTAGAGTGATGCAGAGTAGATTGCAATGGCGCAGAATGACCTAGAGTACATTGCTTCAGAATAGAGTGAAGTGGTATACAGTGGAGTGGTGCTGGGTAGAGTGCAGAGGTGTACAGTGCAGTGGCGTTGAGTGTAGTGGTGCAGAATAGAGTGGTGTAGAGTGCAGTGGTGCATAGTAGAGTGGGGTAGTAGAGTACACTGGCGTAGAGTAGATTAGTGCAGAGTAGAGAGGTGTGAAGTGGCGCAAAGATCAGTGTCAGAGTGCAACGGTGCACAGTAGATTAGAGTGGCGTAGAGTGGATTGGCGTACAGTAGTGGCGTACAGTGACAGGGAGTGTAGGGTTAAATATCGTAGAGTGCAGTGGTGCAGAGTAAAGTGACGCAGAGTGAAATGGAGTAGAGTGAACTAGAGTAGATTGGCTTAGAGTGTAGTGGTGTAAATTGTATTGGTTTTGAGTAAAGTGGTGTAGAGTGCAGTGGCATACAGTGCAGTGGGATACAGGGGAATGGCACAGGGTATATTGCAGTGGCGTAGAGTGGAATGGCGAAGAGTGGAGTGGTGAGATGTATATTGCAATGGCTTAGAGTGGAGGGGCACAGAGTGCAGTGTGGCTTAGAGTGCAATGGCGAAGAGTTCAGTGGTGCATAGTAGAGTAGTTTGGGGTAGAGTGCATTGGCATAGGTTAGAGTGGTGTCGAGTAGACAGGCATCAAGTGAATTTGCGTAGAATGGAGCGATGCAAAGTAGAGTGCTGCGACAAGTGGCGTACTGTGGAGCGGTGCAGAGTGGGGTAAAGTGGATTATGCACAGTGTGGTAGCGCAAAACGACCAATACATTTGCACAGTCGTACAGTTTTACTGATAAAAGTATAGAGCGCACAAGCTGATAAAGTGTGGAAATGTCACCACCACCTAGTGTATTGATTTGATCGTATTCAAATATTTGTTTCCACCACACTTCAGAATAACCCAAAAAATGGGCTTCATTTGTGCTTTCCATATTCTGAAATATCTGCACAGTTCATTTACAGATATTTAAATTTTATTTTGTGCTGCAAAAAAGAAATAACATCGTAGCCAGCATGTTTACCACATCAATCCTTTCACTTTGAAGTTAGAGAAAGAAAACTAAACACCAAGCTCTCAGGAAGACACAGTCTAACATTTGACCTTGGTCTTTGAATGCACAGCAAACATGACAAGGTAAGTACACGATTTAAAGACCTGTTTACAGAAATTCAGTACTGGTGAAAGAATACAGTAAATAAGGATTGGGCATGGGAAGGGACGAACTCAAGCAGAACAGTCCAAAACAAAGCAAGAAAATGTGAGTTACAAAGCCAATGGCAAGCAATGGGTGAAATGCATTCCCATGGAAGCTTTCCGAAGGTCCAAAAGATGTAGGCTTCGACCAAAAATTAAAAAAAACACAATACAATAGGCACGCCTGTCAAAGACACTCACCTAGCCAACAGAAAGCGTGTACAGGGCTCCTGTTGGCACAAAATAAAGCAAGTTCCACAAAAATTACAGCACTGCAGTTTGTTACTCGGTAAACACAGGAGCGGTGACAGAGCTCGGTCCTTTAAAGCGGTTCTCTGAACACGCAGGTGTATTTATGAACTATCTATTACGCTATTCTCAAAACAAGTTTCAGCAGTCAGATCCTAATGGTGGCAATGGTTACTCAAATAGTTATGCGCTACCACTACTCACGATACACAGGCAATCGTTAAGAAACACTATAATTATAAGGAGTCGGTCTGTAAATAAGTTCATAAAAAGTACACCACGAAGATATACCCCGCGACTTTGTGGGTCAGTTGAGAAACTAACGCCTCTCGGTTCTAGTGTGACAAGCAAGCTGATTATTAGCAACAATGTGTCCGCAGAGAATCACAAATAACGGCGGCGGATTGAAATAGCCCTCTCCATTTATACAATGCAAAAAACACATCAGGCGCAGTGTCAAACTATGAAGAGAGTGGGTGTGAATAATATGCAAGGCCAATTTTAACTACAGTCACAAAAAGAGCTTCTTGGTATCATTGTGACGTCATTCCTACGGTGCGCCGAGATTGTATACGCCTCACGTTTTTGGCTCCTTGAGATTTCACTGCCACCCCAAGAACCTATGCTGGGTGGACGACTGATCCATCGCATAGGACTAGGGAGGGTCCGCATTCGGGAGTGACCGAGACCATTACCAGGGACCACAGTAAGCAAAAGGGAGGTACGCGTAAACGCCCATTACAATCAAAAAAGGTGCACGTCGCCTCGCAGACCACTGGAACCTGCTGTCTTTGCAAAGTGCAGACAGCAACACCAAGGGTGAGACGAGAAAAAACATCTGGGTAACAAGCGGGACTCCGTCTGTGCCAACTGCCCCTATCCCAAAGCAGCACAACCTGCAAACTAAATGGGTAACAAAGACTTAAATCACACACTATGACCTAGGTCGCGCTGCAGCTTCCATTTGTGAGGGACTATACGGAATTTCGGGCGCGCCGCTCTCACCTGACCGGTAAAAGGCCGCTACATCAGCGGACTCCTTTGCTGTCTCTTCAGGGGGCTCCCCCGCGCTGCTAGCGCCACTCATTGTCGCGACTGACGCCCAGCTTTACTCCGAGATTCACTCGCCAGGATTTCTGGTCGAAAACGGGGAGAAGAGAGGGTGAAGATATTGCAGCGCTTCAGAAGCTCAGTCTCTTCTCCATCTTGTTTTCAGCGGCCGGGGGAGAAGGCGGAGGGAGGGACGGTTTCCGGCGAGGATTGTCGTCACGGCCTAGACTAGAGACGGGTGCACAATCACTCAGTTCTCCACTACCAGTCGTTTTGTCAATCTGGTAACGTACAGAGTAAAAATTAGAGCCACCCCTTAAAACTACTTTTCGAGCTTAGCCTCGGAGCTTCCAGTCAGCACCACATGTATTCATCTCATTTCTGCCTGCGGTGACGAAATTTACTAGAATTCTCTTAGAGACTATGCTCCTGTTCAGAGCAAGGAGCTACTAGGGAAAGTACTTAATAAAACAATAGACGTATGCATTAGAACAGTCTATGAACAACGACCTCATGTTGAGTGACATGAGAGGGGAGAGATGTGGCTTAACGACCAGAGCTGCCGACCTTAAAGATGGGGAACACGGTTCGAGCCTCGGCGTCGGCTCAACATCCTGTGATTCTGGGCAAATAACGTCATCTCCCCGTGCCTACCAAAAATGAATGTGTCCTTGTGTTACGTAACTGGACCTCAGGTAAAGCACTCCAATACCTCCGGGTCGAGTTCGCGCTATATAAATCTGCAAAAAAATTAAACCATTCACGTGCCTGACTTTTAAAGCGAATGGGCAATTTCTCCCTTCAATTGCAGGTTAGTGTAGTGAACACACATTCACGGGATTTAATGAAGTTGAGCTAGTTACTTAGGCGGTAGACGGGAGATGCTGCAACTAACAATGTATAAGTGAAATCTTCAACAAATAGAAAACTAAAGAATAATTTCAAAGTGCACCCGTTTGTAAATGATTTTAAACTATTATCTTGCTTCTTTTTCATAAGTAAAATAACCTATGTTTCATCGTGAAATTATGACTGCAATGATTTATGTCTACAAATGTTTCAGTTTATTTATTTACGCTTGCTCATGACATTACAGGCAAAACATTCCCATATTACGATAAAGGAACAACCTACATCTTCTTTGATATTACAGAGATTACAAATTGTCAAACTGTTATTTTTCAATTTTTTAATATGACAATAACCGTTTGCTAGCTGACACCCAATTCAACCTAACCAATACAAAGGGGGACCCCTGCGTATAAATAAAGGGCAGGGGAAAATTCAAGCTAAACCACCACTACAAAACGGTCACCCGCCCAAGTATAAGGATATAGAGAGAGCCCAAATAAAGGGTCCTAGGATTACATTCCAACACCTAAGGCTGACAAACACAAAATTTCAGACATTCGAAAAAATGAAAATTTTCTTTAATTAAGTTATTGGATTAACCATATTGTTTTTCATTTATTTGCAAAATACCAAACATAATATCAATTTGCATAACATATACATAAATAAAACATACAAGGTCATCTATAGATATATATATATGTCCCACACCAAAAACTCATATACATCAATCATACTAGCATTCATTCATAGTATCATACCCATTCATTCCTCAGCAAAACCACATATCTAAAACATTATAAATCGCTCCAGATGGCATAGTTCCAGTTGATGTTAAAATGGAGCATTCTCGTGTATCCTTCTGGTAATAGATGAAAAAGGTCCAGAGGCACGAGTAGACTTAAGCTGCCAACGCTGTTTCAGTGTAAAGCCCTCAGCGGGGCTACACCTTCATCAGGGCGAAAATGGATAAATAGTGTGGGACACACAACCACACCTTAGACAATAAAATTATTCACTAGGGTTCTTTTTATGAGGTCGTTGATAAGACCTGACCTCCAAGGACAACAATATCAAGGATCCAAGATGTTTCATAAATCTCTCATGGAACTAATCCAAAAGGCCATTAGACCTGCTAGTAACCCCACATGGGGGAATCGATAATGTCTGTTCAAAGGGCCAATCGTAAAACATCAATTAGGGGCTTGATACGCTTCCGACAACCCGCTACACATTTTGCTTTCTTGGGGAAGTACAGGTTATGGCGCCAGTTCACAGACAGTGCGCTGCCCGGGCGCCCATACTTTCACGCCCGCCCATACTTTCACGCCCAATCCCGTTCGCCAGTGCAGCAGCAACGGCTACATTATCGATTCCCCCATGTGGGGTTACTAGCAGGTCTAATGGCCTTTTGGATTAGTTCCATGAGAGATTTATGAAACATCTTGGATCCTTGATATTGTTGAATAATTTTATTGTCTAAGGTGTGGTTGTGTGTCCCACACTATTTATCCATTTTCGCCCTGATGAAGGTGTAGCCCCGCTGAGGGCTTTACACTGAAACGCGCGTTGGCGCTTAAGTCTACTCGTGCCTCTGGACCTTTTCCATCTATTACCAGAAGGATACACAAGAATGCTCCTTTTAACATCAACTGGAACTATGCCAACTGGAGCGATTTATAATGTTTTAGATATGTGGTTTTGCTGAGGAATGAATGGGTATGATACTATGAATGAATGCTAGTATGATTGATGTATATGAGTTTTTGGTGTGGGACATATATATATATATATATATATCTATAGATGACCTTGTATGTTTTATTTATGTATATGTTTGTGTAAATTGATATTATGTTTGGTATTATGCAAATAAATGAAAAACAATATGGTTAATCCAATAACTTAATTAAAGAAAAAATTTCATTTTTTCGAATGTCTGAAATTTTGTGTTTGTCAGCCTTAGGTGTTGGAATGTAATCCTAGGACCCTTTATTTGGGCCTCTCTATATCCTTATACTTGGGCAGGTGACCGTTTTGTAGTGGTGGTTTGACCCAATTCAACCTAATAACATTTTGTTTTCTGAACAGGGGACCTGCTTATTAAATGGGCCTAATTTCCATACCATTTGATAGCTCAATAAGACAAGCAAAATATGCTTTTAAGGTCCCTTTAGAGTATACAAATTTATGTAGAAAAATAATAAAAAATACTGTGCGATAACCTCCAATAAAGTGCCACTGAATATCGGAGCGCTTTGGAAGAGAGCAATAAAATGCGACCTAATGTTCCCGGCTTCATCAGAAGGAAGCTAGTAAAGTGCTAAGGCAGGAGGAGCCAGAGTCCATAAAATATAATGTTTGTAGATGGGAGGTGCACCTGGAAATGGAGTCAAAATCGTATGTATAAGTCCATCAATTTTCTTTATTAGTAATGGAAGTAAAAAATGGCCATCAGTCAACGCGTTTCGTTCCCTTGACCAAAGGAACTTCATCAGGGCTCCAAATAACAAGAAGAGTGTTCAACACATTCAATATGTAACTGAAATGTACATGTAGCAACCCGGGAAGATACCCTACAATAAGGGTCAACCGAATCCGATCCAGACTCGTAATCTGAATCCTCTGTTTCCTGGCATACGGCAAATACGCCCGATCCTAAGTTTAACTTACCCTTATTGTGGGGTATCTTCCCGGGTTGCTACATGTACATTTCAGTTACATATTGAATGTGTTGAACACTCTACTTGATATTTGGAGCCTCAATATTTCATAACTGCATCTGCACTGTTTTTAACTTTGACATCAGGAGATAATGAATAAAGGTCTGTTTCTCTCCTGCTAGCCAATTTTAGATCACACATCACTTTTTCCACTAGTGCGCTGCGCCCATCACTCTCAAACTACAACACTTTACATCTGATGGATCTTAGGAAATCCGATAATTGAGTAATATCATAAAAAACATCCCTGAGATCCTCCCTCACAGTGAGGGGGTTGTAGCCCTTCGGTGCACTAGGTATTGCAACCAAGAGGAGATCCCAGATGATGAAGCATGCCACTCCGGTGGGTGATGGGATTCCGTCCTTTTTAAAGGGTTTCCCCTCTGTATGACTGAGGGTCTCTACTTGTGCTGTATGTCTATAGAGCTTTTCTAAGCCCGCTAGACCAGCGGATTATCTGTTGTTCTGTAATATCCAGAGCTCTCACATCAGACACACGTCTACAAGAAATAAGGCAGAGCAGCATTGCCAGCTTAGCCGACAGCTCCTTCCGTGACAAAAACCGGTTAGGTTGCCAAGATAAGAACAAGTTAAGAACCTGGTTCGCATCCCATAAGGCCGAATACCGAGGTTCTGGAGGCAGAGAAAGCCTAATGCCCCGGAGAAGTTTGCACACGAGAGGGTGCTCCCCGACTGCAGCATTATTAAGCGGCAGGTGACCTGCTGAAATGGCTGAACGAAAAGTGTTTATAGACCTGTAAGCCAAACCAATAGAGGCTAGGTGGGCCAGAAAATTCAGGATGTAAATTACATCTGCATCCAAGGGATTGAGACTCCGTCGCACACACCAACGGGACCATCTGCCCCAAGCGGACCTGTCACATTTGACTGTACTGTCTGCCCATGCCTTAGGCATGAACTCCTCAGCTTTTGCCAAAAGGCCCGGGACTTCTCATCGTACCCGGTAATCCTCCACGCCATGAGCCGCAACGAGTTCCCCAGAACCAGCGGGTGGGGCACTCGATCGGGGTCAAGAAGAAGATTCGGAAAGAGGGGGAGTAGGATTGGAGATTCCCAAGAAAGTTCCAGAAGAACCGGAAACCAGACTTGAGATCTCCAAAAGGGGGTGAGTATTACCACCTCCGCTCTCTGCCTCCTGATCTGCGCCGTCACTCTTGTGATCATCGCAAAGGGGGGAAAGGCGTACCCCATCTCCTGACTCCAATCTTGGGGAAAGGCGTCCGTGGACACTGCCAGCGGATCCGGTCTCCAGCTGAAAAAACGTGGGAGTTGGTGGTCGAGCCTCGAGGCAAACAGATCTATTGAAAAGGGACCCAAAGGCCGTTCAACCTCCGAAAAACGTCCCGGTCCAGTTTCCACAGACTGGAATCCCTGAAGTTGCCGGATTGAAAATCCTCGACCAAGTTCTCCCGCCCGGGAAGGTACTCCACCGTGACTGACACCTGATGATCCAGACAGTACTGCCAAAAACTGGCAGCCAGGTCGGAGAGGGCTTTGGACCTCGAGCCCCCTAAATGGTTGATATAACGGACCGCAGATATGTTGTCCATTTTTAGACGAGCCGATGACTGAATGGACTCTCTCGTCCAACAGTGAACGGCGAAGGAGCCTGCCAGGAATTCTAGACAGTTGATATGTAATCTCCGTTCTTCTGGAGACCACAACCCTCCTGTAGAAAATTGGCTGCACCTGGCTCCACAGCCTATTGTGCTGGTTTCGGACTCTATTACTAAATCTGGAGCGGATCCAAAAATTTCTCGGCCGTTCCAGGCCTCCATGTGTTGTAACCACCATAGGATCTCTTCCCGGGCTTCCTTGGAAAGGATCACCTTGTGGGAGTAGGGACACCCTCTGCGCAAATACACCGCTTTGAGGCGTTGCAAGGCGTGGTAGTGGAGGGGCCCTGGGAAGATGGCCTGGATGGAAGCTGAGAGTAGGCCTACTATTCGAGCGAGATCCCTGAGAGACACCTGACGCTTGGTGAGGGCCCGTCTCAATTCGTGACGAATCTTTGAAACCTTCCTGGCTGGTAGGCTGAGCGTGGAGGACGTGGAGTCTATCACGAAGCCAAGAAATGTCAGAGATTGCGAGGGGGTGCGAACCGACTTCGCTTCGTTGACAACAAAGCCCAGGCTCTGGAGAAGATCCACCGCCATCCGGAGATGCCGTAGAAGTTGCAGAGGACACAAATCCATTTGGAGCAGATCGTCTAGGTAGATGATCATTCGTATGCCCCGAGCTCTTAAACACTCCACCACTGGCTTGAGGACCTTGGTGAAACACCAAGGGGCCGAAGATAGGCCGAACCGGAGGGATGCAAACTCGTACGTCTGCCTTTGCCAGACGAACTGGAGGAATCGTCGGTGGGGAGGAGAGACCGGTATAACCAGGTAGGCGTCCTTCAGGTCCAGCCCCACCATCCAGTCTGAGGGACACAAAACGTCTCTGAGGAGATGGATTCCTTCCATCTTGAAGTGACGGTAGACCAGCCACTCGTTGAAACCGCTGAGATTGATGACGGGTCGATTGCCCCCATCTGTTTTGTCCACCAAAAAGATGTTGCTGACGAAACCCCTGGGATGAGGAGTAGAGGGAACGATCGCCCATTTGGCCAGGAGGGATTCGACCTCTGCGTCTACTAAGGAGGCTTCCTGTTGGGAGAACTGGATGGGACAGGGTCTGTCCTGTTGGACGGGATCCCCTACTTAATCTATGTGGAAACCCCGAATGGTTTGCAATACCCATGGGTCCCCTGTGACAGAAGTCCAGGTCTGGAAAAAATTCCCCAGCCTCCCCCCTACTTTTAACCGGGAAGAATGGAGAACCCTCACCGGCATTGGATGAGGCTGCAGCTCCTCGATATCCTCTGCCCTTGCAGCGTCGGCCTCTTGTAGGGTAGAAATTGCCAAAACGGGACTGGTCCTGGTACTGGCCATGTTTGGAGCCTTGCCCTCTTGGCTGATGGTTGAAAGCGCGGCCAGTCGAGCGGCCCCTACCTCGACCGGCCCCTCGGAAAACCCGGGGAAAAACCTTTTTAATGGTGGTCTGCGCTTTGTCAAGGGAGGTAAAAGTATTCACAAATTTACCCAACTCCTTGACGAAAGGTTCCCCAAAGAGGCCTCCTTGTGCCACTGCCCCAGCTTCTGAATCCGCAAGATCCCCAAGCTTGGGGTCAACTTTAATAAACAAAGAGGATGGTGCTCCGTGGACAGGGCACAATTAGCGTTGCCCAGAAACACAATAGCTCTCTGTGCCCACCCAGAAAGGGACTCAGGGGAGATAAGGGAGCATGACGTTTTGACCTCCTCGGCCATGTCTAAGATCTTCGTGAGGGGCCCTAAAACGTCCAGGAGTTTGTCCTGGCACGCACGCCAGGACCTATCACTCCCTTTCTTGGGATCCCTCCTAAACTTATGCAAAAATGTCGCCATGCGGGCATCAATCTCTGGGGTGAGGGCGACTTTACCTTCGAGGGAAGGTCGAGGGCATTCTGCCCTGAGGCAGATATGTGCCTCTTTCTCTAAGGGCTTCCTAATGCGCATTGCCACATAACCGGCAACTTTTTCAGCTGGGGCCCAGTCTGAGGAACGGGGCTGAATAATTTCGTCAGGGTCGAACATGTCAGAGGTGTCTTGAGGTCGGGAAGAGGGCCAAGATCTGGAAGGGCCGGGCTCAGCTTCCTTGTTTCCTGCGTCGTCTTGAGGGTTGGACAAATCGTCCCCTGCTGGTGGCAAATTTGGTTGTGTGGCTTGGAAAGCTTGTTTAAGCCTGTCAAAGGCACTAAGATCCACCCCTGTGTCGCGTGCGCGTTTGGCGGGGGGGGGGGGAGCAGGGTCTGACATCAGGGGAGTCGCTGGATGCCCAATTTGAGGGACAGGAGCCATAGGGAGATTAGCCAGTCATGCTAGCGCCTGATCAATTTTGCGAGTCAACCTCTCTTCTAGGGGCAACATAGCTTCGCCCACTGCTTTATAGATAGAAGCATCCCAGCTTCGTAGAACTCATCCTCCCAAGAGAGGTCAGCCAGGGTGTTTTCCCCTCCCTGGGAGTCTTCCTCATAGTCGGTTTCCATTTTACTTTGGACACAATGAGGGAAAAAAACAGCGCTGATGAGTTTTATATGTGGTGTCTGGGGGACAGACCTGACTGCCTTAAACTGCAAGGCGTTGTCTCAGGGGGGCTGGGTGTCAGCCTGCACTCAAGGGCGAGTAAACTCGCTGTAATTTTTAGGGGCCAAGCCCTGGGCACAAGTATCTGGTGCAAAGAAAAAGATATATACATATGACAGAACCCGGCCTGGGAAAGTGCCCAACAGGCGTTGAAACGCCTAAAATACAGACCCACAGGGGGCATAGAGACGAAAAAGTACTGACCCTGCTGCTTAGTTCCTGAGACAGCAGAGCATGACAGAAAACTCGGATCGGCCATTATTTAGATTAACTGGCACGATCGCGTACACCTCTGAGAGGCGTCCACCTCAGGCCGGTGCTCGCTTCAACTACGGTGCACCGCTCAAACCCCTCAGGGATTGAACGCGTGTGCCGTTTTGCTCTGCCTCCCACGCCCCCTGGCGGCGGGAGGTCTGCGAGCGCACCAGAAGAGCCGCGTAGGAGCACATATATAAAACAGAGTATAAGCCCATGCATCCGGGCACAATTATTCCAATTGAAATATGTGAGTTCCATGTGATCCCAACTGTGTACCGCAAATCAATCCACATAGTATGTACATAGTTATAGCTGCACACAACATTATTCAGTGCAGATATTATAGCGTGTGTCACAACCCTAATACAGTCCACACCAGAGACCCAAATGATTGATACTGTCTGACGTGGTTCACCAACCAACATTATTCTCATAAAAATGAGGGGGTGGTGAAATGCGGAGAACCGGAGGTGGGAAAGAAAGAGAATTTAAAGGGTGCATATGGACTCTACGTTTATGTGCATAAATTGAGAAGAAGAGTCTTTGAGTTCTGGGTCAGGTCCCAGGCCTACCTTAGTATGCCTGGCCCAATATTTCAAGCCTAGAATATATATGAAAACGTGTGAAATATGGATCCTATAATAGAAAGCCATATATCCACCCACAAAAAGGTGCCCACATATTTCAATTGGAATAATTGTGCCCGGATGCATGGGCTTATACTCTGTTTTATATATGTTTTCCAGCCCTGAAGAAGTCGCGGGTGTCTTGTCTCGAGCGACGAAACACGTGTTGGCTGGAGTTTCTACAAGAAAATATTAAACCACTCTATTTTGATATGCTTGTTCCTTCGATAAAGTTTTTACTTATGATACAGTATATATGAGTGCCAGGGCTTGATATTAAGAAAAGAAAGCACCCAGTAAGCCAAGTGAGAATCCCACAGAGCAAGAAAAAAGCAATTATCTCGGCTGCGCAGCAGCGAAGAAAGAGGATGAAGGGCCAGTGAGGACAGACTATGTGGATGTTGGAGTGACCTGATTGGAGGATCCAGGACTGTTCCTTATTGGACACTTTTCTTTGACTGCAGATTTCCCTAGGGTTCATGGTGCATGTAGTCTTGTTTTAAATTGGCTGCTGTTAATAAAAGTGAAGAGAGAAGGCATAATCCTCGCCTCAAGTCCTGACATAGAATTTTCTCTTTTTCAGCCTACTCCTGCAAGCTTTTTAGCAGGTGTTTTGTATAAATTTTGTTTGGGATGTCAAGTAAGGTGATCATTTGATTGTTGTTTGGTAGACTTCAGGAGCCCTTTACAAAATTGGCACCCTGATACGACCTTTCCAAGAGTTTGAGATTTGACTTCCATTAATTACTGCTTCAAACACTTGTGTAAGAACCCTGGCCCATATGTTGGAAATTTGCTTGAGTATATATACAAATAGACCATTCGGCCCTTGAGCAGTGCACTTTTTAGGTCTTTTATTGATTCTTCTATTTCTTTTTTTGCTGGAATTTGTACCTTACATTAAGTTTAACAGAGGTCTACACCATTCACCTCAGACTTCGAATTGTAATCTGATTCGAGATCTATTGGTTTCTTCCTGTAAAGCTCTGTAATATATTTATTCCAAACCTCCCCTTCCATAAGATATGTTTCAATGTTTTTCTCATTACCCAGAGTTTTTCAAATAAGATTCCAAAAAGTCTTTGATCTCCTTTCTCTTAATGCCAATATGACATCAGTCCATTTATTTTCTTTATCCAACCATTTTGCTTTTCTTACCTCTTTCCTGTACTCTTTTCTGATTGGTTTTACTATGATCTCTCTCTTGACAAATGGTTACCCTTAAAAGCTTCTCTTCTACTTAATTTGACTCTAGCTACCTCTTTAGGGGTCCATGCCTTCTTCTTTCTTGGTTCCCCCTTACTTTGCTAGTCACACATAGTCTGATTGCTTGAATTCATTTTTCATATTCCTCAACTCTGACCAGAGGCGTCTGATCTGTATTTAGCTTCAATTGATTGTGAATCATTTTTATGCTTTGTTGTATCAATCACATTTCCCAAATTACTCTCCTGGCATTCTTGCATCTGATTTGACCACTGTTATGCCAGGTTTCTCTTGCGTTCACTGAGCAGTGTATTGACAGCAAAAGGTGCATGTGGGCATTGCCAGTCAGGGCCCCTAATTACAATTCTTTTATTAGATAACAATCTTCAGATGTTTGCTACAAAATGAAAGGGGAGGGAAACAGAGGCTCTCTAAGGGGTTTGACACTGACCTCAAAAGGATTAACAGGCAAAACCCTCCTGCCCTGTATAAAATATAGATAAACACTAACTGTTTTTGATGTCTGAAACTGAATGAGTACAAGCTCAATTAATAGATCTTAGTCCAATGTAAATGTATTCTTTTAATTAGAGATATTTTTCTTAGGCCAGCACGTGTTTCACAACAGTATGTCGCTTCATCAGGGCCATGAGGTATATATTGAAAAAGGCCAATTTGGACAATTTGTCACAATGTGTTAAAGATCTAATGGCCGCTTACAGACCCCCCAGTCCCCCCGGCATATCTCGGCTATCAGCCATCGTACCGAAACTATGGAAACATAATACTCTGGACAAATACAGAATACTTTTTATAAACAGTATTTGTGAAAAACATTAAGAACATATCATCGACCACTGGATCTTAAATATATTGTGACAAATTGTTTTTCCTCAAGCACAATTAAAGGCATCTTCAATGGCCGTTTGTCTCTTTAGCTCTTTATTTTACCCCTCTTTTTCCTTCCACTTCCTGTCCAATGTTTCCCCTACAGACCACCGACTCTCCTCTTGATCACTTTCTTTGTCATACTCCACACATATCCTTTTACCATCAAAGTATATAGATTCTGTAGAATATTATGAAGCAGCATAATTTTAGGGAAAATACAAACTCCCATCCCCCAAGGAGAAGACCGAATCCCTCCACCTTTCCTTCTGAGTTGTGTTAATGACCATTTATTCTGCTTCATACTGCTCTAAAAAGTGTACCTTAGCTATCTTTAATGAATGATTCATGGACTGATGGATAAGGGTCATAGCTTTCATACTGGCATCTAGCTTGGTCCTCATCCTTTCTACCTCTTTCTTAACTAATTTTTCTGTGTTAATTATTTCACTATAAGTGTACAAGATGAAGTCTTTGGGAATTTGCAAGGTGGTCACAGCATTCACTGAGGGACTTAGGACAAAAAAGTGTCCCAGTACACAATGGACCTGGGGCTCCAGGCAGAAATTCTCCGGGACCTCACAATCTCCCTGGTACGAACTCAGTGTCCTGTCCGGTCCATTCCCATGAAATGTGTAGTTTCCCATTGCCCATAGGGAAGTTGTGTTTGGCTTCCAGGAAGCTTGTTGCAGGAGTAACTTCACATCCACAACTTCTGTGGTCTCCAAAGGAGAGTATATGGATGACAATGTTGTGGCACAGGTGGTGGTGACCACATGGGTACCATTTCCAAAGGGCAATGGGGACACCAGCTGAAGCTGTCTCATGGGCATTGTGGTCAGCAAAACTTCATTAACCACTTCTGATCCCAATTGGTACCTCCACGTCCTTTTCCACTTTCCAGGAAGGCAATTGGCCATTAATGGTGACAATGTGAGAGGACTGAATCAAGCCAAGGGCCTACCCGAAGCCCAGGTAACCTTTTTAATAATGCGCACTTCTGACCATGTCATACAGCAAATGGCCACTGGCCAATTCAGAAAATGTTCTTTGCAAGAGAGTGAAGGCCATATAAGAGACCAAAGTACAGCTTACTAAGTATGTAGTTGTGTTAGATCAGGTGTCTCCAACCAGTCAATCACGAGCTACCAGTAGCTCCCAGACACCTTCAGAGCTGCTCACAGCCTTGAGTTCGTTTTTAAATAAGCCCAGGGTAACATTTTCCTTTTAAATGTAAGGGAAGGCTGTGTTTATTTTACATAGTTATCATCAAGCTGCAGATAGCAGGGCCTGATAATGAGCAGCACTCAGTCAGATTTATGACCCAGGCTGGGGCACAGAGATGAAGCATAGAAGCACTTAGGTATTTAACTCATACACAAAAGTCCTTGTCAACACAATATTGGAGCGCAAGAACAAAATTATGTTTCTAAATGCCTTTAAATAGGAGAAAGTGTAAAATGAAAAGTTACCTTTATGATTAAGTTACATCTTCATTTTAATTTTCTCACATTTCAAAGTGTTGTATTTACAAACAGTGGGCCTCCTACTCCCAGTGTCTAGTGGTCACTATGTCATGTGTATAATTGAAAAATATAGTAATTATGTTAAGTGGGAGAAATGTAAAGTGCAGAAAAATGTTCCATACGTTGAACATTTTTGAAGAACATTTTTCTGCACTTTAAATTTCTCTCCCATTAAACAAAAAATGGTTGTATATTTGTGTTATACATGTAACAGTGTCTGTTAGAAATTGGGTTTCCAGTTGGCAGAGGTAAGCACCCTTTCCAAGCAGGAATCACAATACTAGTCAGATACACACTAAAAGATAACCTGTGCTCACCCTCTGGCAGCTCGGCACAGAGCAGTCAGGCTTATAGAGGCTATGTGTAAAGTATGTGTGCAACACACCCATACAGTAACACAATGAAAACACCACAAAAAGAATCCACACCAGGTTAGAAAAATAGACAATAATTGTATGAATAAAACAAGACCAAAACGACAAAAATCCATTAAGCAGAACCGGAGTTATGAATTCTTAAAGAATAAATGAAAATATGGTGCTTAGAGTCATAAAGTGCCAACTGGGGACATCTGGTCGCATTTGACCGGGGTAAATCCAAAAGTTAAGGCCGACTGCGATGGAGCACGGGTCGGATACAGGGACCAGCCTTGGCCCACTGAAACAGTACCTTTGGATGGGGGCTGCGTTGACGTCAAGAACGAGATGCGAGGAGCAGGGAGGCGATGTGTCGTCGTCAATCAGAGGGATTCGTAGGCCATGCGTCGTCGACCCGCACACTCGGGGAAAGATTAGTCGGCGAGCAGCACTGAAGCTGAGCAAAGCTTTGATGGGGAAGCTTCGATGTCAAGCAGCTTTAAAAACAGGCAATTCTCGTCTGGTGAAATGCGCCGGTTCCGATCGGCGCAACGGCGGGGATGCATCGGCATCGAGAGTCGCAGCATAGAAAACCTCGCTTCCAAGGTCCCAGGACTGTATTGGCACCACTTGAAAGGGCAGGGACTCACAGATGGCAGAGTCCAGGTGCTGTTGCAGGATTGCAGGAAGTCTTTGATGTCCCTGAGACTTCAGAACAGGGGACAAGTCAGCATGCCCTGGGAATCACTCTCGGTTCAAGGGAGATGGGTCCAGTTCTTTTCTTATCAGGTCAGAGGGTAGTAGGCAGCAGGGCAGCACAGCAGAGCAGAAAAGCAGTTCGTCCAGAGCAGCGATTACAGCGCCTTTCACCGTTTATAACGATTGACACGGCGAACTTTGCCCGCGAAAAGGTCTATACAAGACTCGTGTTCTAACGCGCTCGATTTCAAACAGTCGAGTCTAACTGGCTGAAGACACAAAGTGAAACTATAGTTTTCCCACAATTGGATTAAGGGTTCACACGCATGTTTTCAGATTACGTATTTTCTCTCGGATCTGATACATTCCCTGATAAAGGGTCCTCTCTCTACATAAGAATGCTGTTGTCCTCGAAGATGGCCTTATAGATGCATTAAGTTTGAAGACCGAAACATCGACTAATATACCCACTTTCTTCTAAAATAACATTGCATGTAACTCATTGTTAAATATGCAGGAAGAATTTTTTGTCTGCAATTGCCATTAGAAAGGGGTATTGTACTTAAGTGATATGTAGATTTTTTTGTTTGGAAGATTGTCGAATCACTGTCACTTTTGTTTATGTAAAGACTGTATTGTACCCTTGACTTCCTTGAATATGATCATACATTTTGTAGTTATAAAGAATACACCTGTATGTACATGATTTATTAATCTTTGATTACATTGAATTAATTACATTTATATGTGGGAATCCACTTTTTGGGATTCACAAGTGCTATTGTTAACTGTTTCTACATAGTTAAGCAAATTCCCTTAGGTACCTGTACCAGATAATAGATTTTGTTACCCAAAGCCACAAGGGTATATTGGGTTGCCCAATTGAGTTTACACTTTCTAAAAGTGGCATTTCTAAAATAGTAATGTTAAATCCATCTTTACCAGTAAATAAGATTTATCCATACCATTCCAATTATAAAAAACATGACACAGCTACTCCTTTCTAATCAGGAATTACAGCTTAAAAGTGGATTAAGGAATTCCTAATGTTAACCTATGAGAGGAGTAGGCCTAACAGTAGTGAAAACACATTTAGGGTTTTTTCACTACCAGGACATGCAAAACTTAAAGTACATGTCCTACCTTTTACTTACACAGTACCCTGCCCTAGGGCCAATCTTAGGGGTGACTTAGGTGTAATAAAAGGAGAGTTTAAGGCTTGTCAAAGGGTTTGAAATACCCAGTCGAAGTGTCAGTAAAACTGCACACACAGGCTTTAAAGTAGCAGGCCTGAGATAGGTTTAACGGTCTACTTGTGAGGGTGGCACAATCAGTGCTGCAGGCCCACTAGTAGCATTTAATTTACATGCCATGTGTATATGGTATACCACTTTACAAGGGACTTACAAGTAAATTAAATATGCCAATTCTGTATACACCAATGTTACCATGTTTAGGGAGAAGCACATGCACATTAGGGCTGGTCAGTAGTGGTAAAGTGCTGAGAGCCCTAAGGCCAACAAAAAGAATCAGCCAAAAAAAGAAGGTAAGCAGGCAAAATGTTTGGGGGAAGACCACCCTAAGGGTGACCGGTCTAACAATGCCACACATGGCAAAAGGTATGTCCTGTGCACCAAGTACATACAACACAGTCTCTCAGTCACCCATACACATATATCCCATTCATACGCATAGATGTTCATACATCCCCAAAGACCAAACTCTCACTGACACACATGGCAGCCCTGTCATAGTGCCCCTAGTCGAAGCATTTTTTCAAACCTTAGTATCTGGCTCTATGAACATTAGCCTTAAAGTCAATGAAGCTGGGTGTGGGGGTGTCTGGTAACAATGCGCAATTAGTTTAGCCTTCAGTAGCTCACAATGATTTTCACTGATCAGAAGTAGGTCTCACTACAGAAAAGGGTGGAGACTCTTGTATTAGATGTTCTTCTAATGCTCCCTATGATGGTGTCTGCTATTTGTGAGATGACTGTATGTGCAGTTGATCAGCTCCTTCAAACAAATGTAGCAATCTTAGATTCAACTTGTCATACCCTACTAGCTCTCTTCCATCTTCCTCTCCATGAATAGCTCTCTTGGTCAGCCTGAGCTCATTCCCCTCGGCATCTATTCACTTAGAGGATGGGGCCTAAAGGCTAGAGCGGTCGACCTCGAAGCTGGGGAACCGGGTTCGAGTCTCGGTAGGGACACTCAACATCCTGATATTCTGGGCAAATCACTTAATATCCCTGTGCCTAACAAAAATGAATGTGTCCGTCTGTAACGCAACTGGTGCTCATGTAAAGCGCTCTCATACCTTTGGGTCAAGTTTGCGCTATATAAAACTCTCCCCCCCCAAAAAAAAGTCTCACAACTCCCAGTACACTTCTTCACTCTCAATGTTGGCTAGTAGTGTTCACTTCCTCTGGAGCCCACTCCAGTCTGTTTTTGTATCCAGGCTATTAAATCGGCATGATATGCACAATATGAGCAAAGCGAAATGTAGCTCTGTATATCAATGTAGCCCACCAGCTGCATTACTGTTTTTATTGCATAAAAACATTGTGCAGGGCTAGGATACTGTTGTGTAGTTCCCACTAATCCGTAGGACATGCACGTTTGTTGGATAACATAAACTTTGGGTAAGGTGCCTAGACTGATTCCGGGCAACCCCGCAAGATATGTTGGCCTAAAGACCAGCTAGCTCACAGTGCCACCGTAACCCCCCTAACCTTACCAGGGAGCGAATGGTTTCTGGCAACCACTGAACATGACAACCCTGACCCCTCAGGGATCGTGGAAACATATCGGAACCTTTCACCCAGTCAACTGTGCTTACTTGGGATCAGAGAAATATACAGAGACTACACAGTGGGAGGGTTTCAATATATTTATTGAACCAATGTTATTCTTGTATAAAATTCATGTGCTGCGATAATCAGTAGACAGAAGCAGATGAATGTGATTACAAGCACCAAAAGAGTAAATAGTAGATATAGTTCTACCATGGTGCTAAAACAGTGTCTATATGCACGCATATAAACAAGGCAGTAAATAGGCGTACTCCTACTATGCGACTCCTACTCTGAGTGTACCTACAGTGTGTGTAGGTGTATAGCCAAGAATCCCCCCAAGGGACGATCCAACCTCATTACCTGGCGGGAGAGAATGTAGGAGCCTGTCATGGTCACAAACTGGACACCCCCTCATTGAGATGTCAGACCTCTGCGTGGTGAAGTCTCAGCATGCAGGGACCCTCTGTATCAGCTGAAGTGCCTCCTCTGCTAATCTTTTGGGATGCTCATTATTTATAATAGAAAGCAGCCTTGCAATGTACGTATAGACTAGCAATGGTATGGATCTGTAGATAGCCCTGTCGCCTCGTGGATGAAGATAGAACGACATTTGTAAAGAATGCTTAGAAGGGCCTTGTACTTGATGTTCAAGGTAACGTGATAATGTTGTGCACTGCAAGATGTGTAAACAATGTAGTTTCAGCGAAACAAATCCAACATTGTTGTGCATGCTAATATGTGCAAAAGGTCACAGCAGAAAGTTATTGTGAAAAATAGAACAATGTAAGAAATGAGCCGCTTTGCTACATGGGCCTAACCCGGGCACATAACACCCACTCCTCATACTAAGGGTCGATATATAAAAGCTATCTAAAAGCCAGCAGGCCATCAATCAATCAATCAATCATGTCACTTATAAAGCGCACTACATACCCGCGAGGGTCTCAAGGCGCTGGGGGTGGTGCTGCTACTGATCGAAGAGCCAGGTCTTGAGGAGTCTTCTGAAGGCCAGTAGGTCTTGAGTCTGTCGGAGGTTGGTGGGGAGGGTGTTCCAGGTCTTGGCGGCGAGGTGGGAGAAGGATCTGCCGCCGGCGGTCGTTTTCCGGATGCGGGGGACTGTGGCGAGGGCGAGGCTGGTCGAGCGGAGCTGGCGGGTGGGGGGTGTAGAAGCTGAGTCGTCTGTTGAGGTAGGCTGGTCCGGAGTTGTGGAGTGCTTTGTGTGCGTGGGTGAGGAGCTTGAAGGTTATCCTCTTGTTGACAGGGAGCCAGTGCAGGTCTCTCAGGTGGGGTGTGATGTGGCTGCGTCGGGGGATGTCGAGGATAAGACGTGCAGAGGCGTTCTGGATGCGTTGCAGCCGTCTCAGGAGCTTAGCCGTCGTTCCTGCGTAGAGGGCGTTCCGTAGTCCAGCCTGCTGGTGACGAGGGCCTGGGTGACTGCTTTTCTTGTTTCGGTGGGGATCCACTTGAAGATCCTGCGGAGCATTCGGAGGATGTTGAAGCAGGATGAGGAAACGGCGTTGACCTGCTTAATCATGGAGAGGGTGGGGTCGAGGATGACCCCTAGGTTGCGTACGTGGTCGGTGGGTGGCGGGGCTGTTCCCAGTGATGTTGGCCACCAGGAGTCGTCCCAGGCTGAAGGGTTGGAACCAAGGATGAGGACCTCCGTCTTGTCCGAGTTCAGCTTCAGGCGGCTGGTCCTCATCCATTCGGCGATGGCCTTCATTCCTTCGTGGAGGTGGGCTTTGGCGGTGTGAGGGTCTTTGGTGAGGGAGAGGATCAGCTGGGTGTCGTCGGCGTAGGAGATGATGTTGAGGTTGTGCTGTCGGGCGACGTGGGCGAGGGGTGCCATAATGAAGCAAATTTAAAAAAGGCCAAAAACTACTCTTAAAATCATCTAAAAGCAAGCTTCCCTTTAAAATATTCATATACAAGCCATGAAGTCATTATACTATTCGAAATCCCAAGCACTCAGAAAGCCATAGTGACTAAAATAAAGCAAAAAGCTGTTTTCATTCATTTTGTTGAAAAACAGACCCTATGGTTCCCACCACACGGGAAAAAGCCAATTGTTTATGTGTTCCGAGTGGTAGACGCAAGAATTTCTGTTGCCCACAATCGAAGATGATGTTACCAGAGGCGCACCTTGAAACCTGTTTATGGAGCAAAGGTGATTCCATCCAGTACCCACAGCAGCCGCTGAGATAGGGACTGCATCCTGTAAGTGTATCGTAGAGCGGTGTCCATTTCACTAGGAGCCAAAGCATCCCAGGGTGGCTTGAAGAATGCATTTATCAGCAATGGAATATGCTGGGGACAACAATACCAATGGGCCTTTAAGGGGTCCATCAGTATTTCAATGTCCAGTGGTGCAACCAATTGTGATCCTAGACATAGATCCAAAATGCCTTTGTGGCTGCAAAGCAGGCAGTGGAATACAGGTTGTATGCAGTGAAGCCAAACAGGCCTTAAAGACAAGTACCAGTGCTCATTCAGTTCTCGAAGCTGAGGTGTGCCGAAGCAGTGCACCATGTGCTCACGGCATTGCAGCTCAAGCAGTGCTGTCTCCATTCCAGGTTGAATTGGGATGTCCATTGCAGAACAAAAAAATTAAAATCAGGATTGCCGCCACAAATTGCAGGACAAGCAGGAGATCTCCAAAAACGTTCCCCAACACGGAGTGTATGAAAGATGGTATAACTCCGAAAATCGTCTGAAAGGTGTTAACCAGTCCAGAGTCAATACATTTGAAAAATGCACTATTGTCTTCGTATCGGACATATTAAAGATACGGTGGACCAGCTCCCCAAAATGCAGCAGGAAGTTAGTGTGGAGTAGTGTCTGTATCTCAGACGAGGACCTTGCAACCTGGAGCTCCAACGTCTCTCTGGCTGAAGTTAAGGCCACATCTTTTTGAAAAAACATGGCTTTCAGTTTGCTCAGAGAATCAAACCATATGTTGAAAACATTTATCGAAAGGCCATACCGTTGCCTCCCTAACTATGTGGGCAAGTGGAGACAGTACTTGTGTGCAACAAGTGACTATGGAATTAATCGTCACCAGATAAGCAATGCCTGGTTCCATTCCACAGCAACTTTGATCATTCAGCATCAAATAGCTCCCATTCGAGAGCAGCTTGAAAACCTGGATGAATCACGACAGATGAACCCTTCAGATAACAGGACAAGTTCCAACTGAAGCAATGCATGCCCCATGAAGAGAAATGTCCTTGCAAATTAAAGACCAGCTTAAAGCATCCTCACAGTCAGAACCACTAAGGAAAACCTCTGTATCCGCATTCCTGCATCTAAACCTGAATGGTAATTCCCAGTACTCATGCACTAGTCTTCCCCTAGCGCTTCGTATCTGCCTACCTGTTGGTATTGTAGTCAATATTGGAATTGGAAAGTCGTGACCGGTGGGGTGATTTAACCATGAATTATCCAGTCTGTGGATGGTGTCTCAGCCACCGTGGAAGGTAATTGGTCTAATTTTTCAATGTACAACATGGTATATTTTGCATCATTATCTGTCTTTCCGTTAGATCATATGCAGAAAACAGGTTTGTACTATTGATGTAACGCCATGGCACGTGGCCAAAACGTAATGTTTGCATCGTCCAGCTTAGTATTACAATGGACCGTAGCTTTGACTGTCCATGCTGTAAAATAGACATATCTTGCTGTATTATGACAATTGCAGAAGACACTATGTTGTCCAGTGAATAAATTCTAGATGATAATGTGGTCATACCGTTGTCAACCACAGCCGAAGCCTTTTCTAAGTTAACCCTGTCGATCTCGCACAATCTCTCAACAGCTTCCCATTGAGAAATTTTCCACAGCTCGTTGTATATTCTATACAAGAAGTGCTTTTGACGTGGGTTCTGGGGACCTAATAGAAAATCCCTGAGATCCATGTCATCAGAAAGAAGGGACAAGTTTTGCTTCACCTGAGAAAGTGATGAGATTTTTAGCCAATCAAGGCACAACTTCCCAACACTATATGATGTCAACACCCGAGTATTCTGTTTGTACATATCGCTGATCAGGCCTATTAATCCTAAACCCATCTGTGTTACCCAGGAATCTAGATTGACACCTGCTTGTATCCACAAGCCAAACCAACCATCCCTTCCAATTGGGGTCTGATGAATTAAAAGAACCGTTACGTATCATGGTATCTAGTGTAGCCTCATTGAAGTGTGTTAAATGCTGCCAGTTCTTAAAATGTGAGAATGCGGGAATATGAGGTGTGTTCAAATCCTTCATCTTGGCTATTCCAGGGGACGCGTTAATCGGCATCTAATACTCGCCGTGAGGGGAACGGCATTGCTGCCAATTTCACCGCCGTGAGGGGAACGGCTTTGCTGCCAATTTCACCGCCGTGAGGGGAACGGCTTTGCTGCCAATTTCACCGCCGTGAGGGGAACGGCATTGCTGCCAATTTCACCGCCGTGAGGGGAACGGCTTTGCTGCCAATTTCACCGCCGTGAGGGGAACGGCTTTGCTGCCAATTTCACCGTCGTGAGGGGAACGGCATTGCTGCCAATTTCACCGCCGTGAGGGGAACGGCTTTGCTGCCAATTTCACCGCCGTGAGGGGAACGGCTTTGCTGCCAATTTCACCGTCGTGAGGGGAACGGCTTTGCTGCCAATTTCACCACCGTGAGAGGAACGGCACTGCAATTACCTACATCGGACTACACGTCCTAGCAGCCCCTGGCCGGCGCGAGTATCCAGCGTCATCTCTGCGCCTGCACCCTGCTCAAAAACGCTGCTGCCCTCCCGCAGCGCGGGACGCGCGCGGGCAGCGCCCGGGCCAAGGGCGGGCCTGTCCTTGCCCGTCATTGCCAGGAAGAGGCAGGGCAGGGCCACCCCTCTTACATGTAAGGGCCCTGGTCTTCGTCCTTTACTAGACTTGGCTGAGAGGTACTGTGAGATTCTTCTTTCACTGCCCTTGCATTTCCAGTTGATATTTCCCCTCACAGAGATATTTGGAACCGGTACGTTCCGTGGTCAAGTCGACTGGGTATAACATTGATAACTTCCTTTTATTCTAGCGTGGGCTGATTGGACCCTCTGGGACTTGCCATATATCTAAAACCAGGACATTGTATGACGCATTTTATTGACAGTAACTTGTTTATATGCCCTTTTGCTGCTAAATACATTAAGCACATCGCACTTTTGTCCTTTGGGGCTAGGCCTTGTTAGCCATAGCACTTTGCACTTTTTGGTCTATGTTTACATGTCCTTCTGCTCTCAATCATATTAAGCACATCGCACTTTTGTCCTTAGGGGCTAGGCCTTGTTAGCCATAGCACTTTGCACTTTTTGGTCTATGTTTACATGTCCTTCTGCTTTCAATCATATCTAAGCACATCGCACTTTTGTCCTTAGGGGCAAGGCTTTGTTTGGCTTTTGACTAACTCTGAATTCCAGTTGATTGGTTATTTGTTAACCCGACTTTTGGGTTTGTATTTACTTGGTCTCCTTTTTGTGTTATTGTATGATTGCTTCTCCTTTTGTTTTGGATATGGGGAAGCGTGGCTGTGCACCCAAAAAATCCTTCGGTGTTAATACCGGCCCCACTCCCCCAAACTTCAATTGATAGGATGCTTCAGAGAGCTATTGGGGTAGTCTCGACTGAAATTGAGCTTACAGAGAGGCGACTATCCTTAACCCCAGACATCTTTCTTCAAACCTCTGAGCCACCTATTTCTGTACAATCCAGTCCGGGTTCCACCCTTACCTCGTTAAAATCTTTACCTGGACCAAGCGAGACTCTGTTATCACCCTTACAACACTCCCCAGCAAAACCAAGAACCCGCAAAGGTAGAATAAATACTACTTTACCTAAAGCCGTGAGGCGAAAAATGGGCAATGGGACAGGAACAAACAAAAAGGCCAGTGCAGAAATTAGTCTCAGCGAGGGAGAATCAGTCAGACTGGGAAGAGTGGTAGAATCTCCCTCAAATTCTTATAAACATCCTGATTGCCCTTTATGGGTGAGGAACCTGATAGTGGAGTTAGAGGTACAGATGAGAGCCATTGTTAAAGAAGAATTAGAGAACCATCTTGGGAACAGACTTAGTGACCAGATGTCTGCCCCGTGTGTACTGGGCAACCCTCTGGCTAACATCTTGCCGGCACCAGTGGAGAAGAAAGACTGTAGTTCACAGACGGACAAAGTAGGGCAACCTCCACTAGCTAGAGGTGGCACTTCCACTATTCCATCACGCCTAGCCCCTATGAGTGCTGTCAAGTTAGGGGCTCCTAGCGTTGCTCAAGAGGGTAATGTTTATTCTCCTGGTAAGGAACTCGGTACATACCGAGCTCAAATAAGGAGGGACATTCCTAGCACCAGGGGCCCTAGTACGCAGAGTGGGAGTTTCCATACTGACCAGTCGATGGATAGGGAAGTGCCTATCTCAGCAGATAATGTGAATACAGGCCCAGTTCCCCTGGCCCTGCCAATAATCGATCTACCTCCAGCCTCACTCCCTTATGTTACAGTTTTAACTGGTGTACCTGAATTAAAAACTGGAAAGAAAGAAACACAGCTGGAGTTGAGAAATAAGTGCCTTTTATGGCTCACCAGGTATGGACAGTTCCCTTATGATAGGGCGGGTGAGATACTACTAGTTCGGAGAGTGGGGTGGGTTGGTAAGAACCCCAAGACAATCAAAGGAGACTGTATAGTTATTAATTATAGTAATCCCCGGACAGTCCGAATTTTGGCTGATCAGTCTCCCAGCTTTTATGCACCGCCTACAGGGATCCAATTACACACCTTGGCCTTTTTTATTCTTGTAACTACCCATCTCCATGGACCCCAGGCACTAGAGCTCCAACACACTGGTTACAACCCCATCTCACATTTGGCCAACTCTCCAGAATACAGTATAATGTTCCAGTAGCAAATAGGTTTGGGGCCCTTGAAGAGGTAGATTGACTTTCGACTCCATCTGATCCCTCTTTTACCCAGGGGCTAGGGGGACTAAAAGTGAGCCTAATCCGAAAATCACTGGGTTGCAGCCCCTAAATAATGCTGGTGTGACACAAGATGCCTCTGGCGAACTTTTTATGAATCTCACCTGGGACTCCAAGGTTCTGTAGGTGCTACTTCAGTTGTATCAAATAATCAAGCCCCTCTTACCTCTGAATTTATAATCGCACCTATGGGCAGGAATAGATCTTTAGTGGATGTGGGAGTACCAGATCCTGAGATCGAGCCAGACATCACACAAACTTCGAACCCCTTTGGTCCTATTGTGCGTGATGCCACCTTGAACTTGGGCCTCCAGCTGAGGGTGCTGTCGTGGAACATTGCCGGTATTAAAAATAAACTTCAAAATCCTGATTGGATACAATTTGTACAAAATCATGACGTGTGTATGTTTCAGGAGACTTGGGCTAGAGAGGACTCTGTCATGAGGGGCTTTGCAACTTTTAATGTGCTAGCAACTATGGGAGGCAGAGGTAGACCATCGGGAGGGTTAGGCACGTGGGTCGCTACACATCTGGACTGTACTGTTGAACAGCTGAACACCTCCTCAGATGATATCCAGTGCACCCTCCTTACTTTTAATGCTGGGATTAAAATTGCATTTATTAACATCTATTCCCGTCCGGTAACCTTTGCCCAGGAATCCCAGACCATAGATATGCTTGCCACATTCATTGAGCTAGTTCCCCGAATACTAGGATGGTGATAGGAGGTGATTTTAATTGCCAGTTTGAGCCCCTAGCCCTCCCTACTGACTCTTCGTTCACTACCGAGGATTCCCTTTGGCTAATTCCAGAACCGCAGATTCCTCTGGTAAGAGCTTGGACCCCCTTGGTATTACAGATTAATGCAGTCACACTAACTCATGCACTGAGGGCATGTAATGGTCGTATTAAGTCAGACCAACCAGGAAAACCTACTTTTAATAGACCAGGGCAAGCATCTCTATTGGACTATATTCTGGTGGAAGCAAGTATATGGCATTGGGTAGTTGACTTCGCTGTCTGGCCAAGACATGACAGCGACCACAACGCTCTGGTACTCGACCTTAAGCTCACGGAACCTTATAGTCCACCAATCACTAGCCCCCTCTCTGGTACCAATCTATCTTTAGACAATAACAGAAGGAGAATTAGGTGGGAAACCCTGAAACAGTCCCCAGGCAAGGCTGCTGCCCTGTATTCCCTAATTATTCCACCTTTATTGGCAATGGAGAAGGCCGCAGAGAGTTCCATCTCTCCTGGTACTATCGCTCAACTTACGGCTATCCATGCGGACTTGACCACTAGCCTGACCAACATTTTTAATCCTCTGATACATTCTAAAGGCAAGAGGACACCTAAATCCACTTGGTTTAACAACTCCTGCCGAATGGCAAAGGGTGCCCTCATTGACGCCATAAAATTAAAAGACAGATCACTGATAAAAACTAGGAGGGCCTTGTACAGTGATAGTCTAAAGTTAGCCAAAACGGAGTGGGAGTCTGAAAGATGGGATGCAATTAAACAGGCTCTCACTAATAGAGACATGAGGGCGTTTTGGACCTTGGTTCGAACAGTAAGTTCCTCAGAGAGCTCACCTATTGAGCCGAACATTGCTGCTGACGCTTGGAAACTTCATTTCCAATCGTTGTATTCTACACAGGACATTATAGAGCCCATAGGGGGAATTGTGCCAACTGTTGTGGGGGATCCCCTCGAAGACGATGTAGGGTTTACTCTGACTGAAGTGCTGAGTGCAATTGGGAAGCTTCCCCTTGGAAAGGCCCCTGGATTAGATAAGATTCCCGGGGATCATTTTCGGGATCAGCCCAATATTTGGGGTCCTTATTTATGTGTAATATTTAATGCCATATTAAATGGCATGAAAATCCCGGATACTTGGTTAGGGGCAGAAATCTTCCCAGTATACAAGAAGGGTTCTCCCCTCCTGCCCACTAATTACAGGCCAATAAGCCTGGTTGACGTAACTCAGAAGTTGTTTGCCAGGATTGTCTTGGAGCGCCTTCAGTCCTGGGTGGACGAGCGGGAGATTCTGAGTGCGTACCAGGCAGGCTTCCGTAAAAATATTTCTACCATTGACCAAATCTTTAGGCTCCAATTACTATATTGGAAGACGGTGACTATAGAGGGTGGGAGCCTCTATTTGATCTTCGTTGATTTAAAGACAGCCTTTGATTTGGTGCCTCGTGTCAAACTTTGGGCAGTTTTAGAGCAACTGGGCATTCCGCCCTATTTGCTATCTTTGATCAAGCGTTTGCACACTGGAAATTTTGCCCAGGTGAGATATGGGAAATTTGGGGAATTGACCCCACGCTTCCCAGTGAATAGGGGTGTAAGGCAGGGGTGTGTTCTGGCCCCCACACTGTTCTGTCTTTTTATTAATGCCCTGGTGGACCAATTAAATGAGGTAGTCAACATTGATGCCCCAAAGCTCGCCCGTGGCAAGGTGCCAGCAATGATGTTTGCGGACGACACCTTGTTACTATCTAAATCGCCCATGGGCATCCAAAGGACCCTTGACAGCTTCTCTTTATTTTGCAAAAATAGGGGCTTAGAGATTAACACACTAAAAACCAAGTACATGGTATTTAATCCTAGTAAAACATCTCGCCATAATCCTACCTTAAATGGTATCCAGCTAGAGAGGGTAGCTGTCTTTGACTATCTGGGTGTTACGCTGACGGAAACCTTTGGGTGGGGCCCACAGCAAAACAAGGCAGGTTTAAGGTTAGCACAGATGGCCGGGGGAATAGCAAAATTATACAGGAACTCAACATCTAGACAACCGGGTCCGTTGACTGAGATATATAAAGTTCAAATCAGGAGTGCTATAATGTATGGGGCAGAACTATGGGGACACCTCCCAGTAGGTGGACTGGTCAAAACCGAGAACAAGTTTATGAGACAGCTCTTGGGCCTACCACAAAGCACTCCTCTTATCCCCCTTCGTATGGACCTCGGGATTAGACCCATAGATGAGGAGATCGGACTGCGACCCTTGACTTTCTGGCGTAGACTATGGGCGACTCCCGAGCTAATAGCCTACCAGTCAGAACTCAAGGCGATCTTGGGGCTCCCAGGGGTGGGAAAACTATCTTGGTTCGCATACATAAAAGACCTGTGCATTAGACTAGGCCGGCCGAACCTATGGACCCACCCTGAGGAAGTGTCCCCGACAATATCACGGCTTGATCTAGTCAAAACTTACAGACAGTTTAGACTGGCTGAAATTCAAGGGAGTATAAAATCAGGCCGTTTAACCTCGGACTTCCTCAATTTTAAAGATCAGTATTTATTTGAGGTCTTCCTTGATGAAGTTCATCCGTTTATGGCAAGGAAACTCTATGTCCAGTTTAGATTGGGCTGCTTGCCGGTCCATGCATTTATAAATAAATGGTCAAAAACTTCCCCTATTGGATGTCCTGCCTGCAATAGCCAAGAAGAGACACCTATTCATGTTTTCTTCTTTTGTCCAGGATACAATATACCCAGGAGGTATTGGCTCTTGCCAATATGCAGGAACCTGGGGTATAGACAGTCACAGGAGGCCTTTAGAGTTTTGAGAACCGATACTCATCCCCCGATTGTTTTTGCTGTGTCCCGTTTTCTTAATTCTATGTGGCATAGGCGCCGCAAGTTTTTAACCTCCCCTCGCACATGATAAATGTTCCTTTCCCATTTCCTACTGTTTTGATCTTACTAATATATGAAATCTTTGTTTAATTCGCATTTTTAAATTTTAATATTTTTTTAACTGCCATGAAATTTGTTCAGTTTACTGTACATGGTTATACTCTGTAATGTTTATTGATGTTTTTATTGCTCAAATTCAGTGATGTATGTATTTTATTTTTTGCTTTTATGGTCTACAAAGATCGAAATAAAGCTTGGAAATGGAATGGCTATTCCAAGACAGGAAGTTTGTTGCACTGTTTTGTTTAGGATAGGAAAATAATTTGATGTGGTATGAGGCAAGCTCTGGATAAGGCCTCAGTTCCCTGAACCTGCCAATCTTTTGTCCTCCAGGCAGATTCTTTTTGCCTATGGTGTCTTTCCAAAAGTTGAAACCTTGTACAGACAGTTGGGAAATAAAGGAAGCAGAGTGTATCAGCTTGGTGTTCGTTAGCATATTTTTGAGTGCAGGTGTAGGTGCAAGCCTATAATAATAAGATGCTGGGTCTGATTTGTCAAAACCAGAAAAATAAGCACACTTTTGGGCAAATGTTTTTGAACTACCTTTTGGCGGTGTTGAGCAGTGTTCCCATTGAATGTAATTGTAAACAGAGCATGGGATACTAGCTTTGTGTAAAAAAAAATAGTGACCATAATGTTGATAACAGAATATGTCGCCAAAGTTAAATGTACTATCATACAATTCATCATTGGAAAAGGCAGCTGATTGCTCTAGATCTGCAAGGAAATTGTGCACAGTTTCAATGTCCCAATCATCAAACAGAGAAAGTACATAGAGGTGATGATATAATTCAAGGAAATTTTAAACCAATAAGATATCTGTAAAAGTTCAGTAGGACCATACACATCATACGATACCCTGTTCCACACTATTCGTTCCGGAATTGGAACTGTTGTAATGTTCACCAGGGACAGGTCCCTTTGTTCACGGTGCGATGATGCATGTGGTTTCAGTACCAAGTTCACAAGTTGTACTGCGGAGCGTTCTGGGTAATAGTGTCCATTCAGAAGTAGGAAAAAGACAGTCACCAAACCAATCCAGAGGACCAGGAAAAGTAATCCAATTGTAATCCAGAGATGTATCCATGGAGCAACAAAGTATGTATTTTTCAGCCAAAGATAGAGAGCATACATCGGTAGCATGAAAGGGAGAGGCGATGGTGGCAGCTCAGGTTCACTTGAATCCAATGAGGAGTTGTCATAATGCACGAAGTAGCCATACGCCGTCCGGTCTATTTTTGGCAGCTCAGCAAGTTTTGTAGAACTGAGAGATGACTCGGTCTGTGGCATATTCACATAGACGTCGTCAAATGTTTCGAATTGAGATTTCTGTAATCATTGACTGTACAGCTGTAGTTGTTTCAACAGGAAGAAGTAATACTTCTTGTTGTTTACAGCTTCTCTTTGGAGAGTGGAATCTTCTGTAGTTATTAAAGCTTCCATCTGAACTTCATGAACGGTAGCGAGAGGAGTGCAGCGGCTACCCAGAAGCCCACGTGGCCTACTGCTGAGAATCGGCCACATAGTGTGGTTGGATCAGATCAATGGAGACAAACCTCTTGTCTCTGTGACCAGCAAGGGGCGGAAGAAGTACAGTTCTGGTACCTTCGACAGCCAGGACAGGTATTGTATTCCATTTTAGGGGTCCGTATATAGGTTTTCCTGTATCATGTCCTTATATAGGCACAATTCGCCTTGCCCTTATATAGGCATAGAATCCCTGTCCTTATTTAGGCATTAACCGTGCACTCCAAATACAGGCATGGTCACCGACATCCATCCACCCTAACGTCACAACGAGTTCTTAGAAACCAGACCCTTAAGCTTCGGGAGTTCCCCTAGCACAGGACTATTGATTTCTCCAAGAACTCATCTATTATGTATGAACCGTTATACCTTAAGAGTTCATTCCTGACGTCTTCCTCTGTCCGACTTCACGTCAATGCTAACCTTCCACGACACCTACCAGGTATAAATATACCTTCCCTTGCCCAAGCAAGTTAGAGGAGACCTCCACTTCAGAGGAGCCTGTATCCTGGCCTGACGCACTGAGAAGACGCTGTCATTCCTGCACACAGACGAATCCAGCTTCCAGTGTTCTGACTCCCTTCGCAGGGTGTTAGAGTTCCAAGATCCGGCAGGAGATTCCCACCTCTCTCATTCTCAAGGTATGGAGCTGACTAGAACCTAGAGGGACTCTTGGCATACTATACTTGGCATACTAGACTTAACATACTCTTAGTATACCATACTAGAGAATACTCCACCTACTTCTATCTTTCCCTACACCTAGACTAGGTTAGGTACATTGGGGTAGAACTAGCTTAGAGACGCATCGTATGAGTACTCGCATTCTTAGCTCATGTTATTTATGTACGTGAATATATGCTAAAAGATAATGCTAGCGCAGTATTATTTATTTCTACTGCTTACGCTGTACATTATTTATCTTGCATACTGTCTTGTGATCATAACAGCACATATCTCTTACACGAGAAACAAGACTGTTCAATAAAACCCTTTTTATTGAAACGCCCGTCTTTCCTTTCTGTGTAACTCTGCAGAAACTAAGCATGCACGATTGAATGAGTGAAACTGTTCTCTATTGTTTCCACGATTCTGAGACATGTTCCGCTTCTAAAGGGAAACAAAGTTGTCATGTTTTTCGGTTGCCAGAAACTACTCCCTTCTTGTTCTCAAGGAGTTTCTAGTGGCCTCTGAGCTAGCTGGCACAGGTAATTAAGTTTAATGTAATCGATAGGGACATACCGACCTTAGTCCTATGTCAAACCTATAGGTTATATTATTCCAATGCGCAGAGCCTATTAGGGAAATAGGAACTACACTACACAGGTATAGGCCCACTGTAAGATGGCCCAAATTAATTCTAGTCCCCAATTTTTTCCTCTGACCAGGTCCTCAATCTTCGCGACCCAGGCAGTTCTTGCTGGTACGACCTTTACTTCTCCAGTGGTGGTGTGTTTTACTTGGACGTTGCCTTGAGCTCCTTGGAAATAATTGAGTTCCTCTAAAACAGCCAAACGTTCATTAATGGCAAACAGTGTTTCCGCCGCCACTGTGAGGACATTATCGAGGTCTGGTACCCACATTCTCACACTAAACAGGACTTCGTATGGAGTACAACCCCCTAGGGATTTTCTTGGCATGTTATTGAGTGCCCTCTCGACCCCATTTAGGTGATTGACCCAACTGCCACCTGAACCTAATACCTTAGCTGTTAAGGATTGCTTTAAGTCACGTTTTTTCCATTCAACTTACACATTTCCCTCGGGATGGTAAGGGGAGGAGTACCGCAAGACCACACCCAAACTTCCCATGGCTTCTTTGTAAGCCTGAGAGCTAAACGCCGGACCATGGTCAGAATGTAGTGTGCTAATTGCGTATGTCCCGATGAAGACTTGCAAATCCTTTATAACAGTTAGGGCGTCAGCCGAGCGCTGTGGCCAAACCCACAGGAATCTGGAGCATGAATCCACTGCCACCAAGATATACTTGTAAGCCCTGTTTGAGTGTAAAGGGCTGCAGTGATCCAAACAAACAACCGCTAGAGGCTTGTCTGAAATCAGTAGAGGTGTCTGATGTTCGAGGCATCATGATAATGTTGTGTGAAGCTACATGTGTAAACAAAGTAGTTTCAGAGAAACTAATCCAACAGTATTGTGCACGCAAATATGTGCAAAAGGTTACAGCAGAAATGTTACAGTGAAAAATAGAACAATGTAAAAAAATGAGCCGCTTCGCTACATGGGCCTAATCCGTGCACATAACAATACCAAAGAAGGGTGGTTCTTTGACAGATAGGCAAGTATGTTTTTTTTACCTTTGTGCTCTATGGTGGGAGAGTTAATACTAAGATATAGTGCAACCATGGCTCCTTCGGACCTCCATCACTCAGGATCCCTTCGAAAAGTGTTTTGAGGTTGAATGCACTGTACCAATATTGCATAATTTACCACATCTTTAAATTTTATTTTCAATCTGAACTTACATCATCATTACTTATAGAGAAGTTGATATTATCATGTAAGACAAAGACAGAATGATAAACAATAGTATTATTACTTGTATACATATACGGTGGCCAATCTTTCTTCAGCCAGCTATATACAATACAACACTCTTCCATTATTACAGAAACATTCCTTGCTGCAGGCGAATTTTGATTCTGAACAAGGGCAAAGGTACTTAATACAAAGTTCTCAGAATTCAGAGAGTGAAAATTACAGCTAGCTGTTATTTCAGTATTATTTTGAGCTGTCCATAACACTTGCATATGCAGTTCTCTCTGGCTGCAGGCTTGGCTGGGAATCAGTTCAGAGTAGCACCATAGTATTAGCAGGGCCATTTCTGTTGTAGCAAAGAACAGCCCCATTTTCAGGGAAGAGGTTTCCAGCACTTGCACTGGAGCACACCTTTTGATAGTTGGACACGTGTGTTCATGATGGGAGGCCTTGCCACTTGACCACTGTATTGGTGGTGAGTAGTATCAGGAAGGGAACCTTCCACCAAGGCTGCAACAATGTCTTTCTTTGATGGGCTCTCATGTGACCCAGTTCCCTGACTGAAGTTGATGACAAGAGTGACTGTATTCCGTGGTCAAGGCCGTTGATACCTGTGAATGGAAGGTATGTACGCAACTTATTAAAGCACAGCAATAATGTAAGACAAAATCATCAGCTAAGTGCATATCTAATGCAGATAGGGGTACCGGTGGTGAGACAGGACGTCTTATCATTTTGCCTTTTAGGATCTCATGTGAGCGAAGTCCTGTTTACCTATTTTCAGTAGCTTGCAGGTTCATAAGACCAATAGGCAGTGCATCAAGCCATTTGAGGTCAGTTTCCACACAGATATTTGCAAATTTGTTTCTAAGCACCCCATTATTTCTCTTGACTTTCCCTGCTAAATGGGGGTGATAGGCAGAGTAAAAGTTCTTATTTATTTGTAGTACCTTGCAAATGTCACACATTATTTAGACAGTGAAGAGAGTACCATTATCTCTTTTTATGGCTAGTACAATGCCAAACTGAGGAATAAAGGGACCAATTTATATCTTGGTGGTTCGGCTGTCCGTCCTCCATGACGTCACAGAGCCTGCGGGGCTTCTCCCGTCTGATTTATATGTTGGACTGGAGAACCACATTCAGCCTTGATGGAGGCATTTCTGTCCGAATAGTGGTTGTCCTCTGCAGATGGCGCACAATTACCTGCTGTCAGACAATACTCCATCAGTGTCGGAGTGGCTGTATTCCACCTGCCAAATTTATATATGTTCGTCAGATTGGTGGCCTTGCAGCAATGTACTTTCAAAGTAATTGCGCCTCAGACCTGTTTTGGTTTGCCGTATCCTTCCGTCTTAAAGATGAACGTGTACATCACACACCTGAGAAGAATGGGCAAAGTAATCATACCTGCACTGCACACTATAAAACACACCCCATTCAATACCATGTTCCTTTGCTTTTCTCATCTTGCAGCATCAAGAGTTAAGTTTTTCTTTGGTTGCCTTGTACTAGTTCAGTGATTTTTATTTTTCCCCTACTTTACTTGTTATTTTGTAGTTATATTTTTTCATTACATTATATTTTTTCATTACCTTCACCATGTTTGGAAGAAGAAACCCCAGCTGCTCAGTCACAAAATGAACAGTCATGGCAGACGAGATAATTAGGTTAAATTGACCCTTGTTTGAAGCCCTTGTTCAAAGTACTATAATAACTCAGAAAAGGCAAATGTGGGAGACCGTTGTCTCAAGAGTGAATGCTGGAATGATCTGTGGGGGAGAGTAAGAACCCTGGCCTCTGAAGCCCAGCAGACTAGTGGTGGTTCTCGTAAGCCCAATAACCTCTTGCCCTGTGCCCTGGAGTAGGTGTATCGTATCCTACCTATAGAAGACGTTGCAGGAACCCCTGGTGGTTTGGAGACTGGTAAGTGCAGTCAATGTTAGTCATACAGCAAACTGTCTTCAGAATTTGTATTTTACAATATGTCAGTGATTTCACTTAATTGTAAAAAACATTTTAAAATCTATATCTGTGCCTGAAGTGTTGTAACATTTGATATGCTTTTATCAGAAGCTGCCTTCATTCACAATCCACTTTAATTCTTACAATAATATATTTTTTCGCCAAATTTAATCTCTACCCATATATATGTTTAGATTTTTGACTTATCTGCTACAAAATAGCCATTATGTTTGTCTTGGTTTGTAGAATATGCATTCTACTTCATACATTGCATGTGATCATTTTCTTTCTATAGTTCATGTAAAATACCTGCGCATTTTTATGTTTTTAGCATAGTATAACATATATATTTTCCACAAACTCACTTTTATCACATATTTAGTCAATCCTAAGTATAGTCCACAACTACCTCAACAGTTAGTTGTCAATAACTCACATCTCCCATAATTCCCAAAAATTATGGATACGTTTGATGTATGTGACATTACATTTTCCTCATACTAAATGTTGGACTGATAACACATATAGATACATGTGATAGTCATCTACAAATCTATGCACTGACTTTACATAGTCTTTATACAAAAAACTGTGTTAATTTTGCCTGTTGTTTCACACTTTCTATTGTAAATATTATTACTCTGTGCTCCACAGGGTGTATAGGTTCATAATCTTTCTGCCGCATTCTCATGTTGTTGATCATCTTTTCAAGTCATTATTCTTGTTATACAGATATGAAATCTATGTGATGTTATGTCCTATGCCTAAATGTCAATGAGAAAGGTGGGTGTCTAACAAACCTCAGCAAGTTGAAGCACAGCAGTCCTACTTCTGTGAAATCACTTACAAATGTTATGTGATATGAATACTCAACATCTTATTTGTTGTGGTGTCTGTAATATTTGTGTTTCTGGATTATCTCAGTCAGACTACTGACGTGTATTTTGAAGGTTATCATTAACATGCTTTTATGTCTCCCTTAGGAACACAGAAGAGAGCATTTTAAACACTAAAAATAAGAGTTCATGTTTTGGAATAAAGATTTTAAGTGAAAAGGCTGATATATAAATGTTAGGTAAAAACAAATGTATTCACAGATGTGGTACTAATCAGTTTTCTTATTTATATTGTAGGATCATCATCCAGAGATGAAGTCCAGGCAATATCACCAAATTCCCCAACCACCAGTCCTACTCCTGCAGAAGCCTTCAGTAGAGACAACTCCTACTGGCTTGGATCCTGATAAGGAGCATCCTGGTCTGTCACCTGTGGCTCGGCATGGTGCTAGGGTGAGCCTCACTCTGCCTAACCTTCCTACAGCCTGTCCCTTCTCAACGCCATTATTTTTCATTTCTTCCTGTGGCCCAGCAGCTATCACTACCTCTGTAGTGTGCATCCCAGTCCTGGCTCCTGTATTTCCAACACCAACTGTAGGAGAGTAGGATCTACTTCACATGGGTACCCCCACTTTTTGCTGATGCTTAACTGTTTTTCGACCTTAGTCTGGCTGGGGCCCTGCTAATCAGAACCCCAGCCTAGCTGCTTCCTCTCTAAAATGGTTTCCATGTGCCTTAGGCACATCTCTGATTGGAATCTGGAGTGCCCTTATAAGTCCCTAGTATATGGTATACTATGTACCCAGGGCATAGGTACCTCAGAGGCCTACCAGGGGCTGCAGCATGTATTGTGCCACCCCTGGAAGGCCATCCAAACTGACACCACAGGTCTGCTACTGCAGCCTGGGTAAGGTGGTGCATGCACCCCTTACTGTGATATAGGTTACCTATATCACTATGTACATACACACATATAAACCTATAAGTCACTCCTATGGCAGGCCTTATCAATCCTGAAGGCAGAGTGCGTGGTTCCTATGTGAGAGGCCCCTCTGCAGCATTCGGAGACCCTTCTCTGATGCTGTTTGTAGTGCAGCCTGACCATATACTCTTAAGCGCATTATAACCTCGCGTTAAATGCTAACTTTGGGATGGCTGCACGGAAACATGTCGTGTTTGGTGTCAAACATCTTGGAATACTACCCCCCCCCGCCAGTTCTGGCGGCGGGGGTAGCATTCCACCCTTCTAGAGGGAAAGACATGTACACACAGGTATGCCCGGTACTGACTTTTCCAGAGCCCTGGCATCACAAAATGGATGCCGCTGCCACAGACACGAGTCTGGCCTCCTGCTGCTGACCGAAACTCCGGCAGGGGAGGCCTGGACAATAGGTTTCCTGTCCCAGGGAGGTGTGACCACCTCCCCAGACAGGATAGTGTGTATTGGGGCTGGGCGGGAGCACTCTCTGGTGCTTTGAAGTCCTGCACTGGGGGCACATTTGGTGTCCCTGTGCATACCCCAGTTCAAACCGGCTCAGGGGCTTCCAACTGGACAAAGGGAAAGGGGTGTAACCACCCCTCTGCCCTGGCCCTCCCATAGGTGGGGCCACAGAGTATGTCCAACCTCCTACCTTAGTATAAGTAGGGGAACCCAGTCCTTAGGACTTTAGATTTACCTGGACGAAACTCTGACACAGAATCCTGGACCTTCGACGCTCTACTTTAAGATTAGAGGACTGAAGAATCTCCCTTGGGGTCAAGGAGTGACTCCCCTGCTTGGCAGGCACCAAAGAAGCAATTGTCCGGTCTGCATCGCTGAAGCTCCCGTCGGACGCCGAAGTCTTTGCATCACCAGAGGTGGATTTCCAGACTTCCCCGAGGCTGCCCTGAGTCCCCAGCAAAGCTGAGGCCCGTAGCTGTCGTGGATAACGTGGAACCGTGACCCCTGGACACCGAACGCATTTGCAAGTGCATCCTCTTCTGGGTCTCCCCGAAGTCGTGCTTTGGGCTCCGAGTAGCCCCAGCCTCCAGCACCAACTGCACCGAAGATCACTGGCCTCCACTCCACGAGTGTCCAGTGAGCCAGCTCCACGTGCACCGTCTCGAGGCTCCTTTGCGGTCGCTAGTCCGTTGGCTAGTAGGCCCTCCCGAAAGCCAATCTTTTTCTGCTTGGGCTCCCTGGTTGCTCCAGGTGTGCCCTGACTTATCCTCGCTGGGTGAGTCCCCCAGACCTTGCTGGTCTGCAACATCGTCCTTCTTCTATTTCCACAAGACTTGCCATTGCCAAGGCTTGTTGGGTCCAATCCGGTCGCCGACACCCCTGCAATCGACAGACGTCGTGGGACAGCTCGAATCCAGCTCCTGGTTGTCGTCGACGCCTCCTGGACCTCGTGGCTGAAGAGTCAAGACGACCGTCAACCTACCTGAAGCACTCGACATCGGTGGGCATCTGCTCATCGCCTTCCTGGTCACTGGCTAGTGACCCAGACTCTGTCCCCTCTGCTTTCAGGTTCTTCAGATCTTCGATCCACCTTTGGATCCACCCGAACACTTTCGACTTGGCCGCCAGCAGCACTTTGCAGCAGATCGCCATTGAAAGCGACGACGAAACCCGACCCCGAAAGACACCTATGCACCCGGCTTCCCTGGGTGAGGTAACTCGAGTACTCCGGTGCTCCCGTGGGTATTGACACTAGAACAGCCTAGTTCTCAAAGGGTTTGCTCCAAGTCCTCCTCTAAGTGTCCCTTTTCTTTTAAATTCTAAACGCGACTTTCCCCATAGAAGTTAACGGTGGTTCGCGGTTGTGTTCATACACTGCACGCGTCCCCGTGGGTCCCCTGTGTCACTGCCTTGGGTGGTTCCTTGTGGTCCAAGCACTTCTACAGGCTCTAGGCCTTGTGTCTAGCTCAGTCGTGGTTCTTATACCACTTTATTGGTATATGGTTTGGTACGCCCTGGGGCTCAAACGTGTATTTGTGCTATTACTGTAGATAACTATCTCGTAACGTATGTACTTCGAACTCTAGCCTCATAAAGAGACTAGAGGGGTGTGTTTAGTAATAAATACATATATTTTGAATATATACCTGGTGTGGTCCTCTTTCATTTGGTCACTCAAGAGATTATAGACTGGTAAAACAAGCTGCTTTACATTCCTTCAAGACTTAGCCTGAAGGCTGCTCTCCATAGCTACCACTAGGATAGCTTTCAATAAAGGTTGTCTTTAACCTATCTCCAATAAGGGGTTGTTTGGACTGGTGCAAGGTGCCCACTATAATTAATGGACAGCATATGCCAGGCCAACTTCTCACATTGGTGTGCAGCGTGTGGGATTCCAGCTTGCTATTGTTTTACCAGATAATCTCAATTGAATTGATCAACTGAAAACCACTAAGGGTACCTAAGGTACATATAAATCAAGCTTAGTCTTACAGTAAGTTCTACTGAACTTAGAGTTGTGTGTTAAGGGACAGCACACCCTTTCTACAACTCAAGAGAGTTTAGTAGGCCACACTAGAGTAGGTAGTGCATACACCACACCTCACTAGTAATGTCTTCAAAGCCAGGACCCAGTGAGTCCTTGCCAGAAGCCAGTGGGCTTCTTCCCTCCAAGTATGATAAACTCCCATTCTTGGAATTGAGAGCATTATGCACTACTAGGAAGCTGAAGACAGGCAAAAGTGCCAGCACCCAACACCTCAGGGAGGTGTTACTAGCTGATGATCTCAGCAGGCCCCTAGGGTCTGAAGGGGTAGGCAAAGAGGGTGGGGCAGAAGATGAGGAAGGGGCCAGGGGTGAAGAAACCCAGGCCCCCTCTGAAACTGGCCAGGAAGGTGAAAATGACCTTGTCCTGGAAAACCCAATTCCTCCTGTGGAGGAGGAGGAGGGAGAGGATCAGACTGACCTCCCTTTGTCCCCCAGGAAGAGTTCTGAGTGTGCCCAGAAGGTCTAGGTCTCCTTCTCAGGAGTCTAACCACTCTGACACCTCAATAGGGACCTCTGTCTCCTCTCATAGGAGGGAATCCTCTCATGAGAGGAGAAAGAGACTGATTCAATATGAGCAAACTCAGCTTGAACTCAGCAAACAGCAATTGGCTATAGACAGGGAGTCCCTAGATCTCTATAGAGAGAGACAAAAGTTGGGACTAGAGTCCCATGGTGGCAGCAGTTTCCCCAAAGATAGGGAAAGGTCTTATGACCATAGAAACCTGAGCAAGATTGTCCCTCCCTACCAGAGTGGGGATGATATCCACAAATGGATAACTGCTCTAGAGAGGGCCTGTAAAGTACAGAGGGTCCCTCAGGAGCAGTGGGCAGCAATCTTGTGGCTCTCCTTGCAGACAAAGGTAGAGACAAGCTCCTCACTGTTAGAGAGGAGGATGCTGATAATTACAAAGTCTTGAAGAGTGCTCTAATTGATGGGTTTGGCCTAACCACTGAACAATACAGGTTAAAGTTCAGGGATACCCAAAAGCACAGACTCACGACTGGGTGGACTTTGTTGATTGTTCTGCCAAGGCTCTGGAAGGTTGGTTATTGGGCAGTAAGGTATGTGACTTCACAGGATTGTACAATCTGTTAATGAGGGAGCAGATTCTTAATAACTGTCAAAATCAGCTGTTGCATCGTCACCTGGTAAACTCTGATCTGACCTCTCCCCAAGAATTGGGAAAGAAGGCAGACAAATGGGTCAGAACCAGGGTGAAGCAGAAGGTACAGAACCAAGGTGGTGACCCTAAGAAGCAAGATTCGAAAACCTCTGATAAGGGTGGGGAGAAGGGTAAAGATCAAAAGTCTTCACAAGGCCCCCAAAAATCTTCTTCAGGTGGGGATTCACAGTCTACCAAAGGGAAAGGCCAAAGAAAACCATGGTGCAAGGTCTGTAAGCAAAAGACCCACTGGACCAGTGATTGCACCAAGTCCAAAGACTCGACTCCAGCCCCCACCAATGCCCCTAAGGCACCTGCTCCCCTAGTGCAGTTACAGTTGGTGGTGGGACTACACAAGCCAAGGGTTTAGTAGGGTTGACCCTGGGTAAAGAGATGAGCTCTGACCTAGTCAGAGAACTCACTCAGGCTGTCCTAGTCTGTGATGGAGGCATGGATATGACCTCCTCTGTGAGTCCCAGTAATCTGGGCAAGTACAGACAACAGCCTTTAATCAATGGAAGAGAGGCTTTGGCATTTAGGGACACAGGGGCAAGTGTCACCATGGTGACACAAGACCTTGTGAATCCTGGGCAGATAATACTTGGTGAAATGTACCAAGTGACCAATGCTAGCAACGTCAGAACAGATCTTACTCTGGCAGTTGTTAACTTCTCCTGGGGAGGGGTAACTGGCCTTAAGAAGGTTGTGGTAAGTGCAGACCTACCCGTTGAATGTTTGCTTGGCAATGACTTAGAAACTTCAGCTTGGGCAGAAGTGGAGCTCAGGACCCATGCAGAAATGCTGGGGATCCCTGCAGATGTGTTTGCTGTGACCAGGTCACAAGCCAAAATGTCTAGCACTGAACAGGCCTTGGATTCTGGAATAATGGACCAAGTGCCATCCAAGAAGAGGAGTAGTAGGGTAAAGGCAGTGCCTTCTCCCTTGGCTCAGAAGGAAGATCAGTCCCTTGAGGGGGATGATCTCAGTCCTGAGGAAGGAACTGTCCCAGAGGAGCTTGAACCTGAACAGGTTGAGTTCTTGGGGACAGGGGGACCTTCCAGGGCAGATCTGAGCCAGGAGCAGCAGAGCTGCCCTCTCTTGAACCCCTCAGACAGCAAGCTGCTGCTGAGGCTGCTGGGAAAGCTAGTGGTCCCCATACTGTGTATTGGGATGATGGACTCTTGTACTCAGAGTGTAGAGACCCCAAGCCTGGTGCTACCAGGAGGTTGGTTATACCTCTGAAGTTCAGGGGCTTCCTATTGACCCTAGCCCATGATATTCCCTTAGCAGGTCACCTGGGCCAGAACAAGACTTGGGACAGAATTGTCCCTCACTTTCACTGGCCCCACATGTCTGAAGACACCAAGGAGTTTTGTCGCTCCTGTGTAACCTGCCAGGCCAGTGGCAAGGCAGGTGGCACTACAAAGGCCCCCCTGATACCACTACCTGTGGTGGGGGTTCCCTTTGAAAGGGTGGGGATTGACATTGTTGGTCCCATGGATCCCCAAACAGCATCTGGGCACATGTTTATCCTGGTGGTAGTGGATCATGCCACCAGGTACCCAGAGGCTATTCCCCTTAGGACCACTACAGCACCTGTGGTGGCAAGGGCCCTCCTGGGAATTTTCTCGAGGGTGGGCTTCCCTAAGGAGGTTGTATCAGACAGGGGTGCAAACTTTATGTCTGGATACTTAAAAGCAATGTGGAAGGAGTGTGGAGTGACTTACAAGTTCACCACACCCTATCACCCACAATGCAATGGTTTAGTTGAGAGATTCAACAAAACCTTGAAGGGCATGATTAAAGGGCTCCCAGAAAAGCTTAGGCGAAGATGGGACATACTCTTGCCCTGCCTTTTATTTGCGTACAGGGAGGTGCCTCAAAAGGGGGTTGGCTACAGCCCTTTTGAACTTTTGTTTGGTCACCCTGTCAGGGGTCCACTGTGCTTGGCGAAGGAAGGATTGGAGTTACCTCTCAAGCCCCCAAAGCAAGACATAGTGGACTACGTACTTGGTCTCCGCTCCCGGATGGCTGAGTATATGAAAAAGGCAACTAAAAACCTTGAGGCTAGCCAGGAACTTCAAAAGGCCTGGCATGACCAAAAGGCTGTACTGACTGTTTATCAGCCAGGACAGAAGGTGTGGGTGTTGGAGCCAGTGGCCCCAGCAGCTCTCCAAGACAAATGGAGTGGACCCCATACCATTGTTGAGCAGAAGGGTGAGGTTACCTACTTAGTAGACCTAGGAACACCCAGGAGTCCCCACAGGGTTCTCCATGTCAACAGGTTAAAACCATATGTGGACAGGGCAGACATGGGCGTGCTCATGGCTACTGATGAGGGACAGGAGGAAGAGAGTGACCCACTCCCTGACCTGCTCTCACAGAACCCTGGTGATGGGTCAGTGGATGGTGTAGCCTTGGCAGGCAGCCTCACTACCCAGCAGCAGACTGATTGCAGACAGCTGCTCAATCAGTTCAGACACATATTCTCACTGACACCCAGTCAGACTACCTGGTGCACTCATGAAGTGGACACTGGGGACAGTCTGCCTATTAAAAATAAGATTTATAGGCAACCTGACCATGTCAGGGACTGTATCAGGACAGAAGTCCAGAAGATGTTGGATTTGGGAGTTATTGAACCCTCAGATAGCCCTTGGGCTAGTCCAGTGGTCCTTGTGCCAAAACCTCACACCAATGGTGGGAAAAGAGAGATGAGGTTTTGTGTGGACTACAGGGGTCTCAATGCAGTCACTAGGACTGATACCCATCCAATACCTAGGGCAGATGAGCTAATAGACACTTTGGCCTCAGCCAAGTATCTAAGCACATTTGACCTGACAGCTGGCTACTGGCAGATCAGACTAGCTGATGATGCAAAGCCAAAGACCGCATTCTCAACCCCTAGTGGGCATTATCAATTTGTGGTGATGCCCTTTGGTCTGAAGAATGCACCTGCCACTTTTCAGAGGTTGGTGAATACAGTCCTTACAGGTCTGGAAGCCTATAGTGCAGCATATCTAGATGATATTGCTGTCTTTAGCTCCACCTGGGAGGATCACCTGGTCCACCTCAGAAATGTTTTACAGGCCCTGCAGAAAGTAGGCCTGACTATCAAGGCCACCAAGTGCCAGATAGGGCATAGTCAGGTTGTGTACCTGGGCCACCTTGTGGGTGGAGGCCAGGTTCAACCACTGCAGAGCAAGATCCAGACCATCATGGACTGGACTGCTCCAACTACCCAGACTCAGGTGAGAGCCTTCTTAGGCCTGACTGGGTACTATAGGAGATTTGTCAAGGGGTATGGATCAATAGTGACACCCCTGAATGACTTAACTTCCAAGAAAATGCCCAAAAGGTTCAGTGGACAGTTAGCTGTCAAAAGGCATTTGATGACCTGAAGCAGGCCATGTGCACTGCTCCCATTCTACAGAGTCCTGATTACTCCAAGAAGTTCATTGTTCAAACTGATGCATCTGAATTGGGGGTAGGGGCTGTACTGTCACAATTGAATGATGAAGGTCAGGATCAGCCAGTAGCTTTCATTAGCAGAAGGCTGACCCCTAGAGAGAAACGTTGGTCAGCCATTGAGAGGGAGGCCTTTGCTGTGGTCTGGGCTCTGAAGAAGTTGAGGCCATACTTGTTTGGTACTCACTTCCTTGTTCAAACAGACCATAAGCCCCTCTTATGGCTAAAACAAATGAAGGGTGAAAACCCCAAACTGCTTAGGTGGTCCATTTCCCTACAGGGGATGGACTTCACAGTGGAACATAGACCTGGGAGTAACCATGCCAATGCAGATGGACTCTCTAGGTACTTCCACTTAGAACACGAAGACTTAACTGGGCAAGGTTAGTTTAATGTCCCTACGTTGGGGGGGTTGTGTAGGAGAGTAGGATCTGCTTCACATGGGTACCCCCACTTTTGCTGATGCTTCACTGTTTTTCGACCTTAGTCTGGCTGGGGCCCTGCTAATCAGAACCCCAGCCTAGCTGCTTCCTCTCTAAAATGGTTTCCATGTGCCTTAGGCACATCTCTGATTGGAATCTGGAGTGCCCTTATAAGTCCCTAGTATATGTTAAACTATGTACCCAGGGCATAGGTACCTCAGAGGCCTACCAGGGGCTGCAGCATGTATTGTGCCACCCCTGGAAGGCCATCCAAACTGACACCACAGGTCTGCTACTGCAGCCTGGGTAAGGTGGTGCATGCACCCCTTACTGTGATATAGGTTACCTATATCACTATGTACATACACACATATAAACCTATAAGTCACTCCTATGGCAGGCCTTATCAATCCTGAAGGCAGAGTGCGTGGTTCCTATGTGAGAGGGTGCCCCTGCATGAGCAGGGCCCCTCTGCAGCGTTCGGAGACCCTTCTCTGATGCTGTTTGTAGTGCAGCCTGACCATACACTCTTAAGCGCATTATAACCTCGCGTTAAATGCTAACTTTGGGATGGTTGCACGGAATCATGTCGTGTTTGGTGTCAAACATCTTGGAATACTACCCCCCCGCCAGTTCTGGCGGCGGGGGTAGCATTCCACCCTTCTAGAGGGAAAGACATGTACACACCGGTATGCCCGGTACTGACTTTCCAGAGCCCTGGCATCACAAAATGGATGCCGCTGCCACAGACATGAGTCTGGCCTCCTGCTGCTGACCGAAACTCCGGCAGGGGAGGCCTGGACAATAGGTTTCCTGTCCCAGGGAGGTGTGACCACCTCCCCAGACAGGATAGTGTGTATTGGGGCTGGGCGGGAGCACTCTCTGGTGCTTTGAAGTCCTGCACTGGGGGCACATTTGGTGTCCCTGTGCATACCCCAGTTCAAACCGGCTCAGGGGCTTCCAGCCCCTGCTCTGGCGCGAAACTGGACAAAGGTAAAGGGGTGTAACCACCCCTCTGCCCTGGCCCTCCCATAGGTGGGGCCACAGAGTATGTCCAACCTCCTACCTTAGTATAAGTAGGGGAACCCAGTCCTTAGGACTTTAGATTTACCTGGACGAAACTCTGACACAGAATCCTGGACCTTCGACGCTCTACTTTAAGATTAGAGGACTGAAGAATCTCCCTTGGGGTCAAGGAGTGACTCCCCTGCTTGGCAGGCACCAAAGAAGCAATTGTCCGGTCTGCATCGCTGAAGCTCCCGTCGGACGCCGAAGTCTTTGCATCACCAGAGGTGGATTTCCAGACTTCCCGAGGCTGCCCTGAGTCCCCAGCAAAGCTGAGGCCCGTAGCTGTCGTGGGTAACGTGGAACCGTGACCCCTGGACACCGAACGCATTTGCAAGTGCATCCTCTTCTGGGTCTCCCCCGAAGTCGTGCTTTGGGCTCCGAGTAGCCCCAGCCTCCAGCACCAACTGCACCGAAGATCACTGGCCTCCACTCCACGAGTGTCCAGTGAGCCAGCTCCACGTGCACCATCTCGAGGCTCCTTCGCGGTCGCTAGTCCGTTGGCTAGTAGGCCCTCCCGAAGGCCAATCTTTTTCTGCTTGGGCTCCCTGGTTGCTCCAGGTGTGCCCTGACTTATCCTTGCTGGGTGAGTCCCCCAGACCTTGCTGGTCTGCAACATCGTCCTTCTTCTATTTCCACGAGACTTGCCGTTGCCAAGGCTTGTTGGGTCCAATCCGGTCGCCGACACCCCTGCAATCGACAGACGTCATGGGACAGCTCGAATCCAGCTCCTGGTTGTCGTCGACGCCTCCTGGACCTCGTGGCTGAAGAGTCAAGACGACCGTCAACCTACCGGAAGCACTCGACATCGGTGGGCATCTGCTCATCGCCTTCCTGGTCACTGGCTAGTGACCCAGACTCTGTCCCCTCTGCTTTCAGGTTCTTCAGATCTTCGATCCACCTTTGGATCCACCCGAACACTTTCGACTTGGCCGCCAGCAGCACTTTGCAGCAGATCGCCATTGAAAGCGACGTCGAAACCCGACCCCGAAAGACACCTATGCACCCGGCTCCCCTGGGTGAGGTAACTCGAGTACTCCGGTGCTCCCGTGGGTATTGACACTAGAACAGCCTAGTTCTCAAAGGGTTTGCTCCAAGTCCTCCTCTAAGTGTCCCTTTTCTTTTAAATTCTAAACGCGACTTTCCCCATAGAAGTTAACGGTGGTTCGCGGTTGTGTTCATACACTGCACGCGTCCCCGTGGGTCCCCTGTGTCACTGCCTTGGGTGGTTCCTTGTGGTCCAAGCACTTCTACAGGCTCTAGGCCTTGTGTCTAGCTCAGTCGTGGTTCTTATACCACTTTATTGGTATATGGTTTGGTACGCCCCTGGGGCTCAAACGTGTATTTGTGCTATTACTGTAGATAACTAACTCGTAACGTATGTACTTCGAACTCTAGCCTCATAAAGAGACTAGAGGGGTGTGTTTAGTAATAAATACATATATTTTGAATATATACCTGGTGTGGTCCTCTTTCATTTGGTCACTCAAGAGATTATAGACTGGTAAAACAAGCTGCTTTACATTCCTTCAAGACTTAGCCTGAAGGCTGCTCTCCATAGCTACCACTAGGATAGCTTTCAATAAAGGTTGTCTTTAACCTATCTCCAATAAGGGGTTGTTTGGACTGGTGCAAGGTGCCCACCATAATTAGTGGACAGCATATGCCAGGCCAACTTCTCACACCAACAACAGCTGCAGTTGAGCCACGACCCAGTGTTATGGTGCACACTGTTCAAAGGCCACAGGGTAGTGTGGGTAGGGGTAGGCCAGTATTGGAACCGTGGCGTGAGGCCACTGATGCCCATAGTGGTCGTGAAACTATGGGTCATAACATCATTGTAGCGGCCTCCAGACACAAATACAGATGGGCCAGCTCATAGTGCTCCTCAAAGAGACCAATCAGTTCCTGGGGGAGCAAAACCAGTTGCAGAGGGAGCACAATAACCTCACGTAGAGGCAAATATCTGTTTTTGGGTCCTTGCCTGGTGTGGTGCAGGATGGGTTGAAGGACTTATGTAAGGCAATTCAACAGTCACCTACCCCTTTCTGTGGACCTTATACTTCATGCAACACTCCAACAGGCACCTCAAGAGAAAGGGAGGCCTTGCAGCCATTGGAGTCACCTATCATTACCATGGACTCTACAACTGCGAACACATCAGTACCCCCCGAGGAGAGGACGTTCAGCTGGCCAGTGGGAGAGGATCACACTGTTATCACCACCAAGAGTTAAAAGTCTTAATTTCCTTCTGTGAGGCACTACCACTCTTGAGACTCATTTTTTCAACATGTTTACCTTGCAATGAAAGTATGTATTTTGTAAACGGATGTAAAAAAACTGTGGCTTTACTCTGATAATTAATATCCAGTATAATATTCAATTCCCTATTTTGTGACTTCATCATTGTTTGTTCTTCAGTAAAGTTTTTTCTTACATGCTAATTTTATTTCTTATGGAAAAATGACATTTCCTGGTCAATACCTTTAAAAACATTGGATGTTTTATTTGGTGGGCTTGGTAATAAGTTGGTTTAAGTAACAAATTAATTGTGAAAAGTTTTAAAAATGTAATCTACACATTACCCACTACACATATCTTTTAGTCTACAGCTCTATATCCTAGTTAACAAATATTTTCCACTACACTTAAACTTATGATCCTCTTCCACAGGTAGCACTATAAAAATAAAATGGTTTTGCCACTTTACATCCATAATAATGAAATCATCCATTTGTTGACACATCAATTACGCAATCACTAAAAAAAAATTTAAACCTTAAATTTATTAAATATTGAGGGTTCAACACATAATAAGTTACAACACATTGTTGATGTAAATAATTTGTTATATATATATTTATTAAATATAAGTAGCACATAAGCTAGTGTTTATTAGGTTGCACAACACATTGTTAAGAAGGGATTTGGGTAGATACCATGCACATAGTATGACTTTAATACATACCATTAGTAGTAGCCATTAATGAACACACAGATTGCAATGCTTCCACCAGTCACTAAGAGGGTCATTACGATGGCGGTACCGCCATCGTTGCGGGGATTGGGACCGCCCGCAATGCATGCGGCGGTCCCGCACTCCAAATTAGGATGCGACTGCCACCATGGCGGTCGCATTTTGCAATTTAACATTGCGGCGGGTGCTGTTGACTGCAGCACCCACCGCAATGTTAAAAATGCATGTTGTGCATTTCACTGCACTACGAGCAGGCACCACACGGTGCCTGCCACTTAGTGCAGTGCAGTGAAGTGTAGTGGGGTACCATGGGCACCCCCCTAGTGCACAAACACCTCCCCCCAACACAAGGGGGGCCTGCAACGGGCCCCCGAAACCAATCCCCGCCAGCCTTTCAATGGCGGTTTACCCGCCATGGAAAGGCTGGCTGCGGCCAGCATCCTAATCTGGCGGACGGTGCCTGCTAGGCACCGCCACCATTTTACTGATGCTGACCGCTCCGCCAGGCAATTGTAGCGATTGCCTGTGGCGGATCCGTGGCGGGCGGTCTTTGCGCCCGCCACGGTTGCGGTCAGATTCCCCCCGCCATTGTAATGGCGGGGGGAAAATTGCTTTCCGATGGCGAAGGCCCGCCACCGCACTGCTGGCGGTGGCGGGCCTTCCGCCATCGTAATGAGCCCCTAAATGTTTCATGATAAAAATATATAAAGTACCACAACAGGAGACAAGCTCTTAACTTTCAACACCTGTACATCACGTTGGGTCTCTTACTCAATCCAAGATTCACCAATGATTCATTTGTGCTACATAAGAGGTTAGTTTGATCTGACCTATAACATAATTGTGCATGATCCATTACATCTTTTATGTAACACACTGGGAAATAATCTTAACATCACAGGACATCACTGTTGCCATTTACAATGTGCACTTTGCCATTTAACACTTATAAAAGATACATCTTTCATTTACAAGGTACAACACTCTTCCATGTATCAAGCATACTCCAAAGTATCACCAAGTGTAAACACGTCCTATGTACATATTGCTAAACTTCCAACTTAATGATTTTCTACAATAGTCCTTCATTTCTACAGAGGCGGCTGGTGAAATTTGAAAGTGGTGAGGCGAGAACTTCGAGATGGAATTAAATGGAAAACATGCATATCTTTATAGATTTGTTTTCATCTATGCTAGGATTTCCCATTAGAGGCTGAAAAACAGCAGTGCAGCTATGCTTTTGTTTTCACGTTTTCTTATCTGCCTAACTGAAAAAATAAAACTTGGTGAAAACTGTTTCACCCTATTTTTCAATCATTGATGTGAGCTCCCAGCACGGCCGAAGAACAAAAACAGAATTACTGAGAGACGTGTGTGCATGTTTTTAATTTAAAGTACGGGACTGCAGCAACAACAAAACATCAATCAACCGGTGGTTGTTGTTGCTGAAATCATAGATACCCTTCTAGGGTCAAGTTCGCGCTATATAAAACTTTATAAATAAATAAATAGGCGGTATACGTTTATTGAACTAGCAGCGCATGATGAAGGCAAAGCCTGTTAAGTAGAGACGGTTTTAAAAGGAGATAACATTGAAATAAAACCACTCACTATAGTCGGCGGAGCTGGGGAAAGAGGAGGAGCTGTTTCTCAGTTTACAAGACAACGTGCTAGCTCTTCAATCCTTCTGACTTGATAGAAACCAAAAGTCAGAATGCTGGTCTCTTCTCTTTCTGCAGCCAGTCCATTAGGTTTAAGAAGTAAACCAACCGCATGTGATAGTGGAGGAGGCGGAGCCCTCACTAAGTTGGTTGCCACCCATTCCTTCCTTCAGCTCATCGGTCTGCTCCACCCCGGCCCTTTGCATCAAAGCAGTTCTGCTGACCCCGCCCTGGGCCACAGGAGTATACACCCAAATGGAATACTATTCATCACTGCTGAACCTAGCCTCGCGCATCACTGATGTCATTGCCCTGGCTTGTCCCTCCAGTGCGAGGGGCTTCCTTGACCAGGACATGCTCAGGGCTCTCTTCTCTCAGCACCAATCCCTCACTCCCCAAAAAAATAAAACAATCTAGAGTGAAACATCACAAGCATCTGCTAACTCTTTGTGCTTGAACTTCCGATTCCTCCCCCCCCATGATGGCAGGGCAACGCCCATCATGCCCCTAAGCATCAGTCCCCCATGGAAACAACGGATTATTTATGTGCATTTACTACTACGTACACTCAAGAGAAGGCTATTATATCTTGTCTCAGATCATTTCCTTCTTCCTCATCACTGTTCTCTTCCATTTGCAATTCCTCAACATCACCCTCATTGTAGGTATCATCCTGGATGAAAGTGGTGTTACGTCGCCAGGCAATGTTGTGCAGCATACAACACAACAAACTTATTTGGCTCACCTTATCAGGTGAGTGAAGGGGTTCACCAGACTTACCAAGACAACAATATTGTGCTTTCAGGAGCCCAAATGGCCGCTCCACAGGCCTCCTAGTTCTACCATGTGCCTCACAGAAGCGAACTTTCCCTGATGTTTTGGGATTTCTCAGACGTGGTAACAACCATGGTCGATTGGGGAAAAGCAGAATCTCCTGAATAAAGTATACAACATAATGTAAGATTAACATTGTACATTGTGATATTTAGACAACAGCATTTGCAAATGTTGTAATACATTTTAACATAGCACTTACCAACAAGCCAGACCCTCACATATCCAAGTTGTGCCATTTACTGTTGTGTACTGCTATTGCATAGCACAAATGAATCATGGGTGGATCCAGGAACGCATGTACAGACGCTTGTGATGTAAAGATCTGGAATGCGCACAACTTGCACCTTGATAGAATGGATATTTTTCCTGTTGAGGTACAGTTGTTCTCTGTTGTGTGGTGGAACCAATGCAATGTATGTTCCATCAAAGGCACCAACCACGGGTGATACTCCACCTAATCTATAAAATTCAGCCTTTACATTGTTAATTTCTTCAGCATTCATCGGAAATTGAATGAAACTATTTCTGTGAGGAATTGCTGTAGCACTCCATTGAAAGTAGCATGTGACATTCCATTACAGTCTCCTACTGTGTATTGAAATGATCCAGTGGTGGCAAAGTAGAGCACAACCCTAGTTTTCACAAATGGTGTAATAGCCATTGGGTTTTGATTAAAGGGCTGAAGTTGAGACTCCAGCTGATGACATATATCCAATATGGTTTGGCGGTTCAGTCTTTATTTTCGGATGATGCTTCTTTCTTTCTTGCATGGTGGCAAGGCCAAGAAATGAATGGCAAACTCTTGGCTGATATCTTCTCAATCTGCTAGGGTCAATCTGTGGTGGTTGGAGGATGTGTCTTAAACATTTTAATATACTATATTATAAATGGATTTTTTACATACATTTCTTAACAAAACAAAAAAAATATATATATATATATATTTAAAATTAACAAAAAAGAAAATCCATCAACAGAGGTTTTTTTCAACCACGTTAAAATATAGGTATAAAATACATGGCTACTATTCAATATATATAGAAAGATAAATATAAGTGAAGCTTGTATGATTTATACAATGTTTTTGACACATAAACCACAATTTTTGGCGTCTTTTGCAAGCTTTCTAGCAAGCTATACGTGGTCCATTCTACAACGGCCGCTGCCTCACTTTTCCATCATGACAGACGTAAATTGTACGTCTACTGGGTGCTCCGTCGGTCAACAATGCACACACCCACTAGGTTAACAAGATTTTATGAATAAGAGACAATCCAGTGGTTGGTGCAGGTGACCGTTGATATATGTGTACGTCGCAGTGATGTCCACGTTTCCATAACGATTCCTCATTTTCCTCCTAACCATGGTAGTGTACAGACCTCATCTAAATTTGTGCTCCACAAACTCTGCGAGCTACCATGACAGAAAGTACTGGAGACAGGGCCTCAAACTTCACACCAGTGGAGTTGGAGTTAGTCACTGATGACCTCCTGTCCCAGTACAGCCAGATGTATGGCTCACCAAAGCAACAGGTACACAATTTAAATAATAATAGGTTTGGAATATTAACTGTATAATTGTTTTGTAGGGTAAAACCGAGCATGTGATACTTATACATTGTGTTAATGTAACAAATGTTACATAAACCATAGGACAACAGTATGGTTAATGATCTTTGATTACGTTGCTAAGAGAATAAATATTATCTCTTTACAGTGGTAAGTGTTTTCATTAGGTTTTACCTTTGGCAGTTTTATTTGTAGCATTTACTAAAATACAACAAAAAATGTGTATATATATATATATATGAGAGTCACAGATGCTGCACTTCGTGGTTCCCAGCCTCCGGCGTCGGTGCCTGCAAACGGCGGCAGCAGCCGTTTAACATAGAAGGATTTCCGTATTTTGTTTGATTCGTCCAAAATAACGAGATGCGGCACACCAGAAGAAGCACAAATTTTATTGTGCACAAACCAAAGGGCGACGCGTTTCAGGCGTTAAGCCTTTGTCAAGCAATTTCCTGTACTGCAAAACAAACTAAAGGAATATGAGGATGCTATAAAAATAAAGAAACAGCGCAAATTCATCAGAGACAAGAAGGATTACGCGGAGGGACGTATCCTCACATATGCCAAACGCTTTGATTGGGCACAGCGTAATTTTAGGGCCTCGCACAATATTCGCCAAGGAGAAGCACTATCAACTGGCTCTAGTTCTGACTTAAGCACAGATTCCGAAGACCGCAATGCAGCAGGCCCTTTAGGTGTCCGTCCCTTAACATTCCTCCACGAATTCCAAATACTGCAGCAGAAAAAAGATCAGAATCAATTGGACAAACCACCCACGAGTGGCAGGGGCAGAGGAAAAGGTGCAAAAAGAGGAAAAGGACAAGGGACAAAAAAAGACGCAGACTGAATAAGAACAGAAGAGGAAGAACAAAGGATATCGTCTCTAACATTGAATATCTCACACCCAATAAATCTGTGATAAATTTATCATCGAGGACCATGACTGCATTGGAGTTATCCGTATTACAACTTGGCTTGTCTTTTTGTCCGACTAATGATTTTAATTATACGGACACTCGGATTGATTTATTTCTCTTTATTCGCAAGTTGAAATTGATGAAACTGTTCAAAATGAGAATTGGATCTAACAAAGCATTAACGGCCCCTAATAACGCCGGGGATGAGGTGAACTTACAGGTCCAGGACTTTGATCTATTAAGTGACATGTATGATCTGGAAATGAACAATCAACAAAGTCAGGAAGAGAATATTTCTCAAATTTTAGGAGCTTGTGGAATTACCAGCAATCAGACAAGTCATAGTGGACTAAAAATGAAATCTAAATTTAATCCCAATGTTCCGTTTGATAACATTGAAGCGTATAGTACAGCTATGATAATTGAATTGAAGAAAATGCGAGGGAATATAACTAAGCAGAAAAGTAATAATCTATCTAAAAATCAAAGACGAGCTATTAACGATCTAGAAAAAGATTCTAACATCATTATCAAGCCCTCCGATAAGGGGGGCAATGTTGTCATTATGGACATGGCCAACTACAGAGCAGAGGCGATGAGACAGTTATCCGATGAAGCCTGCTACGAATTGATAAATTGGGAGACAAACAAAGCAACGATTAAGGAATTCCATGATCACTTGTCCAATTGGTACCACCAAGGCTTACTGGACATCGAGGAATATAGATTTTTGAGAACTGACAATCCACGGATTCCGTGTTTGTACTTTCTGCCAAAAATACACAAAGACGCCACTAATCCACCAGGGCGTCCTATAGTTTCCTCCAATGGTGGCCTGCTAGAGAATACATCTATTTTTTGGGATATTTTTCTATCTAAATATGTGCTGAATTTACGATCGTATTGTAAGGACAGTTCAGATTTTTTACGGAGGTTACACGATGTCCAATGGGAACAAGGCTATCATATGATAGCATTGGACATTTGCTCGCTGTATACGTGTATTGAACAGACCATATGTGTATTTGCATGTATGTATTTTCTCAAAAGCAGACATATCAGTCTTATACAACATAACAAGATGTTGGAAACTATGATGCTTTTCTGTCTTCAACAGAATATTTTTCTTTTTGAAAAATCTGTGTACCGACAACGATCTGGTACTGCCATGGGCACCTGTTTCGCCCCCAGCCTGGCGAATTTGTTCCTGGGCTGGTGGGAGGAACAGGTGGTTTGGACGGAGAGGTTTGAGCGATACACTGATCATGTATTAATATGGATCAGGTATATCGACGACCTATTCCTGATCTGGGATGGGTCGGAATCCTTGGCCAAGGAGTTCATTCACGAGCTGGGAGTAAATGATCTTAATCTAAAATTTACACATAAGATTGACACAAATTATTGTGAGTTCTTGGACACAATAGTTGAGGTCAAGCAGAATCGAATCACAACGCGTTTGTTTCGTAAGGAAACGGCGGGGAACACCGTGTTGCATGCGGCGAGCCACCATCCCATCCCCTTGGTTAACAGCATCCCTTATGGGGAGGTGTTGCGGGCTCGCCGCAACTGCAGCACAAATGAGGATTTCCAGATTGAGCAGGATAACATCACCACACGCTTTAGAAATAGAGGTTACAAGGATAGTGTATTACACAAGGCCAAAGAGAAGGCCAGCAGCATCACACAGAGTGAGCTGTTATTTAATCCATCTAAAACTAAAATCAAGAAGAGTGTGCAGAAAGACAATATAGTACCACGGATGATTACCACCTTCAGTAAAGGTGCGTGGGCCTTAAAGAAAGCTATGAAAGCCCATTGGAATCTTTTGGTGGCAGATCCCATAATAGGTAACAGTGTGGGGAACAGCCCACAGGTCACATACAAGCGAGCAAGGTCACTTAAGGATCGGTTAGTTCATAGCTATCCCCCTGATAATCCACAAAAGAATTGGTTAACAGCACTGAATGGGTTTACTACTTGTGGAATGTGTAAAGCCTGCCATAATGGCAGAAACTGCAAGGAGTACACGACAAGCCTAGGTGGCACAAAGAAAATCACACAAAGTATAAATTGTAACAGTGATTTTGTTGTCTACGTGCTGGAGTGCCCCTGTGGTCTCCGGTACGTAGGCAGCACCAAGCTTCCACTAAAACAACGCATATTACAGCATTTGAGAGCTGTTAAGAATCGTGATTTCAACTATCCTGTTGCTCGGCATTTTGCCGATAAACATAAAAGTAATGTCCAGTATCTAGCTTTCTATGGTATAGACAGGATTCCAGTGCACATACGAGGTGGAAACAGAGAGAAAAATCTCAGGGTTCTTGAGTCTAAGTATATAATAGAATTGGACTGCAAGACACCGAAAGGCTTGAATGGGGGAGAGGAACTTGCCACCCATATAGGCCGCTAATCTTGGAGTTTCTGTTCTTCTCTATCTCTACTTTTTCAGTAATTTTAAATAGTTGTAAGTAGCTATCACGTCACTTTTTAAGTAGGACCTCTACATTTGAAGCATGGGCATAAACCGCAATTGCGATCCTATTATTTAGGTACAATATGGTTATCAACTCAAGTACCCTATCCATTGCTTGAACTGTATAAGGTCCCGGTTATGTGTGTCTGGGCTTTTGTATTCACTTATTGCACATTGAGCGTAGTTGCTCTTGTATTTTTAACACTTACACTTTTTACTTCTTTAGCACTTTACCTAAGGTCTTTTTCCTGGCTGTATGACTATTCTAATTGGGACGACACAGTAATTTGAGGCATACATATATATATTTTTTCAGTTTCACGATGGGTTTTTGGGGTTTCGAAGCCATTTGCTTTGCATTGACCATTAAGCCCCACAATACAAAATGTATATATCACTCTGCCGCCACGGTGACTAACCGGGACACGTGGATTTGCCTCATCAGACGAGATTATGTAGGTCTGTTGTAGTGTAGTTCCATTCAATAAGACCTGGTAATATGGCATTGAGTCGGTCATAGTATTCATGGCCGATTGGATGAGATTGCAAAAGTCTGTCTTTGTGCAATATAATTCCATTGGGAGTGGTATATTGCCTTGTATTTGAATGTAAACATTTATACACTACTTGATTATAAAGCAGATCCACTGTGGCCTGCAATGTGGATGGGTGCTGGTTAGGGATAGTCTGCCATTATAGGGTATCATATTAGTCTGCCGCACCACAGTTAAATCCTATAGGATGCCACATTGCAGCATTTGGTCAGTCCCAATTTTTATCGTTCACTAAATAAGACCATAGGAGCTTGCTGCAGCGCATCGAAACTCGATACAATGCGGCATGTTGGCACTCAACATTTCTTTAGGCTCTATAATGGCGCCATACCTACGATACACTCTTATTGCACCTGTATAATCACTAAGTGTAATGCAGATATGATGAACTAATACAAACCATAATTCCGAATAAAACTTTATTGTTCACTATACGATTATAAGTGACGGTGGGTAAAATTGAATTCCGCCGTTCACTGTTGTTTTGATTAAGATGTGTAAATATACAGAGTATGGGAGTGTCGGCAGAGTAAAGCCATATATACAGAAATGATTATATTATCTTATCTTTTCTATGATGCGGTGTGTTGAAATTAGGTATTGAAAACTTTATTGAATTTTATCGTATGCCTTAGCACAGTAGAACCCGTTATTCAAACGCATCATTATAAATTGCCACGTACACTGCAAAACAGTTAGAAATTTGTAATTGTGAAGAACTGATTAATTAACAATACACTATTTATTACAATATCATTTAGTGATTATCACATTTGTTGTACTGTGGTTAAGCAGATTTGTATGAAGTACGGAAGTATTTTTTCTATGTCGCTAAACCTTTGGTTGTATTTCTATGGGAAATTGCAGTACAGGAAATTGCTTGACAAAGGCTTAACGCCGAAACGCGTCGCCCTTTGGTTTGTGCACAATAAAATTTGTGCTTCTTCTGGTGTGCCGCATCTCGTTATTTTGGACGAATCAAACAAAATACGGAAATCCTTCTATATATATATATATATATATATATATATTTTTTTCAATCAAATGTCCAAGGAGCTCAGGGAAGCACTCAACAGTTTGCCCACCTTCCGGCATTCACGATCAACTTGTCTTGATTCTCACTGCATGAATTCTCTGTGCCTAACGCTTTCACGGCTCTCCGCCGCTTTTTCAAAGGCAATTTGCATAAGGTTGACACAGGACGCTTCCTTCTTTTATAATGCAAGGCGTGTTTTAATGAAGTAATTAACCCTCGTGGGACTCGCTAAGTGCGTCTCTTGGTGTACAGCCTGATGGGACATGTAGTCCTCGAAGCAATGAGTTCAATACCCTGAGTGGGTTCCATGGGTCAACCTGTAAATAAAAAGCTTTATGTTATCCTTGGTAGGTTACAGAAGTATCAAGGCAAGGCTTCTTTTCAAAACGGCTCATCATCGGAATGCACCATCTCCTAATATTGAGAGGCTGAGGCGAGGAACTGCATCCATGCCAGTCAGCACAGTGAGCCGTTTTGAAAAGAAGCCTTGCCTTGGCTTAGCCAATTGACTGACGTCATCCCTCTTCTCTTTCTGCGTCTGCACGCTGTATGCCGCCCTGTGAGCAAGGAGCAAGGAGCAAGGAGCAGAAGGAGCTCCGAAACGCGTTGGGGCTTGATGAAATATTCAGCGCTGTTGCCAGTTTTGCCGAATAAAGGACTTGACCTTGAAGGCTGGGTTCGCCTGTTACTGCGTGCACCTTCAACTGTGGCAGCATATAGGAAAATATTCACCGGCCGAGCCAGGTCGGGGAGGTAGCACCACCACGTGGATTATTGTGGACTGTAGGTTTCACAAATCATGGAAACCAGATTGCAGGGTGACAGGTTTTGTGCATACATTTCAAACTGGCTTTGAACTGAAGGCCCTATTGAGGGCATGCCATTATTTTTCAGAAGGCAGAACCCACTATGGGTCATATTGTGGCAGGAGTACTACGAGTCCCAGAAGTCCGGGGATGACGACAGCCAATTGGCTATGAAATTGGACGAACCGGGGACTCATCTCTTTCTGTGTCTGCACGCTGTATGCCGCCCCGTGAGCAAGGAGCAGAAGGAGCTCCGAAACGCGTTGGGGCTTGATGAAATATTCAGCGCTGTTGCCAGTTTTGCCGAATAAAGGACTTGACCTTGAAGGCTGGGTTCGTCTGTTACTGCGTGCACCTTCAACTGTGGCAGCATATAGGAATATATATATATATATATATATTCACTGAAAAAACCACAGGTTTCAGGGACGTTATAGTTAGTTGGGCATTTCACTCGTACAAAACCATTGAAATTCAGCCGTTATAGTTAGTTGAGCTAAGTATAACTTGCGCCCTTGCAATGCACTGCTGATGACATCACATATTACATTACTCATGACATGGTCAGTGACATCACTGATGACCACTGATGACATCTCAAATGACATCACTGATGACATCATCCAGTGACTGTGTGTTTCTGTAAAGTTTAAATATGTTTTATATATATATATATATATAGGCCAAGGTGTATTGAAGAATAAGTGGGTGTATGACTGTCTGAATGGATGATTTAGTAGGTGTGTGACTGACTGTATAAGTGAGTGATTAAACATGTCTTACTGAATGCATGGGTTAGTGACTAAACTGTGTGAATGTCTGTATCAGTCTGTCAGTTGGTGTGTAAGCACCTGCATGGGTTGGTAGGTAGCTACATGAGTGTCTATATGGGTTATTGATTGCTTGTCTGAGTATCTGTATGGGTGCCTGAAAGTCTGTGTGGGAGGGTGGGGTGTGTGTGACTCACTGCATGGATGTGTGAGTGGGTGATTCACTGGGTGTATGGGTTCAAGAGTGCATTGTAGGAAGGTAGGATCTGACTGCATGGTTACCCCCACTTCTTTTCTGGTGTTTTGCTGGTTATTGACTAGTCTGACTGGGATCCTGCTATCCAGGACCCCAGTCTATCTGCTTTCTCCCTTAAATTGCTATGTCTGTACTTTAGGTACACTCCAGATTGGATACTGGGGTACCCTTATAAGTCCCTAGTGTATGGTACACCATGTACCCAGGGCATTGGTACCCCAGAGGCCTCGCATGGGCTGAAGCATGTATTATGCCACCCATGAGAGGCCATGCAAAATGAAACTACAGGTCTGCTACTGCAACCTGTGTAAGATGGTGCTTGCACCACTTACTTTAGATATAGGTTCACTATATCTATAGGTCACTACACTTAAAACTTATAAGTCACCCCTATAGCAGGCCTTATCAATCCTGAAGGCAGGGTGCTGGGTTTCATGTGAGAGGGTGCCCCTGCATGAGCAGAGCCCCTCTGCAGCCTTCGGAGACCATTCTCCGGGGTTGTCAGTGATGCAGCCAGACATATAGGTTAAGTTGCATTATAACCTCGCGGTAAATGCTAACTTTAAAACGGCTGCTTAGAAACATGTCGTGTTTGGTGTCAAACACCTTGGAATCATACCTCCACACCAGTAACTGGTGTGGGAGGTATGACTCCACCCTTCTGAAACCACTACTGTGGGTCACCGGTCTACCCGGTACCAGCTTTCTCGACCCGGGCAGCACAAAATGGACGCTGCCAGCCACAGACACGATTCTGCACTCCTGCTGCTGAGCCAAGCTCGAGCAGAGGAAGACATGACAATAGGCATCCTGTCACAGGGAGGTGTGACCACCTCCCAGACAGGGTTTAGTGTATTGGGGCTGGGTGGGTGCACTATGAGAGTGCCAGAAAGTCTGCACTGGGGGCACATTTGGTGTCCCTGTGCATAGTCCAGCTCAAACCAGTTCTGGGAGCCATTGGCTCCTGCTCTGGTGCGAAACTGGACAAAGGACATGGGTGTAGCCACATCTCTGTCCTGCCCCTCCCCTAGGAGGGTCCCCAGAATCTTTCCAACCTTTTCCCGTGGGTATAAAGTGGGATACCTGGCTACAGGACTTTAGATTTTACCTGGACAAGATTCTGCTAAGAAGAAACCAAGTACTTTGACTGTCTGCACGATGCTGGACGACTGAAGAATCTCCCTTGGAGTAAAGGAGTTACTCCCCTGCAGCAGCAGGCAACTAAGCGCATCTGACCGGCTTGCATCTCCAGAGCTCCTGCGGACTCCAAAGATTTCATCAACACAGGAGGTGAGTTCCCGAAGGTCCATGAGGTTGATCTGACCTCTCAACGATTCTGAGACCAGTGTCCCTTGTGGGGAACATGCAACCTGAACCCCTGTTCACCGCGTACATTTGTAAGAGCATATGCTTTTTGGTGATCCCTGAGCTTGTGCTTTGGAATCCGTGTAGTCCTGACCCCGAGCAGCATTTACACTGAAGATATCCAGCCTCCACTCACCGAGTGCTCTGTGGGCTGGTGCTTTGTAATTTCACTCGAGGTCTCCTCGCGATCCCTTGTCCGTTGGCCTGTGGGTCCTGGTGAGGGTCACCTTGTTTGTTGTTGGGCTTCCCTGGTTGCTCCAGATGTGCCCTGACTCCCCATTGCTTGGAGAGTCCCCTGGACCTTGCTGGTCCACACCGTAACCTGTTTGTCCTTCCTGCGTGGGTTGCATTTGCCAAGGCTTGTTGGTGCTCCAGCCGGACACCGACCCTTCAGCACTCGACATTCTTTGTGGGACAGCTCACCTCCAGGTCCTGGTCATCCTCGACGTCTCCTGGTCCTCGTGGCTGCAGAGTCAAGCATCCCTTCTTCGCACCTGAAGCACCTGACATTGGTGGGCATTCATCTACCTAGCCCTTGGTCACCTGCGGTGACCCAGACTCTGTCCCATCTGCTTTCAGGTTCCTCTCACCTAGAATCCAGGCTTGGATTCCACCGGACACTCTTCGCCTTCCTGGCAGCAGTACTTCTTCGCAACTCTCCATTGAAAACGACGAAGGTTTCCGACACCACTTGACCCCTATGCACACGGCTCCTCAGGGATAGGGAACACGGGTACCTCGGAACTCACTGGTGTGTTGGCTCTAGAACCACTCATGTTCCAAAGGGTTTGCTCGAAGTCCTCATAGAAGTGTCCTTAAACTGTAACTTTACAACCGCGACTTTCCCATAGAGTTGCACGGAAGCACGCGGTCATGTATCCTCACTGCACCCGTCCTCCGTGGGCGCCCTGTGTGTCTGCCTTGGGTGGTTCCTTGGGGTCCCAGCGATTCTACGTGCTCTAGGCCCTGTGTCTAGTCAAGTCGTGATTGTTATACCATTTTTTTAGTATATGGTTCGGTCTCCCTGGAGCCCGCTATGTATTTTGCTACTTACGAATGTTCTATTGATTCAGTATTGTGTGCTTTGTGTTCTAATCCCTGTAGAGATTAGTAGAGAGTGTTATATTAATAAATACATATTTTTATATAACTACTGTGTGGTTCTCCTTTCATTTGGTCATTCAGGAGGTGATATTCTGGTAAAACAAGCTGCTTTACATTCCTTCAAGATTAAGCCTGAAGGCTGCTTTCCACAGCTACCACTAGGATAGCTTTCTAAAGGTTATATTTGACCTCATACATCATAAGGGTCGTGTGGACTGGTACAAGGTGCCCACTTTAATTAGTGGACAGCATATACCAGGCCACCTTCTCACATGCGTCTGACAGGGGCTATATGGGTGGGTGAGTGTGTGTATGGCTGTGTTGGTGAGTGAATGGATGTCTCAGTGGTACATGTGTGAGTAACTACATATGTGAACGGCAGTATATGTGAGTGTTGGAGTATATAAATGACTAAATGTGAGAGTGAGTGATTGTGAGAGTGGCTGTGTGGATGAGTGTGTGCTTGTGTCAGTGATTGTATAAGAGAGTAAGTATGTGTTAGTATCTGTGTGAATAAGTGAGGTGGTGTGTGTATAACTGTATAGGTGAGTAAATGGGAGTGTGATTGATTCTTTGCATGACTAACTAGCTGTGTAAGTAACTCTATGGGTGAGTGGCGGTGTGTGAGTGTCTGTATAGATGTATGAGTAGATATGATAGTGGCTGTATTGATGAGTGACTGCATGTATGAGTGACTGTATGGGTGAGTGAGTGGATGTGTGTGTAGACTTAGGAATCAGTGAATGGGTATGTAGTAACTGGTATTGGTGTGTCTATGATTTCGAGAATGGCAGTCTGTATTTTAGAGTGGGTGTATCAAAGGTTATATTAGGCTGTGAGGAGGTGCATCAGAGGATCACATGGATGATGTCATCAGTGATATCATTTGGGATGTCATCAGTGATGTCACTGACCATGTCATGAGTGATGTAATATGTGATGTCATCAGCAGTGCATTGCGGGGGCGTGAGTTATACTTAGCTCAACTAACTATAACGGCCGAATGTCTCTGGTTTTGTATGAGTGAAATGTCCAACTAACTATAACGTCCCTGAAACCTGTGGTTTTTTCAGTGAATTATTAGCATTTAAAAAACCTTTGAAATTCACTGAAAAAAACATAGGTTTCAGGGACGTCATAGTTAGAAATTATCCTTTAAAAAACCTTTGAAATTCACTGAAAAAACCATAGGTTTCAGGGATGTTATAGTTAGAAATTAGCATTTAAAAAAACCATTCTAACTATAACGTCCCTGAAACCTATGGTTTTTTCAGTGAATTTCAAAGGTTTTTTAAATGCTAATTTCTGACTATAACGTCCCTGAAACCCATGGTTTTTTCAGTGAATTTCAAAGGTTTTTTAAAGGCTACTGTCTAACTATGCCTACAGAGATAGGACATGTGCAGAAAGAGGAAGAAAGGCGCAGAAAGAAGCAAGAGAAATGCAGAAAAAGGCAACAGAAGTCCAGAAAGACGAAGAAAAGTGCAGAAAGAAACAAGATATATGCAGAAAGAACCAACAGAGGTGCAGAAAGAGGCCTTGTTGCAAAGTCATCCTGTGCCCCCAACTTTTTGCTGACTGGTACTGGTGGTAACTGACTCTGACTAACCAGGCCTGGAGCCAGTGCTATGCTGAAAGACACTTAGAATACAGTGAAAACACCTACATACACTAGGGTACACTATGGGTTGGGGTACCCCTGTGATTGGCATGACCTCCCCTGTAAGGCCCTAGTACATAATAGGGCAGGGGGATTAAAACTACCTCTAACTCAGAGGTGCAGAAAGAGGCAAGAGCAGTGCAGAAAGAACCAACAGAGGTGCTGAAAGAGGCGCGAAGGGTGCAGAAAGAGCAAGTAAAGTGCAGAAAGAGGCAAGAGAGGCGCACAAAGCGGCAAGAGAGGTACAGAAAGAGGCAGGAGGGGTGCAGAAAGGAGGATGAGAAGTGCAGAAAGAGACAAGAGAATTGCTGAAAGAAGCAACAGAGCTGTAGAAAGAAGCAAGAGAAGTGCAGAAGGAGGCAAGTGAGGTGCAGAAAGAAGCTAGAGCAGCACAGAAAGAACGAACAGTGGTGCAAAAAGAGGCAAGAGGGGTGCATAAAAAGGTAGGAGAGGTGCACAAAGAGGCAAGAGAAGTACAGAAAGAGGCAGGAGGGGTGCAGAAAGAAGGAAGAGAAGTGCAGAAAGAAGCAACAGAGGTGCTGAAAGGCGCAAATGGTGCAGAAAGAGCAAGAAAAGTACAGAAAGTGGAAAGAGAGGTGCAGAAACAGGCAGGAAAGGTGCAGAAAGAGGGAACAGTGGTGCAAAAAGAGGTAAGAGGGGTACAGAAAGAGAAAAGAGGGGTGCAGAAAGAGGCAAGAGGGGTGCAGAAAGAAGCAAGAGCAGTGCAGAATGAACCAACAGAGGTGCAAAAAGAGGCAAGAGGGGTGCAGAAAGAGGTAGCAGAGGTGCACAAAGAGGCAAGAGAGGTACAGAAAGAGGCAGGAGGGGTGCAGAAAGAAGGAAGAGAAGTGCAGAAAGAGGCAGGAGGGGTGCAGAAAGAAGGAAGAGAAGTGCAGAAAGAGGCAAGAGAATTGCTGAAAGAAGCAACAGGTGTAGAAAGAAGCAAGAGCAGTACAGAAAGAACCAACAGAGGTGCAAAAAGAGGCAAGAGGGGTGCAGAAAAGGGTAGGAGGGGTGCACAAAGAGGCAAGAGAGGTACAGAAAGAGGCAGGAGGGGTGCAGAAAGAAGGAAGAGAAGTGCAGAAAGAGGCAAGAGCATTGCTGAAAGAAGGAACAGAGGTGTAGAAAGAAGCAAGAGAAGTGCAGACAGAGGCAAGTGAGGTGCAAAGAAAAGCAAATGAGGTGCAGAAAGAGGCAAGAGAGGTTCAGAAGCAGGCAAGAGAAGTGCAGAAGGGGCAAGAGAATTGCTGAAAGAAGCAACAGAGGTGTAGAAAGAAGCAAGAAAAGTGCCAAAAGAGGCAAGTGAGATGCAGAAACAGGCAAGAATGGTAGAGAAAGAGGGAAGACGAGTGCAGAAAGAACCAACAGAGATGCAGAAAGAGGCAAGAGGAGTACAGAAAGAGGCAAGTGAAGTGCAGAACGAAGCAAAAGAGGTGCAGAAAGAACCAACAGAGGTGGAAAAAGAGGCAAGAGGGGTGCAGAAAGGGGTAGGAGAGGTGCATAAAGAGGCAAGAGGGGTACAGAAAGAGGCAGGAGTGGTGCAGAAAGAGGAAGAGAACTGCAGAAAGAAGCAACAGAGATGCAGAAAGAGGCAGGTGATGTGCAGAAAGAAGCAAGATAAGTGCAGAAAGAAGTAACAGAAGTGCAGAAAGAGGGAAGAGGGGTGGAGAGAGAGGCAAGAGGGGTGCAGAAAGAAGCAAGACAGGTGCAGAAAGAAACAAAAGAAGTGCAGAAAGAAGGAAGAGGTGCCGAAAGAGGCAAAAAGGGTGCAGAAAGGGGTACCGAAAAAGGCAAGAGAGGTGCAGAAAGAGGGAAGAAGGGTGCAGAAATAGGCAAGAGGGGTACAGAAAGAAGCAAATGAGGTGCAGAAAGAGGCAACAGACGTGCAGAAAGAGGGAAGAGAGGTGCAGAAAGTAGAAGAGATTTGCAGAAAGAGGCAAGAGAAGTGCAGAAAAAGTAAGAAATGTGCAGAAAGAAGCAACAGAAATGCAGAAAGAGACAAGAGAGGTGCAGAAGGAAGCAAGAGTGGCTTGCACACCATTAGTACCAATTTACCACCCACATTTAGCAATAAGTAACAGGTGACCATTCTAGGTTACAAAGGGCCTTCCACCACGCTGTAACACTTGTCGGTGCATTTTTGGTAACATTTGAGCTAGAAACAAGGCTTTTTTTGTTCAAATCTGTAGATTAGGGAGCAGATGATGAATTATGTGGCTAATGCAGAAAATGTATAATTGTGCGAAAGTCGGTGCAGCCAAACAGTCGCATAATTCCAGTGGACCTGCTCATACCTCTGACTAGGCCCACAAGTGCTCCTCAGTGATTCCTTCTTTTTTTGTCTCACTGAGTTCATAGTTGAGCTTCTATGGAAACGAGGAAGACTAAACCTGAGGTTACGACTCCACAACATAGACTACCATACCACATAACTACTCTCCATAACACATAATCCCACTCTACATAATTCCTATACACTAAATACCACATACTTTCTATCCACTTAATTTCACTGCACAACATACCACATAACTCCACTATACACAACGTACATCCACTCCACTCCAAAAAACATTAGTAAAAGACTTTTACATTCACAATGCCAAAAGCTCAAACTCTCGCAAATGCGAAACCTATTACATTGCAAACGCTTCTTTAACTAGTAGTCGCGTTTGCAGAGTGGTGGAGAAAGGGTGCTGGGCCTCCGACCAGCGCTCAGGAATTCCGCTGCATAGGACTTACAGGAGGTACCGGGAGGGCTTCTTGGCCCCCAAAGTCCCTCAGGAGTAAATTGGACTTCATTCCCCATCCCGCAGTCTGCCAGGAGGCGCGTTTGCAGAGTGGTGGAGAAAGGGGGGCATGGCCTCCGAAGACGTCTTAGCAATCCTGCTGTGTGGGACTTACTGGAGGTAATAAGAGGAGTAGTTGGCCCCCAAGGACATCCTTGGGGGCCAACAACCCCTCCTGTTACCTCCAGTAAGTCCCACACAGCAGGATTTCTAAGTTCTCATAGCAGGCCAAGCCCCCTTTGCCCACCACTCTGCAAACGAGCTCCCTGGCACGCTCTTGGATGGGGATTGAAGTCCCCTTCGCTGCTGGGGGTCCTTGAGGGGCCAACTAGCCTACCTCTTACCTCCAGTAAGCCCCATACAGTGGGATTGCTGAGAGGTGGACACAGGCCACGCCCCATTTCTCCACCACTCTGCAAACGCGCCTTCTGGCGCGCTCTTGGTTGGGGGATGAAGTCCCCTTTCCTTCTGAGGGTCCCTGGGGGCCAACTAGCCCTCCTGTTACCTCCAGTAAGCCCCATACAGGTAGATTGCTGAGAGTGCTCAAAGGCCACGCCCCCTTTTTACACGACTCTGCAAACGCAACTCCTGGCGCACTGCTGCTCGGGGGATGAAGTCCACTTTAGTCCTGAGGTCCTCAGGACATGAGAGGACCTCATCGCCCCACCAGCAATGTACCAAGAGGCACGTTTGCAGAGTGGTGTAAAAAGGGGCGTGGCCTTGGACCACCTCTCAGCAATCCCACTGTGTGGGGCTTACTGGAGGTACCTGGTGGGCTAGTTGGCCCCTAAGGACCCATAAGATTCTAGGGGACTTCCTCCCCAACCCAAAACGCTCCAGGAGGCGCATTTGCAGAGTGGTGCAGGGAGGGGGTGGGGCCTCCTGCGAGATGCCGGCTTCTGTTTTTTTTTTCTTTTGTTAGAAGTAGGGCTGTGTGGCCCCCCTTCTCTTAGAGACATTTTTTGGGCCCTGGGGACCCCATCCCCAGGGCCTGAGCATTTTTAATTAAAAAAAAAACGGGAAGGGGGCTGCGTGGCCCCCTTCCTGGGCCACTATTGGCCCCGGGGATCCCATCCCCCGGGCCTGGCCTCGTTTTTTTCATTTATTTTTGCCGGGAGGGGGGCCACCCGGCCCCCCTCCCAACTCTTTAAATCCCCGGGGAGGTGGTGGTCCCCGAGGCCCGGGGGTCCGCAACGGACCCCCATATGTAAATAATTAGTGCCCTGGGGAGATGGTGGTCCCCGGGGTGTGTGGGGGGGCTCGAGCCCCCACACACATTTAAAAACAAAAAAAATCAGAGCCCCTGGGAGGTGGCAGTCCCCGGGGCTGCGGGGGGGGGCCGCGCGCCCCCGCGTTTAATTGTCAAAGCCCTGGTGAGGTGGCGGTCCCCGGGGCAGCATTGGGGGGTAGGGGCCCCCCACACATTTTATTGATAAATAAGCCCGGGGAGGTGGCTGTCCCCGGGGCTGCGGGGGGGCTGCGTGCCCCCGCACATCATGAATGAATCCCCGGGGAGGTGGTGGTCCCTGGGGCTGCTGGGGCCCCTACGGGCCCCCGCTACATAATTGGGCATTGCGTGGGCTCAAGGAAAACGAAGCGTGGGAGCCCGGGCTTTGTTTTTTCTAATTATCTCGGCTGGATTCGTGCACCCAGCGCGAATTTGGCCTATTTTTTTTTTTTTTATGCTTTTTTTGGCCCTGGGGGTCCTTGTGGGACCCCCTAAGCAGGCCTAGGGGGTCAGGGTGTTTCTACCTTGCCCCCTTTTCTTGTTTTTCACCTTTTTTGTACTGTTTTCTTGTGACTCGGTTACCAAGTCACAAGATGGCTGCCAACACATTCTGGTTTGGAGTGTTGGCAGCCAATCAGAAGTCAGCTCGTGCTCGGGAGGAATCGCGACTCCTCGTCGGTGCTCAGATATATACATTTTTATTTTTTTAATTTCTCAGCAACTACTGAACGGATTTACACCATTTCAAAAAAAGGTCGCTTTCTGGACCAAGAGCTACCTTTTTGCCAAATTTGGTGTAATTCTGTTCAGCAGTTCGGGCTGTAGCCGTGTCTAAAGTTCCTATGGAAATTAATATGGGAAAAACGCGTTTTGGGTCCCCATTTTTTCTCGGCCCCCGCTTGACAAATCGCCCCGAAACTTTCAAGACAGGAGCTGACCTGAGTGAACCATTAGTTTTGAAAATTTCGCGAAGATTCGTCAAACGGCGCCAAAGATATTGGCAAAAGAAAACGCTTTTGAATAGTAACAAGGTCCTAACTATAACTACCTACTGGCGACCTATATATATATATATATATATATATATATATATATATATATATATATATATATATATATATGAATCACATTGTGGTTACATAGCGGTATGTAATGTAACTCATTTAAAAACACAATTCTTGCAAAGATGACATAATATAATATATATATATTTCTGTTGTCCTTAAAAAAATACATATAGATAGAGAGAAAGATACAGATAAGGTGTATACAGAAATCTAATTAAAAAATGTATAAAATTATTTTTGTATTTATATATATTTAAGGAAAGAAGTTAAGAACATACATATAAAACGTTTTGAAAAATGAAACTATGGGGGTCATCCTGATGGCGGTCGGACCACATCCAATGGCTCATCGGATGCGGTCCGACCGCCATCTGCTGCTGCGGTCCGACCAGCGCATTACAATGCGTGCGGTCGGAGGCAGCAGGGGGAAGGACAGTCTGACGCTTTCTGACGGGCTCAAGGAGCCTGTCGGAACGTCGGAGGGTCAGTAATCCGTACAATAGGGTTGGTGCCTTCCCAGGCAGCGTCGTAGGGATTACAATGTCCATTTCTGCCTGCCCTCTCATGGAGGTTCGCTTGCCATGAAAAGGCAGGTGGAAAGTGACTTTGGGGCCCCTAGTGGACCCCCTTCCCCTGGCCTTCTCCTATGGGGCCTGGGGGACACAGATGGTTTCCCCTAAACATCCCTGCACTATGTCGCAGGCAACGCGTGGTGCCTGCCACACGGTGCAGGGATGTTTTAAAGTGTATATTTTCAATTGCGGCTTGTGCTGAATCCTGCAGCACAAGCCACAACAAAAATATTCACCTTGCGACCGCCATGAAGGCGGTCGCATTGTAATGAGGGCAGGGGGACCGCTAACTCCTTGTCGGGTGGTCCCTCTTCCACTACGGTGCCGGTCGGACGAGAGTCCGTTCGGCATCGTAATGATGCCCTTTATCTTTAAGCAATCCAATCACATATAGAGGTTTAGTAGTCATAGATAAATGTGTCATGAAGGTTAATGCTTTATAACCACAAAAATGCACCAGTTATAGTCTAAGTTATTTCAAGTAACTATAACTCGTGCCCTAAGGTAACTATAACTCGCGTCACCGCCATGCACAATTTTCTCATTAATAATTTCATTGCAAATGTTGCAGTGATATTTTCAATTATGTCATAAAAGATGTAATGAGTAATGTAATATGTGGGGTAATTAGCAGTGCATGGTGAGGGTGTGAGTTATAATTACCTTAGGGCACAAGTTATAGTTACTTGAGATAGCTATAACTGGTGAATTTCTGTGTTTTTAGAGTTTAAAACATTACCTTGTTACTAAACAGTTGACCTAACTATAACGTTACATTAACTGTCGCTTTTTCAATGTATCACAATCAATCAAATACCAGAAATGAAAACAGTTTACGATCTTACATATGATCTAGAGGATGAGGAATTACAGGAATCAGATATAATAACAAGACTAGGATTTGAAACCTCAGGAAGAGACAAAACCACATTCAAACCTAAATCAAAATTCTGTCCCATCTTAACACAAGGAAACAAAATTGATCTTTACTATGAACTCGTAACATCAGATCTAGAAAATCTAACTTACAAACAAGGAAAAAAGAAAAATGAAAATCTAAACAAAGCGGAAAGGAGAGCACTGAAAGAATTAATGGAAAATGAAAGCCTTGAAATTAAACCAGCCGATAAAGGTGGGAACATTGTGGTGATGGAGAAGACGCAATATAAAAAGAAGCACTAAGACAATTAAACAACATTGAAAATTACAAAAAATTAAAATCAAATCCCATCAATCAATTAACATTGGAATTACAATCAAAATTGAAAACTTGGTCAGACAAAGGTCTGCTAACCAATGATGAGGTGAGCTTCCTAACCAAAGACAACCCTACAATCCCAACCATATATTTCTTACCCAAAATCCACAAAACATTGATCAATCCACCAGGAAGACCGATAATATCAAGCTGTGACAGTCTCTATGAACCCCTTTCAAAATATGTGGATTCCTTCCTGGCACCAATGGTCACCACGCTAAACTTCTACATCAAGGACACAGGTGACTTTTTGAGGATCTTAAACGAAACATACTGGCAAGAAGACTATCTGCTAGCTACAATTGATGTAGTATCACTTTACACATCAATTAATCACAACACAGGACTTGGAGCTGTAGATTACTTTCTAGGACAAAAAGATATTAAATATCTTGAACATTCCAAAATGATCAAGGAAATGGTGGAGCTATGCCTACGAAATAATATATTCATATTTGACCAACAACTTTATTGCCAAATGTGCGGAACCGCCATGGGCGTGTCCTTTTCACCTAGTTACGCGAATCTCACAATGGGATGGTGGGAAAAATCAATAGCCTGGAGTGAAGATATGGATATATACACTGAAAAAATCATATTATGGCTAAGATATATTGACGATCTATTCATCATATGGAGTGGTACGTCGGAAGAATTCAGCAAATATATAGCGAAGCTAAACACCAATGCTGAAGGTCTGCAATTTACACACAACTCCAGCAAAACAAGAATACAATTTCTTGACATTGAAGTATATCAGGAAGAAGGCAAATTGAAAACGACAACATATCGAAAACCAACAGCCACAAACAGCATACTCCATGGCTCAAGCTTTCACCCAACATCATTAATCAAAAGTATACCATACGGTGAATTCCTACGTATGAAACGTAACTGCTCTGACAATAAAGAATTGGAATACAAAATGGATGAAACAACCAAAAACTTCCTAGAAAGAGGCTACAAACCAATTGATGTAAGGATGGGAAGAAAGAAGGCAGAACAAATCCCCAGAGAACAAACCTTACAGATCACAAGAGATGATAAAAGGAAGAGAATCCAGACATAAGAATGATCCTGTCATACAGTAAGGAAAATTATGCCATTGCAGAAATAATGAACAAACATTGGCACATACTGTTAAAAGATCCTGACATGAGAAAAATACTAAAGGATAAACCTAGTATAACATACAAGCGAGCTCCTTCAATCAAAGACAAAATTGTACATAGTCATTTTACTAAACCTAAAACAAAAATGTGGCTAACAGATCTACAAGTCGGTTTTAAAAAATGTGAAAAGTGTAAAGCTTGTAAGATCGGAGAGAACAAAAAGAAATCACTGACCCGAAAGGAAGAAGATATACAATAAAGGAAAAAATAAACTGTGAAAGTACATATGCTGTGTACATGTTGGAATGTAATTGCGGATGCAGATACATTGGAAGTACAATCTGCCAATTAAAAAAGAGGATCTTGGAACACATCCGTGCAATTCAAAATGATGATCCAACATATGCCATGACCAAACATATGAAATTACATCAAAACTACGGATGGCAACAAATGAAATACTGGGGTCTGGCAACAGTCCCTACAAACGAAAGAGGAGGAGACAGAACTAAAAAACTGAGACGCTTGGAATCAAGAATGATCATCAGATTCCAAACCAAACAGCCAATTGGATTGAATGGGGACGAAGAACTTTATGTGCACTTGTAAATACTCACACTAAGCAATAATTGTCACAACTGACAGAGGACTAGAAGAGAAACTAAATGGCACTATGCCAATAAATGAAAAACCTCAGTCTAAAACATAACAATTATATGAAAAAATGATAATTGGGGCACTAAGCCATAACATAGCTGATATAATTATTATGGATTCACACTAGCAATGTTGTAAATATAAATAATGTGCACTGTAAATATTATCACTTATGTTAAATGGAACCACATTTCCCATAATGCACCATAATGGCTAATTGGGCAGTTGTGTATATCTAGACCTAAAATGTGGATCACCGCTAACCGTGAGCAAGACCAGAGTGGTCGAAACGCGTTGGTTTGTGAGAGGACTTGATGGTGTTGGCTGTATTACACTGAAGTAAAGAAGTCTTGAAACTAATCTCCTGTAGTGCGAGTAATTCTTTCTATTTGGTGGCAATATATATATATATATATATATATATATATATATATATATGTATATATATATATATATATATATATATGTATATATATATATGAATCACATTGTGGTTACATAGCGGTATGTAATGTAACTCATTTAAAAACACAATTCTTGCAAAGATGACATAATATAATATATATATATTTCTGTTGTCCTTAAAAAATACATATAGATAGAGAGAAAGATACAGATAAGGTGTATACAGAAATCTAATTAAAAAATGTATAAAATTATTTTTGTATTTATATATATTTAAGGAAAGAAGTTAAGAACATACATATAAAACGTTTTGAAAAATGAAACTATGGGGTCATCCTGATGGCGGTCGGACCACATCCAATGGCTCATCGGATGCGGTCCGACCGCCATCTGCTGCTGCGGTCCGACCAGCGCATTACAATGCGTGCGGTCGGAGGCAGCAGGGGAAGGACAGTCTGACGCTTTCTGACGGGCTCAAGGAGCCTGTCGGAACGTCGGAGGGTCAGTAATCCGTACAATAGGGTTGGTGCCTTCCCAGGCAGCGTCGTAGGGATTACAATGTCCATTTCTGCCTGCCCTCTCATGGAGGTTCGCTTGCCATGAAAAGGCAGGTGGAAAGTGACTTTGGGGGCCCCTAGTGGACCCCCCTTCCCCCTGGCCTTCTCCTATGGGGCCTGGGGGACACAGATGGTTTCCCCCTAAACATCCCTGCACTATGTCGCAGGCAACGCGTGGTGCCTGCCACACGGTGCAGGGATGTTTTTAAAGTGTATATTTTCAATTGCGGCTTGTGCTGAATCCTGCAGCACAAGCCACAACAAAAAATATTCACCTTGCGACCGCCATGAAGGCGGTCGCATTGTAATGAGGGCAGGGGGACCGCTAACTCCTTGTCGGGTGGTCCCTCTTCCACTACGGTGCCGGTCGGACGAGAGTCCGTTCGGCATCGTAATGATGCCCTTTATCTTTAAGCAATCCAATCACATATAGAGGTTTAGTAGTCATAGATAAATGTGTCATGAAGGTTAATGCTTTATAACCACAAAAATGCACCAGTTATAGTCTAAGTTATTTCAAGTAACTATAACTCGTGCCCTAAGGTAACTATAACTCGCGTCACCGCCATGCACAATTTTCTCATTAATAATTTCATTGCAAATGTTGCAGTGATATTTTCAATTATGTCATAAAAGATGTAATGAGTAATGTAATATGTGGGGTAATTAGCAGTGCATGGTGAGGGTGTGAGTTATAATTACCTTAGGGCACAAGTTATAGTTACTTGAGATAGCTATAACTGGTGAATTTCTGTGTTTTTTAGAGTTTAAAACATTACCTTGTTACTAAACAGTTGACCTAACTATAACGTTACATTAACTGTCGCTTTTTCAATGAATTTCTAGTTAAAAAAAAAAAAAACATAAAGTAATGGTTTATAACAACACTTAAATCCAAACCCCTACCGTGCATGGTCTTGTGCGGCGGGAGGTGGCTGCCGCGCCCTGAAGACAATCACCCTGCATGCAGCCGGCTGTGCGCGGTGGGGGGTTGGCCACAACACCTGGCCTGTGACCAGACCCTGTAGCCAACCTCCCCCAAAGGCAGCCAATCTCACGGTGTGCAGGCCATTTAGCAGTACATGGCAGCCTCATTAGTCTCTGGGGACCCTATCCCCCACAGCCTTATTTTAAAGGGGAGGGGGGCCGCGTGACCCCCGAGTCTTATTAGGCCCTGGGTACCCCACTCCAAGGGACATTTCTTTTAATCAAAGGGGAGGGGTACCACGTGGCCCCCCTCCCCAAGCAGTTATCGACCTCAGGGACCCCATTTCCCGGGGCCCTCAATACTTAAAGGTGGGTGCCCACCCATGGCACTCACCATACACTCACTGCTTGAGCCGGCATTGCTCCCACCCACAGGGAGCAGCTACTTATGTTGCTCCATCTGGGTTGGAGCAATATTTTAATCTGTTTCCCTTCCAATATCAGTGCGGGCAAGGAAACATCTCAAGTCTGCTCCCAGCCTGCAGGAGCATTTTCAAAATCCCGCAGGCTGGGAGCAGACTTTGTGTTTGCTACCATGTGGAGGGAGATAAAAAAATGCTCCCGCCAACTAGTAGCAAACACAGGAGTCCTTGCCCGCGCCGGTGTGGACATGGAAACTGCTGTATCCTGGGGGTGGGCTCACCTGCACACAGCATGTTTGTCGGCCCCGGGGATGAGGTCCATGGCTCCTTTCACTGCTTAGGGAGGTGGGGGCATGCCGCCCCTCCCTTTTTTCTAACGTGTTACAGCCCCGAAGGATGTGGTCCCCAGAGTCTCTTTGAGGCTCGGGGTAGGGGGCCACATGGAGCCCTTCCCCGTTCTGGCATATTTGCGCTCCGGAGGTAGGGTCCCCAGGGCCTGTAATAGTTCAGGGAGAGGGGGCACATGATCCCCCTCCCTTTTTGAAATGTACTGCGGTCCCCTTCCCCTTGACTGTATGTTTCGGCCCTGGGGATGCGGTGCCCGGGGACAAAGCAGGCTCCAGTAGGGGGGCTGTGCGCCACCCTCACTTATTATTTTGCCTTGGCTCCAGGGGGTGGGGTCCCTGGTCCCTCTCAGAGGCTCGGGAGGGGAGCCACATGGCCCTCACTGCATATATAAACATAATGCATCGCCCCCCCCCCCCGGGCCTGGCCCACCCTGTTTTTTTTTTTTAAAATAAATAAGTGCTCGTTTTTTTTCCCCAAAACAAAAATTGTCACGGATTCGCTGATCCTCTGTGAATTTGTGGCAAAGTTTTAAAAAAAAACATTTTTGGCCTGACCCCACCACCAGGCCTAGGGGGTCATGGTACCCCTCTACCCTGGCCCCTCATGGCTTTTTAAAAAACTTTTTTTAGGACTCACAACTGAATCCAGAGTCCTAAGATGGGCACCACCATTTCCTGGTTCAGTTGGTGGCAGCCAATCAGATCTCAGCAGGAGATCTGTGAGATCCACGGAGGCTGAGCATCCCTAGATATACAAAGTATTTGAGCATTTTATATATACGCCAGTAGGTAGTTATAGTCAGGATGTAGTTTCCATAGGAAAAGCGTTTTTTGATTTACCAATAACTTTAAAGACGTTTGACGAAAATTTGTGACATTTTCAAATCTATCGGTGCAGTCACTTCATCTGCTGTCTTGAACATTTCGGGGTGATTCGTCAAGCAGGGGCCGAGAAAAAGGGGGGGGTCCTAAAACGCTTTTTCTTTATGTTAATTTCCATAGGAAACTTTATACACGGCTACAGCCTGAACTGCTGAACGAAATTACACCAAATTTGGCAGAAAGGTAGCTCTGGGTCCAGAAAGCACTCTTTTTGTTAAATGGTGTAAATCTGTTCAGTTGTTGCTGAGAAATTTATAGATTTCCCAGATATACAACTGTGGCCGCGGTAGATCCGCGACCCCTCCCGATCTCGTGCCTGAGATCTGATTTGCTGCCAACACTTCAAGCCAGGAAGTGTTGGCAGCCATCTTGTGACTCGGTTGAACCGAGTCACAAGAAAAAACTTTAAAAGAAAGAAAAAGGGGCAGGGTAGAAATACCCTGACCCCCTAGGCCTCTTCAGGTGGTTCCACAGGGATCCACAAGGACCCCCAGGACCAAAAAAGCATTAAAAAAAAAAAAACAATTGGCGGGAATCGCAGTTAATCTGGAATTCAGCCCAAAAACTTTTTAAAAACGAAGCACGGGTTCCCGCGCTCTGTTTAATTAGGCCCCAGGGCTGGCCAGGTCCAGGGGGCAAATAAAAATAATGATGGGGGGGCCCGCGCCGTGCTGGCTCCCCTCCCCCTTTAAAAAAAATAAAAAAAATATGAAGGCCTGGTCCCGGGGGATGAGGTCCCAGGGCCGAAATCGGCCCGTGGAGGGGGACCGCACTGGCCCCCTTCCTTGTTTAAACATTTCTTTTTTAATGAAGACCTGGCCCCAGGGGATGGGGTCTCCGGGGCCCAAAATGGTCCAGGGAAGGGGGGGGTCCACGCAGCCCCCCTTCTTAAAAAATAGGATTTTTTTTTAAAGCTGAAAAATTGCTAGGGCCCCGCCCCCTTTCTCCACCACTCTGCAAACGTGCCTTCTGGTGCACTCCTGGGTGGGGATGAAGTCCCCTTGACTGCTGAGGGTCCTTAGGGGCCAACAAGACCTACTTTTACCTCCAGTAAGCCCCACACAGTGGGATTGCTGAGAGGTGGTCAGAGGCCACGCCCCCTTTCTGCGCCACTCTGCAAATGTGCCTCTCGGCGCACTGTTGGTGGAGGGGTGAGGTCACCTTGCCTCCTGAGTGCCTTAGGACTATAGTGGACTTCATCCCCCAAGCAGCAGTACGCCAGGAGGCGTGTTTGCAGAGTAGTGGAGAACGGGGCCTGGCCTCTGACGACCTCTCAGCAGTCCAGCTGTGTGGGTCTTACTGGAAGTAACAGGAGGGCTAGTTGGCCCCCAAGGACCCTCAAGAGCCAAGGGGACTTCATCCCTCAACTAGTCATGTGCCAGGAGGCGCATTTGCAGAGTGGTGGAGAAAGGGAGTGTTGTCACCAAAAACCTCTCAGCAAACCCACTGTGTGGAACTTGCTGGAGGTAACAGGAGGGGTAGTTTGTCCCCAAGAACCCTCAATAGCCAAGGGGACTTCATCCCCCTACTAGTAGTGCACCAGGAGGCATGTTTGCAGAGTGGTGGAGAAAGGGGGCGTGGCCTCCTACGATGTCTCAGCCATCCTGCTGTGTGGGACTGACTGGAAATAACAGCAGGGCTAGTTGGGCCCGATGGACGTCCTTGGGGGCAAACTACCCTTTCTGTTACCTCCAGTAAGTCCCACACAGCAGGACTGCTAAGAGGTGTTCGGGGCCACGCCCCCTTTCTCCACCACTCTGCAAATGCGGCTGGTGGTGCACTACTGATTGGGGAATGAAGTCCACTTTTCTCCTAAGGACCTTGGAGGCCAAGAAGCCCTCCTGGTACCTCCTGTAAGTCCTACACAGCGGGATTCCTGAGAGTTGGTTGGAGGCCCAGCCCCCTTTCGCTACCACTCTGCAAACGTGATTACTAGTTAAAAAAACCCATAGAAATTCATTGTAAAAAAACAAAGGTTACAGGATTGTTATAGTTAGAAAATATCATTTAAAGAACCTTAGAAATTCACTGAAAAAAACCAAAGGTTACAAAGACGTTATAGTTTGGGTCATATTTCACTCGTACAAAACCAGTGAAATTCAGCAGTTATAGTTACCTGAGTTAACTATAACTCGTGCCCGCAATGCACTGCTTATGACTTCTCATATTACATCACTCATGACATGGTCAGTGACATCACTGATGACATCACTGATGACATCTCGAATGACATAATTGGTGACATCATCCACAGAATATCTGACGCACCCACTCACACCCCAATATAACCTTTCATACACCCACTCCAACTTCCACACTACCATTCTCAAAACCATTGACACACCATACCAGTACTTGCACAACCACTCACTGATTCATAGTTCTACACACACAAACACTCATACACGCATACAGCTACTCATACACCAGCTCACTCAGTAATACAGATACATACAACAATGGTCCAACTGACCGGTGAACTTCTAGAGAAGAAAAATAAAGGTAAGAAATCCCACAATAATGAAATCGAACAATGACCAGGTTGACTTGGTTGTCAACAAAGTTTATATTAACAATTTTTCATCAATTCGCAATTTCAATGGTTGCTCCAAGGTGACAAGGTGAGTAACGTGCTCAAAGTAGTGCTTGTGAAGTGAAGGAGATGTGAAAGCTAAAATTCTCAATATTTACAATATTTACAAGGATGAAAAAGTCCTGTCTAACAGTGTTTCAAAGACTAACTAAATGGCCCAAGCAATGCAATGCCATCAATGCATGATAGATTTCTCCGCTTCTGGGCTGAATGAGTAAGTACAGGTCCAAATGTAAGTAAAGTCGACGTTTCGACCCCAGAAACTGGAAGAAGGTGGTTCAATCCTTACAACGGGGTCTTCCTCAGGACAATTGGAGGAGCAACCTACAAGGTAGGTAGAGTTATCATAAATACTGGTACTGGTTAAAAGCGGGCGTGTGATAGCAGGATTATGGCAATGAAGCTCACCGTAATGAAACACTGCTCAATCTACAGTGTAGTGTAGGTAATAGGGCTAGGCCGCTCCAGATACCCGAAATTCTGAGACACAGCGGGTACAGGACTAAAAGATAAGGAAGGCACATCAGTGCTTAATCGGATTTATCAAGAAATAAAGTTTAAGGTCCATTAAGGTAATACTCACAGGATAAGAGCTTTACAAAAAATGAAGTTGGGCCTTGGTGGTACTCCAGCATACAGGATTGAGACCGGAAAGGCAGCAAATGTATTCCAAAAATACTGGTAGTGCCGAATGAATCAGCGTTATTCTACAGACAAAAAAGGGGGGGGCGACCAATGAGTAGTGGAAGTCAGATGCACGCGGTCTGAATGAACAGAAGGAAATTGTGAGACAGTTACCCTTACTAGCCATGGGTTGATCACTTGTACCTGTTACACACACTCCTATGTACTCAGATGGTTCTAACTAGCCCCATTACAATTGCCTAATCTTTCCTCTCCAAACAGTTCAACCTCCACCACCACACGGACACCGTATGTGGTAATGAGTCATTGCTATTGTGAAAAGTTGGCCTGGTATATGCTGTCCACTAATTAAAGTGGGCACCTTGCACCAGTCCAAACGACCCTTATGATGTATGAGGTCAAAGATAACCTTTAGAAAGCTATCTTAGTGGTAGCTGTGGAGAGCAGCCTTCAGGGTTAATCTTGAAGGAATGTAAAGCAGCTTGTTTTACCAGAATATCACCTCCTATATTGACTAAATGAAAGGAGAACCACACAGTAGTTATATGAAAATATGTATTTATTAATATAACACTCTCTAGTATCCTCTACACAAGGATAGAACACAAAGCACACAATAGGAGATCAATAGAACAGTTGTAAGTAGCACAATACACAGTGGGCTCCAGGGGGAGACCAAACCATATACTAAAATAGTGGTATAACAATCACGACTTGAGTCAAGACAAGGTCTAGAGCACGTAGAATCGCTGGGACCCCAAGGAACCACCCAAGGTGAGTAGATAGGGACCCCACGGAGGACAGGTGCAGTGTGCTAACACGACCGCGGGCTCCGTACAATTCTATGGGGAAGTCACGGTTACAATTTTAAAGTTTAAGGACCCTTCTAGGAGGACTTCGAGCAAACCCTTTGGAACTTAAGAGGTTTGGGAGCCACCCGTGGATATCGTAGTACCCGAGTTACCTATCCCAGAGGAGCTGGGTGCATAGGTCTGGAGTGGTGTCGGAAACCGCCGTCTTCTCAATGGAGGGCTGTGAAGAAGTACTGCGGCCGTGAAGGTGAAAAGGGTCCGGTGGAATCCAAACCTGGATTCTTGAAGGAAGGAACCTGAAAACAGAGGGGACAGAGTTTGGGTCACTTCAGAGTGACCAGGGGCTCGGTAGACGAATACCCACCAATGTCGGGTGCTTCAGGTGCGAAGAAGGGATGCTTGACTCTGCAGCCACGAGGACCAGGAAATGTCGATGATGACCAGGAGCTGGAGGTGAGCTGTCCCACAAAGGATGTCTAGTGCTGAGGGGTCGATGTCCAGCTGGAGCACCAACAAGCCTTGGCAAAAGCAACCCATGCAGGAAGGTCAAGCAGGTTACGGTGTGGACCAGCAAGGTCCAGGGGACTCACCAAGCAATGGAAAGTCAGGGCACATCTGGAGCAACCAGGAAAGCCCAACAGAAATCAAGATGACCCTCAGGAGGACCCACAGGCTGAATGACCAGGAGTCGCAAGGGGACCTTGAGCAATATTACAAAGTACCAGCCCACGGAGCACTCGGTGCGAGGAGGCTGGAGTTCTTTGGTGCAAATACTGCTCAGGGTCAGGACTACACGACGTCCAATGCACAAGCTCAGGAATTGCCAACAAGCATATGCAACTGCAAATGGACACGGTGCACAGGGGTTCGGGTTATGCAGTTCCCATGAGGGATACTGGCCTCAAACTTGCTGAGAGGGCAGATCGACCTCAGGGACCTTTGTAACCCACCTCCTGTGTTGCTGAAATCTTTAGAGTCTGCAGGAGCTCAGGAGCAGCAGACTTGCCAGTTGCATTGAGGTGCCTGCTAGTGCAGGGGAGTGACCCCTCCACTCCAAGGGAGATTCTTCAGTTGTCCTTAGTGCACCACAGGTCCTGCACAGAGCCTGTATGGAGCAAGGGCACAGACAAAGCTTTGGACGGAGAGGGGGACGAAGTCGGGCCCAGTCAAAGTCCACCGAAGTCCAGAGTGTCCAGACGGTCGAAGGTCAGTGGTTTCTTCTTGTAGAATCTTGTCCACATAAAATCTAAAGTCTTACAGCCAGGTAAGCCCTTTTGTACCCACTGGAGGGGTGGGACAGATTCGGGGACCCTCCTAGGGAGGGTCAGGACAGAGGGTGGTTACACCCATGTCCTTTGTCCAGTTTCGCCCCAGAGCAGGAGCCAACGGCTCCCAGAACTGGTCTGAGCTGGACTATGCACAGGGATACCAAATGTGCCCCCAGTGCAGACTTTCAGGCACTCTCAGAGTGCACCCACCATGCCCCAATACACTAAATCCTGTCTGGTAGGTGGTCACACCTCCCTGTGACAGGATGCCTATTGTGCTACCTTCCTCTGCTCAAGCTTGGCTCAGCAGCAGGTGGGCAGAAATGTGTCTCTGGTCGGCAGCATCCATTTTGTGCTGACCGGGTCGGGAAGGCTGGCACCGGATAGACCAGTGACCCCACGAAACTCGCTTCAGAAGTGTGGAATCATACCTCCCACACCGGTTACCAGTGTGGAGGTATGATTCCAAGGTGTTTGATACCAAACACGATATGTTTATATGCAGCCGTTTTCGAGATAGCCTTTACCGAGAGGTTATAATGCACCTCTACCTATATGTCCGGCTGAGTCACAGACAACCCGGGAGAATGGTCTCCGAAGGCTGCAGAGAGACTCTGCTCATGCAGGGGCACCCTCTCACTAAAAACCCAGCACCCTGCCTTCAGGATTGATAAGGCCTGCTATAGGGGTGACTTATAAGTTTTAAGTGTAGTGACCTATAGATATAGTGAACCTATATCTAAAGTAAGTGGTACATGGGTACCATATACTAGGGACTGATAAAGGTACCCCAGTATCCAATCTGGAGTATACCAAAGTACATGTGTAACAATATAAAGGAGAAAGCAGATAGACTGGGGTCCTGATTAGCAGGATCCCGGTCAGACTAGTCAAAAACAGTGCAACATCAAGCAAAAAAGTGGGGGTAACCATAAGAAGCAGATCCTACTTTCCTACACAATCCCCCCCCAAATGAAAGGACATGAGACTAACCTTGACCAGTTGAGTCTTTATTTTCTAAGTGGAAATATCTGGAGAGTCCATCTGCATTGGCATGGTTACTCCCAGGTCTATGTTCCACTGTATAGTCCATCCCCTGTAGGGAAATGGACCACCTCAAAAGTTTAGGGTTTTCACCCTTCATCTGTTTTAGCCATAAGAGGGGCTTATGGTCTGTCTGAACAATGAAGTGAGTGCCAAACAAGTATGGCCTCAGCTTCTTCAGAGCCCAAACCACAGCAAAGGCTTCCCTCTCAATAGCTGACCAACGTTTCTCTCTGGCGGTCAGCCTTCTGCTTATAAAAGCTACTGGCTGATCCTGACCCTCTTCATTCAGTTGTGATAACACAGCCCCTACCCCCAACTCAGTTGCATTAGTTTGAACAATGAATTGTTTGGAATAGTCAGGACTTTGCAGAATGGGAGCAGTGCACATGTCACTGAACTTTCTTAGGCATTCTTTTAGAGGTCAGATCATTCAAGGGGGTCACTATAGATCCATATCCCCTGACAAACTTCCTGTAATACCCAGTCAGGCCCAAGAAAGCTCTGACCTGAGTCTGGGTAGTTGGAGCAACCCAGTCCTTGATGGTCTGGATTTTGCTCTGTAATGGTTGAACCTGGCCTCCACCCACAAGGTGGCCCAGGTACACAACCTTACTCTGCCCTATCTGGCACTTGGTGGCCTTGATAGTGAGGCCTGCCTTTTGCAGGGCCTCTAGAACATTTTTCAGGTGGACCAAGTGATCCTCCCAGGTGGAGCTAAAGACAGCAATATCATCTAGATAAGCTGCACGGTAGGCTTCCAGGCCTGTGAGAACTTTATTCACCAACCTTTGAAATGTGTCAGGTGCATTCTTCAAGCCAAAGGGCATTACAATAAATTGATAATGCCCACTAGGGGTTGAGAATGCTGTTTTTGGCTTGGCATCCTCAGCTAATCTGATTTGCTAATAGCCAGCAGTGAGGTCAAATGTACTCAATAACTTGGCTGAGGCCAAAGTATCAATGAGCTCATCTGCCCTAGGAATAGGGTGAGCATCAGTCCTAGTGACTGCATTGAGCCCCCTGTAGTCCACACAAAACCTCATTTCTCTCTTACCACCCTGGGTATGAGGTTTAGGTACCAGGACCACTGGGCTAGCCCAAGGGCTATCTGAGGGTTCAATCACTCCCAATTCCAGCATCTTTTGGACCTCAGTCCTGATGCAGTCCCCGACATGGTCAGGTTGCCTGTAAATCTTGTTTTTAACAGGCAAACTTTCACCTGTGTCCACTTCATGGGTACACCAAGTGGTCTGACTAGGAGTCAGGGAAAACATATGTCTGTACTGATTGAGGACCTTCCTGCAATCAGTCTGTTGCTGCTCAGTGAGGCTGCCTGCCAAGGCTACACCATCAACTGAGCCATCATCAGTGTTCTGTGAGAGGAGGTCAGGGAGTGGGTCACTCTCTTCCTCCTGTCCCTCATCAGTAGCCATGAGAAAGCCCATGTCTGCCTTGTCAACATATGGCTTGAGCCTGTTCACATGGAGCACCCTGTGGGGGCTCCTGGGAGTTCCAAGGTCCACCAGGTAGGTGACCTCTCCCTTTTGCTCAAGAATGGTATGGGGTCCACTCCATTTGTCCTGGAGAGCTGCTGGGGCCACAGGCTCCAACACCCACACCTTCTGTCCTGGCTGGTAGACAGTCAGCACAGCCTTTTGGTCATGCCAAGCTTTCTGTAATTCTTGGCTAGCCTCAAGGTTTTTACTTGCCTTCTTCATATACTCAGCCATCCTGGAGCGGAGACCAAGTACATAGTCCACTATGTCTTGCTTAGGTGGTTTGAGAGGTAACTCCCATCCCTCCTTCACTAAACACAAGGGACCCCTAACTGGATGTCCAAACAGAAGTTCAAAAGAGCTGTAGCCAACCCCCTTCTGAGGAACCTCTCTGTAGGCAAAGAGAAGGCAGGGCAACAGGGCATCCCATTTTCGCCTAAGCTTTTCTGGGAGGCCCATGATCATGCCCTTCAGGGTTTTGTTGAACCTTTCAACTAACCCATTGCATTGTGGGTGATAGGGTGTGGTAAATTTGTAATTTACTCCACACTCCTTCCACGTAGCAGTGATATAACTAGACATGAAGTTTGCACCTCTGTCAGTTAAGACCTCCTTAGGGAAACCCACTCTGGAAAAATTTCCAGGAGGGCCCTGGCCACCACAGGAGCTGTGGTGGTTCTAAGGGGTATTGCTTCTGGGTATCAAGTGGCATGGTCCACCACCACTAGAATATATCTGTGCCCAGATGCAGTTGGAGGATCCATGGGACCAATTATGTCAATCCCAACCCTCTCAAAGGGAACCCCCACCACAGGTAGTGGTATCAGGGGGCTTTTGTGGTACCACCTGCCTTACCACTGGCTTGACAGGTGGTACAGGAGCGACAAAACTCCTTTGTGTCCTCTGACATGTGAGGCCAGTGAAAGTGAGGGACAAGCCTGTCCCAAGTCTTACTTTGGCCTAGGTGTCCTGCTAAAGGGATATCATGTGCCAGTGTTAGTAGGAAACCCCTAAACTTCAGAGGTATGACCAACCTCCTGGTGGCACCAGGCTTGGGGTCTCTACCCTCTGAGTAATGGAGTCCTTCATCCCAGTAGATCCTGTGGGACCCACTGGCACTCCCAGCAGCCTCAGCAGCAGCTTGCTACCTGAGGGGTTCAAGAGAGGGGCAGCTGTGCTCCTCCTTACTCAGATCTGCCCTGGAAGGGCCCCCTGTCCCCAAGAACTCAACCTGGTCAGGTTCAAGTTCCTCTGAGACAGTTCCTTCACAGGGACTGGGATCATCTTCCTCAGGATACTGATCCTCACTCTGAGTCTGGGGGGAAGACACTGCCTTACCCCTACTGCTCCTCCTCTTGGAAGGCACCTGGTCCATTTTTCCAGGATCCAGGGCCTGTTCAGTTGAAGACATTTTGCCCTGTGGCCTATTCACAGCAAACACATCGGCAGATATGCCCAACATTGCTGCATGTGTCCTGAGTTCCACTTCAGCCCAGGCTGAAGTTTCCAAATCATTGCCCAACAAGCATTCCATAGGGAGGTCTGAGCTAACCACAACCTTCTCAGGGCCAGTTACCCCACCCCAGCTGAAATTAACAACTGCCTAGGAATGACATTCCTGACATTGCTAGCATTGGTCACTTGGTACATTTCACCAAGTATGATCTGGTTAGGGTCCACAAGATCTTTTGTCACCATTGTGACACTTGCTCCTGTGTCCCTATATGCCATGGCCTCCTTACCATTGATCAAAGGCTGTTGTCTGTATTTGCCCAGATTACTGGGGCTCACAAATAAGGAGGCAATATCTGACCCACCTATCTGCCTTCTTTCCCAATTCTTGGGGAGACGTCAGATCAGAGTCAACCAAGTACTGATGCAACAACTGATTTTGGCAATTATTAAGGGTCTGCTCCCTCATAATCACATTGTACAATTCCTTGAAATCATTCACTTTGCTGCCAAGAAACCAGCCTTCCAGAGCCTTAGTAGCACAATCTACAAAGTCTACCCAGTCCTGAGTCTGTGTCTTCTGGGTGTCTCTGAACTTAATCCTGTACTGTTAAGCCAAACCCATCAATGAGAGCACTCTTCAGGACTGAATAGTTGTCAGCATCCTCTTCTCTAACAGTGAGGAGCTTATCTCTACCTTTGTCAGCAAAGGAGAGCCACAAGATAGCTGCCCACTGCTCTTGAGGGACCCTCTGTACTTTACAGGCCCTCTCTAAAGCAGTTATCCATTTGTGGATGTCATCCCCTCCATGGTAGGGAGGGACTATCTTGCTCAGGTTCCTATGGTCATAAGTATACTCCTTAACCCTCGGGACACTGTTGCTGCCACCATGGGACTCTAGTCCCAATTTCTTTCTAGCCTTCTGGAGTTCTAAGGATTCCTTATCTAGGGCCAATTGCTCTTTCCTGAGCCTAAGCTTGACTTTCTCAAGCTCTAGAAATTGGCACTGTCTTTCATAAGAGTTATCTCTCTTATGAGATATGGATGTCCCTATAGAATGTCCTGAATGGTCAGATTCTGCAGAGGGAGATCTAGACCTCCTTGGTAAACTCTGCACTCTTCTAGGAGGAGTAAAGAGAGGGCCAATGGGGCCTTCTCCACCCTCTTCCTGAAGATCTAAGTTGTCCAGGTGGGAATCATCTTGATCCTCCTGGCCAGGGTTTGAGTCTAGGTCAAAAATGGTTTCACCTCCTGACCTGTCCTCATTCCCTGCCCCACCCACTCTTTCTACCTCATCTGACCCTGGGGTCTTCCTAAGGTAATCTAAGAGTAACACCTCAATGAGACGTTGTGTGTTGGCATTTCTCCCTGTCTTCAGCTTCCTAGATACACACATGGCTTTCAATTCCTGAAATGTAAGACCATTGTACCTAAAAGGCAGAGAGCCACTGGCTTCTCCTTTAGAAGACATAACTAGTGTGGTGTGGTGTATGCACCTACCTCCCCTAGTGGGAACTAAACTCTCTTAGGTTGGAGAAAGGTGTGCTAGACCCTTAACTTACCCAACCCTAAGATCAGTAGAACTTACTTATTCTAATCTTTAATTATTATATGTGCCTTAATACTTTAGTGGTTTTCAGTTAATCAAATACAAAGAGATTTATCTGGTAAAACAATGCAGGCTTGAATCCCAACCGCTGCACACCAATGTGAGAAGTTGGCCTGGTATATGCTGTCCACTAATTAAAGTGGGCACCTTGCACCAGTCCAAACGACCCTTATGATGTATGAGGTCAAAGATAACCTTTAGAAAGCTATCCTAGTGGTAGCTGTGGAGAGCAGCCTTCAGGCTTAATCTTGAAGGAATGTAAAGCAGCTTGTTTTACCAGAATATCACCTCCTATATTGACTAAATGAAAGGAGAACCACACAGTAGTTATATGAAAATATGTATTTATTAATATAACACTCTCTAATATCCTCTACACGGGGATAGAACACAAAGCACACAATACGAGATTAATAGAACAGTTGTAAGTAGCACAATACACAGTGGGCTCCAGGGGGAGACCTAACCATATACTAAAATAGTGGTATAACAATCACGACTTGAGTCAAGACAAGGTCTAGAGCACGTAGAATCGCTGGGACCCCAAGGAACCACCCACGGAGAGTAGATAGGGACCCCGGGGAGGACGGGTGCAGTGTGCTAACACGACCGCGGTCTCCGTACAATTCTATTGGGAAGTCGCGGTTACAATTTTAAAGTTTAAGGACCCTACTAGGAGGACTTCGAGCAAACCCTTTGGAACCTAAGAGGTTGGGGAGCCACCCCACCCATGGATATCGTAGTACCCGAGTTACCTAGCCCAGAGGAGCCGGGTGCATAGGTCTGGAGTGGTGTTGGAAACCGCCGTCGTTCTCAATGGAGGGCTGTGAAGAAGTACTGCTGCCGTGAAGGTGAAAAGGGTCCGGTGGAATCCAAGCCTGGATTCTTGAAGGATGGAACCTGAAAGCAGAGGGGACAGAGTCTGGGTCACTTCAGAGTGACCAGAGGCTCGGTAGACGAATGCCCACCGATGTCGGGTGCTTCAGGTGCGAAGAAGGGATGCTTGACTCTGCAGCCACATGGACCAAGAGACACCGACGATGACCAGGAGCCAGAGGTGAGCTGTCCCACGAAGGATGTCGAGTGCTGAGGGGTCGATGTCCGGCTGGAGCACCAACATGCCTTGGCAAAATCAACCCACGCAGAAAGGTCAAGCAGGTTAGGGTGTGGACCTGCAAGGTCCAGGGGACTCATCAAGCAATGGGGAGTCAGGGCACGTTTGGAGCAACCAGGGTAGCCCAACAGAAATCAAGATGACCCTCAGGAGAACCCACAGGCCGAATGACCAGGAATCATGAGGGGACCTCAAGCAAGATTGCAAAGTACCAGCCCACGGAGCACTCGGTGCAAGGAGGCCAGAGTTCTTTGGTGCAAATACTGCTCAGGGTCAGGACTACACGGAGTCCAATGCACAAGCTCGGGAATTGCCAACAAGCATATGCAACTGCAAATGGATGCAGTGTGCAGGGGTTCGGGTTATGCAGTCCCCGCGAGGGATACTGGCCTCAAACTTGCTGAGAGGGCAGATCGACCTCAGAGACCTTCGTAACCTACCTCCTGTGTTGCTAAAATCTTCAGAGTCTGCAGGAGCTCAGGAGCAGCAGACCAGTCAGTTGCATTGAGGTGCCTGCTAGTGCAGGGAGTGACTCCTTCACTCCAAGGGAGATTCTTCGGTTGTCCTTAGTGCACCACAGGTCCTGCATTGAGCCTGTATGGAGCAAGGGCACAGACAAATCTTTGGACGGAGAGGGGGACGAAGCCGGGCCCAGTCGAAGTCCAGCGAAGTCCAGAGTGTCCAGACGGTCGAAGGTCAGTGGTTTCTTCTTGTAGAATCTTGTCCACGTAAAATCTAAAGTCTTACAGCTAGGTAAGCCCTTTTGTACCCACTGGAGGGGGTTGGACAGATTCGGGGGACCCTCCTAGGGGAAGGTCAGGACAGAGGGGTGGTTACACCCATGTCCTTTGTCCAGTTTTGCGCCAGAGCAGGAGCCAACGGCTCCCAGAACTGGTTTGAGCTGGACTATGCACAGGGACACCAAATGTGCCCCCAGTGCAGACTTTCAGGCACTCTCAGAGAGCACCCACCCAGCCCCTATACACTAAATCCTGTCTGGGAGGTGGTCACACCTCCCTGTGACAGGATGCCTATTGTGCTGTCTTCCTCTGCTCAAGCTTGGCTCAGCAGCAGGAGGGCAGAAATGTGTCTCTGGTCGGCAGCATCCATTTTGTGCTAACCGGGTCGAGAAGGCTGGCACCGGATAGACCAGTGACCCCATGAAGCTCGCTTCAGAGGGGTGGAATGATACCTCCCACACTGGTTACCGGTGAGGAGGTATGATTCCAAGGTGTTTGATACCAAACACGATATGTTTCTATGCAGCCGTTTTCGGGATAGCATTTACCGCGAGGTTATAATGCACCTCTACCTATATGTCCGGCTGAGTCACAGACAACCCGGGAGAATGGTCTCCGAAGGCTGCAGAGAGGCGCATGCGGGGGCACCCTCTCACTAAAAACCCAGCACCCTGCCTTCAGGATTGATAAGGCCTGCTATAGGGGTGACTTATAAGTTTTAAGTGTAGTGACCTATAGATATAGTGAACCTATATCTAAAGTAAGTGGTGCAAGCACCATCTTACACAGGTTGCAGTAGCAGACCTGTAGTTCCATTTTGCATGGCCTCTCATGGGTGGCATAATACATGCTTCAGCCCATGGGAGGCCTCTGGGGTACCTATGCCCAGGGTACATGGGTACCATATACTAGGGACTGATAAGGGTACCCCAGTATCCAATCTGGAGTTTACCAAAGTACATGTGTAACAATTTAAAGGAGAAAGCAGATAGACTGGGGTCCTGATTAGCAGGATCCCAGTCAGACTAGTCAAAAACAGTGCAACATCAAGCAAAAAAGTGGGGGTAGCCATAAGAAGCAGATCCTACTTTGCTACAGCTATGCTTGCAGTTTTTAACCAAGGATTTCTTTAAAAAAAAAATTTAACCAATGTATTTATGTTTCGGTCCTCATTGATGTAATTGTCATACGTTATTCTTCCATTGTTGCATACATTGTCTGTCATCCCTGCTTTCATGCTGTATAACCAACATACGTTATTCTTCCATTGTTGCATACATTGTCTGTCATCCCTGTTTTCATGCGGTATAACCAACAGATGCTTTCTACAGCACACCAACCACGTATGTCCTAATTCTACGTACATTTGTATTACTATATAATTTTCCTTCTGTCTCACTGCATTTACTGTAATTTCCTGTCAAACGTGTGAATCGCTTGTCTATACATGGCATGTCGCCATTCATTGACCTGCCTTTAATTGCATCCTATGTTATAACTGTTTTACATGTCACGCTTCTAAATTGGTTCCTTTCCTCTTGGGGTTACTGTATCTCATATGCGAACCGCAATAGCATGCCGACATCCATTGTCTCACATACTGCATTAGACCACCGTTTTTCTTAATATTCATTGGGGCATAACCTTTTACATTAGAATCAATGCATATTACATCTTACTGACACCTAAAACGCTGGACGGGATAGATTGGCGTCCGCGTTTCCATGATGATGCCAAGCATCTAGTGGCTGTCCTCGTGACTGCTTAGTCACGGCATGCATGTAAACGCGATTATTTAGTCAGTGTCGTTCTCCCGGACGCTCACTTAGACGTGAGATGCCCGGTTGTACACATCGATCGTGACAAGGTAAAGAGCCATGCGCCTCCCCACTTCTCTTGCACTTGGTTAACGAGATGCCGACTTTGTCCCTTATTTAAGGCCTGCTCTTCGCTGTAAGTTATTGGTTGTAATCATATCATTCCCTCTTTCACCTCCATTGGAGATCGAATTCCCTCGGATAAACAATTCTCTGAGCATCTACAGAGCTTTTTTCATATTGCAGCGCTTAACTACCTCTCGGCAACACTATGTCACGCACCTTGCTGTACTTATTTGGTTGTAATCAAATAATCGCCTCTAACCGCCATTTGAGATCCGAATCATTCAAACTAACAAATCTCAGAGCATTTATTGAGCTTATTCCCTAACGCAGTGCTTAACTACTCTTCAGCGCCACTAGGATTTCACAGTCAATTTCCCTTGAGACACCATTCCATGTTAGGTACTATCGCGCGCATCTGACTTCCACTACTCATTGGTCCCCCCACCCCCTTTTTTGTCTGTAGAATAACGCTGATTCATTCGCACTACCTGTATTTTTGGAACACGCTTGCTGCCTTTCCGGTCTCAATCCTTTATGCTGGAGTACCTCCAAGGCTAAACGTTACCATTGATGCAAAGCCCTTCACTACCTTTCGGATTCAATCCTCCTTGCCGGAGTACCCCCAAGTCCCAACTTTTTTTTTGTAAAGCTCTTATCCTGTGAGTAGTACCTTAATGGACCTTAAACTTTATTTCTTAATAAATCCGATTGAGCACTGATGTGCCTTCCTTTATCTTTCAGTCCTGAACCCTCTGTATCTCAGCATTTCTGGTCTCTGGAGTGACCTAGCCCTATTACCTACAGTACACTGTAGATTGAGCAGTGTTTCATTGAGGTGAGCTTCATTGCCATAATCCTGCTATCACACGCCCCCTTTTAACCAGTACCAGTACTGATAATAACTCTACCTACCTTGTAGGTTGCTCCTCCAATTGTCCTGAGCAAGACCCCGTTGTAAGGATTGAACCACCTTCTTCCAGTTTCTGGGGTCGAAACATCGACTTTACTTACATTTGGACCTGTACTTACTCATTCAGTCCAGAAGCGGAGAAATCTATCATGCATTGATGGCATTGCATTGCTTGGGCCATTTAGTTAGTCTTTTGAAACACTGTTAGACAGGTCTTTTTCATCCTTGTAAATATTCGGAATTTTATCTTTCACATCTCCTTCACTTCACGAGCACTACTTTGAGCAGGTTACTCACCTTGTCACCTTGGAGCAACCATTGAAATTGCGAATTGATGAAAAATTGTTAATATAAACTTTGTTGACAACCAAGTCAACCTGGTCATTGTTCTATTTCATTATTGTGTGGTTTCTTACCTTTATTTTTCTTCTCTAGAAGTTCACTGGTCAGTTGGACCATTATTGTATGTATCATTATTGGCCCAGGTCCAGCTGGGTACTGAGTATACCCTATTGTTATGTAACAATTTCACTCATTATTTGAGTATTGAAATACTTTATTTAGGCCAAGGGCCATAAACGTTTCGCACATAAGAGGTTTTTTCAGTTGCCTATTCTCATCATATTGTGTACACATAGTAAATACTTGTTGGATATAAGCTAAAATTATTCATGGAATGTATATAAAATCCATGATAAAATCATCATTAGTCGCAAATTAGAAACAATATTTACAGGTCGCTAAGTATTTCAGTGCATCCCCCTGTTGTATATGTATTTAAAATCGGCTGGCAGTCTATATGGTACAGTTAAAATAGCAAATCGGTATATATAAAAATCAAAGTGCTGTTCCAGGTAAAGTGCATTGTTCGTTGCAGCGTCACAGTTTTAGTCCCATTTTGTTTCTAACAGAGCCCACTGCAAACAGATATCGCTATAGGGCAAATATTACATGTGGTGCGGTACTAGTTGTCAACACCCTTAGTGCATCTTGGTGCTTCCTGAATCCCAGAGTGTTGCACAGCGGGCGTATCCATTTCTTCCTTGCCTGAGTATACGCTGTACAAAAGAACAAAATGTGCGGTGTGTTTTCAATTGGCCTTGAAGTGCATAAAGGACATAAAGTGCAAGTGCTATCCCCCTTCGTCCCCCAATTTGCTGTGTAGCTCTTAATCTGCAAAGTACCATATCTTAATTTTAGGTACAGAATTCTGGCAAAGTGTGGCTGTACGTGATCAAGGAATTCTTCGAAGCTTGGGTTAGGTTTTACAGTGAGAAAATGGGTTGTTAGCCTTCCTAGACTTGGGTTACAATGGAGGGCATTCAGAATGTATGACCAATAGGTTCTTTTCAATATATTTTTACAGCTTGGTATTAGGTTATATGGTTCGGTCCAGTATAAACTGAGGCCTAATTCTGTAAGTCATTTCTTAACAAATCTTAGCCAAGGAAAAGTGAGACAGCTATCAATGGCTAAGAGTTCTCTTGCACCCTCTCGATATACGGCTAGCTCTGGTGTTATCCACAGTCGTACTCAGTAAAGCAGTGGTCGAAGTGTTGCAATATGTCCTATGCGCTTCGTATTTAGATCATAGAACATTGGGATAAGTGGCGTTGATGTTGGTAGCCCCATTAATCTCCTCACAAACATATTTTCCCCATTTGTTAATTGTGTGGTATCACCAATTCCCCAGAGTTCTGATCCATACAATGCTGCTGCCTGCGCCTTGCATTTGTATATCTCAAGTGCCGGTGTCAAGGGTTTGCTTGATGATAAGCTGTGCTTTTTTCACTCGGTAATACAGCCACAGTTATATCCACTCATACACCCATACAGACAATCACACACTGTCAGTCACCCTTAGAGCTACTCACACACCTATTCACTCACCCATAGAGTCAATCACACAACCACTTACTCACCTATACAGTTGAGATACGCTGTCCATACTACAAAACAACATGTACCATGCCTGACAATAGATAACTGTGTTGGTAATCAATGAGCAACTTTTCAGATGTGCATATGAGCTGGGTCTTGTAACGTGCGATGATACAAATCATAGAATGATACTTACGCTCGAATACTGTAAATTGTGTTTTTTTTCATACAAACTACTATTCCCATAATGCATCATAAATGGCAAAATGGGTAATTGGTATAAAAGGTGAAAGCACAGATGGACTAACGCTATACACCGTGACCAAGACCTGTGTGTTTGAAACGCATAGGTGAAGGGGAGATGGCTTGAGAATAAAGCATATTTAAAATATACCCCCAGGAGAGTGCTGCGTTATATCTTGACTTTAATGGTGAATTGATTTCGAGGCCAAGTCCAGCCTCGCTGCAGGCACCAGCTGTTAAACAGCGCCCTTCGTTTTGGACATTGTTGATGGAATTTAACTACTCAAAGGTGCGCCCGGCACCGTTTTCCTGTGTCCAAATTGAAAGGAAAATTGCATAAAACCAGAATTACGACAACCGCGTGCACTAAGGAAACAGAACGGTGCACGGCTGAGGGAAGCCGTAATTAGAAGAGAAGGGACACAGATCAGGAAAACTCTTTGAACATTTTCCCACAATCCAGAAGGAGTAACATCAGAAGCACACAGTCGGAGGACCCAGCACTACCAGGATAACCAAGAGGTGAGAGCGCTGTGCGAAACGTGTGTGGGGAAACGTTAAAGTGTCGCAGCGAGTGAAGGGGAACAATGCTTAAACACACAAGGTGTTATAAGCGGTTCCCAACAAGTATTTTCACTACTGTGTGGGGAGAATTGGATATAAATCAAGGAGTGGCCATCCAAATGATAGTGAATACTCCTTTAAATTAGAGGAAGTCCGGACACCAGAAACAGGCGGCACACGCACTGTTTTAAGTTAATCGGCTATCGAGTGCTAAGAAATACTCACATATTATAATTATGGAGGAAAGAGCGGCAAAACGCGCTCAAAGAGCGGAACAGATGTTTCAAAAGGAAAATAAAACAACTGGAAATAAATCAGAGGATAACAGACAAACAAGCTCAGGAGAAATGACATTAGAAACAAACGTATGTCCAATTGGAAAGAATGTTGAAAAGAGAAATAACTAAGAGCTGGGAAGTGATCACACTTGAGAAATGTATTGAGTATGAAAGAGTACCCAGGGGCCTTAGAATTTTTACACTGCCTAACCATCCGGACACAAAAGCTGAAATGTTGGTAGAATGGGGAAACAACAATATGCAGTGTTCGCGTAACATGATGTTAATCATTGTAAAATACGCAAAAATAGATGTCGAGGAACTGCACAAAAGCATAGCAGAACTGGAGGAACGTATCCTAGCATATAATCAAGAGGAAGAATCCAAAAAACTGAGAAAGGAAATGGAACGTAATTTGGACAAACATGAAAAGGAGGTAGAAGAGCGAAAAGAACGAAAGTTCAGAAGAGACGAACATGACTACGAATGTGGCGCAATACTAACCTTCGCGAAACGATTCGATGCTCTAAAACAACAAATGAGCACGAACAAAAGGATGCCACAAGAGTCCCCTAACACCACGCAGAGTGAGTCAGACACTGATTTCAGTGAAGGTGAGGGACAAACAACAGCCACTCATCGCACCTCTTTTTTAGACGAAATGAAATTGCTGTATTTAGATCAAAAGACACCGAGAGGAAGGGGAAGAGGACGTGGATCTGGACGGGGGAGAGGCCAGATGGCAACAAGAGCAAGCGACGAAAAACAAGAAGAGGCTCCGGATAAAACAAAGGGCTACCACCTACGCAATCGGGTGACAAAGAAATAGAAGAGGAAGAAAGAACTGAACCCAATCTAATCATAAATCTGTGAAAGACTGAACAAAGCCTCCTAAACAAAGGCCTTACATTTTGCCCAGAAAAACACTATGATTTTTTTGAGACGGAAATAGATCTTTACAAATACATCCGGAAATTAAAATTGGCTAAGTATTTTAATAAACAAGAGAAACAAAACGCCATGAGGGTGGAAGATGATACAACTGTTAACAGAGAGCAAACAGAGGAATTCACAATCTCAGAAGTAGCAAACCTGAGAACGGCATATGGCCTAGCCAATGAAACAAATGAGGATAATATTTCAGACTCACAAATACTGGCAGAGATGGGCATCAGGACTGATAAACACATTAACACGAAGTTTAAAGATAAATCTAAATTTTGTCCTGCATTACATCCTGGAAATCGGATTGACACTTTCCATGACTTAGTAACAGCAGAATTGGAAAAGATGGAAAATGTAAAACATGGACATAACAAAGAAAATCTTACCAAACAAGGACGTCGTCAAGCACTAGAGTCACTCATGAACAACACCCTCATAGAGATCAAACCTGCGGATAAGGGGGGAAACATAGTGATCCTGGACAAAGAAGAATACATCTTGGAAGCTATGCGACACCTGAACAACACAACGAACAATGTGAAATTAAAGAAAAACCCCATCAATGACCTAGTGACAGAACTAAATACCAAATTGAAAATGTGGCATGAAAAGGGATTGCTAAGTGACCAGGAGGTCCTGTTTTTGAGGAATGACAGCCCAATAATACCGACTATTTACTTCCTTCCGAAGGTGCATAAAACCTTAACGAGACCCCCGGGAAGACCCATTATTTCCAGCTGTGGGTCGATCTATGAAAACATATCCATATATGTGGACCACTTCCTGGCACCTATAGTACCCACCTTAACCTCAAACATTAAAGATACTGGGGACTTTTTAAGAACCCTCATGGAAACTGAATGGCAAAAGGAATATCTACTAGTAACTATTGATGTAGTATCACTCTACACATCTATAATTCATAACGTGGGCATACAGGCGATCAGGTATTTCCTCAAACAGAAGCCCATAGAGGAATTGCAACACACTCAGATGATCACCGAAATGATTGAGCTATGCCTCAGGAACAATGTATTTCTGTTTAACAAAACGTGGTACTCCCAAAGCTGCGGGCCGCCATGGGAGTTTCCTTCTCTCCAAGCTATGCCAACCTTGTGATGGGTTGGTGGGAAAAAACTATAGCTTGGAGAGAGGAAAATGATCATCACGTGGCCAAGGTAGCACTCTGGCTACGATTCATAGACAATCTTTTTCTTCTATGGAATGGTACAGAAACAGAGTCCCTGGAGTTCTTTACCACATTAAATAATAACGAAGTGGGACTCAAGTTCACTTACAACATCAGTACAACCGAAATAGTATTCTTGGACACAAAGGTGTATGTAAAATCTGATAAAATAGAAACCACAGTGTTCCGAAAGAGCACAGCGACCAACAGTGTGCTCCACGGAATGAGCTTCCATCCGGACAGCCTAAAAAAGAATATACCTTATGGAGAATTCATCAGAATGAAAAGAAACTGTTCTGAGGCCAAAGGGATGGAACTTAAGTTTAAACAAACAAAACAAAGATTTCTACAAAGAGGTTACAAATACAATGACATTCACCGTGGAGAGAAGAAAGCAAGAAGCCTCACGCATGCTGAAACTTTGGTGAATAAAAAAGACAAAAACAAGGGAGAACAAAAAGAAGAGCCAATAAGAATGGTCACAACCTACAGCAAAGAAAGTTTCAAAATTTGCAAAATTCTGAACAAGTACTGGAATGTCCTAACCAAAGACCCAGACATCGGTGAACAACTGGGAAATCGACCCCAAATAACATTTAGAAAAGCACCGTCTTTATCAGATAAATTGGTAAATAGCCATTTCGCACTGAAGAAGCCAGAATCCTGGTTGCAAGGATTACAAAAGGGATTCAGTAAATGCAGCAATTGCAAAACTTGCAAAATTGGCAGGAACAGAAAGAAGATCACGGATCCGCAGGGAAAGATGTTTGACATCAATGAAACCATCACTTGTGAAACTACATATGTAGTATATCTCCTTGAGTGCACTTGTGGCAAACGCTACATAGGAAGCATGATATGCCCTTTAAAAAACCGGATTCTGGAACATATTAGGGCAACTCAAAACAAGGACACAACGTAAGCAATGGCGAAACGCATGAAGGCAAAACATGGTTGGACATGACGTATTCAGGTCTTGCGACAGTGCCAGCACATGAGAGAGGGGGAAACAGGACTTTAAAATTAAGACGCTTGGAATCACGACTCATAATCAGATTTAAAACAAAGATCCCGATAGGGTTGAACAGGGACGAGGAAATGTATATACATCTATAACGAGACGAAACATAAGCATCGTCGCTCTGAAATTTAACCATATGAAAGTACGAACTGAACCACTGTTTGGTCAAGGGTCCACCGAGTGAGCGAACATCTGAGATAGAAACCATTCGATGAAGTGACTGGTAAAACACATAATATGTGAGAAATCGGAAGAAACATAATCAATGACCCAGAGCACACTATAGTTAGTGTCATAAACAAATACCAACACAATAGGAGCCATAAGAAGTAATAAAAAGGCATGACTTTAACAATAGCTATGAATTTAGCAATTCGCACACACTAGATTGCTCTTAGGGCACTGAGCCGTGCAATCAACATGTGCGAGTACAGACACTTAGTCACCAGAACGCCATGTGAACAAATAGCCAGGCATGAATGAGTAGGCACTTCACTGAGATACGCTGTCCATACTACAAAACAACATGTACCATGCCTGACAATAGATAACTGTGTTGGTAATCAATGAGCAACTTTTCAGATGTGCATACGAGCTGGGTCATGTAACGTGCGATGATACAAATCATAGAATGATACTTAGGCTCGAATACTGTAAATAATTGTTTGCATATATTGTTTGTTTTTTGTTTATTTTCATACAAACTAACATTCCCATAATGCATCATAAATGGCAAAATGGGTAATTGGTATAAAAAGGTGAAAGCGCAGATAGACTAACGCTATACACCGTAACCAAGACCTGTGTGGTTGAAACGCGTAGGTGAAGGAGGCGATGGCTTGTGAATAAAGCATATTTAAAATATGCCCCCAGGAGAGTGCTGCGTTATATCTTGACTTTGATGGTGAATTGATTTCGAGGCCAAGTCCAGCCTCGCCGCAGGCACCAGCTGTTAAAGAGCGCCCTTTGTTTTGGACATTGGTGATGGAATATATATATTTGACGAAGGCCGTTGGGCCGAAACGCGTTGTTTTTTGCACATTAAAACCTTTGTGGATTGTTACGGTGTGCCGCCTCCTTTTCACTGTATGAGGATTGCTGATCGTTTTTGTGGATTTTTTGCCACCACGGCAGGCACCGGCATCGAAGGACAGGCTTACGGCATTGGGAGAAACTGCTTGGATCCATATATATATATACATATATATCTTTCTGACCTCTTGCAGGACGTCCCATATTATTTGCTTGAGTTTTATCTCATATTATTTGCTGCTTGTTTATTCATATTATTATTCATGCATTTAACTGTTGCATTTACCAAGTGTGTTGTTATTGCTTAAATATAAATATATATCTCTATGTGTATTTGAATGTTGTTGATTTTGGCATCTGGGAAAGCCTTTCTGTTAGAGAGCATTGCATAAATAAAAACCTCAAGCCTTATTCTAAAAAGAGAGTCTTCGCATTTTGTAAAATAAAACCCTTTTCTAGGTGTTGTTGTGTTTTATGTCTCCTGCTTGGCCATGTTTGAGCCACTGTGTGGGAGATTCTGTATTATCTGAAAGGCGGAGCAAGACACCCACCCCCACAGACACTCATACAGCCATACAGGTACTCAGACAACCAATCAGTCACCCATACAGCCACTCACGTACCCCCACTCATACACCCATACAGCCACTTAGACACAACTGACAGACAGATACAGACATTTACACAACCAGTCATTCATCCATACATTCACTGAGACACCTAATCATTCACTTATATAGTCAGTCACCCATCCACGGAATCATCCAATCTGGCACTCATACACCCACTGATTCACCAATACACCTTGGTATATATATATTTAACACTCATAAACCTTTTTAAAATACTTACACTCACCTGATGATGTCATCAGTGATGTAATTTGAGATGTCATCAATGATGTCACTGACCATGTCATGAGCGATGTAATATGTGAGGTCATAAGCAGTGCATTGCGGGGTCGTAGGTTATAGTTAACTCAAGTAACTATAACTGCTGAAATCACTGGTTTTGTACGAGGGAAATCTGAGCCTAACTATAGCGTCCCTGTAACCTTTGGTTTTTAAGTGAATATCTAAGGTTTTTTAAATTCTATTTCCTAGCAGGTATTTAGCAATATATTTCAAAAACGTTGTTGTGAAGTGTTAGTAAGTGTACTAATATTGGTACACTTATTCTACAGTATGTTTATAGAGTGAAAAGTTGTTTGGGGAGGTGTAGATGTGTTAATATAGGTTTATAGAGGTACAGATTAGAATGTAAAGAGATGTGAGCAAAGTCTGCAGATTGATTAAAAAAATTAAATGGAAGCTGGCTGGCAAAGATGGCGGTGGTGTAACAGCTCCTCAAGGGAGCTTCGCCATGTGTGGCCCCTTAAGGCGTAACCCAGGCCGGTACCGGAGCTGAAATACAGCCGGTGTGTGGCAGGCAGCGAACCAGCTCCTGTGAGGTGGAACATCAACATGGCAGCCGCTGGTGAGCTTGGCCGAATATGGCTTGATGGTGCCCTGGGGTGCTTTCGGCGGTGGGAAGTTGGTGGCCTGAGGGCGGCCGTATACTGCGGAGGCCGCAAGAGGAATCCTTGGTGTCGGAGAGTGGACGAAGGAGCTGGCACACTACACTTAAGTGAGCGCAGATACTTGGGCCCAGCCGGCCGGCCCCTGCGGGGACTCAGTCTACCTTCTGCCTTACATTCTGAGCACTGAATGCTTGGCGGCGCTCTACAGGCCACCCCCCTCCCCATGCAGGGCCTTAGCAGCTCTGTGGGCCATTAACTGGAGGCCTCTTCCCGGTCCTCGATCAACATGGGTGTGTGTAAGACTTGCCGGGCCAGTTCATCAGAGCTGGGACACTTTCCATACTGTGGGCCGCATCCATCCCCCGGCAGCCCTTAGCTCCTACCTGGCAGTGGGGTGTCTGGACTGAAGAGGGCTACCCCTCCTTGTTTGGGGATCTCTTGACCTGGGCCTGTGCATCGATGGTCTGAGGCCAGGCGGAGGCAGCAGCCCTTATTGCAACGCAGCTTGCTAAATCTACAATGGGGCACTGGTGCCAGCTGGCGCTTCCTTCGCCACACTGGTGGTTTTCTACAGACCTAGACACTTATCTCAAACTGTGCGGCTCGGCCTTTTAGTGTTTGCCGACTAGCTCAGGCCCTTTAGTGCCTCCGCGTGCGCTCCCTCACATACAAGGTGAACGCCAATCGCTCGAAGAAAGATGCCATCATCAAGGACCTCTTGAACTAACCTTCCGTTAAAAAAGCGGACACTCGCCCAAACACTCCGCCAGCACCATCCGCCCAAGAGGCAGCCCCTGCAGCAGACTCCCCTCCATTGGAGGGACCAGTGACTCGCAAGTTCCTGGAACAACTCTTCGGAACGCTGCACGACGATATTGCGGCACTGAGACACAACGGCGCGGTGTGTATCAAAGGCCTCAACATGGATTGTAGTGAGAGGGGGAGACCGAGTAGACACCCTGGAATGCTCTGGTGAATGGCCAGATGAAGAGCTCCAGGTCCACAACCGAGAACACCTGGAACTGAAGGACAAAAATGAGGAGTTGTACTACTGCCTCGAAGATATGGAAACAGGTCCGCCGATCCAACATCGGTATTACAGGGATGCCACTACAAGGAGATACGTGGAAACTGGAGGACGAAGTGACAAGGCTCTTTAAACATGTTGCTCCAGAACTGGGGGACAAAAACATTCCGCTAGAATGCACTAATAGAGCAGGACCACCAGCAAAGACCCCACGGCTGTCACAGGACATTATTACATGTCACATTCCTATAAGCAGAAGGACTTGATCAGGTCTGCTGTCCGAGACCTGCCTGTCAAACTTTGACGGATCAAAATGTTGTCTCTTCCAGGATCTTTCTCCACTCACCCTCCAGCGATGTAAGGCACTGAAACCGACAACAGCCTTCCTGGGTAAGAAAGGAATTTGCTACCGGTGCGGACACCCTTTCTGCCAACTTTTTGTCTGGAATCAAGAAACTCATGCCATACGCACTATGGAAGAAGCACTCTCCATTCTAGGCATTGATCTTCCTTCAGAGGATAAAACTCACGGCTCACAGACTTAGTCCCCGTCTCGCTCAAGCACTAAGTCAAACCATCAGCATTATAACATGAATGCATCGCAGGCGAAGCCATCGGCATCTGAGAGTCATTAAAAGCAGGAGGTGCTTCTGGGACAGCTTCAGCAACAGACTAGAGCATCAGACACCGAAAAGGACTGATACACTGCGGCGGAGATGGTTGAATACGGCCGATGCGCAGCTCCAGTTCGGGATGAAATTCAGATGCCCGGTCTGGCCGAGACGATATGGTGTTCATTAGGAAATGGGCCTCCACACAGTGGGGCTCTCACACCCATTCATGTAGCGGTGCGGAGATGACTAGTTGCCAGGCACTCGAACCCTCGCTGAATTGTGATAATGTTCTCGAGTGGGAACTTTTTTCTATTGCTGTTCTTCCTGTTGTTTTATATCCTTCTTTGACTTACTTTCCCACAGTCACTATTACTGCAGCTACCAGCACTCCTTGGCCCCATTAGGGCGCTGGGTATCACTTACATCCTGACACATTTAATGCTTTCACTCACAGGAGCTTTTTAGTAAACATTACGCCATGGTAATACTTCTTAGCTTTTTGGTTAGAGACTTAGAGGCCTCACCTACAGGGTGACGACCCTTATGTTAACTCCTTTAATGGCTGGAGAGGCTCCACCGCTCACCTGGCTACAGCATTTGACTGACTCGAATTTAGCCTGCGTCATGATTCCTTTGTTTATGGTTTGTTATGCTCCCAGAAAGGGAATATGTCATAGATCTGGTTTTGAACGGCCTTCTACTCGAAAACCCTTTCTTTCTACCTACCACACCGTACCCGCTTCTGTCTGTACAATCACATGGAGGAGCGTATAACACTTGTCTCTATGCCCCCTCTACCCTAGCACGCCACCTTAATCTGACTCATGTTTAAAATACTAAGCTTCAAAGTGCGGGGTCTCAACGCCCTGGCGAAGTGACTAGCACATCTCTCCTTTCTCAGGAATTCTAAATGTGATATCTGCTTGCTGCAAAAAACAAATTTACTCCAGTCAGATAGGAAACACTTGTGTTCAAGTTGGTTTGACCATCAGTTTTTCTCTTCAGGGCCCTGGATGAGGGCAGGGGTGGCCATATAGTTAGCCTCACACTTTTTGGGGAAGGTATTATAGACCCAATCGGAACTGCCTGGCAGTCTAATCTCCCTTCAATTGGAGGTGAGGGGTAATACATTCACAATCCCCTCTGTTTATGTACCGAATGATCACCAAGAAGCCTTGTTTAAAAATGCACTTAGATGTGTGGTGGCCACATCAGATGAAGTGATACTAATAGAGGTGACTTTAATGTGGTGGTTGATGCCTTACTGGACAGGTCAACACAGAGAATGGGGCAATCAGGAGCTTTTTCAGATGCAACTTGGAAGTGGCTGTTGGACATGGGGTTAGTAGAGATATGGCGTCAATGCCACCCGACAACGAGGGCAGATGCATTCTTCCCCGCCGCACACCAGACATATGCTTGGATAGACCTCTTTCTCACTTACCCTCGCTTCACTCTAACCACTGCATTGGCTGACATTAGGGTAGCATCTCTGTGTGACCATTCACCTCCGCTATCCTTCTGAATCCAAATAAGTGACTAACCTATCCACCATTCAAATTACTTTCATATTTCACTTTACTAATTCAACATTAATCCTTTATGGGTTACGGAGTAGCGTGCGACTCGCCGAAAAAGCGCTTTGACTCCTCGTCCGGGGTAGTAAGCGATATATAAATGCAATTACAATACAATACAATACAATACAGCTACCCAATGGAATACCTAGTTAATGTACTTGGTGCCTAAATCACAGATGGCTCACATATGAAGCTAACATTTCCGAAATCACTGATATAACCCGTGCCTTCCTAGATACCAAAGACATGAGAGATATGTACATAGCTTTGCTGTGGGATACCTTAAAGGCAGTTGTAAGAGGTCACTTTATTGCTATATCAGCTAGACTTCATAGGGACAAGAGAGACAAGAGCATGTAACTGAAAGGGGAAATAAAGGAACTGGAAAGGATTCACTCATGCACCAGATCCCTTGAAGCAAGACGCCAACTCATTTTGTTTGATTTGTTTATTATTTTAGTAGTAGTAACACATAACAACCATCTACATTCACGTGCATAGCACAATTGTTCATAACACTGTTACATAGGGGAGATAAAGATCCCTTTGTTAAAGATATGCTTATGCTTCGAACTTGAACATATCCATGTACATATAAATTCCGTATTACATACTATAATATCCAGACTGGTAGCTTGTACTTTGCCATCATCTGGTAACATGTAGGAGATCAGTGAATTTATTAGCCAACATACATATGAACTTCAGGCCCAACAGTACTCCAATCTTCTCCCCGTGATAAATGTTATATGATTCTGCATCATTACATGATGTTATGTTAACTGCTACTTCTATAGCGCATAATCACCATCAGGTCTCTTAGCGCTTTGAGAGTGGGGTCCGATACCCACTGCAATCCCCAGGAACATGCGTAGCAGATGATTAGATGGAGTCTAACGCCTCCCTGAACAGGAGCGTTTTGAGGCGTTTCCTGAAAGGGAGGAGAGAGCATTCCTTGCGGAGGCCATCGGGTAGTTTGTTCCAGAGTTGCGGGAGCAGGACAGAGAGGGCTCTGCCTCCCTTGGATATTGTATTAAACCGGGGAACTGCCAGCAGGCAGCTCTCGGCGGACCGGAGTTTACGGCCAGGTACATAGTTTTGAAGATGCTCTTTAATGTATGTTGGGGCCTGGCCGTACATTGCTTTATGGGCAATACAAAGGCCCTTGAATTTGGCCCTCTGCTTGATGGGGAGCCAGTGAAGCTTGCGCAAGAGAGGGGTAGCATGTGCCCTTCTAGTGAGCCTGAAAATCAGCCTGGCTGCATCATTCATGGTCACCTGTAATTTGTTTGTTAGTTTTTCCGGTAGGCCGATGTACAGGGCGTTCCCGTAATCTAATCTGGACAGGATGGTGGCCGATACTATCATCTGTAGAGCTGTCGTCGAAAGGAGGGGGGCAAGTCTCCGCATCTGTCTCAGCAGGCCACTGCATGTACCAATCACGGTCAAAACTTGGTTGGTCATAGAGAGGTCCGCATCTATCTTGATGCCCAAGCTTTTTACGGTCGTGACTGGCGTAGGGGTTGTGCCCAACTCTTGGGGCCAGAAACGGTCACTCCAAGGGTTTGGTTTCCAGGGGATGACTAGGACCTCAGTTTTGTCTGGGTTGACCTTCAGAAAGTTAGTCGTCATCCAGTTCACGGTGTATCTGAGGATATTTTGAGTCAATGAGGCGGCCTGCTGGGAGTTGTCGATCTGGAGGATGAGCTGCGTGTCGTCCGCATAGTTAAACACTTGGCAGTCCATGCGCGCCAGGGCAGCTATTAGCGGCTGGAGGTAGATGTTAAATAGGAGTGGGGACAAAGCTGAGCCCTGGGGGACGCCACACATGAGGGCGCCCCTGTCGGACACCTGCTCCCCAAGCTGGACCCTCTGCGACCTCCCGGAAAGAAAGGATTCAATCCACTGGTAGGCCACCCCGCAGATGCCCAGTTCGGAAATGCGGGCTAGAAGCTGCGCATGATTGACAGTGTCAAATGCTGCCGACAGGTCTAACAGCACCAGGGCGGATGGTTTCTTATTGTCGGCCATAACTCTGAGCTCGTCAAGTATGGATATCATTACCAGCTCTGTGCTGTGGTGGGGCCTGAAGCCCGCTTGCCGCCCTTGGAGTAACTGGTGTTCCTCCAGAAAAACCGCGAGTGTTTTTAGGATGTGCTGCTCTATGACTTTCGCCAGGAAAGGGAGCTGGGAAATTGGCCTGTAGTTTTTAAGAGTGGCCACATCCGCCCCAGGTTTCTTCAACAGGGGGATGACCCTGGCTTCCTTCAGGCCGGAGGGAAGGTAGCCTGTCTCTAGGGAGCGATTTAGTAGGGCGAGGATCTGTCTTTCAAGACCTGGGAGGGCCATACGAAAAACCCTTGGAGGACAGGGGTCAGCTGGTGAGCCAGATTTGATATGGCTCATCAGGCCTGACAGGGAGGCTGGGTCTAAATTAGGGAAAGAGGGGAGCTGGTTAGCCAGGCGTAAGGGGCGTAGGGTGCTGTTCTAGGGGGTCTGATGGGTCGGGATGCTCTCAATCTCAGCTAGGATGTCGGCGACTTTGTGTAGAAAAAGGTCTGGAAGGTGTTGCAGTCTACTGGTAAAGCTGTAGATCCTAGTGTTGATTTCTGGCTGAGTTCTTTTAGTATTTTAAAAGTCTCTTTTTGTTTATTTACTGCCCCGTAATTCTTGCCTCATAATATTCAGCCTTCCAAGTCATAATGGCCTTTTTGTATGAGGCAAGCAGGAGTTTGTGGGCAGCTAGGTCGGCTTGGCTATCTGATTTTCGCCACCTTCTCTCGGCTTGGCGGAGGGTTTGCTTCCTGCCCCTCAGTTCTTCATTGAACCAGGGGCGCCTTTTCCTTTATCTCTAACTTTCTCCCTCCGTGCTGGTGCTACCTGATCAATGGCTTCCATAAGCGTGTCGGTGAGGGCAGCGCACTCATAGTCTAGGTTGTCTGAAGTGGGTGCTTTCATGGGGAGTCTGAGTAAGGTCCCCACCAGATTATCTTCCTCAATTCTATTCCAACTGCGCACAATTTTCCAACCAAGTGACGGCTGCAGTGGGGGGCTGTCCAGCGGGGCCCAGCACCTAATCAGCGAGTGATCCGACCAGGTGCACGTGCTGATGTCTGTAAGCTGGGTTGATCGCTGGGAAGTCCAGATGAGATCGAGTATGTGGCCCTTAATGTGGGTTTGAGCATTCACCAGTTGGTGAATCCCCAACGAGCACATGGCTATCTCGAATTGGCTAGCCTGCGACTCTCTGGGAGTTTCGTCCCAGTGGTAGTTGAAGTCACCCACCACTAGGAGTCGTTGGTAACGTGAGCAGAGGTCACTGATCAACTCAGAGAAGAGTTCGTTGAACCTAGGGGTTGGACGTGGAGGGCGGTATGCCACTAATAGTATGATGCAGGAGGATTTACTCGAGATTTTAACACCTAATGTGTCAGCGTTCTCGAAGTTTTCTGCCAGTATCTTGTCTACCCGTAGACTTTTTTTATAGAAGATAGCCACTCCACCCCCTCTGGCATTATCCTCCCTGTTGTGCCATACGGCGTCAAATTCCCCAGGTAGTGCTGCAATCATATCTGGGACGGAGCTTTCTCCTAACCAGGTTTCTGTGACCGCTAGGACATCAATGTCTCCGTCCTGGATGAGTGAGAAAATTTCCAGGCAGTGTTTTGGCAGTGAACGAGTATTCAGTAGAGCAACCTTTAGGCCTGGTGGCTGTCTGGGCGAGGTGTTAGTATGGTGGGCTATAAGTGGAGTCATGGCAGTATCGTCCAAGTTTTTGCTAAGTAGGTTTTCTGCTCTAAGAGTTTCTACTGCATTCCGGCCCAGGGTATGGTTCTGGTATAACATTCTTCTGTTCATATGATATTTCATGCACCATTTCAGCCCCCCCCCCAGCCCAAACCAGTAGATATCCGGTCACCCCACTCCATCCATTGCCAATTCCAACTGCTGCGGAATTGTGGATTTCTGGTCAGGGTCTAAATTTACCTGAAGCGCTACTAGGATCGAGTTCCAACTGTCTGAAATGGGATATTTGCGTAGCCCTAGGGTGTCTTCCCTGCGTAGAGATACCTCCTCGGCCCTCGCCCAGTTGAGGATTGAGCGGGACCAGGCTAGTATTAACGGTGGGTCATGACATTTCCAGCGTTTAGTTATGAGTCTTTTGGCCACAACTAGACCTAGATCTAAAAACCGATTTGTGGCTCTGTGTTTTTTGTCTCACAGGAATAATCCCAGTACACACACTTCTCAGGTGTTTGAGAGCTGCTTACTTGTGCATTCAGATAAGTGTGATATTACCTCTTCCCAGTATTGCTGTAATTTAGGACATGCCCATAACATGTGTATGATGTCGGCATCAGGATGGAGACATCTAGGACACTGTGCATCATCTCTTTTAAAGTAACAATTGATTTTCTCCGGGGTGAGATATGCTCGATGTACTTTGTAGAATTGTATTAATTTGAACCAGGCATTCCAAGGTACATATGTAGGACTCTCTAATACTGTGTTCCATTCTGTGTCTGTGCATGCACAGCTTAATTCGGATTCCCATTTTGTGCGCAGTGGAGTCAGGTCTGTTGCTGTGTGTTGGCGGAGCGAGTCTGCAAACCAGCGAGTGAGGTGCCCGCCGTTTCCCATGAGGTGTATATACTGGAGCACCAGATTTGTCTGTGATTCCTGCATTACATCCCCCCATCTGCTTTGCAGTAGACTAATCCAGGAGGCATGCATGAGGAAATGCCCCAGTGGGAAAACCCTCCTAATGCGCCAAATCCCCGAATGGCCTAAGCACACCGTCCAAGTAGAGGTCTCCCAATGTAAGTATACCCGCATTATGCCAATCCACCAGATCGGTCGGTGCTGTGTTTCTGGTTCCCTTGGGTGTACCAAGCAGTGGAATCGCTGGAGCGTAAGGCCTAATCTGTTTAGTGAGGAGCAGAGCTCTTTTAAAACATCGGAGCGCCACTTGCAGCAGCAGGGGAAGTGAACCATTTTTCCTGCCGCAAGGGTAAAACATATAGAGGATGGTGTGCACTGTATACGGTGTTTCGGTTCCTGCTGTGTCTGATAAGTATCGACCTTCCACCCAGCTTGCCACCCATTGCAGCTGGGATGCTAGATAATAGTGTTCCAGGTTGGAGACTGTTAGTCCCCCTTGACCCGTCGGTAAGTATAACTTTGCAAGTGCTACTCTACAGCATGATGTATTCCATATCAGGCTACGGACTATGCGTTCAATGGGTAGAAAAAAGGAGGGCGGTAAGTATAGCGGCAGGTTTGAAAAGTAATAAAGGAGTCGAGGGAGGACCACCATCTTAATAAGTGAAACCCTACCTGCTACTGAGAAATTAAGCGTCTTCCAGAAAGTCATGTGCCAGTACAGAGACGTGAGTGCCCTAGTGAGATTGCCATCCAGCAGATCCTGGTCACCATAATATACCCTGATACCAAGGTAGCGAAACATGGATGGTTGCCAAGTAACCTGGCTTCCATTAATAATAAATCTTGGGTAAGGAGCGTTAGGATCAAATGGAAACAAACACGATTTCTTCCAGTTGACCCGCAGGCCTGAGAGGCGGGCAAAGCGACTGAGCGTATTGGGTATGATTTCTGGTACCCCCCCCCCAACATATCCTATATATAAGAGAAGGTCATCTGCATATAGGGAGATCGCATGCATTTCTCCTCCCAAATGGATGCCCCAGTGGTATGCAGATGCTCGTATGGCCAGGGCTAGAGGCTCGATGGCCAATGAGAAAGAGGGGGGGGGGAATGGACAGCCCTGCCGTGTACCCCTGCACACCAGTATTGGCTGTGACACCATGTTGCCCATCCAGACCCTTACTACCATATTGGCATATAATAATTTTATCAACGTAGTGAAATATGGCCCTAGACCATATCGGGGTAGTACCCTAAAGACAAATAGCCACTCCAGCGTGTCAAATGGCTTCTCCAGGTCCAACACCATGCATCCGGAGCTGGGCCAAGCTTTAGGTGCATACCGCATGACTCTGAACAGGCGGCGCAGATTGAAGGATGTGGAACGGTCCGGTACGAATCCATTCTGGTCCTCGTGTATTAAAGAAGGCACTAATGGTGCCAGCCGCCCCGCAAGAATGCTAGCCAATATCTTATAATCAGCGTTCAGCAGTGCCAGCGGACGAAAGGAGCCCAGCTGGGTGGGATCCCTATCTGGCTTCAAGAGGGAGACCAGGGTGGCTTCGCACATAGAGCTTGTTAATTGGTACAGGTGTATCGCCTCTTCATAAACCCTCTGAAGAGTGGGTGCCAAAAGATCTGCGTATGTTTTATAAACCTCTGATGGAAAGCCATCCGGTCCTGGAACTTTCCCTGGGGCTAGGGATGGAATTGCTCCCTGGATTTCTGATATTGTTATGGGTGCTTCAAGCTCCATGCGCTGATCAGGCGTAAGCTGAGGGAAGGTAAGGTCGTCTAGAAAAATGTTCATTTCGGAACCAGGGGCTTCCATAGTTGACCAATATAACGAGGTGTAATGGTGAACTAATTCTTTGTGTAGTTCATGTTGTGTATATTTAATCAGTCCATCTGGAGAGTGGAGTGCCGTAATGGGACCACGTGGTTGATCTTGCCTAATTAGCCATGCGAGTAGTGACCCAGATCTATCTGCTAGGGCGTGTGTTTTTTAGCCGAGTGTGCCGCATAGTTGAGGCACCTCAGCCTCTCTATCAATGCAGAGTGCTTAGCCCTTGCCTCCCACAGCTCTTTAGAGCAGGAGGGGTCCGAAGCCAGGCGTGTTTCTAGTAACAATAATGTGCATTCCAAGTCTTGGAACTCCTGCTCCACTTGTTTTCGCATGCCGCACCCCAAACCCATGCAGTTACCCTATAGCGTCGCCTTAAACGCGTCCCTTTCCAGTAAGACCGATGTCGCTGTGCCTGTGTTGTATATACAATATTCCTGTGCTGCGCTGCAAAGGGATTCACGAAAGGGTGAATCTTCCAGCATGTTAGGTTGCAGGCGCCATGCTGGAGACACATTATGATGCATGTCCCATGCTAATGTTATGTAATGTGGGTTGTGGTCCGAGTGTATGCATCCCATGTATACTGTCTGTGTCACATATGGTAGCAGGTTGGGCGTGCATAGTACCCTGTCAATACGGACATGTAAAGTATGTGACGCAGAATAGAAGGAGTACACTTGTGTTGTAGAGTTACGGTGTCTCCAGATATCTATCAATCCCCAACTGTCCGCCCAGCTCTTTAACATTGCAGCCCCATTAGCTGCTGTTGTGCCCCTCAGCGGTGGGAACAATCGGTCAAGAGACGTATCTAGTACATTGTTGAAGTCCCCTCCTATCACCCAGGGCATATCACACCATCTGGAGAGCACCACTGACAGCCTGTCCCAGAAGGGCCCCTGTTCTGTGTTTGGTGCATACACATTTCCCAGTAGTAGACATCTACCATCCAGTCTGCCTTTAAGGAAAATATATCTTCCTTCCACATCCGTCACCTCTTCTTGTATTATGAGGGGGGTGACTGGTCAAATCTATATCAGTACCCCTCGGGCAAATGCCGAATAATTAGTGGCAATGATGTGACCCCTCCACCTGCGTTGCAATCTGGTTGCCTCTACATGTGTTAAATGGGATTCCCGTAGAAGGGCTATTTGGACGTTATGTCTCTTAAGATATGCGTAAACCGCATATTTACGGGAAGGAGTGCGAAGGCCTCTTACATTCCATGTTATGATACGCTGTGATGTCATGACTCAACTGGATCACTGACATAATATCGACGACAACAATATCGACCTACCAGAATATCGTGTCAAGAATATCGATGTCCAGAATATCGACATCCTATCTACAACATGGTTAGTACAAAAATATCGAAAACAAAATATCGTTGTTTAAAATATCGAAGTTAAATATATCAGGTTTTTTTTAATGTTAAAAAAATATTGTAAAATAAGGAAAAAAATACTATTAACTTACAAATAAATTATTTTAATTTATTTGTAAATGTAAAAATTTATAAATATTAAATTTAATTAAAAAAATAAACATACATATTTACAATTTAATATATATATATTTACTTTAAAATATATTTTTATTTAATTATAACATATTAGAAATATATCAAAAATACAATTAAATATATATATACACAAACACCTGTAACATAAATATTATAACTAAAAAATTATATTATAATTTTAATATATAAAATGTAAATTACATTTTAAATAATAATTTAGTACAAAAGTAGGGAAAGTGTTGGATAGCGGAGGGGTAAAATTAATATTCCCACTCCAGTGAGTGCAACAGTAGGGAAAGTGTTGGATAGCGGGAGGTAAAAATTACTATTCCCACTCCAACGAGTGTAACAGTAGGGAAAGTGTTGGATAGCGCAGGAGTTAAAATTACTTTTCCCACTCCAGTAACTGCAACAGGAAGGAAAGTGTTGGATAGCGGGAGGGTAAAAATTACTATTCCCACTCCAGTGAGTGCAACAGTATGGAAAGTGTTGGATAGCGGGTGGGTAAAAATTACTATTCCCACTCCAGCGAGTGCAACAGTAGGGAAAGTGTGGGATAGCGGGTGGGTAAAAATTACTATTCCCACTCCAATGAGTGCAACAGTAGGGAAAGTGTTGGATAGCGGGGAAGTAAAAATAAATATTCCCACTCCAGTAAGTGCAACAGTAGGGAAAGTGTTGGATAGCGGGTGGGTAAAAATTACTATTCTCACTCCAATGAGTGCAACAGTAGGGAAAGTGTTGGATAGCGGGTAGGTAAAAATTACTATTCCCACTCCAGCGAGTACAACAGTAGGGAAAGTGTTGGATAGCGGGGGGTAAAAATTACTATTCCCACTCCAGCGAGTGCAACAGTAGGGAAAGTGTTGGATAGCGGGGGGGTAAAAATTACTATTCCCACTCCAGTGAGTGCAACAGTAGGGAAAGTGTTGGATAGCGGGTGGGTAAAAATTACTACTCCCACTCCAGCGAGTGCAACAGTAGGGAAAGTGTTGGATAGCGGGTAGGTAAAATTACTATTCCCACTCCAGCGAGTGCAACAGTAGGGAAAGTGTTGGATAGCGGAGGGGAATAATTTACTATTCCCACTCCAGCAAATGCAACAGTAGGGAAAGTGTTGGATAGCGGAGGGGAATAATTTAGTATTTCCACTCCAGCAAAATAATTAACATTAATTAACAAATAATGAATTATTCAAAAATAATTTACCTCCCACCATATTCCCCTATTAACGACACCACCAATATTGTAAAACATGACAAAATTAACATAATTAATTGACAATTAATTAATTAACTAATAACAATTAACAAGCAAATTAAAAACAATCACTAATAAAGTAGTTCACACAATTAACACTATAAAATAACTTTAAATTAATATTATAAAAAAATAATAAAAATTCTATTAAAATTAAATTAATTCCCACCCTACTCCCTATCAACGCACAACAAACTCTTTAAAAAAAGACACAATTAACATCATCAATTAATAATTATTAATATCCAAATAATAAATAATTAATAATAAATTAATAACCACATTTAACAATATAAAATATTAAAAACATAAATATTAATTAATAAAAAACATACATTAATTAATTATAATTAAATTACTTCCCACCTCACTCCCCTATAAACCCACAACCCACTCCTAAAAAATGAGACAATTAACATATCTAACAATTAATTAATAATGATTAATAACCAATTAATAAATCATTAATATTAAATTAATTACCACAACTAACAATATAAATGATTAAATACATAAATATTAATTAATAAAAATTATTAATTAATTAATAATTATTAAATTACTTCCCACCCTAGTCCCCTATAAACCCACAACCCGCTACGGAAATAAAACGCAAAATGTAATGACAAAATAATTAATAACTTCTAAAAATTATTAATACATTTATTATAATGAAATTACTTCCCACCCTATTCCCCTATAAACCCACAACCCGCTACGAAACTAAAAAGCAAAATGTTGTTAAAAAAAATTAATTACTTATAAAAATGTAACACATATATTAAAATACAAAAGCAATACTTACACAAAAATATAGAACACATACATTTAAATTAAATACATAACAATAACTAAAAAAACTATATTTTTAACATCGATATTTAAAAAAACGATATTTCTTACCTTCAACTTGATATTCTTGTCAACGATATTCTGACTGTCGATATTCTGGCATGACGATATTTCAACATCGATATTATGGTAGGTCGATAATTTTAACTCAATATTTTGTCTGTTTACCACTCAACTATGTCTATGTACGGGGGTCAGGAGGGTGAAGGTACAAGTATGTGGTCATATGGAGGATAATGTGTTGGGATTGCCATATTCGAGCACAGCAAGGCCTGTTCAAACTTTTCATTAATCATAATGTCAAACTTCCTACGGTATAATACCAAAAGAGCGGATCCTGCACCCGTGTAAGACTGCCCAAACCTAGAGCCAAATTGGCTTGAAGCAAAACAACCCTTAAAGGTGTGTGGGTATGAGGGAATGTGTCCCCCAGGAGTCCACCAGGACTATGTGCCCACCCACTAGCAAGTGAATGTAGTGCCTTTTAGCATCCCCTGTTCTACGCATTAATGCACCAACCGCCCAGTCCTTCCCCCTCCCCGAGGAATCCGGTGCCCCCCTTCCCTCTACCTCCCCATAGGCAGCACTGGCACCCCAAGGAGCAGCAACATAACAATTCCTACTGAGCCATATTTGGCATTAAGGCCCCCACCCTCCGTACAAACAAAGGATATATCATAGCCTTAGATGATTCCTTCAGATGTCTGCGGTGTGACATTAGGCAATGTCAGAGAGTTTGTGTCAGATGGACAAGCCACCGAAGAGCCTCCATCTTCGGATGATCGAGTCGATATCAGTTCTTTGTCTGAGTTTTTATCCGGGTCCGAGATCCATTCTGCTTCTTGGACCGCTTGACGCCGCTCCTTTTTATTTGCTCCAGATTGGGGACCGCAGTCAGTTGTGGTGTCCGGATCCTCTTCTGTCAACTGCGCCTCCAAGTATTTTCCGCAGCAGCTCCTCGTGCACCCACCCCTCCAGTCGGTCTGGGGCCTGAGAATTTTCCAGCAGATTCGAGCCAGTCCCACACATCTTGTGGCGCATCAAAAAATCGAGTGTTCCTATTCGCCACCACTTGTAGTCTCGCAGGGAAGTACAGAGAGTACTGGATGTCAGGCTGCCGAAGCTGCCGCTTTATCGCTAAAAAGGAGCCTCACTGACGCTGAACCCCCACAGTGTAGTCCAGGAAGAACATCACCTTGGCATTTTCCACTTGTATGTCTAACATCTTCCGGGATTCCCTTAGGATAGAGTCCCTGTCCCGGTAGTGGAGCATTTTGAAGAGAAATGGGCGGGGGTTCGATCCTGGTGCGGGTCTCTTAAAGGGGACGCGAGGCGCTCTTTCGACAGAGAAGTAGGGAGACAATGCTTCTTTCGGCAGTAGCTCTCTCAGCCATTTTTCAGTGAACTCCACTGTTACATGGCCCTATACTCCCTCCGGCAGGCCATTCAGGCAGACATTGTTCCATCTCGAGCGTCCGTCTGCATCTTCCATCCTTTGTTCCAGATGGCGGAGTCTCGTTTCAAATACCCCCATTTGTTTCTCCACAGTTTCCGTTGCTAGTAGTAACTCCGCCAGGGTATGCTCCACATTGGTAACACGGTCAGCAAGTTTCCTGTGGTCTGCATGTAGGAGCATGAGTTCTGCTGCCATGTTACCTATTTTGGATTCCAGGGATATTCTGGACTTCTCAATGGCTTGAAGTATTGCGTCTGACCTGTCTTCTGGCAGGAAGGTTCGTGGGGTCTGGGATTCTTGCCGGTCCGTCTCCACGACAGAAGAGGCCCTTGAAGAAGCCTTGGAGTCAATTCCCCTGGATCGCCCCATCTCTTCGTGTTTTGTGGTGATAGAACCGCTTCCTGCTATGCTGATCTGATCGTGCAGACTCTTGTATATGAAAAGTCAATGATACCAGTGAAATGCCTTTCAAGCTGATTACAGGGTTAGTCCCGTCCCTGCACCCCAGTTCGCCGTATTGTTTTCCTCGTGTGGTGGTGGACAGACTGCGTGGCACATATGATGTGCTGGGATCCTGTATGGGAGACAGTAGATTTTCCTGTTATCCTGCTCACACCAAGAAGTCCATGTCTCCTGTGATCCACAAGTGAGTAAATGTTAGACATGCTAGCAACCCTGGGAGAGGTGTAAAGCAGCATGTACAGCATAGCATCTCACTTCACTGGTAAATGATCACATGAAATTCACTCAGCCGTCAGATGTATTGATATGAGGAGCACAGGGCGGGGAGGAATTAATTTGCAGCCTTCTTCATCAGTGCTCAGAAGCACGCCACTACGAATCCCAACCAGGTGTAGTGTAGTTGCCCCCTGTGCCCGACCGCCTCACCACCAATATCCCTGTTCCTCCTACTTCCTCAGCAGGCGGCCTCCCGTCCTCTGCCCCAGGAGTCAGCTCCTGACTTGCCATCTAATGGTGCAGATCAGAGGGCCTACCAGGAATTTCAGGGAGCGGCACCAGTCGCCCCATCCGACCGCCTCTGTGGCCGCAGATGGCGTCCAATCGTCTCCCGCACGCAGCAGTCCAATGCTCTGCCGCTCGCACAGCTCCTCTGGCACAGGAACAGAAGCCACCCCAGGCTTAACTGTTCGGCCAGTCCACAGGCCTAATGCAACTGCAGGCTGAATGGCCTCCTCCTACTCCTCGACAGCCTGCTCCAGCCATCTGCCACTCACTCAAGCAGGTTAGCTCACCCTGCATGTGGTCTTGGTGGGTCAGGAATATGCTCTCCGCCGTGGCCTCAGATCTTGTCAGGCAGGCTCTACCCGCCTACTCACGGCTGCCAACAACTTTCGCCTCACGATCCCACCCGCCAGCGCCGCTATGCTCCGTCAGGTACAATCGGCAGCTCCGTTTAATCCCCTCGCACATTCCGGAGGGCTTCGGGTTGCAGCTGGAGCACCCCAGGCAGTTACTTGTTGTCTGGATGCAGGCTTAAATTGCGGATAATGTGGGTGGAGAATGGAGTCTTACTAGATTGCGTCCGCCATCTTGCTCCTGCAAGCCACACCCCCGCAAGTCCCCAACTCCTAGCAGCCTGCAAGCAACTTAAAGCGTTAGATATTGATAAAGCGGAATATGAGCTTTTACGCATAAGACAGAAATATTACACAGGGAGCAATAAAGTGGGCTGGCTCCTTGTGCAGTGGATCCGTGCCCAAACCATCCAACAGCGGTTGTTCGAGATAGGGTCACAGAGGGATCGAGTTTGTCGAGACGACCAGATAGCAGAGGAATTTGAGCAATTTTATTCTACCTTATACACTGGAGAGGCGCTCAACTAAGACACTGTGGCAGCATATATAGCCCAAGCACCAGTAACCCAATTTCCTGAAAGTGAAGCTTCCAAATTGGATAAAGATATTCGTCTTGAGATGGTTCTCATGGCCGTACAAAAGTTGCCCTTGGGTAAAGCCCTCGGAGAGGACAATTACACCTCCGACTTCTATAAGGCTTTCGCAGCCATACTTGCCCCTTCAGAGACACTAATGCTCTCACAGCTTCCATGAGGATGGCCACCGTCGCTGTCCTCCCCAAACCTGGAAAGGATCCAGCGTAATGCACCTGGTATCGACTCATCTCTATGCTAAATGTCAACAATAAAATTTTCACTAGCATTCTAGCATCCAGCTTAGCGCCGTACATGCAAGGCCTTATTGACCCCGATCAAACTGGGTTCATTCCTGGTAGAAGCTGCAGTGACAACACCAAACGCCTATGGCATCTCCTCAGCAAGACACAACGATCCAACACACCTGCACTTCTTTTGTCAGTGGATGCCAAGAAGGCCTTTCATCGTGTCCATTGGCCCTACCTCCAATTAGTACTTTTCAAATTTGATTTGGGGGAGAGATTCCGATGCTGGATAGGCTGCAATTACACTGGTCCTGAGCCCATAGTCAGAGACAATGGGCGGCTGTCCCAATCATTTAGGGTTTCACGGGGCACCCGTCAGCGCTGTCCATTGTCTCCTTTGCTATTTGCTCTTTATATGGAACCCTTTGCTGAAAGAATAAGTCAGCACCCTTCCATAGCGGGCATTCCAATAGGGGACATAAATTGGCACTTTATGCTGATACCGTCATGCTTACAGTGACACAACCATTCACTTCTCCACCTCCTCTCCTACATGAAATGGAGGAATTTGGGCAAGCCTCCGGGTTTAAAATGAACCTAGAGAAAACCAAGGCTCTTAATTTAACTATCTCGAAAGAAGATCACGCTCGCCTTGAGCGTCTGTTTCCTTTCGAGTGGGCCACTCAGGGAGTTAAATACCTGGGGCTTCAAATATATCCCACAACAGAACGCACCTTCTTGGAGAATTACTCCACCCTCCTTTTCAACGCCAAAACAGAACTGTCCTCGTGAAAGAGATATATGCTGCCTTGGCTGAGTAGATTAGCAGCAGTCAAGATGACCTTGCTCCCTAGAATCCTCTATGTCTTGCAGACACTGCCCTTACAGTCTCCTGCATGTCTTTGGTAAATTGCAATACCTCATACAGGAGGGCAGGGAAGAAAGCGTGCATGGAACAAAAACAGGCATACTTGAGCCAAGCTGACGGGGGATTAGGCATCCTCCCTTTGGAGTGGTACTATCAGGCTGCACAGCTTCGTTATATGGTGGAGTGGAATAGGGCAAGCTCTGAGAAGCACTGGTGTTTCATCGATCAAGCAGTCACAGGGATACCCATTTGGAAGGTGCCTTGGCTTCCCAAGAGAAATCGTCTACCAGGGGTCTACATCTTACCTGTTGCTAGAGCTACAATGGGAATGTGGGACAGGGTTCAGGAAACGCAAAGTCTCTCCTCGCGTATATCGCCCCTAACCCCATTTATAGGGAATCCAGATTTCCCTCCGGCATCGCAGGGCGCTACCTATATCAAATGGCAGGAAGTGAAGTGTAAGAGGCTTGGAGATATTTTTGATGCTGACGGAATGATGGACTTTCCCCAACTACTTTGCTCTAATTATGACCTCCCCTCTAACACTTATTGGCAATATCTTGCTCTCCGTCATTGGATCCTGCAACCTCATATTTGCCCATATGCTAGCCGCTCACTTACAACGTTCAAGAAATGGCTCATCACACGACAATCAGACAAATGCATTTTTTCGGATATCTACACCGTCTTACTGACCCCCATAACACACACCAAGTCACCAGCACAACGTAGATGGGAAATAGAGTGCAAGCGTGATTTCACACCTCAGGAATGGTACGACATAGTCATAGAGCCAGAGCTTCAGCCTGCTATATGGCGGGCAAGGAAATGTTCCTCAAAATAGCATATTATTGGTATTATACTCCAGCTAGAATAGCTCAGTGGAAACCAGGTGGGGATCCCCATTGCTGGAGACAGTGTGACCAAGTGGGTACTCTTACACATTTACTTTGGCAGCGTCCTAAAATTCAACGCTTTTGGACAGAGGTCTTAGCTGATATTGATGAAATCCATGACACACAACTGCCAAGGTTCCTTAGTTACATATTACTGGGTCTCCCGAATGCGTTGACTTACCCTCTGAAATCGCAACTTGGGCGAGCCATCACATTAACGCTTGGAGCCGCCAAGCAAGTGCTGTTGTCCTGTTGAGGCACCAATGCTGTCCCGACAAAGTTGGATTGACTTCACAAACTATGGAACTCCTGGGAATGGAAAAGCTGACGGCAACTGTAACACATAAATTGCCATGGTTTGATAAAACATGGAGATCTAGTATTAGATTTCTAGCAAAAGAATTTAGGGAATTGACCTGCCCTGTTTATCTTCTTCTACTCCGACTCACACAACCGGTCCCACACGGCGAATGACGTATCTACCTTCTTGTCTTTTGATCTCCTCCTTGTATACAACAGCTCTTCTATGGGTATTGGTTGGTCTCTGTCAAGTATATATCCCCTTTCTGTTCACCCCGCTCCCTTTTCTTCTTGTATTCCTCTCTCTGGCCTCTTCAAATTGTATAATTGGTTCTAATTTCATTGCCCCCACCCGTCGGTGGATGTAGTTCGGTTGGTGTTGTTTTTACCCTTCTTCAATCAATCAATCAGGAATTTATATAGCACGGCTTCTCACCCTGTAAGGGTCTCAAGGCCCTGAGGGGGGGGGAGACTGCTGATCTATCAGGGTGTGGAGGTTCAGTCGAAGAGCCAGGTCTTGAGGTCCTTCCTGAACTGGGTCAGCGGAAGTGATTGCGTGAGGTGGAGGGGCAGGTCCAGGCCTTGGCGGTGCGGTAGGAGAAGAATCTTCCTCCGGTTCTGGTCTTGTGGATTCGTGGGGCGGAGGCCAGGGCAAGTTGGGAGGAACAAAACTGTCTGGCGGGTGCGTGGAAAGAGAGGTGGTGGTTCAGATATGCTGGTCCTGCGTCATGGAGAGCACTGTAGGCATGTGTGAGGATCTAGAAGGGGCTTCTCTTAATAACTGGGAGCCAGTGGAGTTGACGGAGGTGTTGAGTGATGTGGCTGCAGCGGAAGATGTCAAGGAACAGTCTGGCTGCGGTGTTTTGGATGTTCTGAAGTTTCCTGAGCTGTTACTGGGTGATGCCGGCATAGAGTACGTTGCCGTAGTCTAGTCTGCTGGTGATGAGTGCATGGGTGACCGTCTTTCTGGATTCTGTCGGGATCCATTTGAATGTTTTGCTGAGTAGGCAGAACATGTGGAAACAGGATGAGGATACGATGTTGATCTGGCGGTTCACTGAGAGTGAGGAGTCTAGTATGATGCTGAGGTTGCATGCGTGGTCCATGGGGTGGGAGGGGTTCCCAGAGTGGCAGGCCACCAAGAGTCATCCCAGGCTGAGGGGGCAGGTCCTAGGATGAGTACTTGAGCCTGAGGCAGCTATCTTTCATCCAGGTGGCCACGGCCTTCATCCCACTGTGGAAGCTGGTTCTGGCGGTTGTAGGTTAGTTGGTGAGGGAAAGGATCAGCTGGGTGTTCTCGGCATAGGAGATGATGTTGAGTCTGTAGTTTCTGACGATGGCTACGAGAGGGGCCATGTAGATGTTGTGGAGTTTGGGGCTCAGGGAGGAGTCTTGGGGCACTCCGCAGCTGATCTCTGTAGGTTCTGAGAGGAATAGAGGTAATCTGACTCGCTGTGCTCGGCCGATGAGGAATGAGTGGATCCACTCCAGGGCCTTGTCGTGGATGCCGGCGTCGTGTAGTGTCGTGATTAGGGTGCGGTGGAAGACGGTATAGAAGGCAGCCGAGAGGTCCAGTAGGATGAGGGCTGCGGTTTCGCCATGGTTGTGGAGGCAGCGGATGTCGTCGGTGGCGGCGAGGAGAGCGGTTTCGGTGCTGTGCTTGCTTCGGAAGCCGGATTGAGAGTTGTCCAGGACGTGGTTTTCCTCGATGTACTCTGAGAGCTGGGCGTTGATGGCCTTCTCGATGAAACAATAAAAAGATTTAAACCCAAAAAAAGAAATGTACAAACAGTGTGTACTTGTAAGTAAAGGAAGCAGTGTTTGTAGAATGATAACATGAAGGATGTATTATTGCACATTGTACTGTTGTTATGAACCTTATTGTACATATACTTTAGCCCTATGAAATGTTTAAGTGGTGATAGTTATTTCTACAGTGAAAAGCTGTAGGGAGTGTTAGCAAAGGTGTCTCAAGAGGAATGTGATACTTTACAAGCTTTATGAAATAAGGTTTAATGGCATGTTATAAATTATTTGTGAAAAAAAGTGCACTGGGTGAGGGTGTGGAATTTATCAAGAGAAAGGAATAACAAGTTACTGGTGCATTAGATAGAAATATGTGATTGTGGGTGAGAAACGTAGAAATGTTTACAAAATATACTGATGTATCACTGTTATCAATTATTGACCTGTATGTAACTTTTATCTTTTTGGTTATTTTGTCTTTTTTTTTTAGGAGGAAAATGGGAACTGGTCCCTGAGGAAGTAATTATCTGCTTACATACGCAGCAAAGAAGAGCCTTGTTAAGAGAAGCAGGATTATTGTGTTGTTCAACAATAACTATGTCTTTAGGCACAGTGTATTCAGGTTCCAAGGATGTGGAGTCACCTGAACAGTTGAGTACTTCAGCAGCACGAGCTAACTCATGACAAGCTAAGCTTTGTGAACCGTATATATAGATATGCTGCTTTTCTGAGACTTTATTGCCACCTAGCCTGCCATACTATAGCATGAATCTAAAGACTCTTTGGCAGGCCAAGGTGGCTAAAAGACGGAAAAAGAAGTGATACCTACCTCAAAATCCAGTAGGCAAATAAAGCAAAAAGGGGGGGCGGGATTTAGGAGGTGCGTATGAGTGTCAGAAAAATGTTATATATTTTAAAGTTTTTTTATGTTATACTTGTTTATATTGTTTGTTAATGTAGTTGTTGTACTTTTGTATTGTTGTTAAATTATATTGTTGTAATAAATAAATGTAATGTTAATTTGTATTACTTTCCTTAATACTTATTATACATTTCAGGTTTATTATAGTATTGCATAATTCAGTAAAACTGGCAGTACCATGTTGCAGGACTGTGAATATGCTATTACTTTTATATGTATGTGAATGGTACTATGCTCATATTTTACCCTATAGAGAGGTAGTAACATAGGAGCCAATTATTTTGCAATGTAGGTATGATTAGTTGTCATGTAACAGTGAGGTGTTGCATGTTGCCGTATAGGTAACTGTAATGCAAGAGAGGGATCTTCGCACAGAGGTAAGTCCATCTTTATACTCTAATACACACTGCTATCAGCTGCTGTGCACACCCTATTATGTATGGGTGTTGCCAATGGGAGGTGATTGAAACACGGGTAAGAATAGCTCCACAATAAAATATGGACACGAGTTATCCAAGACACAGTTCTGAACAGAGAGGGTACTCCATTTTATACTCTACTGCAGACATTCATCAGTATGAAGAGAGGTATGTGCAGAGAGGATAGTTTCTACCCACAGCCTACTTTGCACGTTATTCTGGGTAGATGTCTCCCCTGAGAGAGCAGTGTGTTTTCATATCATAGTCACGATTAATGTTATGTAAGACCTACTTTTGAGCATAAAGGTAATTTCAACTCCATACTTGTATTTCTGTCATACTGGGGTGAAGTGTGACCATAAAGGTACACTCTAATTTGCACAAGCATTATCCAAGAGAGACATCATAAGAGAGAGGCCAGTCTCCACACACACTATACTACGCAGAGTTATCCTGCAAGAGTTAAGTGTCAGGAAACAGGGCAGTTTCTCCCCACAGTCTACTGTGCATGCCTGTCAGCATGCATAGAACGATACATTTCTCTCAAACTCTACTAGAGACAAGTCTTACCCTGGTAAGATGTGTTAGCAGAGAGATGAGTCCCTTCCCAGACAGCAATGCATATTGTTGTTGTTCTAAGGAGAGGTGTGAGGACAGAGGCCACTGGTTCACTACACTGTACTGTACATCTAAGTTGTCCTGGAGATAGGTGTTAGTGCAGAAGACAATGTTTCCCTACATACTACTGAATATATCTGTGACGCTGGGGAGAGCTGTGAGTGGAAAGGGAAATCTATTCCCACACACTAATAAATATTATTTTCCTGGGGAGAGATGTCAGTGGGGAGGGTAGTACTTGCTATACTTAGGGCCTGATTTAGATCTCGGCAGACGGGTTACTCCTTCACAACGGTGATGGATATCCCATCTACTGAAATATAAATCCCATTATGTCCTATGGGACTGATATTTAGACGGAAGGAATATCCTCATTGTGACAGAGTAACCCGTCCGCCGAGATCTACATCCTGCCCTTAGAATGTAATAGTGTGGTCTTGCATGTGAGGTGAGTACCATCCCCACTCTACTTGCATACTACTGAGCCTGAGAAAGGTATGAATGTAGAGGCAGTGTCACTTTACACGCTACTCACTAGTTATCTTCATGCAAGGTCTCAGTGGAGAAGCCAGTCTCTCCCCATAGTCTAGTAGTGGGAATTGTAAGAGGTAATTATTGTAATGAAGGAAAATGTAAATTCTACCTCTAAAGTATTTTTTACGATCTAGTGAGAGTCTCGTAGGGTCGGATAAAAACGTGGGTAGCGAAAATCTGGTATATATAAATTATATCTATTACAACAGGATACGTTCAGTGAAAAAGCAAATTCCATTATAAAAGTCAAGGAGGGAGCCATAAGCCCATACATCTGGCAGCCTGATACCATTCCCATCCCACCTGGGCATTCTCAACCGGATCGTTCAATGGCAAGTTTCGACCCAGACATGTATCCCCTTGTCGTCCCCAACACCCGAAAATATCAACCGCAACAGTGCGAACTCCCTGACCCACCACCCTCCCCCTGGGCAGTGAAACAATACCTTCCCCCCGCCAACATAGCGAGTGAGCAGTTCCATCTCCCGCCCTACACCACCCTCACCAGGCTCACCCAAAAACAAAGTAGGATCCTTCCCAACATTCCCACCCCTGGAACCCAGAGCCCGCCCCATAGGGGCAGACTCCGACTCCCTTCGAACATCAGTGCCACGCAAGTGACTGGATCCCGAACCCAGCGCGAGGACTAGGCCTCTAGCTCCCGGGAGAAGATCCAGCCGCTAGTGAGGGCCGTGTCCCACTTCCCCGCGGCCCTCATATACATTTAATCCTCACCCCAAACTTAGAACATGCTTCTGATAACATTCAGTATCACAAGTGGCATGATACAGGCACTTATCTGTATATCCAGTGTCCCAGCCATCATCCTCATTCCCCACCAATTATTCAGTCAACATTTGTGTCCGGGACAACCTCCGACGAGGCTAGTATTGAGTCCTGCGAACCCTCCACCACCTGCAAGGTTCCATCTGCGCACACCTGAACCCTCCCAGAATCCCCGGTGTCCTGTTGTCCCGTTCCTTCGGACATTCGGCGTCGTCGTCTATTCCGATCCAGTGACATTGTGCGCTGTCCCGACTGTGTCTGCGTCCTCTTCTGGAGCTCCCGATCTCCCGTGCTGTCCATCCAGTCGGAGGCCTCCTCCGCCGATCCAAAGAACAGAGTCTTGCCCTTGTGCTCCACCCGGAGGTTGGCCGCCGGATACAGAAGGCTGTATTTCAACCCTGCTTCCCTCATACGCCATTTGACAGCCAGAAAAGTACGTTGTTGGTCCTGCACCCTCTGGGTATAATCCGGAAAAATGGCAATGTGCTGCCCTTCAAATTGTAGGTTGGGCTTGGTGCGGGTAGACTGTAGAAGGCAGTCCTGATTCCGATAATTAAAGAAGCGGGCTATAATAGCTCGCGGTGGCGCTCCTGGCCTCGGCGGGGGAACCAGTGCCCTGTGGGCCCTTTGAATGTTAAAAAATTTGGACGGTTTACCAGGGGCCAGGAATTTCGTTATCCAGTCTTCCAAGAACAAGTCAGCGGAAGGCCCTTCCGCCCGCTCAGGAAACCCCACGAACCTCCGATTATTCCTTCGGGAGCGCCCCTCCTGATCCTCGGCGCGCTCATCCAGCCTGATCGTCTTCCTCTGGAGGTCCATAACTGTGGTCCGTAGAGCCTTTACCTCCGTTTGAAGAGCGTCCACATTTTGCTCCGTAGATGTGACCCTGCCCGAGATCTTACGCAGGTCACACCGCAGAAGGCTCACATCGATCGCCACCGCGTCAATTCTGGTCACCATCTCATTCCTGGTCGTCTGTACCGCCGCCAGTATGTCTCGCAGAGAGGGATCTCGCGAGTCCTCCCCCTGTGCCCTCTCCTCATCAGCCTCCTCTCGCACATCATTCTGCTGTAGTCCCTGGTGTAGGGGCTGCGCATAATTCAGAATTTTGTTCGTTTGCGCCTTAGCCCCCTTATCCTTCCCCATGGTGGACACCAATCCGTCACCTCCACTACTCCTACCTGCGCAAACGCACCCCGGGGTCCACTCCGCTGTCCTCTTCCCACCTTGACAATCCATCTCCCAGGGTCTTAGACAGTCACAGCCAGTGGGGCCCCACCGCAATCAGCACCGGTCGCCGAGCACGCAGGTCGCCGCTTTGTATCACAGTTCCACCGAGGCTGCTTCCCAGTGCCAGGATTCGCCGTACCGCCACCCCTGGTATAATTTAGCAACCTCACCATGGCTCCACTGTAGCATGCACTGGCTTCCTGCCGCCTCCCAGACACCTCTTCAGCATATGGGGGCCACAAGCATTCACGCCGCATATTTCTGGCGTACTCTCCCCACTATGAAACTAGGAGGGATTCCCCCACACCGGCACTGCAGGCCCGTGCACCTCCCAGCCTCCACAGGTCTGTCCCAGCTATATTGCTCCTCAGGAGTCCACCCCTGTACAGCGCGCTCCAGCCGTCAATGTTCTCGGGCTCCAGTCCCTCAGGCCTCTCGAGGCTGCACCCCAGCAGCAGCAGACGGTCTACACCGGCTCCCGGTCCACGGCTATCTCGTCTCAGTGGCCCCTAGTCAGTGGGCACCACCGCTCTCCCTGCTGCCTCCCGGGGCGTCCCCCGTGTCTCAACCGGGCTTTTGGGTCACGCGCCCATGCACGGCCCCCACCTTCCCTTGCGCTTCCGACATCACTAATAGTTTGTTTTCCCTGGTCTGATCGGGACGGGACCTTCCGATTCCCAAGGCCGCCACTCCTTCAGGGAGAATCAGTCCAACGCGGAGCGCCTGTGTTTATGCTTCAAGCTGTGCATATGACCGTGCGCAGCGCTCCGCGTATCACTAACCTCGCGGGTCACCCAGGATCGGCTATTCCAAAGCACCGGAGACGGGCCGGGGAAGCCAATCAGGGCCTCCGCCGCAGCCTGCAGCAATCTCCTCACCAGGCAAGATGGCGGCCCTACTCGGGGACGCTCCGGTCTTCGGCGCCCGGCTCACTGACCCGCACTCCCCGCCGACACGGGACCGGCTCAGAGGACGCACCAGTCAACAGGAATACAGGGTGAGGCCGGTGCTCGTCCAGCACCGCAGGATAATTCCGGAATTTCTCCGCGTTAGGACGGAGCTCAACAAAGCACGTCCTACACGGCCATCTTGCTGGCCACGCCCCCAATTTTAGTAATATTGAGAATTTCTAGTGCAGCGACCACCTCTCTTTCTCTGCTTACCGGCAGCCACTGGCACCAATCCAGTGGTGTCAGAGGTGAATATAGAATAGAGCTCGCCTGTCTTTTCAGGAGGTCAGGCCATGCATGCACCGTGTCATTGATTGAGTCTAGAATTCCAGCGCGCCTGCTAGGAGCTTGAAACATACGGGTTGGTAATGGGGACAGCATTGCCGCTACCTTCTCTATATATATGTGTGGAGGAGTTGGTTGTTGGTGTACCCAATAGTATGCGTGTGAACACTGAGCCACTCTGTAGTAAAGCTCCAGGTCCGGAGCTCCCAGACCACCCAGGGAATAAGGGAGGGTGAGGATCTTCCATTGAACATGTGGCTGCTTTCCTGCCCAAGCTAGCCTGGCTGATGAAGGGTGATGCCCTGAAACCGGTCCCAGGATGCTTGTTTCCGGTCCAGGGAGGACCTGGCTTGGCAGTTCGGGCTGGACTGTTCCCACAAGGAACAGGGTCAAGACTGATTTGCATATGGCTAGGTCCAAACTGGGGTGGTGTGGTGAGCAAAAGAATGATGGATTTAACCCAGATCCTTATGACTGGGGGTGAATGTTTGCATTGTCCAGCATTCCGTCCATCAATTGTTTCTTTTGCATTTGTCACCCTAAATGGGAAGGGTATGCCCAGACGTGGGTCCTGTGCTCACTACACCACTGGATTCAGGCTAGCCTGGCTGATGAAAGGTGATGCTCTGAAACCGGTCCCAGGATGCTTGTTTCCGGTCCAGGGAGGACCTGACTTGGCAGTTTGGGCTTGACTGCTCCCACAAGGAGCAGGGTCAAGACTGATTAGCATTTGGCTGAGTCCAAACTGGGGTGGTGTGGTGAGCAAAAGAATGATGGATTTAACCCAGATACTTATGATTGGGGGTGAATGTTTGCATTGTCCAACATTCCGTCCATCAACTGTTTCTTTTACATTTGTCGCCCTAAGTGGGAAGGGTATGCCCAGACGTGGGTCCCGTGCTCACTACACCACTGGATTCAAGCTAGCCTGGCTGATGAAGGGTGATGCCCTGAAACCGGTCCCGGGATGCTTGTTTCCGGTCCAGGGAGGACCTGGCTTGGCAGTTCGGGCTGGACTGTTCCCACAAGGAACAGGGTCAAGACTGATTTGCATATGGCTAGGTCCAAACTGGGGTGGTGTGGTGAGCAAAAGAATGATGGATTTAACCCAGATCCTTGTGACTGGGGGTGAATGTTTGCATTGTCCAGCATTCCGTCCATCAATTGTTTCTTTTGCATTTGTCGCCCTAAGTGGGAAAGGTATGCCCAGACCTGGGTCCTGTGCTCACTACACCACTGGATTCAAGCTAGCCTGGCTGATGAAGGGTGATGCCCTGAAACCGGTCCCAGGATGCTTGTTTCCGGTCCAGGGAGGACCTGGCTTGGCAGTTCGGGCTGGACTGTTCCCACAAGGAACAGGGTCAAGACTGATTTGCAAATGGCTGGGTCCAAACTGATGTGGTGAGCAAAAGAATGATGGATTTAACCCAGATCCTTGTGACTGGGGGTGAATGTTTGCATTGTCCAGCATTCCATCCATCTATTGTTTCTTTTGCATTTGTCGCCCTAAGTGGGAAGGGTATGCCCAGACATGGGTGCCGTGCTCACTACACCACTGGATTCAAGCTCGCCTGGCTGATGAAGGGTGATGCCCTGAAACCGGTCCCAGGATGCATGTTTCCGGTCCAGCGAGGACCTGGCTTGGCAATTCGGGCTGGACTGTTCCCACAAGGAACAGGGTCAAGACTGATTTGCATATGGCTGGGTCCAAACTGGGGTGATGTGGTGAGCAAAAGAATGATGGATTTAACCCAGATCCTTGTTACTGGGGGTGAATGTTTGCATTGTCCAGCATTCCGTCCATCAATTGTTTCTTTTGCATTTGTCGCCCTAAGTGGGAAGGGTATGCCCAGACGTGGGTCCCGTGCTCACTACACCACTGGATTCAAGCTAGCCTGGCTGATGAAGGGTGATACCCTGAAACCGGTCCCAGGAGGCTTCTTTCCGGTCCAGGGAGGACCTGGCTTGACAGTTCGCGCTGGACTGTTCCCACAAGGAACAGGGTCAAACTTTTTTTTTTTTGGGACATATTTTTATTGGCATTTTTAGTTTACAAAGACAGATTGTGTTAGGATACATTTGGTTTGACTGCATTTCTTGCATTTTACATCATTGTACATTGCTATCCACACAGTAAATGGACATGTAGTCTGTCATTATTAAGGTCTTACGTTAAATGATTCCTATATAGAACTGGGATGCGAAACTGGGAGAACGTTCATGGGATTCAGGGTACAGATATCAGATGGGGTGTCAGGGCGATATGCGGCTCGTTGGTTGGTATGTCTGTGTGCTGCTGGGAGGAGGGGGGGGAAGGTGGTTGGTCCTGCTCTGATGTCTTGCCTTCGAGTTTCGTGCGATGCGTGGTGTCAATAACGAGCAACGTTACTTGTTTGCTGCAGGAGGAGATCTGGTGTGTGTGCTTGCGGTCGGGGTTTGTGACTGTGAGTCCACCGGGGTGTGTGGGGAACCATCTGGGTCATCATGGGTCGGTGGCTGTTTGAATTGGTGCAGTAATAGGGTCCACTCCATAGAGATGGGGTGTTTACGTATCCCCTGCACCTCTTCCTCCTGAAGTGTTTCCTCCTCTGCCGTTGCCCATTTGTGTACTGCTCCCACCCATGCCACGACCTGAGGGTCCGTGGGGGATCGCCAGTGCATGGCTATACTCCTTTTAGCCAACAAAATTGCCAGTGAGACAAATCGGGTTGGCACTTTGTGTTGCTTCCGTTTCCGGAAAATACCTAATGCACAGGCTTCCGAGGTGTTCAAATGTGTAAGCCCTGTGAGGTCTCTGAGTGTCTTGTGAACATTGTGCCAATATCGCTGTAGTGTGGGGCAGCTCCAGAACATGTGGTGAAAATCTGCTTCCTGTGATCGGCATCTGGGACAAAGGAACTGGGTGTCTGGGTAAAATCTTTGGAGGCGTGCTGGCGTTTGATACGCCCTGTGTAGGATATAGAATTGTATATTTTTAAAACGTGCATTTCTAGACACCTTCTTGGGGTATTCAAGGGCCATTTCCCATTCTTTCTCATGTAGTTGACGCCCTAATTCTTCCTCCCAAGTGGCCCGTAGGGCCTCTAGGGGTCTGTTGGTAAGTTCCCGAATGGCTTTATAGAGCCATGTGGTCAGGTGTCGCCCCATCCCCATGTGTATGATGGTGTGGATGACAGGGTGAGTATCCGGCTCTCCCGTCGATAGGTCGTGGTGCAATCAATAGCTTTCTAGGAGTTGGCGGTGAAGTAGGAACTGGCCAGGGGGGAGATCGTAGTCGCCCATAAGCTGGTGAAACGGTCTAAGCTGTCCGTCCTCAAATAGAGACTCTATTTCGGTGAGGCCACAGTCCGTCCATGTGTGAAGCATGCTAGTCGTGTAATATTTTTCATGTTTGGGCCAGCCGACCAGCGGCAGCAGAGGAGAGTACGGAGGCTTCCCCGGCGACATACGGTGTATCCTTTGCATGCATTTGCGTGCCACTACTACGTGTATGGGGTATGTGCGCCTCGGTTTAGTGCCTGGTAGTAGCAGATGGCGGAGTTCTGGGATGGGCACCTGGCCGGTTGCTGTGTATGTTTCACCTATATGTCTGCCTGCCGTCCAATAGGACAGCCACTGTAATTGTGCTGCCAGGAAGTAGGACTCGAAGGACGGAGCGCCCAGTCCTCCTTGTGTGGTGGGCAGTTGTAACTTCGTTAATGCTATCCTACGTCTGCCTGTTCCCCATATGAGCGCACTGAGGAGCGAGTCTAAGTCTCGGAAGAATGCTCTGGGTGGGTTTACCGGCAGATTCGTGAAGTGGTACAGTAACCGCAGGACTATTATCATTTTGGCTATAGCCACACGGCCGATCGGGGCTAGCGGGAGGTTCTTCCAGAATCTGACTGCTGATCTGATGCCGGCCAGTGCTCTGCAGTGATTGCCTTCAAATATGTCGGCCGGGTAGTGGTAGAGACGGATCCCGAGGTATCGGGGGCCTCGCACTCCAGGTCACTTTCTGGTTACCCAGCCAGACATCACGAGGGGGAAGGTTCGGATGTAGTGGGTAAACTGTGGATTTATCCCAGTTCACTCGTAGCCATGAGGCTTCCGCAAATTCTGTCAGCGTTGCCCAAATAGGTGTTAGGTCCTCGGTAATGTCTCGAATGTATAGGAGAAGGTCGTCGGCGTACATGGAGACACTGTGTATGGTGTCCGCTATGGGATTGCCCCAGTGTTCCCCCTCCCGTCGCAGCCGTATAGCTAGGGGTTCTACAGCGAGGGCGAAGAGTAGAGGCGAAAGCGGGCAGCCCTGCCTCGTGCCTCTCTGTACCATGAATTCGGACGATATGTATCGCCCTATGCGAATACGCGAGGTGAGTTTGGTGTATAGGAGTTGTGTGTATGCTAAGAAGATGGGACCGAGTCCTGCTCGTTGTAGGACCGAGAATAGATATGGCCACGTGAGGGTATCGAAGGCCTTCTCGAGGTCTAGGATAAGGCAGGCTGCCCTGGGGAACGTGACACCCACTTGATCTTGGATATGGAAAAGTCGGCGTATATTTTGGGATGTGTTTCTGCCCGGAACGAAACCACATTGATCCGGGTGAACCAGGGGTCGTAGGATTTGTGTATACCTGTCCGCTAATATCTTCCCTAGGATCTTACAGTCGGCGGATAGAAACGTAATGGGGCGGTAGGAGGCCATCTGTTGCGGGTCACGATTTGGTTTCAGGAAGGTCACAATAACTGATTCCCGGAGGGATCTCGGTAATTCTCCTTTCTCTAATGCGGTCGCAAACATCGCCACCAGGCGAGGGACCAACAGGGGGGAGAAGGTTGTGTAGTATTCCAGGGGAAAACCGTCTAGCCCCGGTGCTTTGTTGCGAGCTAGTGCGTGTAGGGCGCGGGTGATGTCGGCGGATTGTATCCAACGCCGTTCTGTCTGCCTTCGTGATTTTAGGGATCATCAACGGGTCGAGAAAATGATCTAGTATGTCCTGCCCGGTCGGTGCTGGGCTACGGTAGACCTCTGAGTAGTATTGATGGAACGCTGAGAGGATTTCAGCCTGGGACCGCATCCGGTTTCCGAGGGGGTCTATCACTTCAGTTATGGGTTTCACGTCGGTGTCTTGTTTAGCTAGCCATGCCAATAATGTGCCCGTTTTATCCCGCTCCTTATGCATCCAGGTTGCATACGCCCGGAAATTGTACCGACGGAGGCCGGCGCAGGCAGCTAGATACTCGGTCTTTGCTTTGGCTACTTGTGCCACTGCCTCTTCAGATACGTCGTCTCGCTTAGTAGCGGTGGCTAACTGCGTTTCGGCTTTGGTGAGTGCTTGTTCTAGTGTCCGTTTTACCCCTACTATTTGTTTAATACATTCTCCCCGGGCCACTACTTTGAATGTGTCCCACTCCACTAACGTAGAGGATGCCGTTCCCGTGTTATTAGTGAAGTAGTCCTGTATGCTTTGTCCCTGTTCGTGTTTGAAGACTTGGTCCGTCAGGCAGTCCCGTGGTAGTCGCCAAGTGGGAACGGGGGGGATGTGGGGGTCTCCAGTTTAACTGCAGAATATGGGCATCATGGTCAGAGATTACCCTACCCAGGTAGTCCGTATGTTGAATTTTGGGTAGGATCGCCGCTGAGCATAAAAATCTGTCTAGTCGGACTCGCAGGTTATGTGGTATGGAGTGAAACGAATACAGTCGAGTCTGTGGATGACGCATTCTCCATGCGTCTGCGAGCGCCCATTGTGTGACCCAGGCTGTACACCGTTCTGTTTGTTTATGGGCTGGAGAGCGTGTGGGCGGGGGATGGGATCGATCCAGGGTAAGGTTTAGTGTGCAGGTATAATCGCCTCCTAATATCCATGGTATGGAAGCAAATTGGGCCAGAACACCAGTAAGCGGTCCCAGAACCTGTCTTGATCTACGTTCGGGGCGTATATACTGCCCAGGAGTACTGATTGCCCATCTAAGAGTCCCTCCAGTAGGGCGTACCTACCCTCCTTGTCCACCACCCGTCTGAGTTCCTGAAATGGGGTCCCCGGTCGAACCCAAATCAGCGCCCCGCGTGCGTATGCGGAGTATGACGTGGCACATATAGTTCCGCGCCATTTGGTCTGTAGTTTGCCTATTTCGGTAGTGGTGAGATGCGTCTCCAGCAAGATTGCGATCCGTGCGTTCTGGCGTTTTGTATAGGAGTATACAGCGTAACGTTTGCTCGGCGTGTGGAGGCCCCTAGTGTTGAGTGTTAGGATGCTGATGTCAGTATTCTGTGTTGTTGTAGCCATGTGGTGTTGTCAGTACGTGCTAGAATGGCGAGTATCAGCTGGAGCATAGTGTCCGACGATGCCCCAGCGGCGTGATGAACACATGTGATACGCGATGTCGCCCATTCGTGTGTTGCGGGTACCCTGTTGTGTGAAATTCCATGAGGGGACGGGACTATACTGAACGGGGGCAATAAACTGTAAACTGGGGTCGGGAAACAGTCCCAATACCAAGGACCTATCGCTGGCGACGATACGTCCAAACCTACTCTTATAGAAGAGGAGAGTACAACAATATGTTATGGGGGTGGCAGTGCATGTATGCGAGGCAATTCGCCGATCGGGCATTTGCAGGATCATTGGGCGTCGTCTGGATTGTTCTTGATCATGTCCGCGCTGCGTGCGCTCAATGGGTGAGTCTTGGTTGCGCAAGCCATTGAAGAGCCACCAGTCAGTTCACCTTATGCCGAGAGGGCGTTCGTTTGCCCATCCAACATGGCATCAGCCGTCTGGGGGGTAACCAGGGGAGGCGTAATTGAGTCTACTCCAGACAGCGTTCCGTCGCTGTCGTCCTCTCCCTCCGAAGAAAAGAGGTGCGGGGCTCGATCTGTGTCCTCCGCGAGTGGGGAGGTCTGTAGTTTGGTCACTGCTCGGAGAACCTCCTGTCGCTCCTTCATGATTTGCTCCAGGTCCGGAGATTCTTGGGTGTGAGTCCCAGTCACCTTATTTTTCCCGCTGTGTTGCTGTTTCGGGTTACGTCTCCTGGTGCGCGGCGATTTGAAACTTGGGCCGCGTGTGGTCTCTGCTCTGGCTTGTTGTGCACAGTGTTGATCCGCCCATTCGTGCGCCTCTTCGGCGTTCGTGAAGAAGATGGCGGAGCCATTATGGAGAACTTTGAGGCGGGCAGGGAAGAGCAGGGAATATTGTGTAGTGTTCGCCCGCAATCGATGTTTCACTTCCAGAAACGATGATCTTTGTTGTTGCACCGCCCGTGCGTAATCAGGGAATATCATTATCTGTTTGTTTTCTACATGCAAGGGGCCTGCTTGTCTGGCGGCTCGAAGTACTGCATCGCGGTCTCGGAAATGCAGGAATTTCGCCAGCATCGGTCTGGGGGCGGCAGCTGGTGGGGGTTTGCGGGCCGGGACCCTGTGGGCACGTTCTATGGAGAAGAATGCCGTCCGGTCAGCCCATGGGAGTGAAAGATTTCACCCATGCTTCTACGTATTCCACTGGGTTCGTGCCTTCGATTCCCTCTGGGAGTCCCAGCACGCGGATGTTACAGAGCCTCGAGCGCCCTTCCAAATCGTCCGCATGCTCCTCCATGGTGGTCAGACGGCTCAGGACATCTTGGAGCGTCGTCTGGTGTGCCTTGACGGCGGGTTGCAGATCGGCTAGTGTCTTCTCTCCATCCTTCACTTTGTCGGCCAATTTTCGGTGGTCATCCGGGATGAGGCTGATATCTGTCGTTAGGGTGCCAAGTCGCTCCAACATGGACACCCTGGAGAGTTCGATGGCTGCCAATACCTGATCTAGTTTGTCCGAGATTGACGGGTCAGACTGAGGCGCTGCAGTTTTGGCCCATGTCCGGGTATTTGGCATGTTCTCCGGTGCAGTCTCGGGCACTGTTGTATGTTGCGACACCCTCGGCTTCCCATTGTGGTGACTGGGAGGGTCTCGCGCATAGAGAGCGTTGTCAGTGGCTGTGGAGTATGTGGCTCGCTTTTGAAGTGCCCCGATGCCTGGCTTGGTGGTCCCGCTGGATAACAGGCACTCACCGGGCGAGGTGAGAGGGATGTAGCAGTTCAGTAAGAGTCTGGGCGGGGGGGATCTCTGTTCCGATCGCCCCAACACCTGGCCCGCTTCCTTGCGGTTTTAGGAGAGGGTGGGCGCTGCCAGGAGGGGTGTGATGTACTGTGCACGTGGTTCAGGCAAAAGTTCTTTGTGGGGATTGTGAGTGATCCGGCAGCCAGGTCAAGTGCCTCACCAGGGATGTAGCATGCAAGCCGATGTAGGCACGACGTGAATTACTTAGCCGCCATATTAAGGTCAGGCATCGTCTGTCTTGGGCACGTTCAGCTTCTGTAGCAGTGGGAGGGGGTCGCTTTTACATCGCCTCTCGACCCGGGGGGGTCCGCCGCTCACCTCTGCTTTGTCGGCGCTGTGTGTTCACGGGAGGCCCAGAGACTCGTCTTCAGTCCCGCTGTTCGTCGCGATCCCCGGGCGCCATTTTGGGAGAAGGCGGCACCGGCAGAATACTGTCCCGCAGTTCGCAGCTGGGTCGGGGGCGGTAATCGGCTCTCCGTCTCTAAGTTCCTGGGATCAGGGGCTGGCACTTCCGGCCCGCTCGTTTGCATCGTGGGTCCGGGAAGCTGTTAGAGCAGGTCTGCAGCGTTTGGAAGGGCGGGCCGCCACTGGTCACCGCCGCCGGTATTCGTCTCCTTACGTGTTCTTGGGGCGAGCACCAGGTATCTCCGATGCCGGGATGTCCCCTCACCGCCACTGTGTCCCAGGCTGTTTGTCGTGTGGTACCCGCCTCTGGTGTGCGTCTCTCGGCACAAGTCCGATCTCCCTGGGCCTGCAGTCAGAAGCGGGCGGCCGCCATGTTGCCGCCGAGGGTCGGGGTCCCGATAATTTCGATTTCCGCCGGGAATGTGCCGGGATATTGAGGCACCGAAGGATGTTGTACGTGTTCCGACACCTGGGTGTCGGCTCAGCAGTCCGATGCTACGCAGGGAAGTGGGCAATATGCTAGCCCGATCGCGGAGCCTCAGCAGGACACCACGTCTGCCATCGCAGCCTG